>OZ010610.1:61372971-61597971 GCA_963932145.1 Acanthosepion lycidas | reverse complement strand
ACTGAAAATCTGCTCTAAATCGTAAAACAAAAAATGCAATAAAACTAAGACATTATTTAATTACAAAAGTTTTTAATTACTTTTATGAATAAGATATATTATGAACACTATTGCCAATAAATAATGAATTTTTACAATTTTTTTTTTTTCTTTTAACTTTTAATTAGAATAATTTATAAAGTATCATTCTGTAGGAATAAAGTGTTGCTGTTGACACTTGAGTTTGAACATCGATCACCAATGAGCAAACACTGGTGATCCCATTATTGAATTAAGTAGACCTCATGAGCATAGAGGAAACATATATATGTAGGAAGTAACTGATGACTAACGATCGTTATTTCTATTCTATCCTCTATTACCATTGGGATCACATTTCTATTCTATCCTCTATACCATACAGACCGCTATTCTCTACTCTATTTACTATTTCTCTTTTCAGATCACTATATGGATTACTATTCAAGCGAGTATTATCATGCAAGTACTATGAGATTATCCGAAGTTGTCGGACACAATTATTGTTCAACAGACTACGATAGTTGTATCTGAAATTACAAAGTCTCTACTACAACAAGCATTATGAAAGTGACGTGTATTCATCGACACTACAAAAGTGGCAACAAGTGTTCGTTGACATCACAAAAGTGGCAACAAGGATTCGCAAGGATTCCTTGAACTTACATGAGGGTCCATTCAGCAGAATACAGCAAAATGGAAGAACTAAAAACTATCATGGTTCAAACGTTGGCGCTACAGAAGCAACAACAAGAATATTGCAGCAACAAAAATTACAACAAGGGCAACATTTGCAGCAAAAAAAAAACAAAAAAAACAAACAACAAACTGAACAACAATTGCAATTACAACAGAAGTTTTTTTTGAGTTGTTTACCAAAACTACGGAAGGAAAAACTTCAGATTCATTCACTCCAGATACTGTTGCTAATTCAATCATCGAATTTGTATACAATCCAGTCAAAGGGATAACTTTTCCAGCTTATTATAGAAGATATGAAGGGATCTTCAAAAGGGTTTGTTCGCATTGGAATGATGAAAAGAAAGTTTGGTTATTATTAAGGAAATTGTCCCCCTGCGGAACATGAAAAATATGAATATGTAAATAAATAAAAAATATGTGAATTATATTTTGCTGAAAAAACAAGGAGAGATAAATTTTGATGAGACTGTTCTAAAAAATTTTTGGTGATGGGAGTTCATTATTTAATACACGATGGCAATGTCTTAACTTATTAAGTCCAACAATGAAGATTTTGTCACTTATTCAGGAGTTGTGAATCGGGAATGTGAAAAGTTCAAGTTAAATGAATTAACTCCTGATTTATTTAAATGCCTGATATTCGTACAAGGTTTAATTTCTAATAAGATGCAGAGATAAGATCCAGGATACTTGCTAAATTAGAAATGGAATCCAAATTAACTCTACAGAAAATAGCGGAAGAATGTCAACGTATTGTGAATTTGAAACTCAATATCACAAGGATTGAGGAAAAGACAATTCACAAGTATATAGTGTCCGACCAACTAAAAGAGAAAAGACTACAAACGTTTTTCAAATCCTAACAGAACAGGAAAAAAAAAGGCATACCCCCCCACCAATACCTAATACTTGCCATAGTTGTGGAGGTAAGCATTTTAAAAGTGATTGTTTTTTCAAGAATAAAAAATGTTATGAATGTATGTGTGTTGCAGATACAAAAAAAAAAAAAAAAAAAAAAAAAAAAGAAAGAGAAAAAATAAAACGTTTATGAAACATGATAAAATACATGGAGTAATGATAAAAAGCCTAAAAGGGAAATTAACAAGAAAATCTCAAAAGAGGAAATTTGTTTTTGTGCAAATTAACAATGTAAAAATAAAATTACAACTAGATACAGGATCTGATATCACTAACATGAATGAATAGACATGGAGAAAAATGGCTAAACCCAGTTTATTGACTTCTGATAAAGTTGCGCATAGAGTCTCAGGAAAGAGACTTAACTTTTGGGGTGAAATCAGCTGTAAAAATCAGCGGTGTTTGTATTAAAGAGTACTGCTAATTTGTTGGAACAGACTGGATTGCATTATTTGATCTTTGGGATCTTCCTATTGACTCTTTTTGCAACTAGAGAAATGTTGATACAACCAGTACTAATACAGCAGCTGAAAAATTGAAAAATGAACAGAACTTTTCTCAGAATGTCTAGGGACATGCACGAAAACAAAAGTTAAGTTTGAGTTAAAAGAGAATGTAACACTGACATTTAAACCAAAAAGGAATGTACCTTTTGCAGACTTAGATGCAGTTAATAATGAATTGGACAGACTAGAAAAATTAGGTGTGATCTCAAAAATAGACTATTCCAAAAGGGCATCACCAACAGTCTACATTAAAAAAAGAAATAATAAAATCCGCATATGTGCTGATTTTTCAACAGGGTTACCATATATACTTGCGGATAGGTCACACTCCTACTTTATGGCTTAAAAATTAATGATTTACTGTTGACTCACAGATAGGTCACATTATAATCTGAGGAGTTACACAGCCCTTTTTAAACATAAGAATTATCAGATATCTACCTTTATTTCAAAACTTACAATACACTTTTTCAATTTGATTTCCATGTTCTTCTGCATAATTTAGTACTTTTAATTTAAAACCTGCTTCATAACTCTTTCTTTTACTCATGATTAGGGTTTGCAACAATTAAAATTAAAAACTATAAATTTTGCTACCAACTATATCGCCGCGCAATGCAAAATAGTACAAACGTTTTGGGTACTAGATTCATGCTCTTTGTTATTTGTAAATAACACTTAAGAATGTCTTTTAATGTTATATGAAACAACCATTAAAGAAAATTATCTCATAAAGAATATATTTCATTTCTTTAAGTCATATTTCCAACGTGTTTTGACAAAATATATATATATATATATATATATATATATATATATATATATATTGCAAAATGAATCATGGGACTATTTTTTCTTTGTCAATAAACATCTACATGTGGTTCCTTAACTTATATATGCATGTTCATGGTTTCTATATCAGTCTAGTGTGAGGGCCCCGACTGAACCGTGACTGATGGATCAATGAACATTTTATAATTTTATTTATTTATTATGATGGATATGTGAATCTAGCAGCATGAGGTAAGTTAAAAGCAGTGAGTCAGTATATATGATAGACAAATTGTTTCTATATGGAGAAATACCACAGCTTTAGCATTTAGTTTATGGGTGTCATTTCTGATTTCTCAGAAATCATGATGACAAGGTAGTGTTGATTTACATTTAAGTTGAGCAGATAGATCACACTCCTAATATTTTGTGAAATCTTTGGTAAAAAAAGTGCAACCTATCTGCAAGTATATACAGTAAATGAAAGTTTAAAACAACTTACCAAGTCCAGAGAAAATTTTTTCCAAAATGAATGGAAGTAAAATTGAACCTGTGAGACACAGATACTAGTAGATGAAGAGTGCTCAAAACTATTAACAATTAACACTCATAGAGGGTTATACAAATTCAACCAACTTCCTTTTGGTATAAAGGTAATACCAAGCACATTCCAACAGATTATGAATACCATGCTTGCCGGTTTGAATTGTGCTCAAGCATATTTAGATGACGTACTTATGATTTAAGACGCAAAAGCAACATGCAAAAGATGTAAAAAAAAGTATTTGAGAGAATTATGGAATATGGCTTTAAGATTAGTGAAGGAAAATGCTTAAATATTTAGGACAAATTATCAATAAAAATGGTAAACAACCGATTCTTCAAGAGTGAATGCAATAAAGAACATGCCCACTCCAACAAATGTAACAAAGTTACAAGTATTTTTAGGGTTTGCACACACACAGCAAAGATGCACAAATTAAGAGCACCCTTGAATAACCAGCTAAAGATGTGAAATGGGATTAGTCAGATAAATGTCAAAGTGCTTTCAAAGACATCAAGAAAGTCTTAACATCAGATTTGTCACTAGCTCATTTTGACCCTAAATTAAAGATTGTGGTTGCATTAGATGTGATTTGGGTATTGGAGCATTGATACTACACAAATATGAGGACAGAACAACTAAACAAATGTCTCATGCTTCAAGATAATAAACTGCAACTGAAAGAAGCTACAGCCAGATTGAAAAGAAAGCATTGGCAATCATATTTGCCATGAAAAAGTTTCACAAATTCATACATGGTAGAGAAGTCATACTACAGACAGACCATCATCCATTATTGTCCATATATGGATCAAAAAAAAAAAAAAAAAAAAAAAAAAAAAAAAAAAAAAAGGTGTTCCTACACATACACCAAATAGACTGCATCGCTGGGAACTATCTTATTGAATTATAATTATAAAATGGAGTTTCTATCATCCAAAAAACTAAGTCATACAGATGGATTGTCTAGACTTGAAGACAGTAATTGTAGCAATAAGGACCGAAAATGAAATTAATAATGTATTATACAATAATGTAAGAGAAGTGCCCATAACATTGGAGGAAATAAGAATTAAGTCAGAAAAAGACAACTTTATAATGAAAATGAAGAAGCAATTAAGATTTAAAGGAAAAAAATATCACTAGATATAATGCATTTTCATTATGTAATGATGTATTAGGTTGGTGCAAAAATAATGTCGTTTTCTCACATATTAACATATGTGAGAAAACGACATTATTTTTGCACCAACCTAATACTTATGTACGCAGAAAGAATTGTGATACCAGCATTGTTGCAAAAAAATGGATGCTAAAGGAATTTCACTTTGGACATCCAGGAATTTCTAGAATGAAATCCTTAATGAGACATTATTGGCCAAAAATGGATCAAGTTATCGAAAATTTAGTGAAATCATGCACTAAATGGTGAGAAATATTAAAATGTAGAAGACCATGGTAACAATACGTTTCCTACACAAGATTTTTGCAAGGTTCGGTATTCCTGACTATTGTTTCAGATAATGGGACTCAATTCACGTCTAGTGAATTTAAGTTTTTTTGGTTTGTCAATACATTTAAATAGGCACCAAAAAGTCAGAGAAAGAAGAGTGAGACGAAGAAATGCTACATTTTTTGAATGTTTACAGAATAACACCAAACCCGAACACCGTGTCTGGAATGTTGCCTGCAGAGTTGATGTTCGCCTGGAAAAATAAGTCTGTATTTAACAAATTGCTACCAGAATGGAAGACGAGAACATCAAAGAATCAAAATAATATAAATAAATATTTTAAACCTGGTGATAAAGTGTTTTTTTTTTTAATGTACCCTGGTTGAAAGGAATTCTGGGAAGACGGCTTTATTAAAAAACGGATCAGAAAAATGACATACATGGTACAAGGACAAAGGTGGGAACATAAGCAAAACCATAATCAGTTAAAACAAAGATTCACTGATTTAGTAAGTCCACGAAAAGAGGTACCGATGGAGATATTGTATGACATGTTTGATGTACCCCCACCACCAGAAATTAGTGAATCAAGGAGGTACAGTAAAAGAAAAAGAACAATAATGGAACATTTGAATATTGAACCAAAGCTGAAGAAAAACAGACTCCAGAGGAAGTCATCTCAAAGGGGTAGTGTTATATAGGAATAATGTGTCGCTGCTAAAGTTCGCTGAGTTTGAACATAGATCACCAGTGAGCAAACGCAGGCGATCCCATTGTTGAATTAAGTAGACCATGTGACCATAGAGAAAATGCATATATGTAGGAAGTAACTGACGACTAACAATCATTATTTCTATTCTATCCTCTATACTATATAGATCACTGTTCATTATTCTATTCACTATGCTATTTCTCTTTTCAGATCACTATACGGATTACTATTCAAGCGAGTATTATCAAGCAAGTACTATTAGTGCAAGATTATTCGAAAGTGTCTGACACCAGTATTGTTCAACGGTGTACTATAGTTGTATCTGCAACTACAAAGTCTCTACTACAACGAGAATTATGAAAGTGACTATGTGTATTCATTGGCATTACAAAAGTAGCAACACGTTTGTTGACGTCACAAAAAGTATAAAATCTTTTAAAATTTTGTATTCATTTGTACTGGTTAGGTAACATTGTTATTATGCAAAAACTATATTTACTAATCATAAATGAGAAAGCTTACTACAATTCAGTGACACAAAATATTTTAAAAAGTATTTTTGTGTATGAGAATGCCAATTTTTGTAAATACGGAGATCCATACACAACATTATCAGTAAATAAAAGTGTTAACTATAGTAAATTTAAAGCCAAAATAACTAAAATTCAATAAAACATTAGATTACAGAGAATACTTTCCTAAAACTGGGTAGTTAAAAATTATATAAAAATGGCACTTACATTATATTCCTCAAGTAATTTTTACAGATATATCAAAATAAACAAATATATCTGAAAATGGTTGGGTGTGCCTCCAGGTTTGTCTGATATCGCATTGTACTGCAGACAAGCAAAACTAAAGTTGCCATTTAAATTGATTGTGGAGGAGTATAAATCTGGAAAAATTAGACTTCAAATGATGTTGGATGACTCCAAGGATAAAGCAATAAAAGCATTAAAGCCTACATTAAAAACAGGGAGAAAGTGGAAAGTCAGAGAGACAATAACAAATGCTAAAGACAATCTAGCTTTCAATGAAGTCATCGGATACACTCAAGCAGGGAAACAAGGGTTAGGACTAAATGAAAGACAACGGTGGTCGAAAACCTCTAGTAAAGATCGCCGTGACATGGTCATCCAAAATGTGATGAAAGAAGATAAAAAAAAAGACTCGTAAAAGGAGTGCAACAATCCCAACAAGGCCAATGGACAAACTGGGAGGAGGCTCTGCAGAAATCTATTACTTGGAAGGACATTTGGCAGATGGCTCCACTCAGGTTGAGTTATTTAATATGTTCCACGTATGACCTGCTACCATCTAAGAACAATCTTGTTAAATGGAAGAAAAAGAGTGATCCTAATTGTCCCATGTGTAAGGAAAATCCACAAACATTAGAACATGTTCTTAGTTCCTGTAAAACAGCCCTTGTCAATGGAAGATATACATGGAGGCACAGTAGTGTTTTGGATGAGCTGGTCAAAATTATAAAGAAATATATGAAGTCTGAGTCATCTAATTCAACCCAGAAATTTGTTGCAGAAGGAAAAAAATATGTTGGTTCTAAGCAAACAAGCAAATGTCAAGCTATACCCGGAAAAAAATCTCCTTAGTTCTGGTGGCATCTGGGAGGTATCTGCAGACCTTCCTGGTTGGCGTAATGATTACCCCAAAGTAATATCAAGTAAAGGTCTGCAATTAGATATTGTTCTTCTGTCAAGGGTGAACCATAAAATCACCCTGGTTGAATTAACAGTACCATATGAATGCCGGATGGAACAAAGCCACGATTATAAAACTAATAAATATGAAAATTTAAAATCAGAGCTGATAAAGGTGGGGTATAATGCAATTGTTAGAACAGTGGAAATTGGAGCAAGGGGTTTCATTTCAGGCACTCTGTACCAATTTCTGGGCCAAATTGGAATCAAAGGGCATAACAGAGCCAAAAGTATAAAATGCCTAATAGAAGTAACTGAAAATAGTTCTATGTGGATAGGAAAAAAAGAAATATTCCGTGGAGTGTTTCAGCAAACATGACGGCATGACATGACTGATCGTGAATGTGTAATGAGGTTCACATTGCATTCTCAGAACGCGAGGTTTGCCGTTTTTCGGAATTTTCGTAAATTTAATTTCGCCGTTAGACATTTGAACTAGTTTATCTACAACACACTTGTATATCGTTATAATGGGGCCTCACATCAGTGAGGGGGGCCAGTGTACAACTGAAACCGTTGAGAGGAAGGCCCCCGAAACATTCTCTCCTGATGACCCCAATTTAAATATAAATTCGAGAGGAACACATCGAAAGAAATTCAGTGAAGTCATATGCCGTAGAGAAGCTCGGTGGAAGTGTCATTGGCATGAGGAGCATTACATATTCAGCTCACTTCAGGTGAGTTTCAATTACTTTCCAGTAATTTCCTTCTTCCCACCCCATAGAAAAAAATTAGATAAACTTCAGCCTGTCATTCAACCTGTGAACACCTGAAATAAACATCTACCTACGTGTTCAAAAATGTATTTCTGCAATATTTTAAACTAAAAGTAAGTTATATTTCTTTCAATTAGGCTTTAAATCAGCTAATATTCTTCAAATAAAGTTTTAGAAATGTATAAATTATTTTTGAAAGATTTTTTAATAAAGAGAATTATGTTGTGCTGACATATGGATAAAAGTGGCAGTAAAATCTGTGATTTTTAGCAATTTCAAAACAAAATCCAGTCAATTTAAATTAATTTTGAAATATAGCAAAGTATTTTTCTTATTGGAAATAAGAAATCTAACCCATTAGCTTGAAATTAAAATTAAAATAAAAGCCTCAAGAAAGATTTTTCATTTTTAAAAATTCATTTTAAACCTTAGGTATCACATTTCTTTGGAGGTACATACTAAACTGATATGTTTCACTTGTACTATTTTTTTCCACATTTTCTTTAAATTTAAAAGAAAAATCAATCAGAAATAAATTTGAATACCATTTTTTTTAAACCAAGAGTAATGCCAAATGACCTTACTAATTATTGAAAATAAAAAATATTGTTTAAACAGAAAATAATTAAAAAAAAAAATGTGAGAGTGGAACATTTGACTAGATTGGTAGGATGCCAAATGGATGGGATCAAAGGCTGTAATTTAACACTAATATAAAAAAAAATAAATTGGATTGATAGCCAGGCACCTACTTAACAAAAATACCACATCATGGGACCCTTGGACAGAGGTGAGGGGAAGGAGTAAGACAAGTTAACTACTGACACTGTAGCTCCAAAGACTTAATTTCCACTCAAAAGTTGACCTAAGAGTTAACACAAGCAAGGCAAATGGAGATTGAATAGTTGCAGAATGTCTCATCAAGTAGCTCTGTGTGTGTGCATGTTTTTTATTTTTGGTGGGAGAGGGCAAACAAAAAGCCTTCTTTATTCTCACAGATCATTTGCTGCAAATTCATGCCTTTTTCTAACTTGAGTGAAACCTAATTTGTTTTCAATTTCTTTTATTTACTTAAGCAAACAAAAAAAGTGAGTCAAAAGCAATAAAATTAGACCAAAAATACAACAGAAATGAAAACATAAGTAAGCAAGTTTCAAGGAAGACAATGATGTTTAAGTTCTGGAAAAATATTGTACTTTAACCCACAATGCAGCATATTTCTATATGCTGCATTGAACTTTTAAAGTCAGCAATAGTAGTAATTTCAAATCCTATTTTATAAAGTTTTAAATGCAATTATATTAGAAAGAGAAAAAGAATCAAGAAACTAAAGCAATTTGACTGCTTACCTCCCCGGCTGAAAGCTGTTGGGCCTCCTCCTCCCATTTTCGCTTGAAAGAAATATCAAAATTGACATATTGTTCCTGGAGAATTGCAGGTGATGCTTGAGATGGGACCTGGCTAGCCTTCTCTTCTCTCAGAGGAGAATCTTCAGGAGAGACTGATACTGCATTCTCATCATGAAAAAGCTGTAAAGTTTGTTGTAGATTCTACAAAAAAATATTTAGTCTGTAAATTAAGTTTCTTTTTATTTCTATTTAAGAACCACAATTTACTGTTTATTGTGTAGCTAAATGTTAATATCTACAAAAAAAATTTTGTTCCAAATGTACACATGTTGTTCAATATACTTCAACATTGAAATTATGGGTTATTAAAATCTGCTCAGGAATTTATGAAATTATTTCAAATATGAATTAGAAAAAATTAAATGAAAAAACAAATGATTAATTTTTCAACTTACGTTTCTTACTGTTGCAATCATTCAAATCTAAACATAGCCATCCTTTATCTTTCGAGAACATGTTGCTATCTTCATTTATATGTTGCCATTTTTATTTTTATATACTAATAATATTAGCAATTTTTTTAACTTTTGAAAAATTGTCATTTTTTAAACTTCTATTTCCTTCTGTTTTTTTTATTCTATAATTGTTGCTTACTTAACACTTGATAATAAATGCCTAACAGATATGATAAAGGCAAATGAAATTAACATGAAAGAAAAACTAGAAGAAAAATAATAATTGATAACTCTTCACTAAAGGAATTAAAAAAAGAAAAACAATATTACCAAAAAAGAACTATAAATAATGACACCTAATTTAAATAAACATTCCTAAACTAAAAATAAATCATTTTTAATGAGAACTCTGCAGACTGGTAAACCATATTCTGATATCCAACATTTCAATCTGATCAGTCAAACCAGTCACCATTTTGGGAGCATTAGTGATCTTTACAAATATTTTGTGCAGTCAAATGTATTATTTCCAAAATCAGACAATTTTACAATAAAAAACAAAAACAAAAAAAAAAACAAATAAGGTCATAAATGTAGACATCAGATCAAGAAATAGGTTGGGCGTGACAAAACTTTTGAATACAAATGAAACAGTTTTTCATGCAACGTTGTCTAGCATTATCAGACAGCAGCAAACATATTTTGCACAAGTGTAATATTTTTTGCATCAGCTGTATGCAATACATTTTTGTATTGATAAGTCTTAGATCAAATGTCTTACACATCCCAAGAAAAATGCCTAATTTTTTATAATGCATCCATACTTCACCATAGTTAGTAAAATGCTTCCTCTTTTGATAGTAGTGAGGACCAGATTTAGATGAAGAGAGGCCTTAGGCTATTCCACTTGTGAGGGCCCTCAAAATCACACATTCTCATGAGTAGAGGAAAACTGAGAGTATTAAATTAAACAATTTGAGTAAAGCCAAGGATGATGACGGGTGTTTAAAATTACTGAAGGGTTGTTTAGAGTCTACAATGTGTTATGACAGCATGTGTAAGAAAGGCCTATGACAGTGTCAAAAATATTAAACATCCTGGCTGGAGGGCCCCCTAGATTTTGAGGCCCTAGGCTTCAGCCTGCTAAACCTATAAGTAAATCTGGCACTGATAGTATCAAAGGACTTTTTTCAGGTAAGTGGAAAACAGATCAACATTCTGTTTCTGACATTTCTCTTGAAACTGTCTAGCATTGAATAATCCTTACTCATGAGTTAACTGGTGGGAAATTGTCATAAGAATTTTTACTGCATAGAACACCAAAAATATCTCACAGTGAGTGGCACAGCATTGATGGATTCCTTACAAAGACAAATAATAGTGGTACTGGTAAAATTTCGTTTTTAACTGTTATGAGCCAAAATAAACTACAACATTTTTTCAATTAAAGCCAAACCAACCTCTTTGTACAGATGGAATGGAAGGACAACTGAAGGACAACTCAAGATTTTAAAATGTTCAGCTCACATTTTAATGTTATAGCATCATCTATGAGTACAGTTTTTCATCTAGACTAAAGGAGAGATAAGGCTGAAATAGTGAAAACAAACTTTAAAGTTAAGCAACAAATTGCTTATGTTATGTCTCTTTTTGAAAAGATCTGGATGTTATCAGCCAAAAATCTAATATGTGATAACATTTCTGCTGTACAATTCTGTCTATGTAATTCAAGGTGCCTTCCTGTAGGGTCATCAAAGTGGGCCTTGTAAATAGATATATAATTCAAATACTCTACTTTAATTGACACATACCTAACTGACCTAACATAAATCTCAATATTCACATTACTGATAAGACGAGCCTTCTTTTGACAAAAATGTTTTTCAGTAGATTTTATATTAAAAACTATCCACAACAATCCTAAGATGTTCTTTTGCTTTCTTTACTGTCTGAATTGCACTTCATACAATATTTATATCTAGTCACTCATTCATAAGCTTTCAAATATTCTGAATCCTATAATATCAAATACAATCTCATTTTAGCAACCTTAAACTCCTTGACTAAAAAAATTGACCAGTAGAACAAGATTATCTACAGTACAAGACAAGTCTATAATGCACATTATCTATGTGATTCCAATTATTTGTTCCATAACTTCAACAGTTATCACTGCTATCTGCAATGACATCAGAACTAAACTTTTGTCACATTCATCTCACTTGAATCAAAACATTAACTTCTTAAATGAAACTATTCAATTAATAAGTCAATTAATTTTATACATTTTCACATAATCCACAGGGAAGAGAAATAAATACTTATAAGTTTAGAGTTACATTTTAATGTTTGTTGAAACACAAACTGAAACAAAATAATTCTATTTTCACTAACATATAAGACTATATATCAATAAGTGTCTTGTAATTTTCATAGTTTATAGATTTAACAACCATCTTGCTTTTTAAAATGTCAGTTGTGACTTTGTCCCTCATTCATCAAATCTAAAGCTAACACAGCCTCTAATGAGAACACAGATGGAGGACATATTCAATTAAAAAGACTAAAAAAAACAAATTCAGT
Organism: Acanthosepion lycidas; assembly: GCA_963932145.1. Lineage (NCBI taxonomy): Eukaryota > Metazoa > Mollusca > Cephalopoda > Sepiida > Sepiidae > Acanthosepion > Acanthosepion lycidas. The sequence continues at coordinate 61,585,526 of OZ010610.1, read as the reverse complement.
ACAGTACTGATCAAATTGTAGAAAAGGTGATTGTTGAATTAGTGATATGACTGCTATTTCATATTTCCCACTCCTCTACAAACATCAAAATAAAAAAATAAATCTCCTTCACATTAAACAAAAATTGGAAAAAAAAATTAAAATATACTGATCCCAATAAAGAGACCAAGGTGACAATTAAAGAAAAATAACCTATATATATATATATATATATATATATATAGTATTAGGAGTAATGTAAGTTTAAATATTGTTAATATTTTTATCCTTACACTTCATTAAATTTAACATTTAACACTCTGCATTATTCACTACTTTTTTCTTCCTACTGCATTGTTTTTCAAGGCTCCTCTACTGCACTACTTAATTGTAGTCATGGTCATTTTTTGTTGCCATAGCAGGATATGACAACAACTGCAAAATTCAAATATGCTATCATTCATCCATCTGAGTCACTTGCAGTAGCAGGATAAAACTTTTGCTTCGCAAACAAAATCACCTTCAGAATGTTAAAGGTTAAATTAACTGCAGAGAATACATTTCATCATATTTCAAGGAAAATCAATGATTGTGTTAAGAATATAAAATTGTATAAATTTTCAAAATTCTTACAAATAAAACATTTAGGAAATTGGATAAATTCTTTGATTAAATATTTGGCATTTTTGTAATTTACTTTTTTTTCTTTTTTTATCATAACAATGTAATTAAATCAGTATATTTTTCAAATTCTGTCCTTTTTTAAATAGTCATTCTTAAGAGGAAAGAAGTACATTTAATTAATACATTAAAAATCATTTTTAATATATGGCTGAGCATTTTTGCCAATATCATTTCATCAGAATGTCAGCTTTCCTTTGGATAACTCTAACAAATATATTTCAGTTTCATCTATAATAATAAAGCACAGTGTACATCTGTCCTTTGGATAACTCAGGATTTATGCAATGCACCTCAAATAAATAGAACAATATAAGTATTAATATTCATCAATTATTTACAGCGTTATTATTTTTTTTACTAGCATAAAGTCTGCTCGAGGACTTTTGTTTCAAATTAATCTTCATCTTCTATAATAATAAAGCACAGTGTATGTGTGCTCATACAATTTTTAATCTCGGTGAATCATAAACGACCTGAAGTAACAGGTAGTAACTACTGTAGTTACACACAATTAAAAATTAAATAACTCATTTAAAGTTAAATTTAAATCTCAAACAAAGTGAAAAGTTTAAAAAACAATTCTTTATTAAAGGTACTGTGCCATATTGGAAATATTACATAGTTCAGGTTTCTTAATGTCATTTAAGACTTTATATGAAGGGATCAAAAAGAATGGTGATTTTAAAAAAAAAGAAAAATTATGTTCAAAATAAATGTAAACAATCTATGGAGATTAGTTGTGTATACAAGGAAAGATTATGCCAAATTAAGGTGTCAAATAAAGATAAAATAATTTTATTACTTCTAAATCCTTATAACTTTTACATAACTAGAAAATAAAAGATTAAAACCAAAGACCCAAAAGCCCCCTGCAGGAGCTAATGTCAAATCCACCTGAAGTAATAAAATGTATAAGGTGACTTCATGTATAGTGTGCCCCTGAATTATTTGGCATGAATTTTAACCATTCCAGAAGAATTTACCAGTGTATACCAACCAGTCACCAAAAATGCATGATGCATGATAGTCACAAATCAATTTATAACATTTATTACCCTTCTGCCATTTTTCTTTTCTGATTTCTTTTGTCGTAGAGTTCTACCACGTAATGGCACCTTGTTACTACTTGGTTTGCGCAGAGTTGATCTGTTTTCAGAAAGTTTTCTGAAGAACAAAAAAATATTTCAAATGCAACATTTATAAAATTACCAAAACATCTAAGAAACTAAGTAAACAAAATTAAAAGATTATTTTGTATCAACAATTTTTAATGAAGAGGCTTGGTAAAAAACATCTTTTTTGTCTTTATGATATATATGAAAAAGTCTTAACCGGTTAAATAAAATGTTTCTCAGGAGAGATAACTACAAATCTTAATGATAATCTGTAAAATGGGCTATTCTAAAAAGTTTTAAATATGGTTGAAAAAAATAGAGAAAGAAATAAATATGCCTACGTTCAAAGTTTTAGGTTTCTAATATCTACTGTTGGAAATTGAATTCCTTTTAAAAGATATAAAGGACATGTATGTATCAATAAATATATTATTAGGTTGGTGCAAAAATAATGTCGTTTTCTTACATATGTTACTATGTGAGAAAACGACAATATTTTTGCACCAACCTAATAAAAGGTTGTTAGCTGTAAAAATAACAGGTGTTAAAATTTTAAAAAATACACATAGCAAACAGCAGAAGAGGAGCACGGAAATTGCAAAGAAAAACTAAATACGGTCAGCCGCAGAATTATTAAGAACTTCTTTTAGAGAAATTATCTGACCAAATCTTTTGTGGGGATAACATAATAGGCTATTACCTTAAATTTCTACAAATGACAAATGATTAACATTTTTTTGATCCATATCCTATGTTTGAGAATACAACATGTGCAAAATTGGCCTGACCTTTTGTGTCATCTCATCATTCACATGAGAACATGTTATTCAGAGTCCTGAACTTTTGTCATCTCATCACTTAATTCAAAAAAGTTTATGCTGTGAATTAATATATCCTTTTGAAGAGAATATTGAGTAGGTTCATGAATACAAAACTAAAAATTATGAAAATCTTTTAGAAGTATACAGATGATATAACAGAATAACAAATATATTTCCTATCAAAATAAATTGACACGTCCAATTGTCAACTCAAGCTCACCACATTCAGGGATGACTTAGAATGTCAATGCTGCAAGAGGAAATATATAAAGAGGTTTACGAGGTTTCTCAAAAGCTGCATCTGACATTTATATAATGTGATAGAAAACCAACAAAATTTGATAATATCACATTAAACATCTAGGGTTAATGTGAATGATCTTTAAGCATGGAAACCATGCCTGATCATCATCTAGCAAAAAAAACTTTGTTGGAGGTACAAGTGGAGTTATTACAGTAGTTACATGAAATTATTAGTGTGTGTATAAATGTGTTCTCAAATAATTGTTAGGTTAAGAAAACAGAATTTACAATTGAAAAGTTAATAAAAAAGTCACCTTAATATTTAAAATAATTATTCTCTTGGTTAAATAGAATAAAAGTTATAAAACCAATAGGCCATAACATTCCAATCCTAGTTAGTACATAACTATTTGGCAATAATAGAAAATTCTCTTTTTATGTCTGTACAAAGGGCAGTCAACCAAACATATTTGTCAGTTTTTTTAAATACAGAATTAACAGACATAAAAGATTGTATGAACAAAATAACAATTGACCAAAATAAACACTGAAGTAAAAACAGTTTAAAGTATTTTACATGTTTTTCTTTTCTTTTTTTCCTAACACAAATTTTCATGAAAAAGATTATTTTATTAAAATATTTATAAGAGTGAGAAATCTACAAAGATATCTGCTTTTTAAAAATTACTGTATTTTTTATAACTTATATTTTATGAAGTTAGACTTTTGAAAAAATCTCATCTATTTTTTGAAGATTCAGGCAGAATTAATTTTATAGTCTTGAAATTAAAATATTTTTATTCTTGAAACTAACAGAATGTAGATAGATCATGTTACATTATAATAATCACTCAAAAATATCAACTGAGTTACAAGGTTGGACAATTTTGAAGGTTGTTTTTAATGTTTTGGTCTTTAATCCTCACATACACAATTTCAACATTTAATAGAACAATTTTTCTAATGTTATGCGTAAAAGCCAAAGTAAAAATCCAAACCTAATAGCAGATTCCAGTGCATCAACCCATGAAGAAACATCATCAGGATCAAGAGAATAAAGGACAAGTATTTCTTCTTTACAGGTTATCTGAAAATGGCAGTAAAAATGATTTAGGAAGATAAATGAAATTATTGCAATCAATATGAATAATGTAATCCAATATATGAGAAAACATGTGTTCTCCTAAATCTTTATAGAGATAAAAGATTAATACTAATGTTAACCTAATACAAGGCCCAAGAGCCAATCAAGATAGAAGATTACTGTGAACTTCATGGGGTTGTACAGGAAAGATAATGGCTAACTCTAGATGGAATAATAAAAAAAATAGATCTTTGACTATCAAGCCAAATATATTTGCCTTAGTCACATAAGTATCCTTTTGTGTTGATTATTTATCAACCTTTAAATAAAACAAACTTACAAGCAGCATTCTCCTACACAAATAAACTGTTATTTAAAAAAGACAAAAAAGGAAAGGGCTCAAATATTTCACTCATCAACTACTTGCAATTATATATTTTACCCAGCCTCTGATGGCATTCCGTGAGTGAAGAAATTAATATTAACAATCAAGTTTGTATTTTAATAACCTCTAGCAAGCCAGCAAAACATTTTAACCTACTCTGCTGAATTGTACTTGAATATTTGTTCTCATAATTTATTAAATAACTAGCAGTAGAGCCCGGCATTGCCCGGGGATGTAACAGTAAGAGATAGATCAAGTATCGACCATCATAAAGACTGAAAAATAAAAAAGACAAAGATTATTGTTTAAGGTTGACGGCCACACATGTCTTAATTATTTTTTTTTTTTTTTTTTTACAAATTGGTCAAACCCAAACTCAAACATTGTTTTCAATCGTTATGAGTCTATCAACTGAATAGAATTTTATTATAAACAATTGTCTTGTAAATGGAATTTTTAATGCATCCTGAATATAAAAATAAAGAAAAAAGTGTGCAAGACAATAAGAAACACTACCTGCCAAAAAAAAAAGTGAAGTTTTGTTGAAACCAACCTGGGTTTTATAAGTATAACTCGAAGTGAGTTGTCCCCCTTTCATTAATGCCTCTTAATCGTGTTTTCAAATTGATTTTGTGCAAAAACAATTGTGTTTTTCCAATTTTTGGCGCTGTTAGAACCACTACAAAGTAATTTTACGTAGTCCTGTGAAGTTTTGTTGAAATCGGTTGAAAATTGTAGGAAATCCGATCCAATATATAAACGTAACAGACACACACACACACACAATCTGCGTTTTATAAGTAAGATTACAGAAATAAAGGGAAGCAATCCTGTAACTAATATTGTATAACTTTGATGTTGATTATTTGCTCCCCTTGGATCAAGCGGGAATAACAAAATCAAGCGCAATTAGAATAGTCTATACAGCTATTCATCAACAAATTATCAACTTCTAAAAGCTCGAGATAGGTAAGTGTAACAAGTATTGTGTTTAATGTTTACTGACCTGAAACATTCCCCCTCCTTCGAGTTTTTTATTGTTTATAAACAAACGTTGCACAGAGCAATGGCGAAGTGGCAGAACACAGCTGCAAGTGTACGAATTGGCTGTATCCAGGAGCTTAGGTTTGCCATAGAGCAACATATCCGAGAAAAGGAAGAACATTCGATCATGGGATTTGCCTCCACCTTTGCGAGCAACCTAAAGGAACAAATTTAAAGCAACAAAATATGGAGATATTAAAATTATGAAAAAATACTCCAGATCATTAAGTCTGTAGTATAATGATGCAAAAAGATTTTTTTTTACACAAATATTTTTAGCATAATCTCCTTCCTCATCAATGCACATAAGTCAGTAATGAAGATTAATCACACAGATTCAACATTATTCAATGAAAATTTCAGATTAAAATTCAACTAATAACAATGTGTCAGGCTATGAACTTATTGATGCACTTTCATATTTTTGCAACTCTATTCCTGTGATTAATACATCATAATTATTTAATCTACAAATGTTATTCGCACTAAGTTTCTCTTTGTCCAGTCATGACAAAAAAATGATTGGTTAAGAGAAATCATTCTCCAATTAAGTAGAAGCAAAATACTGTTACTTTCATAGTCAACATTTGACAAGACCCAATCAGTATGCTTTCCTAATTTGGAAAATAAAATCTAAGAATAATTTGGTAAATTTCATTAAATGTTTCATTGCTTATTGACTTCTAAATAATTTATATGTGAAAATACATATTGTAAATATGAAAAGATACATGACAAATTCAGAAAAATGCTGAAAAGTAATTACATAATTTACACATCAATTTTCCTCAAAACTTCAATTTCCTACAATAAATAAAATTTACATTTTTATTTGTTCTCCACTCTAAAAACTGTAATAAGCAGAGTTAAATACAGGAGTTAAAATATTTTTAAAATAAAGCAATGGTGCATGGAAAGAGAAAATAATGCTGATTAGATAAACATTTCATATCTGTGTGTAAATTATTTCCATTACATTTGCAGTTTTGTTCATATCTAAAATAAGGAAAACTACAATAATGTGTAATGAAGTACAGACTGACCTTTTTAAGTGTTCCTTCTTTGATGAATTCCCGACCAGGTGAAAGAATTTTGGGTGCTGTGCCCAAAGACTTCTGAATGGATAACATTTTCTGGAAGTTCTCATGCTGCCTGATATGTTCATTAATGTGACAAGCAATGTGGCTCACTTGTTTAGTGGCATCTACAGTCAAGACAGTATTGATAACTTTTCCAAATTGTTTACTTTTTTAAATCAAGAGTATAAAAGCCAGTGAAAAATTAAAACAATGAATAAAGTAGTATGATTTTCACAAATTTTCACAAAAACCCAAATATCCATTTTATATATAGAATAACTGTGTCCATAAATCTTCCCTAAGAAATATAAAATCCTAAACTTCAGTATTATCTCTACAATATGCAAAAATAAAAAAATTGTTTTACTTATTTTTTTGTTAATAAATTTGAAAACACTTAAATATAATTAAGGATATAAGCATGCATTAATTAAGCAGCAACAGAGAAATCAAAGTTAATTAGCTACCAACTTGCAGTTGGTTCTACATTCAATATATATATATATATATATATATATGTAAAAAAAATGACTTATAAATTCAGTGCAATGAAACCTATTTATTTTCTGAAATTATAATTATTTAAAATATAGCAAAATCAGAATGAAAAATACAAATAGAAAATAGGAGTCAGGAATGCAAGATGGAATTAAAATAAAAGAAAGTGATTTTTACAAATATCAGAATGTGTATAGTTTCAAGTTGCACCAAGTAACAGTTCAGCTAGCAATGACAAACAAAACGCTGCAGTCTTTTAGCCAACTCTTGAAGTAGAGAAATCTATTTCTGTCTATATCAACATAAAGGGATTCATTACTACATACGGCCAATGTTTTTAATAAATAATATAAACTATGAACATTGTCAGATGGCCTCTCTTCCGATCTAACATGAGCTTCCCAGTGGGAAAAATACTGGCTGGTTAGATTCAATGCCTCTAAAACCAAATTTGTTACATTCCATCACTGCTGATCTGAAACAGAACTACCACCAGTTACGATGAACAGATATCCCCTCAAGGAGGCCCCATGCCTCAAGAGGACATTGGACTCACACCCAATCTCAAGTGGAATTCCTATATACGATCCATTGCTAAAGATGCAGGTAAAATGATCAGCTCCCTTGACCACTCCAGTAAATACCTGACTCTTCATGCTACCATCTACCTTTATAAGAGCCAAATCAGGCTGAAAATGGAGTACTGTTGCCATATTTGGGCAGGAGCTGCCCAGACCTCACTTTCCAGTCTTGATAGATTTCAAAAGCATCTCCAAGTCCTTGTTGGAGAAGGATTATTTTCCACACTCCAACCTCTTTCTCACAGGCAGAATATGACAAATCACTCACTCCTCTACTATGGAAGTACTCAGGCGAACTGCATCTCCTGGTTCTGCCAGGTCTGACACGACTAGAACCTAACAAGCCACTTACATAATAGTAAACCAACCATATTCTTTCTGTATTCCGTTGGCAAGAAGATCACTCAAACAGCTCTTTCTCGCGAACCACTGCCCTATGGAACAGACTCCCAAGAAGATGTTTCCCCTGATCACTACAATCTTAACCTGTTCAAGTCTAGAGTCAACGTTATATTTCCTCCTATCCATATAAACTACTCCTTAACATAACCCTCTACCTCAAGTGGCCCCCAGGCCTTGTATAGGATGAACCTTACTGTAAAAAGAAAGAAAGAAATTGGGTTAATAAATTATTCTTACCTTGCAAACTATAATAATCATGATGATTTGTTAGTGTCTGGGATAACAAATCATCCAATAACAATTTGTACCTGTAATAAAGATTAAAAGAGAAAATAAGTTTCTTTTCTTAATTCAGTGTCATTATAAAAATTAGAGAACCAAGCAACAAATTTTGTCAACAATTTTTTCTCTTTTCTGTTTCTTAAAATTAAATCCAACCAAAAGTATGTTCTGTGCAAATTCAGTGCAATGAAACAACAAATGAACAGATCCTGGCAATATGTAATACTGCCAGGATCTGTTCATTTGTGTGAAAGGAACATACTTTTGGTTGGATTTAATCTTAAGGAACAGTTAAAAGAGATGTTTGACAGAGTCAGATTTGAAGACTTCTCACAATACTTATAATTTTGGAAAAAGTACTGGGATCATGGTAGACATGTCCATGGAGACTTCTTCTATGATGGAAACTAGGTATCACAGTAATTTGATTTTTCATGGTTAAATTTCCCAAACTTTTGGACAGCACCAAATACACTTTAATTTCAGAAATGTCTCCAAAATGCTAAGTTACCAAAATGATGTGTCCCGGAAAGGAATATATTTTTTCGAAGTAGCAAAGTGGTTGTTGACTACTGTAACCAAGTAGGACAATCTAGCAGGTAACCATAATGGACTGGTCCTCATCATAGTGGTAAGCAATAGGCGAAGACAATAGGTATAGACCTGTAATTCTACATCAGTCTGTATTTATGGCTGACACAAGCCAATCAGAGGGGGAACTCAGGTGTATGCATATTCATTACATCACAAAACAAGCTATAATTGACTTCCTGCTGGAAATCTTGGCAGTAACATGGTGATATTATCTACAAAAAATCTTATAGCTGTTATTAACTATGATATTAAAAGTCAATTGCTATTTCAACAAATATTTCAAACAATCAATTCGATTGCAAGTACAAACAGTAATATGAGAAAACTTTCAATAGAGGAGATGCCATGGTTTATATATTTCACTATAAGCAAATTGAGGTAAGCCTTATGAGGCATCCAAAAGGAATCGAGAGTTTTTTTCCTGGAACTTACAATAAGGAACTACTTAAAGCTAATCAGATGTCCTTTTCTGTCTCTCACAGGTTGTAACTATACCAGATTACACAAGAACTATTCAGGGCACAAAAAAATTTTTTTTTTCATATCCATGGAGCTGCAGTGCACAATCTTTGGTAATTTTAAAAAAATTAAAAAATTAAAACATCATTTCTAGTTGCAGTACCTATTGTACAATCCACCAATACATTTAAGAAAAACATCAACATATTATCTCAATATCTTACCTGGGGACTCTTTGTACTGGAGTTATCAGCAAAGCATTCAGTTTCAACCCATTAACATCTGACAAAGATTCTTGTTTCTGAATAAAATCTGCAAATTCAGAGCTTTTTTGCAGCCACTCCTTAAAGAAAACAAAAATTAATACGAACTAGAATCTACATGATTTTTAACTATAAAGTTTTATTTTTAAAAACAATTTTGTATAAATTTAATGTACTCAATTCTAAAACAGACAATTTTTACATTTCCTGAAGGCTCAACCAAAAATTAGCTGTTACTTTTACCTCTGACAATATCATTAATTATAGTGAGATGCACAAGGTTAGTAAGTACAGTGTAACCCGGATATAAGAGAGTTGTCGGGACCGGAGAAGAAGTCTCTTATATCCCAGTTTCTCTTATATCCGGGTTTGGTCTATTTTGTTTACATTAACACAGGCTCTAATTTGGGACCAGAGAAAATCTCTCTTATATCCGGGTTACACTGTAACACCAAATTTCTAATTTTACAATATTTTATTTATACAAATTTCCTATGTTAAAATTTTATCAAAATTTTAGTTTCATTAATACTAAATAAAAATGTTATCAAAACTTTTTTTTAAATCTTAGTAATGTAACCTTTGCCAAATTTTAGTATATTGGATATGCACTGAAAGTCATGTAAGATTCTAGGTAGAAGTGAGAGGCTACCATAAACCACCAGGGAAAATGTATGAGAGTTGTACTTAAAATGTGCCATAGAACTAAAAGACTCCCATCAGGATTGACAATCTAATTACAGTAAATAATCATAACATATCAGGTTTTATTGTTTATTCAGTAAAAATATTTTTTAAATTTCTCATGATCATTTATGACAAAGAAAATTTAGCTTTCTTCTTTTAACAAATTACTAGAATAACTTTTAAATAGTAAAAGTATCTTTATTATTTATTAAAGATATAAAGTACATTAATACATTAACATAATTATAATATAATATGTAATACGCTACTCAAAATTACTAACAGTAACAATTTCAAATGGTCAAAATTAGACTCACCTGCAAAGTGGTAAGTGCCTGACTGTGGTTATTAGCATACATTGAATATAGCTTAAGGAAAGGCCCAAGATAAAGGAATGCTTGGCCAATGGTTGTCTGTTCCATTTGTTCAAATAGTTTTATGTTTACTTGTTGGATCTGCTCAACATTACTGAACAATTTTGCATGAACAGATTCAGGAATGATGCAGGCATAACGCAATGGAAAATCAAAATGCTACAAATAATATTCAAAAAAATATAAAACATAATACTATTAAAATCAATGAATACATAAAATTTAGTTATATGATTTGTATTAAAAAGAATTTTCAGATATACAAATTCTAATTCTTATCAATATGAGGAAATTCAAATCAAATAACAAAATCTTGATACACTTGTTTTTTTCCTCATTTTTATTTTTTTTTTTGCTTTTGTTACAACGCAAGTTATCTGACAGAGAAGCTACATCGCGGAAGTTGATATTTTTTTTTGTGACTTAAGATAAGTACCTTTGCTCATTTCCCTGGCCTGCACTGTCACAGATTTTTTTTTGTCTTGGTCAAGATTTTCTCAACAGAATGAAAAGTAGAAGTGACTAAATATTTCCCCAAAGAATAAGGTTTTAACAAAGTTCTTGAAAATTAATACTTAAATCCAACATGTAATTTCTAAAAAGCTGAAAATTTTCCCCTACTTAACTGTAGACAAGTTGCTAAGCTCCGACTAAATTAAAAGGTTATTAAAAATGTAAATGGAGAGCATTAATTTCAAACTAAAGCAAATTATATTAGAGAAAAAAAAAGAAAATAATATTTAAAAGTGGATAATAATTGATATACTGATAATGTTAGGTTATAAATTGGCCCTTGTAATGAAAAATCTGAAAGCTTTTAAGTTATTTCATTACCTGGTAAAAGTTTGAACACAAAGAAGTTTACTGTATTACATAGTATTTAAACTTTTTAATGATGTTAAAATCATCAACTGCAAATTATATATAAAATATTTACAAAAGAACATGAAACATTTAATCAAATTAAAGTCCCATATTTTATACTCAACCGCAAATTTGAGATGTGTTTTTGAAAAGTGATTACATCTAACAAGTAATACAGGGTGTTACCAGAAAGGGCACTTTGATATGATGTAATGGTTAGCAAGCTTGTCTTACAAGATGAATTATGAATGAATAGTAAATTTGATCCTTACTGGGTGGCCCATACTTTGGGCCTTATGCCACATCTAAGCAATGCTTAGAAAATCACCATATACTTTCCAGAAATACCTACCACATAATGGTAAAGACACCATTGCCACTAATGTGGGAGATATTTCTGCCACACCCAATATAAAAAGACTTTATAGGATTAAAATACAAAATTTAATTAAAGGGATAATTTTCGATGCAGATTAACAAACTATACTTTTTAAACACTGAATTATTTGAACTTTAGTTTTCATATTGTTAGTTATAATCAAATATTGTGTTCTTTGTAGTCTCTAACAATCTTCAAGTAGCCCTTTGCATACTAGTGGCACTCCCACCTTGCTTGGGGTGAAATGCTTAAAAAACAAATATTTGGTAATGTTCTCAGAACATCAAACCAAGCCACATTCAATCCACAAGAGTAGTTTTCACTTTGCTGTCCCAACTAGGGGAGATAACTCGTATCAGTTAATTCTACTTAATTTGTCCTTTTTACTTTTTCCTCTGAATCAGAGTATATACTGTATTTGCTTTTACATAAGATGCCCCCTACCCCTTTTACAAGGATATTTTGTGGAAAATTTTTTTAGTATGTTTCAATATATTTTAAAGCAGTTTTGTAGGGGAAAATGTTTGATTTTGTGCATGTAAATACAATATTGTAACAGTAGACTGGAATAAAGTATGAAATCATATATTGTAACTTTAACCTTCAAAGAAAACTAAATTAAATTTGCCAAAGCAGAAAAGAATACTGGTACATTTGTAGTACTGGTACATATAAACAAAGTAACCTGATATATAAATCAATCAGTAAAGTAACATAAATGTGAATTAATTCTTATAGATAATTCGAGTACATGCAGACAAAGCAAAATATTTCACTTACTATTACAACAGTATACAACATTTCAGAAGTATACAACAAGCAACAGGGACAAAAATTAAAGTAAATACGGTAACTTTCACTACTTGACACAGGGACTGAAATCATAATTATAATTCCTCATTTATGCATTTTAGATATATTTTATTTAGTACATTATTAAAAATTTCAATTTCTTTCTTTTTCATATTAGTCATCTTGACCCACATTTATCAAAACTAGCAAACAAAATGAATGAAGTTTGTCATATTTCCTATTTGTATGAAGCAGAAATTTTCATTTGCAATTATATACTTCTCATCTTGACTAAATATTGCATGTTTATCATTTTTAATTGCATGTTTATCAATTTTTAAACTTCTAATTAGTTTTAAAATTTAAACTAATTATACAATAATTTAACTGAAAATTTTGAATTATTCCAGCATTGTTTCAAAAAACCTAAACAGTCACCATAAACTAATGTTTTTTTGCCTGTAAGATGATGGGATGATGTTAATTTTGAGCCCACAATCCAATTATGATGATACTCTGCCCAATCAACTTATATCAGTTCTAAGAATGCACATGCATACATACACAGATTTATTTTTGGTATTTTTGTGCTCACAGCAACCCAGCTTTCAAACATTACTTACAAGATCCAACAAAAACAAAAAGCCTCGATAAGTTCCTGTAGATTACTCACACGGTGTATCAGATCAAGATGGTTGAGGTAGGTCTTCTCAGTTTCAAAAATCTCATTTATGATTTTTCTTCGCCGTTTCTCTCTCTTGGCTTCTTGGATTGCTTTCTGTTTGGCAACATCTTCTTTTATTGGATTTTCAGACATTTCATCACGCGCAATTTCATTCAAGACTAGAAATCAAAAGAAAATTTAAAATTCTAAAAGTAAATATCAACTTTCAGCAATAAGAAATTTATTTTTTTAAATTAGAAAAGTGTATAAGAAAATACCAAATGCCCAATTTTTTCATTTATCTTTGATATTTTGGCAAACATGGACAAGCATGCCCACAATAAGACAGTGTTAAAAAGATGGATACTTTTTTTTAATTACTTTCGCTCTTCAGCAATGTTTGTTTTAAAGTGATGTTTAGAATTGTAATAAAAACTAGACATAATGAATTTGTACATTTTGTTCTTGAGAATTGACAACAAAAATAATCAACAATATTTATTTATTAGAATGTTTAGTTATACTATTTATTGGAACGATTGGCAAAACATCGGCTAATTGCCAATTGATTCAAACTTTATAAAACAGTAAATAATAAGGATTTCCTTATAGTTGTTACTATATTTTAATAATTTAGTAAATATTTATAAATTTATGAATAAAAAATTTCCATATTTATTTGTTTATAAATTGGTAAATGATAAATATTGCATTGCATTAGATCTAACTGTATTAGTTTTTACTTTTTAGAATGTTATATATATATATATATAAAATTATTCTTGTAAATAAACAATCTAATAAACAAATAGTGTTTAATATTAAACAATCTAATAAGTAACTAGTAATAATATTAAACAAAAATGGAGATGATGAGAAAGTGAAAAACCGATAAAAATTTGATGGTTTTGGCTTCTTCAGTTTCAATTTGACATGAAGAAGCCGAAACCAACAGGCATTAGCAAAACATATCCACGTCTTTTATAGCTTTTCCACAGTCTCATCATATATATACACAATACATATATACATATATACATATATACATAATACATATATACATAATACATATATACATAATACATATATACATAATACACACACACACACACACACACACACAGGTAGTAATCCATTGGTATAATCCAGGCGGGTCCTATTAACACAATATAGAATTTGAAATATGTTAAAACTGACTCACCAAGAGCGCTCAGTGTTTATTTTCATTAAACAGAGCAAAATTTTCTTTACAATTAGAATTAAGATACTCTTAGTTAATGACCATGTTCACCTACGAAATCAGTTTGAAAAATCCTGCAAATTTTAAAATTAAAATTTGTAAGTGAAAATGATCACTAACTGAAGGTATCTTAATTCCAATTGTAAAGTGTGTGTGTCTATGTATGTGTATATATATATATATATATATATAAATTAGTGTTTTTGATAGGTTTCCTGCTAATTGATCAACCAATTTGTTATTTTAAAAAAAAAGTACAATGGCTGGTCTCCTGCTAACAGAAAGCTTTGTCAGATATGGATGATCACAGATAGTAACACAGAATATAAACCAAATTGTGAAATAAGTAGAAAATTGATTAAATAAAGTTCATATCACACTATACCAAAAAGTTGAGTGATTTCATCACTTTCTAGATGTTTGTGACCAAATTATATAAATAGATTTGGCCAAACAGACTAAAGGAGATAAAAATTGGGACATTTTCTTAAATCAAGCATTAACCGCTGTAAAATGTTCAAACAGCAAAACAGCCACATTGTCACTTTACTACATGTTGTTCAACCAGCTAGATCCACAAAGAAAGTTTACAGAACATCACAAGTTAATAATCCAGCAAGAGGTCATCATAAAAGGCTTCTCTGAGACAAAATAAATCAGCGTCTTTTATAGTGTCATGCCACCCGTTTGTTATCATGTTTGCTCATATTTTTATCATTCCTGTGGCTGCATGGAGCCACCTGCATACAGAAAAGTGCCCCACTAACTTCCCCACATGGAAAATACTGTGTTTCGCGTTAGTACCTTTGTTATATATTTCTTTTGTTATGGGTCAAATAATATACACTTCATAAATTCATTATCTTTACATTAAAAGGCTCTTTATCTACAACCTGGTTACATTAAATAATACCATACATGAACATGCCACCATACTAAATCCATAAGATTGTCTTAAGAATAACTGTGATATGAAAATAATTTTACATCATATTTTGTACAGATGACTGAAATGCTTAAGATTAATTTTTTTTAATGCTAAAAGTGCATGTAGCATTCAAATAAATCATGAAAATATTTTATCAACATTCAATTTTTTTGTCATCTGTCCAGCAATTTTAAGCTGGACAAATAAGAAAATTGTACTAACAAGTAATTAAGAAAATAAGTCTTATTAAAAATAAAGTAAAAAATTTGATAACAAAAATTCCAATACAAACAGATGATTTGCTATTATTCTGTCAGATACACAAGTTTCGTAATGACAAGTGAAAAAAAAAACAAGTTCAAAATGCAGCAAGCAAGCAACCATCTTCCTTTTGGAATAACAATTCCTTTACAATTGATAAGGACAAAATTGGAATTTATTCAGTGCTGGAAAAAATATTACTATGGTTTGAAATGTCTTTGACTCAGAAATAACGAGGAATAATGAATGCTTGTATAAAAAAAAAGTTTGAATCAAATTAAAACACTTCAGTATTACAGTGTTAGATAGAACCATAATATCTGAAAGATATAAAAACAAAAGCAACTCCTTTTGATTCTGGAAGGAAATAATGATAAAAAATAGCAAACAAGTTAAAATTAATAAATCTCTTTTTAAAAAAAAAATTTAAATATTATATCCCTGACATAAAAAAAATTCTGGTAAATGTCAAATCTTGCTCAAGAGAAACATGTACTTATTGAAAAATAGAAGACATAAAATATGTCACTAATAAAAGCATATAGCAAACCCTACCAACATATAATTTTTAGATATAATACATTGACACTTAATAAGATATAAGATATAATATATTATATATATGATACAAATATATTTCTATGTGTTTACATTTAATATTAACACATATTTTCAGGTGCATTTGAATTGGTTACACAGCCTTTTAAAAATCAACTAAAAAAATAGATTTGTCTTATAAATGATATTCACCTTTGCTATTGTTATGGAATGATTCACTAACTTTTATATTTTTGTTAAATACCTTTTCCCTAATATTTATTTGTTGTACTTTTAAACTACAACAAAAGCATTTAAATATTTTAAAGCATTTAAAAACAAATAATTGTACTACCTATCGATAAGAATAACAAAAGAAATTTTACAAGTAAAATCAAGTTTGTGATGTATATACTCATGAAATTACAGAAATGCAATGTTATTAATTAAAAATATTGTTTTATCCAATTACTAAACAGTAAACTATTTAAAACAGATTATTTATGTCTTCTATTTTTCAATAAGTACATGTTTCTCTTGAGCAAGATTTGACATTTAGCAGAATTTTTTTTTTTTATGACAGGAATATTTAAATTTTTATTTTAAAAAAGCATGTGCGGGAAAGTTGAAATTCAAGACCACTTTAAAATCACAAAAAAGTTATCTGAAGAATATCCATTTGAAAAACTTTAATAAACATTTAAAAAATAAACACAAAATGCAAAGTGCTTACCTTGTAGTCGACTCCTTATTGACAGCATTATGCTAGTGGAAGGGTAATTTCCTAAAATATAAAAAAATATAAAAAGGGTTGAATGCCCATTATAATTAACTAAAAAAGTACAAAAAGAAAATGTGCCTCTTTAACTAATAATTGCAGATTATCAATACAATAGTTCTATAAAAAATAATGGCTTCATATGCAACACTGAAATTCATAAATCTATTTTGATAACAATAAAAAAAAGTTCCAAGCCTTACTTAAAGAAAGGAAGAATACAACCATTTTTTTAAAATCAGTTTTACTACTTATTAGTCGATAATACTATTTTTACTTTGGTTCAGGCAGAATTGACTTCACTTACATAGATCTGTTAAGAAATATTAGTTCTGCTTCAAAGCAGGTTACGATATAGATATTATACTCCAACAAATTTAAAACTAAAAGAAAAACAAAATATATCCACCACTCCAGAATTTATGACCCAATTTTTAAACTACATAACTGAATTGCACTTTATAAACTCTGCCGTTGTTACATATCTGTCACAAATTATAGTCATTTACAATTTTCAAGCCACTAGTTATAGTTTCTTAGTACAGGGAATAAACTATGGCAATAGGGTGCTCCAAATTTTGGTTTTGAGTAAATCTTTCTTACAGGTTCCTCCATTATCCCACTTATTCCAAGAAGTTCATAGAAAGTATTTTGAAGTATTTAACTTTTATATATTTTTAACATTTCAAATATTTCAACAAATATTCAAAACCAACAAAATTTACAGACAATGAAATCATATAAATCAGTCATTACAAAAGTTTGAAAACTAGGAAACTTATAAATGAAATATTCTTGCAGACAACTATTTCTAGCATTTAGTTTTTAGACAGTAATTAACGAACTAAAATAATAAGCAACATTTGACCTTTAAAAATAATTATTTTAAATGTATTACATTTCTTTGAACTCTAATATATGGTACAGGTCTGTGCACAACAATTAGATTTTCTAGTAATTGTGCAATCTTTTCAAGATTTATCAATTCTCATTGTTCAACAATCAACTGAGCAATCTATTGCAAAGCTTCAGCCCTATAGTGAATCACAACAGTTATTCTATCCAGACTTACTGCTGAGCTCAGTTATCTTAATTTTAAATTTGTGGTATTAATTTAAATTTTCAACTGCAGGCTTCCTAGCCATTATCAAAGAAACAATAGGCTTCCAAAAGCCAGTTTCGAATCTATGAGTATAAATGAGATCGAATTCATAGTGATATCCTTAAGTAAATCTCTATGTAAGACTGTTTTTATTAAAAAAGGAGTATTGCCATTTGCAATAAAACAATCAGATTTCATAAAGATATTAAAACAGAGTAATTCCAAACCTAGATGCACATGAAGGTTTATGTAACATATGTACAACTGTAAAAGGCAAAAAAATGTTAAAAATTTGTGAATTTAATGAGGTGAGTAGGTGTCCCAAATTCACAAAGCATTCAAAAGTCACATTTCCACAATATGAATATAAGCCTTTATTTAAATGAAAATAGTTTCAAATATTATAAAAGAAACTGTTTCATTTACTCAGGCAATGAAAAAAAAAAGCATTCAAACAAAGAATATCATAAATCATCTTCATAACAAAAATTTGAAATGTTTTCTTCCAAAGGTAAAAATGTAACGAATGTTGTGTGGTAAATAGAGAATAAATATCAAGATCTGTCTTATTGAATTAGAAATAATTTTGAACAAAATCAAAGCAAAAACTGGGTGCGATGGATAAATTGCCGTCTAAATTACACAAAAATGAAAACAATACTGACATCTCACTTTAAAAGATATATTTACCAACATTACACAAAAATATCCTGAAATACTAAATTTATTCCATAAAATTGCCATGGCTTCAACCAAGGCCTTCAGATGACTTTAGAATCTTCTGCAGCTCTTCAGGATGGTCTCCTTGTTTAAGTTGATGAATGCTGCCATAATTCTTGCCTTCAGTTCATCTTTGATACTACAAGGAGTTTTGCTGGTCTCTTGTTCAACCGTGCCCTGCACATAACAATCAAGGGGGGTTTAGTCTGGGGAGTCAGGCAGCCAGATACAAGGGGTGATGTGGTCACAGAAATTGTCGACAGCCATGACTGGGTTCTCCTGCTTGTGGCATGGTGCAGAGTCGTGTTGCCAGACATAGGGTCTTCTAGCAGCCATCCTCTTGACCCAGAGCAACACTACCTGCTCAAGGCACTTGATATAGTCTTCTGTGTTGAGTCTGAGGCCCTCACCAACAAATTCAGATCTTTTCTTATCAGAACGATCAGCGTGAGTTTTCTGAATTGTCATACCTTCATAATCATCATCAGACTCATCCAACTCTTTCCAAATCCTCAGCACCATCCTCAGATTGACACCCAAACACTCTGAAATGTTTGTATTGGAGCTTTGGGCACAAATGCCAAACAGTACAACATGCCGTTTCCAAATTTCTGGCAGAGTGAATTGTGTCATGGTGCTCCTATTATATTGTACAGTTGACAAAATCAAGGAAAACCAATGTGCATCCACAAAATTAAAAATATAAAATGGCGACAATTTACCAATCGCACCCTGTATATATGCCATGTCTCTTCAGGGTGTAGGTAATCATGGCTCTCTGTAGATTTGTTTTCTTTATTTTGACAATTGACATGGATTCTTAAGAAAGCCAGTGAAGTGGTTTCCTGCTTTCAGTGCGGTTTTAAAGTCAGAGTATTCCTTCTCTTAAACTGGATGCCACCTAAGACTAGAGAACTCTTTCTATCCTACTAAGCAGCAATTGATTCCGAGATAGACTGAGTAGTAGTAGAGACAGCTACCTCTGCCGACCCTCCTCAGTCCCGTCTTAAGTCCAATGTGTGCCTCACAACTTTGCAAGAATATCTTGAGTATTTTTTTTTTTTTTTAATATTTTTCTTTTATCATTATTTTTTCCTTTGCATATTTTTTTGCTTTTTCCATGGATTTATTTTTTTTCATTTTACATTTTCTCACATTTTCTTCTGTTTTGCCAGTCGACATTTTCCATTTCATTTAAACCATGAGAGGAAATCTTCATGTGCAATATATGAATTCGGATGCAGGGAGAGTGCAGTGGTTATCTTTGCAGATAGTTCCAGCCTAATCTGTTGCATTCATTTATCTATCACACCCTGTAGATTACCAACATTTATATCATACTAACTGAACCTGTAAAAGTTACAAAGCTAATCACAACTAAAATTATCTATTATCTTATGTCTTTGCTCTTATCCTTTATCTGTATCATCTCATTCTCTACCCTATCCTTGCCAATCTTTGTTGTTCATCTAGGTTTTTACATAAATGTTATACAAACATGGATTAGTTACATATGCAAGAACATATACAACTATTTCTACTCTCCCCTTTCTTTTGTTCTATCTTTCCATAAAGAATTTTAAATAAGTTATATTTAGGCAACAAATACTCATCAAAAAATTTTTTATTAAATTCAACTGACTAGGTCTGTTTAATTTTATATTGAATTTTTCCAATTTTCAAATAAAATGATGTATATCAGGATTGAAATTGTAGGTAAACTGACAGATTCAAACTTTCAGCTCTGTAAAAAATGATGGGATATAACCAATGGAATCTTACCTACCACACTGCTAATACATGATTCTTGATAATGACTGAGATGGTCAAAAATACTTTAACAAAACAAACTTTATCTATGATGTCAATCCAATTATACAACAAAATATTTAAACCAACAGACCTTGTAAGTTGAATTTAATAAACCTTGTTTAGATAAAGAATTTTAATATATTATAATTTTTGTTTTTGCATCCCTACTTGCTTTTTAATCTTTCAACTCATTGCTTCTTGTTATGCAGACAGCAAATATGTCTTTTTTTCTTTAGTTTCTTTCCTATCCCTTTTCTTTGTTTTTCTTTCACTTGGTTTTCTTTTCATTTTTTCTTTAGCTTTTCCCTCCATCCTCCTCAGTCATAAAGCATATTGTGCTTCCAGATCATATATTCTAATCTTAGGTAGAAAACTGCAAATGGTATTTTTGCAAGGGCAAAATGTGACACAAGGTTGTATTTAACACAAGAAATCACACACACAAACATCAGACCTGAAACAAATACAATGAGGAGGTGCAGCAAGCTCCTTGGAACTAAACTTTACACTTTTGGAAGGAACAGAAATTTTAGGCCAAGCTTAAGAATGATAACTGTCACACATAATAATAGGCAGAACATAGGATTTTATTAACAAACGTGTAAATTGATACATATTTTGTTAAATATGCAAAATTTCTTCAGGTATCTCACCAAGCAGATTAAATTCTTCAGTTTAGTTTTACCTTCTGAACATTTTACTTTTTTTCTAGTGATAAAAAACTAAATACTTCTGTTTTGTAAGTTTTTTTTTTTTCAATATTTCAACATGAGAATTTAAAATAAACTTGGGGCTTTTATGAATAATTTACATGTTTCAAATTTGTTGGTCAAGCAAATTTTAACGTACACGAGTATTTGTTGAAAATAATGACAAATTAATGAATTGTTATTTTTGTTTTCTTTGAATTTATTCTTTGACCTTATAATTATCAGCACTGTATGGTCTTTATCAATGTCGTTTAGTCAACTGTTTTATTTAGGTACTTCCAAATATTTACTAAAAACAGGGAGGAATCATGAAAAAAATGATCAAAACAGAATAAAAGCAAAATTTTATCATCAGAATCTTTGTGTTATTATTAAGAGGATGTAAAAACGAATTTTTCAATCCTTTTTAAAACCTTGGAAATTTTAGTTAAAAAATTTTTTTTGTGTGTGTGTGTCAATGTGGGACCATAAATTTGTACAAGAAATTCGAGTGTTGTTTTGCAGTTAAGACACTGATTTGGAAATGTTTGTATAAATCAGATAATTGTCAGATTTTAATGAAATTTTCAGAACTTATTCAGAAATGAATTAAATTACTTTTGAGAGATTTCTTTTATCTTTGTTAAAATATTTTTATATACATTTCTAACTACCCCCCCCCCACATACACTCAATTAATTTTTATGAAATTGCAATAATTCTTTTTTTTCGCTTAATGTTTATATTTGATATAAGGACAAGTTCTCGAATATTGTTAGTCAAACAGGGCCTGCAGTTACAGAAAAATCTGCCCTGAATGATAAAATAAAAAAATGAAATAAAACTAAGACATGTTTAATTTGAAAAGCTTTTAATTGCTTTTATGAATAAAATATATTATGGACATTACTGTCTTATGAAATTTTTTTCAATGAATAATGAATTTTTACAAGAATCGTTTCATTTTTTTAAAAACTTTAATTAAAGTAATTTATAAAATTTTAAATCTTTTAAAATTATGTATTAATTTGTTGATATTATTAAATTAAAACTATATTTACTAATTATAAATGAAAAAGCTCACACCAAATCAACAACCATCAGTATTTTCAAAAGAATTTTGTATTTTTTGTGTATCGTTGTAAATATGGATGTCCATATATGATATTATTAGATACTAAAAGAGATACCTATATTAAATTAAAAATTTATTGGTAAATTTCTAACATTTTCTCCATAAGTGTCTTTGTGCCATAAAGCCAAAGCAATTAAAACTAAGGATATGCAATCATTGCTCTCCAGAATTTTCTATCACATGTGGCCCTTAAAGTTTTTCTCCCTCTAACCCCTTCATCAATCTGCCATCTATTCACACAAGCTCATCAGCTAAGTGGCTCAATGCCTTCCCCAATCTCTCTTGCCCTCAATATGCCCCATGAGGTTTAAGTTTTCCATGCTCTCCTTCATCATTGTGTCTCCAAAGATTTTCTTTTCCTGGTTTTGAGCATAAGTGTTCTTTCTATTGTCATTTTCTTTAAGATTTCCTTGTTGCTTTCTCACTCTGCCCATTGAATTTTCAGTATCCTGCTGCCTCTAAGTTTTTCCTCATCTGTGGAGAAATTGTCCAAAAATCACTGCCATACAAGTAGATAGATATCACATAGCAATCCAGCATGTTTTTTGATTCTATCAAATTTTTTCCATCCCTAAGCACCTTGCTTAGCTTTTAACATGCTGGTTTTGTTAGTTTTTGTGTTGCATTTTCCATCCTCTGTTAAAATGCTTCACAGATATTTGTACTTTTGTACCTGCCTGAGGTTTATATCTCTAATTTGTAATTTTGCATCTTGGGCTTTTACTCTTGCTGATGACCATGCTTTGTCTTTTGGCTAGAGTTGATCAGTTTGGCAATTTGTTTTGGCATCAGTTTCAAGTTTTTTTTCCCTTAATACCGCAGTTTTCAATTCAGTTTTTAATCTAGTATTTTTGCTTTCTAAAGAAGCCATTCATTTTCTTGTGTAATGATAGCATTTGCAACTTAGTTCATTCAACTCGCAATTTCTGATCCGATCTTAAAAATATTCATATGGCTGGAAAGAAAATAAAATAATCTTTCTAAATAAGCAATTTGTATGAGCTTTTATTCAGTAAATTATTTTTTTTTACAGCAAGTTAAAACAGTATTTTGCTTTGAACAGCCAAAACTGCAAAATATTTTTTTTTTTTTTTTTTAGACTAAATTTTACATGTTACTTTGTTTTGCAAAATCAAAGTAACCAATCTTTACCATTATTCTTGAAATTGTACACTCAATTAGAAGATACCTTAAACTACAACCAGGAAGATGTTCATTTCCTCTCTGACCTGTGGAAGCAAATTCCTTCAAAAAGAAAAAAGAGCAACTGATAGTAATAAATGTATGGTAAAATAACTTTCAAATTATTGAAACTACTGTCTGACACTGACAGATACTTGTTATCAAGTGATTATTTTATTTAGAGCAAAGAATTTTCCCATTTATATCCAGAAATCCTAATAATAATTTGCTTTTAAAAAGCCAAAAAATGAAACCCCTCATGTTTAAAATAATTAAAAATATGGCAATTATTTTCTGGTATACCAGTCAACTGTTATTGGGGTTTTGCAAATAAATTTCTTCAAAACAAGGAAAATCAATGAGTTATTTTTCCCCCCACTAAATAAATTTATGTTTTTAAATACACCTAAATTTAAATATTAAAAATAATTAAATTTTAATTTCATTTTTACAATGTGTATAATTTCCAAATCTGCAAGTATCACCTGTTCTTTTTTAGATACCCATTTTAAAACTAAAATTAAAAACTATTTATCTAGGGAATGCACCAAAATTAGATATTAAGAATAATTAAAATAGTTCTTAATTTCACTTTTATATTTCCAGATATGTGAATCTCTAGTGTAAAAACTATTTTAATATGCAATCTTAAGTGTATTCACTATATAAAACCATAAAGATATTTATAAAAAATAAAATTCAATAAAATGAATTAATTTTCCTTGTTTAGAAGAATTTTATCGGCAGAACAGTAACAAACACCCACCGAACACTAGTGGCTAAAAAAGAATAATTTTTACTTTGGGTTTTAAAAAAATAATGTGCAGTTTTGAAAATATACACATTTTAAAACTGAGATGAAAACTTACTTTATTTTTTTAATATCTAATTTTAGGTGTATTTGCTATTTTATTTGTAGAAAACAATTTTACACTAGAGCCTCACATATCTGGAAATATAAAAGTGAAATTAAGAACTATTTTAATTATTCTTAATATCTAATTTTGGTGCATTCCCTAGATAAAAAACAAATTTATTAAAAAAAAAAAAAAAAAAAAAAAATCTTCATTCACTTTTCTTGTTTACAAGTTTATTTTATGATTAGCTTCTTACTAGAAAACAATTAATTATCCTTAAAAAAATCTGACTTCATCTTAAAACAAAACTGGCAACTATTTTTACTATTTTGTTGTTAACTTAATCTTACCATAAAAAGGTTCTTTTGAAAACTGAAACAATTAGATTTCAGATATCATGTCGTATTATCCTTTTTTTTCTGTTTGAAAACATGATTTCCAAGTGTCATATCTGTAGTATTTCCTTTTTTTCTTCATTTCTTTTGTAAACAAATAAATTTCACATTTATTTCCTAAAACTAGTCAATTAAATGTTTTTAACGTTTTTATTCAATCTCTTTCTCTTACAATGGTACTATAAATGTTGATAAAATTTAATTTTATTAACATCTGAAAGTCTTTTTCAATAGTGTTTCTTTGGGTATGGTCACTCAGTACTGATAGCACTAAAAACTGAATGATTTCGGTTCCATAAAAAATTTCAATGCAGTTTCACTGTTTGAAGATGAAACCGAAAAAAGTCGGGGTTTTTTCAGTTAAACTGCCCATCTCTACTTTTTGCAGTTGATGGTTAGCCCTTTTTTCTTACTTTCTTCTTTCCCTGTGTAGTAGGTCCTATAGTTTCCTTTTCTAGTAAGCCATCAACACAGCGTCATCATGTGTATCCTATATTGTTGAGATTATACCCACTGATAATAAATCCTGGTAGGGTCTCTAAGTTCCCTTAGGATATCATTGTTGTAGAGGGTAAATAAATCTGGGAAGAAGACACATCCTTGTCCCATGCCCCTTTATATTTTGTTATATAGCTACTCAATTTATTTTCTATCTGTATGCAGGCAGTTTGCTCCCAGTTCATTCTTTTCCAAATAAATTTAGTTTTTCCAGCAGGCCAAATAGATCTTTGTGCCATACCTTGTCAGATCTCTTGACATATATATATTATATGCCATGCACAGTACAGTGAAAAGTGTGAAACCAAGGGTTACAAACTCATACTCAAACATCTGAATGAATATATATATATATATATATATATATATATATATATATATATTTGTTATGTAATTTTATAACAATTACCTCCTTCTTAAATAAATTTCTCAAACATTAGGCTGCATCAAATGTATCAACACTTCATAAAAACATCCACCTCCTCCATGTTAAATGATTTTCTGCAATATTTTTAAATTTAAAATAACAGTAATATTTTAGTTCAGATTAAACTTTAAATCAGCCAATTTTTCTCCACTTGCGTTTCAGAAAAGTATATTTTATTTTTGAAACATTTTTTTTTAATAAATATGTTGTGTTGACAGATTTGTCAGTATATATAGACGATTTTATAATTTTTATTACAATTATAGAAAAAAAAAAAAAAAATCATTCCAGTCAACTTAAATTCGTTTTGAAATACAAAGTATTTTGCTTATTGGAAATATTAAAATTAGCGTGGAATTAAAACTAAAATAAAAATTTCAAGAAAGATTTTACTTTTTTTTTTAAAATAATATTTTTTAATTTCTAAGCATTTTTATCGCTTTTCGGCTGTCTGTACCTACGCATTTACACCTAAACACAAAAAATACCTAATTCAATTTTTTTTTTTATAAAAGTTTTATAAACCGTAACTAAAAACGGTTCTTAATTTGCCTATTTTCAACTTTTTGGGGGTTTCTTTTTTGTTGTTTTTTTATGACATCGCATCGCAAACTTTTTTTGTAAGGTTAAAAAATGTTCTACCTAATTTTGTTAAAATCATAAAATTACTTTAAGTAGAGGGAGTAAATGTTTTTACTTACGAAATAAAAATAAAATCAAACAAAAATTTAAATTTACAATTATTCAAATAAATTTAGCTTAAATTAGAAATAAAGTTTTAAACTGATTTTTTTTTTTTCATTCAGCATTAAAATCTTTCCTTTCTACATTTTTTAATTAACTAACACAGTTCAAATTCGACAAGAACAGAAAGTAATTTTTTCAAAAACACTAAAAAAAAGTCATGTTCGGAACAACTTTAGTTTATTTGCTTGCTATTAAAACCAAAATTTAAATTATAAATTATTGCAATACATTTTCTTTTAAATTTGTATTTAAGAAGTCCATGATCATACCTAATTTTTTTTGAAAATCATTTTATTAAAAATTTCATATGGGCGGATACTACAACTGCGACAAAAAAAAACAAATTTGATTCAATTTTTACTTAAGACATACAAATTTCTTGATAATAGTTACCAGGAGATTTTAAGAACACATTAAATACAAATAGACACAAATGCCTTTTATTAGATTTACAAATATGCAAACATCTGTTTGTACTTACCGAGAGAATGTACATACAAAATCAGAGATTTGAATTTGGTACCAAGTAAGCTCCGAACGGAAGGCAATGCTTGATTCTGATTGGTTAAAATAAAAATACATGTCATTGAATAGTTTAACATCTTTCTTTAGGACTATTCGCTACATAAGTGTGAATATTTCCTCTTATTTAAACACTTGAAAACTTCGTATTTTAAATATTTTCTTCTATCCAAATTGTATTTTCCAGTAGTGAAGACGGTATTTTTCTTGAAAAAAAAATTTACCCTGCCTCCAACAAGCCATTTTTATTTTTTATTTCATTTTTTATGGTTATTTTATTTATTTATTTTTACATTTTTTTGTAAGTCGGGTATGTCCATTTTTATACCAGAGTATCCTCGACGTCGGGAAATATGATTGAGATTTTCATTGTCATTGAAAAGTGAAAACTAAAAGTAATGAAAACCATTGATGTGCCGTTGTTCCTACAAAAACTCATTTTTTTAAATAATTAAAAATGCTTTCGTTGAACTTAAATTTCGCTTTTATTTGAAAGATAATAGCCTTAAAGCTAAACCGAATTAAAATAAAAATTAATTTCTGTTAAAAAATGATACTCTTCCAGTCTTACATTGCTTTTATTTTTTTTATTTTCATACCTGTTTGAGATCATAAAACATCTAATTGCATGCAATTGTTTTTGTGTTTTTTTTATTCTGAATTTTACAGTTATTGAAGTAATGAAGTATTACAATTACTCTTAGGCAAACGTAGCCAAATAATTCAGAATTATTTCCTTTTTTGATTGAATATGCATACCTAAAAGAATCTCTCCGTTGCTTAAAAAAAACAAAAAAACATTCAATATTTTTCAAAAAAGTTCACTCGAAAATGACATTTAAACTTTACATTTTTCGAGTCTTGAAACATAACTTTATTTAATAAAAAATATTTTTATGAACAGCAATGTGTTGAATAACTTGAATTTCACAATCACATTGAAAAAAAAATATTACGTTTTACTTTTAAGTTTTAGTGTACTAGATTTCTGCCCCATATAAAATATTAGAAAATAACATGTTTTATTAAATTCATTATGCAAGCACCAATCTTCAGAAAAAATAGTTTTTGAGTTTGGTAAGATTCGGGACAAATTTTTCTTATTGAATAATTTTTTTACTGAAATAACATCTTCAGGAAAAATTTTTATATAACTAAAAAAGCTTTGATACACACCCCCTCCCCCAATTAATAAGTGCACAAAATATTGAAAAGGGGGGGGGGTGAAACAGCCCAATATTTCCGCAAAGATTTCTAATAAAATAACATATTCAGTATGCAATTAATTCATTAAGAAATAAGTACTGAAAAGTTTTGTTTGAATCAGATAATTCCCTGATTTTTGGCAACTACGTATTTTAAAATAGGGTAGTGATTTTTTAAATTTTTTTATTTGTTTTTGCTTTCATTTTGGAAAAAACGCATCAGTGGGACCTAGTGTATTCATTTAAGATTTACAATGCAGAGAAACAAGAAAAAATAATACAGCAAAACTTGACATAGAAATTTTATTTTTACAATGTCTCATATCGTTAGAGAATAGTACACTTTGTAGAAAAAGTTTTGGTAAATTTTGTATAAAAAGTGTACAAATAAATTTCCATAAAGGTGTCATTGTTGGTAAACAAAACTTGGTTGTCTGCCCATGACTCAACTATAATTTATGCACATGTCAAAGGCTATGAAATGTGTCAGATGACATTCTGGCTAGAGGTGTTAATAATTAGAGCCAATTCATCAGTGCAACTGCTTTACAGCCTTCTATTTTCTCTCATCTGGTATGGCTAAGGCAAAATAAAAGACACAACATACAGCCAAAGTTAACTATCAAGGTAAGACATTAATTCGCTTCCCTTTGAGAGGGAACCTCTTGATTTTGTCAGAATCGTTCAATTCCGGATTGGGAATCGTTCAATTCCGGATTTCTTTCGACAAGATCTCTTGACTTTGTATTTTTAGAAATATATGCTGGTTTTAGTCTGGTTAATGAAATCATTATTATGCACATTTTCAGGTATTTTGATCGTAAAATATTTGTCATGTTGGCTTATTACTTGGAATGGGCCTGTGTATGGCGCTTCTAAAGGTTTTCGTACTCTGTCCGTTCTCAGCCAAATATATTCAGTTTTGCAAATCTTTAGGAATATATGACTTAGGTGTAGAGTAGAGTTCCACTGGAAAAATTTTCCATGACAAATTTTTGCATCTCTTCAGCTAAAGTCTTGATGTGAGAGTTTGTTAGTTCTATGTCTTCATCTTTAGCAGGATCAATTAAGAATCGCAGAACTTGAGCTTGACTTCCCGTTAATGCAGTAAACAGGGAATAGTTGGATTCATTAGGTGTTATCCTGATTCCAAGAAGCACAATGTGAAGAGCTGACAGCCAGGATTCTTTTCTTGCTATTATTGCTTCAGAGTTCTATGTGCTCTTTCTAAACCGTTTGTTTGCGGTAGTATGCTGTTGTTCTCAGTTGGTGAAAACCAATTATTTTGGATAATTCTGTGAACAATTCAGATTCGAACTGGGTTCCTCTGTCTGTTACAATGTGGAGTGGAACACCGAATCTAGAGATCCATAAGTCTACGAAAGCCATTGATACTGATTTTGCTGTGATTTCTGATATTGGGCATGCTTCAATGCATGTTAAAATATAACGATACGGTGAAAAATAAAGATCAGTAGGACCCAGCAATATCAATATGCACCATCTGAAAGCGGCTGGAGGGTAATTCAAACGGTTGAACTTGAATGTGCTGTTATTTCCGCTTGCTGACACTGCTGGCATTCCTTACACCAAGTTTTTATCGACTTGGCCATTTCAGGCCAGTAATATCTTGCTTTTATGAGTTTTATAGAGGATGTACCAGGATGTGATAAATTATGTAGACTGTCAAATACCGATTTTCTTAGCTTGTCAAAAGGTCGTGGAAAAGGTAATGACACATCACATAGTACTACTTTGTTTTTGTTTACAGTATATGGTTTCAGACGATCACGGAAAGTTTTGATTTCATCGTCAGTATCTGGTGTGTCATTATTTTTTGTAGGTCGCAAACATCAATATTGATTGCATTTGCTGGTCGTGGTAAACAATCGGCTACAATATTTTGTGAGCCTTTTATGTAGGATATGTCATTAACGTATTCACTAATGAAACTGAGGTGTCGTTATTGTCTGTCAGACTTCAATGGGGACTGGCTTTTAAAAGCAGTCCAAAGTGGTTTATGGTCAGTCATTAATAACACATTTCTTCCTTCCACTAAGTGTTTAAAATGTAATTATAGCGAAGAAAACGGCGACTTATCTCGTCAAACCAAGCGACAGCGCGTCGCGTGTATTCTACGACGGAAAATGTGGCGAAAAAGAAAATTACTTACCAAACAAAAGGGCACGTACTTCGCATGACATGCTGAAAATGGAATATTTGAATTAAAAAACAAGTCCGTCGCAGGAGTCGCTATAAAAGTATTTTGATATGCAAATTACTGAACATCCTCTCCCAGCTGTCGACGAATGGAAAAAATGTTCGGCCGATAAAAGCAGTTGGTGTTCTCGAATCAGTGGGAGGAAAAAAGTCGGCTATTTTGGCTGCCGAGTGAGTTATTTTTCTGACTGGTTGCGTGCATTGTGAAATAGTACTTGCGAATCGAGTTTTCTGCATTTTCTTTCTGTCCTCGATGTTCGAGTCTGAACTTAGTGATTTATTCTCGGCGAAGTGGAAATAATCTGCGACAAACATTTCCTTTGCAATCCCAGATCGCTTACAGTAATACTGCTAGCTAATAGTTCCCTGTCAAATGTGGAATATTTTTGTTGGGTTTGTGACAATCTTTTTTAAAAGAACCCAATAGGGATGGGTTGGTTATCAGCCATTTGATGAAGAGCTGCTCCTATGGCATAATTCGAACCCTCTGTCACTAGCTGATAATTAATAGCCTTCGAGTTGGTAAAAGCTAGAGCATTTACATTTGTTAAACAGTTCTTTATATTTTTAAAAGATTCAGTCTCTTCCTTAGTAAGCATTAGTGTCTTAGATTTTTGTTCGAGACGCATTCACTCTGTCAGCGGTAATATTATGTTGCTGAAATTTGGTAGTTTTCTATAAAAATTCGCTATTTTTTCTATAAAAATTTGCATCAGGATTTAGAATCATTTTGCTGAGGAAATTGCGTAAGTTCATTTAGTTTCTTTGTACTGGGTTTAAGTCCAACAGCTGAGATGTAAAATCCTAGAAATTCGAAATCGGTAACAACAAATGTACGTTTTGAAAAAGCGATTTTAAAATCATACTCACTGAGTTTCTGTAGTACTTCCTCAAGTATGATGGCTATCTTCGTCATTCGCGAAGATAAGAATATATATAAAGAATATATGTAAGTGAATGTACGTTTTAGGTCACGAAAAATACTATCCATCATTCTTTGGAAGGTACTAGATGCGTTTCGCAAACCAAAAGGCATATAATTGTACTTGTATAATCCAAAAGGTGTAGTTATCGCTGTTTTACATATGTCATCGGGGTGTACTGATATTTGGTGATATGCTGATGACAGGTTGATTTTCAAGAAAACCTTTTTGTTGTGCAATTTAGATGACAGAGAATTTATGTTTGGTATCGGGTAGCGATCAGGTTTTGTTATTGCATTTAGTAGTCTGTAGTCACCTACGGGTCTGTAAGTACTGTCGGGTTTAGGTACCATATGTAGGACTGCACTCCATTCCCATTTTGAAGGGGAAATTATTCCATTTTTCTGAAGTTTCCGAAATTCTTCCATCACTATGTTGTATTTTTGAGATGATAATTGTCTAGTTTTTGAGAAGAAAGGTGGATTACTTCCAGTTTCAATTCTGTGGAATACCTTGGATTTGAGAGCGTTGATATTTTGATGTGGAGAGATTATATTTAGATATTTCTGTATGAGACTTTTGACTGTTATGTGTGTAGGATTGTTTGGATAAACATCAATGTTCATTATCGTAGAAGATAATTGTGCTTTAGATTGTCTATATCTATTAGTTTATTAATCTATTAGTTTATTAGTACAATCAACCAATAATTCAAAGTGGCTCAAGAAGTCATAACCTAGGAGAGGTTTGGTCGTTTCTGCAACAAGAAAGGTCAAAGTAAAATCTCTTCTGAGGTTATTTAATGCTAATGGGATTACTGCTTGACCAGAGCATTCTATTTTTACTCTGTTAGCTGTTACAATAGAGATGTTGGTTGGGTAGATGATGACACCGTTTAGAAATTGTTCTGGTATTACTGATACAGCTGCTCCTGTGTCTACAACAAAATCCACTTTGTTAGCTCCTAAACATGCAGCTACTTCAAGAAGCGGTGAATATGCAGAAGCTATCATATTACGCCGAACTAGTTTTCCACATTTAAATCTCATGCAGGTGAATTGGGTCTTGAACTGGGTTGTATTTGCACATTTTTCTTATTAGGCCGTTTTGCACGTTCAGCAAAGTAAATGTGTGCTCAACAGATTTTGGGCTTCTGATCTTTGTGAAATGGAGAAATACCAAGTGATTTTTCCTTCTTTGTATTATGGTATCTTTGTGGTTGTCGATGGTTTTCTCTACACGCTTGCTGGATATGTGTTGTTTCTATTCTGTTAAAGTACATACATTTTTCCTAACCGATCTATTTCCAGATCTGTTTGCGCGACTGTCACTGGTTTTATAGAAGGTGGCAGCATTTGTATAAATTTATGTCGAACAATATCTTTATTTACTCCTATGTGACTGGCTAACGACATCAATTCGTTTAAGTAAGTCGAGGATGGTCCTGATATTGCTGAAGATGACATCAGTTTGTCAAGCATCTCTGGTTTTGACTTTTCATATGCATTGACTAAGTCTTCCTTCAAGGTATCGTAGTCTTTTGAGTGTAATATATTTGTCGTCATTCTTCCAACCATTTCTGAAGGAAGAGCTGCCAAAGCGTTGGTAGAATTTTTGTCTTACTTGTTTTATGTCTGTAATGCTGAACTGTGCTTCCATTATAGCAAACCAAGCGATTACATTGGATTCAATAAATACGGATGTTTTGATGGTCACAGCTTCTATGGATGGATCCTGGTTGATAACCATTTGTTCTGTATCATTTTCTTTTTCTGCCATTGTTTTTGTGGTTGAATTTTTTTTTGGGGGGGGGACACCGGGGTTCACCAATTTATAGTGGGTTATTAGTTATAGTGAAGTGTATGAGAGTTGAAACAGATTAGTTTGATTTGGCCTTATTAGATAGCCCACCATAAGAGGGGTATAAAACAAGAAAATCAAATTATAAAGTGAAACAACAAATTTATATACATATAAATCAATTAAGGTCTCTACAAATAAAATTAATGTATTTTGGTTGATACAAGGTCATCAAAATGTTTGTAGTAGTCCTTGCAAGAATGGGTTTATGTGTACGTAGGCAGGAATATATGTGTGGATGTATATATGTATGTATGAGCGTTATCGCAGGGTAGGAATGTCTTTGAAGTAATCACTCAGTCTTAAAATGTTCCGTTCGTTTATCAAGTATAAAAGAGGTGAGGGAGAAAGGTAGAGATAATAATAACGATCGCTTGACGTTTGTCAAGGGATGTGTTAATACGCTCGCCTCCTTCTCTCTAGTGACAGGCGAACTTGCCCGTCTTTTATTTTGTTTGTGGAGTCATTTGGGAATTCACTCCCGGATATGATTCGGGCCTTTCATTGGCTCGCGAAAAGGTCTGTAAAAGAATTTTTTTCTGAGAATTGAAGATTATTTGAATTTTGTTTTTAAATGTTTTCTAGTTTTCTATTGGCCAAAAAACATTTTGCAACAAGGTGTGAAATTTCACGAGTTTTGTTTTGGATTCGCTTTTGCGTGTATGTTAAGCAAAGTTTGTAAATTCGAGTCTTTTTAATTTCTAACAAAATCAATGTGTCAGTGCTTAGCATTTGAATTTTAAATCTAGATCTTGTTTTGTTCACTACAATTCTTATGATGAATGAGTAAATTGTAATGAATGAATGGGTCATTAATCTGATTAGCTAGGTATTTGTGTCGAGCAACCTTAACCCTTCTCCCCTCTTTTTTCGGCCTTGTGTCATAATTACTGTATTCAATCAGTATCAAATTGTAGATAGTTATACCAGTTTTGACATTCTGAGACTGTCTACTTTCAGACTAGATATTGTATGTATTATTTGGGAAATGTTTAGACACAATAACAAATATGGAAATCAAAGTTGAAAGGCACTAGAGAGCTGAAATCTTTGTTACCTAATGAAAAAAAGGGGAATAAAAATAAAAGATATCCCATACCTATAAAAAAAAAAAACTAATTGAACTTTTGGAAAATTAAACTAAAAAAAGGGAATAAAAATAAAGGGGGTCAATGATCTAGATAAGGTGAGTTAAAATTTATAGACTGACTACAAATACAAAAGCCGAAAGTGACCTAATACATATTTTTTTTCACCCCAAGCAAGGCGGGAAGCCACTATGATGCAAGGGGTTACAGAAGATTTGGAGCAAGATCAGATAGGAGTGATAGAGGAAAGGATGAGAAGAAGGATAGTGGATAGATCAAGGCAACTGGCGATGTAGATTGACATTACATTTGAATAGTTGGAGATTATAGCTCTCAGGGAAACTGAAATAGGGAAGGGAGTTCCACAGGCGAGAGGTGCGAGATATGAAGCTATTGGGGTAGAAGAGACGGCTACATTTAATAGTTTCGACAGTAAAAGGGTGAGAGTGGGATGACAGCCTCGTAGGGTGCTTGAATTCATGAAGCCTGGGAACCAGCGAATACAGCTCCTCGGAGCAATTACTATGAAAGTATTTGTAAAAACAACAGAAAGAGGCGACAGCGCGTCTGTGAGAGAGTGACTGTAGACGAGATACCAGAACAGGGCCAATTATATTGCATATCCGCCTCTGGATCTTATCAAGAACCCTGAGGCAAACAGAAGGGGCTCCAGACCATATATGGCAGCAATACTCCATGCAAGGGCGAATTGTTGATTTGTAGATCTGAAGGATCGATTCCGGAGAAAAATTTCCTGGCGCGGCACAGGGAGCCAACTTTCCTTGCGGTGGACGAAGCAATTGACTCAATGTATTTGTTCCATCTCAGGTCAGCAATCAACGTGAGACTGAGCAGGTGCTCTCGAGAAGTTGAGCGTCAGACATTATAATGGGGGGCAGGTCTGTGGTAATTAATAGAGAGCAGTTTTGCTTTTGAGGCATTAAAGTTGACCAGCCAATTCCTGCCCCAGTTCACAACCAATTAGAGGTCCTTTTCGAGACGTACAGCCAGGTTAGTTTTGTCAGCGACACTAGATTTGTTTTTGAGGCAGGAGTAAATTGTGGTGTCATGCACGTAGATGCCAACTTGGGAATCTATGGCGTCAGGAAGGTCATTTATGAAGATAAGGAAGAGAGTAGGGGCCAGGATGGAGCCTTCAGGAACACCTGCATTCGTGGGATAGGAACTGGAGGAGAATCCATTGAAAACGACCTTCAATTCACAGTTAGACAGGAATGAGTGTATTAGGTTATACAATCGAACCGTAATGCCATAACCCTGGAGCTTGCGAAGAAGGCCGGCATGTCAAACCCTATCAAATGCTTTGGACATGTCTAGGGCTATGGCACGAGCTTCTCCATTATTTTGAAGAGCTTGGTAGACAGTTTCAGTGATGGCCGTAAGCACATCAGCTGTAGATTGGGCAAAGCGGAAGCCATATTGCTTGTCTGAGAGCAGATCATGGGATGTAAGGTGGTTAACCACTTCATCATTGATTGGATCTTCGAAGACTTTGCCGAAGAGGGGTAGGAGACTGATAGGACAGTAATTAGAAGGGTCAGAGGGGTCGCCAGAGTTCTTGAAGACATGAACAATCGAAGAGGACTTCCAGCAGTCAGGAAAACAAGATTCCTTGAAGCAGTAGTTATATAGTTTAGAGAGGGCAGGCGCCAGTTCAGGCATGCATTTCTTCAAGACAATGGCTGGTATCCCATTCCCACCACTAGCCTTGTTGGGGTCTAAATTGGAGATAATGCCCAATACCATGATGGGGTTATGTGTACACCAGAAGAGTCGAGCGTTGAGTTGAATGAAAATTTCCAAGCAAAGCATTCAGCCTTGTCAGCAGAGGAGTTCAGGACCTCGAACTGGTTGAACAAAGGAGGTATAGAGGGTTTGCTATTGTTCAGTATGCTCTTGCAGAGACACCAATAATCTTTGGAGCCAAATTTGCGAGATGCAATACGCTCCTTCATCTGAGCAGCAAATAGTGACAGCTTCATTGAGGACACGCTTACACTCATTACAGGTGGAGGCAAAGAGACGTCTATTGCAGTCCAACATGTTGCTACGAAATAGGTGAAAGAAGTGATTCCTATGGGCAATGGCGGCTGAGCAAGCAGCGGAGAACCAAGGGGAGGAGGACGACTTGAACCTATATTTCCTTGAGGGGATGAAAGCATTGATTCCAGCTTTAACCCAGGATGAGACCTCAGAAGCACATTCCTGGACGGGGAGTGTAAAGACAACATCCCAGGGGATATCACGGAGGAAATCCCGGAACAAGTCCCGGTCAGCTCGTTGATAGTAGAACAAAGTTCTAGTGGTAGGAGGTTCTTTGCCGGGGGTGGAGTTGAAGGATATGTTAACAGATACTACAGCATGATCAGAGTTACCAAGAGGGCAGAGTTGTGTGGCACTACAAGACCCGGGGATGGAGGTAAAACACAGATCAAGAAGAAAGACCTTACCTTCCCAGTTGTAGGCAAAATGAGAGGGGAAGTTAACTATCTGCGTCAGGGATTGAGAAACTGAAAAATTAAATGTTTGAATGCCTGCATGGTCAGTAGTAGCATTCTTAAGCCACTTGGTATGATGGGTGTTAAAGTCGCCAAACACAAATATGTGAGCAAACGGATGGAGGGAGAGAGCCTTGTCTATGCTGTCAGAAATGCTATCAAGTATCCCACAGTCTTGAGAGGATGAAGAGCGATAAACGAAGAAGAGATAGCTTACAGCATTGAGAAGAGATAGTCAGAATGCACAGCTCAGAGGCCGCAAATCCTCTTACCTAGGTGACATACAAATGCCACTTGAAATCAGCACTTGCCATGCTATCTGAATGCTCATGTAAAGTGGTAGACCCCACAAAAAAGGGCTACTTGTTTACTGTACCTACATCTACCTTTTTGACTCTTGTACAAAACAAACCTTTGTCTACCTTTTTTACTCAAAATGATAGAATTCAGTTTTAAATATCCTGGAAAATGTTGATGTGCTATAAAACAAACTAAATTAAATCAAGTCAACTTCTTTCACCCAACACAAATGTACAGTATCCACTCACCTTCATACATTTTACTAGCAAGGATACCCCACATGTTCTCAATTGGATTGAGGTCAAGGGTATATACTGCCTAACTTATAGCATCAATGTTGTGGTTGAGACCATTAGGTTGTGCTTTATACCTGCTTGATTGAAGTATTATCTTGTTGAAGGTTCCAGTTAGGACCAGCAATTTTTTCTGCATTAGGAATCATGGCACTGGATAAGATTTTGATATCTGGCAGAATTAGGCCAAGTGCTGTGGAAGTTGGTAACTGCAGTCTTTGAGCACCTAAGTTACGACAATATTCTTCTATGACTCAACCATTCATCCTTTAGCACAATAATCTATTCTTTCTCAAACTCTGACAGCTGTTTACCATGTGGCATGGCTGATAACTTGTTAGACAAAAGATAACTAAGTTTGTTTAAAAAAAGGTAACAACTGTATTAAAATAAGAGTGAAGTGAGGTTTCATTAATATTATTGATTCCCCCATGTAAAATTATATAGGTATGACCAATGATTTAAGAGAAACCTTCTTAAAATTACATATATAAGAATTTAATTTCTCACAAGTTTTTAGCAAAACTGTCATTGTTTCACCGATGTAGTCTCAGTTTGAAAATTTGAAAAGAATTTAATGTTATTTTTCAGGCCAGCAGAACTTCTACCAAAAAGCACTGAAAAGATAACTAAAACTGTAATATTCAATTTGAATACATAGCAAATGTAGAGTAAATGTTTTTACTTTATAGTTTATATTAATCTATAAATCTGATTTTATATAACAAAGTAGGTGTTTATTAAGATCTACATTTTCCTAGGAATTCATTATTTCTATTGAACAATTTATTTTAATTTTTGAAAATTTTCTTCTAAGCAGTCTGCAGTTCCTGCTATTAATATTGCAAGATGGTGTATTTTTATAGAAACTTTAGTGCTGCAACTATGCACTGATGACAAGATCATTATGACATAGGCATAAATGACATCAGAGATTAATCAACATCCCTGCCATTTCTAGCCAAATGGACTGGAATATTGGTTTTGCTATTAAGTACAAATGCAATCAAAGGAGAAAAACTCAAAAGCTATTGGACCAGATCATTAGAGAAGTTCAACTATATAAGTCAAGTGGTACAGTTCTATTAAGCAGCTTCTCCTACATGTCATTAAGCTAACTATACTGAGGTAGGTAAAGAGAAAGATGAATTAATTCCCAGAATCTTCATTATTCCTTCATACTTACCCTTTGAATTCAAGTAACTTCAATTCCCAGTGAATCTAAACTTGTCCATGGACATCAACAAGGCACAAGACAATCTCTCAAGATCACTGATCCACTTGGATCTTTATTCTTTTTATATGGCTAGTTCTATGCAGATTGTTCTAGGGTTGGGTCTCCAAACAACTTTTTATACAGTCCCCCAATGGAAGAAGCACGGATATTGTATGCCCAGAAGCCCTGTAAAATTAAATGATTGCTTCATTTGTTTTGTAAGAATATTTTTTCAGTAACAATTTTTTTCTTGTTGTGTAAGAAGAAATATATTAAAGAATATATTTTCCTGTGTTGTTATCTGAAGTTATTTTCCCAGGCCAATGCCAAGTATCCCTACTAATATGTACATTAAACAAGGATAGAAACAAAAATAATGAATTATCAACAGGGCTTCTAAGCAACTCCTTAATATTAAATTTACTGAAAATATTTAAAAACTTGAAAAAATATTTTAAGAAAATATGACCTAAATTTTATTTTATTTGTGATTGTATATGATTAAGTATTGCTATACTAATACTTATCTTCCATGTTTTATTTTCATGTTCATTTTTTTATAAATACACAAAGTACTAGCAACAATATTTTCAAAACTGGAAAACTTTTACAAAACAGTATCCTCCTCATTAAAAAATTAATTTAAAGAGTTGAAGAGATTCTCTCTAGATATTCTCTTCAATAGTTTGATCATTCTTGATGGTGATTCCTTCAGGAACTTCCCTGGGTGCTGCCCATCTCTTTAATGTGTCTGGATCCTCATCACAACTCTGTCTTGATTCAACCTCTGCTTTCTTTAAGGTTTCAGCAGCAACCTGAGAGCAGCTATCTTTGTCCTGGATGTCAATTTCTTCAATTAATAATTTCTGTGTTGACTCATTACTGTTATCATCTTGGACAGCTACAGAAGCATGTAATTCCTTATTAAAAGGAGTGCTACTCTCAGATTCTGCAGTAATTAATTCTGTGCTACCATCAATATTGTTAGCATTATCTTGAATATCATGTAGTTCTTCAATTAGCGGTTTATGTTTTTCCTTGGGAGATATCTATATATAACAAAGATACAAAGAAAAATGGTTAATAAGTCATTAGTTTTTACAAGTGTAATATTTTATATGCTTTTAATATGAGAATCTATGTGTGTTCCATTTTATTTAAATTTATCAAAAATTTATTTTAAGTAGAAATAATATAAAAATAAATAGAAACTGACTAAAACAAGTTTGAAAACACCATATTTCCAATATTTTCCAAAATTTAATTTTATTAAAATACATAAATATTAATTGCCATATTATTTTCAAAATTTGTATGCTGAGATTTCAGTTCAGAAAAGTGGAAGTCAGCTAAAACCACAAATCAATTATGAATATTTGATGGCTGTGTTGGAAAATGGCCCAGAAAGTGAAGAGAATTTATATCAATTTGAGTGAAGTCAATTCAAATAATTTAAGAATGATTGAGAAGGAAAAACATGGATAACTGATAAATGGATGCTAATTGAATTGAATGTGGGACAAAAATCATATATATGAATAATGCACACCATTAATCATGTTTAACAGTATAAAATTCATTGGCATCTGCTTTCTATCATTACTTGTGATAAAAAAATGAATTTTAAATGATAATTTTGTATAATAAGCAGAGGGTATCTATTCAATGACTGGATAGTAATAACAAACTGAAACTTTGCTCTCTAAAACGTTCCAGATTATAGAGAGAATTTGTTTATATAGAAGTACTTTGATAGATTATAATATCCTTCCAAGTGGCCAAATAATTAATGCAGCTATATAAACAATTTGCAATTGTGCATTAAAAACTCAAACAAATTGTTTTGTATGGCAAATAGGAAGGATGTCATAACTTTTTTCATTTTGTAAATATTAAGTTACTAAAGCTGAATCAGTTGAATTTTTATTACACCTTCTACAGGGTGCGATGAGCAAATTGTCGCCATTTTATATTTTTTACTTTGCATATACACGTTTATTTTTGATTTTGTCAACTGCACAGTATAGTAGGGTCAATTGGGCATCATGTGTAAGAAAAAGAGCACCATGACACAATTCACTCCACCAGAAATTTGTACTGCTTGGCATTCAGACCAGAAGTTCCAATATGAACATTTCAGAGTGTTTGGTGTCAATCTGAAAACAGTGCAGAGGATTTGGAAAGAGTTGGATTATATAACCAGTCAACATCATGGTGTTTTCAGTGATCACTAGTGATGGCAACGTTATGCTTCCATTCATCTTCCCATAGGGCCTCAGACTCAACACAGAGGCCGATATCAAGTGCCTTTAAGAGGTATTGCTTCCCTGTGTCATGAGGTTAGCTGCTGGAAGGCCCTATATCTAGCAACAGGGACTCTGCATTATGCCATACAAGCAGGAGAACCCAGTCATGTCTGCCAGACAATTTCTGTGACCACATCACCTCTTACATCTGGTCACCTAACTCCCCAGACTGCAACCCTCTTGATTATTATATGTGGGGTGCAGTTAAGTTAGAGATCTACAAAACTCCTTGTAACACCAAAGATGAACTGAAGATTATGGTAGCATTCACCAACTTAAACAAGAAGATCATCCAGAAGAGTTGCAGGAGATTCCAAAGTTGTCTCGAGGCTATGGTTAAAGATTTTATGGAATAAATTTACTCTTAGTATTTCAAGATATTTTTGTATAATGTTGGTAAATATATCTGTTAAAATGAGATGCCAGTGTTATTTTCATTTTTTTTTTTTTGTAACTTAAACAACAATTTATCCATTGCACCCTGTATATTCACTTAAACTCACTCCAAGTATTATTTGATGCATCAAGACCACTTCCTTTTAGGTAAGGATTTGTCCAGTCAAATTAACACAACTTTTAATAGATTATCTTGGGTATCTTCCAATGATGATTTGTTAGTGAGTTTTTCTTGTAAGTTTAAAATTAATCTCATGGCTTATAATCCTATTTTGTAATCACTGATAATCCAGTTAATTCAAGATTCAAAACTGAAATATTCAACTTTTTACATTATAATATTCAAAAGCTTTTTGAAAGATGCCATGGTGAAAATATATTGCAGTATTATTAACTGAATTTTACACTGTTACAATTTTATATCATGAGTTTTATTTCATTCATACATAGCAACAAAAAGGAATAATTTTCTTACCTCCTGAGTCATTTTGCTTGTGAATGAAGAAATATCATTTGATTTTATATCTTCTAGACTCTAAAAACGAAAATATATTCATTTAATTCAGATCTTAAATGTTTTACCCCTTAGCATAGATTCTTTCAAAAGAATATATTTTCTTTTTGTGAAGCAGTATAATTTTGATAAATGAATATCACATATCACAACAAAATCATATTTAATGAATATAGGAAAAGTCTTAATTAGCCCTATGCTACTGAATTCTTGCTTGTGGTTCTCTATTTGTAAATTTGAAATACATCTCACAGCAACAAAGACAAGGCTGCATTAGTGGAATATTGAGTAAGAATCAAGCTCACTACAAGTGGTTTTTGAAACTATTCTGATCATCACAGTAAAATAAAAAACAATAGCCTATAAAAATATATAAAAAATTTATTTCTATTATTTTAAAAATGTTAGCATTGTATAAATGTATAATTGTCTACATTGTTTTTTTTAATACACATTCTTTTGAGAGACGTGTATTTTTATGAAGGCCAGACAGTTTGTATTAAACATTGCTACAATTGTATATATTTTTTGGCTAAGTGGTTAAAAGCCACCAAATTTTTTGAAGAATCCATTTCCAGTTCATGGAAAATTATTTTTTTTGTATATACTGACCAATGAGAGACATGGTCTCAAAACTCTAGTAACATTCCAAATAGTGGGGCAGGTGTGAACAGAATTTTTAAAATAGAGCTCAGGTCAGTAGATACAAGAAGACTTTTGACAGAAAGAGAAAAAGGCAGGTCGTCAACATCAAAGAAGGCATTTGACATCAAGAAGAGAACATGAAAGAAAGCATCAGTTACCAGCCAGCTGTAGAGAGACCAAAAGTTCAAGTGAAATTCTCTTGTGGTTGGACAGCCAAGAACAAAAAGATTTCTAAGAAATCTTCTCAAACACAAACTGGGACTTTTTTAGCATTACTATGTCCCAGAAATGCTCATGGGACTAGTGAAAGTAGATCTCTTCATTTTTTTCTCTTTTTGCCATTTTCAAAATCCTTGTCTTTTGCCAAACTATTTTTCCATTTTTCACAAATAATCCTTTTATCTGAAATTGTTATCCTGCCTTAATAGGCACACAAAAGGACATTTTTGTGCAGACTTGTATTATACCTTTTTGTAATTGTGTAAATAAATATGTTTTTCCTTTTAAGGTTTTACGCAGTGGTTGTTTTATTTTGTAATTTTCGCCTATTATGTTTTACTATTCCTACTAGACTAAGATTTTGTGTTTGGCACAGGAACTTGGATTTTGTAGGGAATAAAATTTTTATAAATAACAATAAATCTAAATTTATTAGTTTTAACAAT
Source organism: Acanthosepion lycidas (assembly GCA_963932145.1). Classification (NCBI taxonomy): domain Eukaryota; kingdom Metazoa; phylum Mollusca; class Cephalopoda; order Sepiida; family Sepiidae; genus Acanthosepion; species Acanthosepion lycidas. The sequence continues at coordinate 61,542,273 of OZ010610.1, read as the reverse complement.
GACTTTTATCCAGAAAATCACCATATCATACGCAGATGGAAGTAAGTTCATGACCATTCTTAGTTGGTGGAGCACTATGTCTGGTTGATTCTGTCAAAACAAAATTTGCAAAGCCTATCAGCAGAGTAAAATTAAAGAAATTTTTTAATGCTCAATGAGTACAATCCTGAATTTTTTGCTCCCATTTTTTTCTTTTTCCTCTACCCTTTCATTCTAACAAAAATATATTAAAAAAAATAAAAATAAAAAGATAATAAAAAATTGTGATTTACAAAAAATATTTAAAAAATAATAAAAAATAAAACAAAAAATTCTTTAAAAAATTAAATAAAAAATATAAAAATGTTTCCGCATTTTTTATATATTTTATTTAATTTAATTTTTTAAAGAATGTTTTGTTTTATTTTTAAATTATAAACATCTATATATATTTTGTTTGTATTTATTGACCCCATAGATATGTGTTGGAGGGCATTAGTGTGCTCATTCATTTGATTGTGGGGAGGTTACAACCAAATGGGAATGTTTATTTAACATGAAATTACACTGTGTCAAAAGGCCAAAAGGGAAGTGGGGAAAGGCTAGCCTACACTGACTATCCTACACCAAGCTAATCTGATTCAAGACCCATTCATTTTACAATTGGCACACTCACCACAAGAACCCCTCCCTCTCCATTCAATCCATTTTCAACAATACTACATATTAGTCAAGAGATACTAAAACACTCATGAAGTAAAAATTCTGAATATGTACAAATGCAATTTTTTTTCAGTTGTTTTTTTGTTTTTTTTCAAAATTTACATATGACATGGAGGAGGAGATGAACCCAATAACAAAATAAAAAGCAAAACAAAACATTAAAACTAAAATAAAACTGTGTTAGTAAGATCCATCCACCCCACAAAAAATAAGAACAGCCACTGTATTCTGCCAATAAGCAGAATCAAGAAGCTCGCTCACTAAAGGTGAGGGAGACACAAAATAAATTTTGAAGTGGGAAAATATAAAAGGCTGATCCAGTTAAGATAAAAAGGGGATAAAAAACTGGAGAGATTGGGAATCTTGACAAGGGCCAAAACGAAAGAAACATCAGACCCTAACCCTGCCTGGAACAGTAGTCATTGACATTAACTAGGTGAACAAAATGAATTTTGCTTAACCCAAGATGGGGTCCATCAAGAATCCACCCCATTGCATCTTGAGGGGACTAAAAAAGAAAATCAAGATTGGCCCAATTCACATGAGCCAGGCTTACAAATTGCACTTACCTTTCACTGAAATTTGCCAAGAGCAAACACTTTCTATCAGTTCTGATCTTCATCCTGTTCTGATACCCAAAGAATCCAATCAGATACTGATGAGAATAGTGTTCATCCCATAATTCCTCCATTCGCATCACGCACAACAGCATTCCAACCATTTCATCCGAAACTATGCGGGGTGACACATAATTGCACACCTATGCAAGATCAATGGACATGTGATTTCAGGCTTGATACACACCATCAACTCACTGACATGATCCCAGAACAGGTGCACCAGCAAACAATGGAAAAAAGTGTGCCCAGCCATTTCCTCTAAACCATGATCACACTGCAAAACCCACTCCAAAAGCCACATTATTGAGAGATAGTGTATTCCAGATCAATCATCAGGTAAGCAAAAACTCAGGACCAGAAAGAGTGTCACTCGGCTGCTAACAAACCAAACCACCCACAGAGTGGTTCTGATGCGACCTCCTATGCTAATACAATGTCCTCTTTGGCCGTGAACGGTTACTGAATCAAGGAGTAATATGCAAGACCTGATGACACTCCAACCAAATGGGAGTAACTGCTAGAAATCTCCTCTGCCAAAATTTATATACAAATCCTACAGATGCATGCTGAGATTTCTTCCTAACCAATAAAAATGGACAATTATCAGCCTCATGACCACATTTTTGTTCTTTCTTGGACTGTGTTGTTGAATTTTTGTTACGAGTTGTTATATACAGAATTTTTGACAAACTTTTGCTACCTTTTCAAACCACTTTTTTGACAAGTTTTGTTTTATTTATATTCAATTGTGTTGACTTGTGTTTATTAATTTTCAGCTGGTTTTATTTCAGTTTTGTTTTCTTTTATTGGCTTAGGCCAATTTTTTTCTTTTGGTGTAGCATTGTGTTATACAAAACTTTGGAATTTAAAATAAAAGCTTTTATGTCATTTTATTTTTACAAGTATAACTTTCTTTTCCATCAGTTTTTCTTTTCATTATTTCTTCTTTTGCATTTTTGTTTATTGTGGCCAAAACATCATTGCTCAATGAGAAGAATTTTCAGGGCCAGTTTTTACAGAAGCAACTGACAGGTGCCATGGTTGGGTCATCTTATTAGGTCATTTGGTGCTGATTCTAGTAGATAGCAGTGCAAACTAGATTAAAGAAAGCTATAATGTGACGAAAGACATGACTTACCTCAGAATTTGAAACAACCGCAAATGTGTCTTGCCTGGAAAGTGATGACAAAAAAGAAATATGGCCACTATTGAAGACACAATTTATATGCGCCTATCTCATCCAAAACGAGACAATATTTGCACACATGCAAATTTTGGCGATCGTGGATTAGCATAAAAAGCGGGGTGCCAGCTGCACCAAGGGTCAGGGAGTCATTCAGCGGACTGAGTGTAATACAGTTGTACGTACAGATTGACAGACAAAGTGGAAGTTGAAGTATGTGCGGCTGAGTTGGTGTCTCTTTCACAACTGCCCAGCGTAACGGCTGAGAAAGGGAGTCTCGCAATTCATTCCCTTGAGGTGACCAAAGAAGAAAAAAAATAGCTGGCCTGCCGGCAAGCGACGCACTACACTTTTTGAGCCCCCCTATCATTATTTTTTTTTCTCCTACAAGCTATTTCGGCAGGTATGGCAATAAGCAGTGACGTTATAAAACTATTTTCCAGCCAGGGCGATGTGGTAGTGTGGCTAAAAAAGGTCAGGCTGGTAGCAAGACTTCAGCAGGTGGACAATGTGGCTAGCCTGCTACCATTGTAGCTGGAAAGAGATGCACTAGCCCTCTACATGGAAATCGAGGAGAAAGATCAACGAGACGTTGATCAGATCGAAGCCAGGCTGAAGGAGGCATTTACGGATGATGCGTTTTCAGCATACAGAAAACTGACCATAGTCAGGAGAACCGGCAAACATGTGGATGTCTACGAGAACAAAATCAGGCAGTTTGTTGGATTGGCCGAGTTCGAGGAAGCCGAGATGGAAAGGCTCACCAAACTAGCCTTTGTCCTGGGGTTCCCTGATACGATCTCCATTGAACTCTGACAGGCACCGAATGCTGAAGCTCTGACTGTGGGGCAGTTATAGTAAGAGCAAAAGTGCTGACAACAACCGGGGGTGTAAGCCAGGACGTAGTTGTGCCTGTGCGCCCACCCCGTAGTGACGACGTGTCTCCCACCAAGAGTGGCCCAATCACCAGTGTGACTTGCTTCAGGTGCAGCAGCAAAGGCCACATAGCAAAAGACTGCCAGAAGCACAGAACATGCAGCTATCAATGCGGGGAGGTTGGACACTGAGCTCAAAACTGTTCGGGAAATGCTACAGGAGACAAGGCATCAGCACCAGCCTTTTCCCCAACCAAGATGTAAATATGGCGCTCCCGGTGGCAAACATCCTTATTGACAGAACTTGGTGTTCAGCACTGATTGATACTGGCTGTTCACAGACGATTGTGGATGCAGATCAGTGCCAGTCTTGGAAAGAGTGACAGTGACTATTGGAGGCATGTCCCGTCCATGTAGAAGTGGTAACCATGTCCATGAAGGAAGGCAGTCCTGCCAAGATCAACGTGTTGGTGGTGCATGGTAAACTGCTGGGATTTATTCTGCTATTGGAGATTGATGCCATAACAGCATTGGAAGGCATTGCTGTTGGGCCAACAGGACAAGTACAGATTGGCAATGAGCGAGAGGCTAAGTGTGCAGCCATTACTGTTGATGAACCAGACTTCACTGTCATCTTCGACCTCAGAGGCAATCCTGGACTGCGGCATGGAAGTGGTCAGACTGCACAATGGGGTTTCTGAGTAGCCAGTAGCAGCAGAGATCAGAGAGGACTATGAGCAGGAGCTCCACATGTGGATGAGCAATGGCTGGCTCATACTGTACCCAGAACAAAAACTGGGGCCTCCCAAAGGGCTAATTCCCCTGATCGCCATACTACAGCAGAACAATTCTAAAGTATGTCCTGTGATGGACTTCCAGGAGCTCAACCATCACGTTGATGCTTTCACAGCTGATGCAGATGTCTGTGCAGCTAAACTGCGTGAATGGCGGCAGACGGGATTCAACGTGTCTTTGTTGGATCTCAGGAGAGTGTACCTCCAAGTACGCGTACATGAGTCACTCTGGCCATACCAGACCGTGAAAATTGATGGAAAAAGATATTGCCTGACACATTTAGGATTCAGATTAAACATGACTCTCCTCATCATGAAGGCAATCATTAGCACGGTGCTGGTTCAGGAAGAAACTGTGGGTCGTGCAGCATCCTCTTACATCAACGACATCTATATCAATGAAGATGTTGTTCCCGTGACCCGGTTTGGGCTGGAATGCAAAGACCCAGATTGGTTGGAGTACTAGGATTGGTGGTCAAGGTAAATTGCAGTGGAGGCAAGGAAGTGTGGTTCCTAATGCCCCTGGTGTTGTTACGTGACAGAAGGTGTTCTCTCTGTATGGAAGGCTTGTTGGGCACTTTCCACTGTGTGGTTGGCTCCATGTGGCCTGCAGAATGCTCAAGAGGAAAGCAAGTTCAGTTATGAAGGGCTGAGACAACGAAACAAAGGATAACCTCCTCCAGCACATGGTGTCTGAGACTTTGGATTCTGTGCAGCGAGGCGATCCAGTCCGTGGGGATTGGTTTGTGGATAGCTGGGAGGTGAACATGTGGATCGATGCCAGTTCCCTGGCAATCGGAGTGGCATTAGACAGCCACAAAACAGTGCTGAAGGATGCTTGCTGGCTGCGACCTAAAGACGGCGCTCAACATATCAACCTGGCCAAGCTGGATGCCATGTTGAAAGGCATCAATTTGGCACTCCAGTGGCAAAGCAAAACGCTACACGTAAAAACAGATTCCATTTGTGTGTACCACTGGGTATTGGATATTCTGACTGTAGAGCGCAATTGTACACCAAGGTGGCAAACGAAATGCTCATTAGGAGGTGACTGAACACTCTCAAGGAGCTTGTGGAAGAGTATCAGCTGACCGTGGATATGACACTGGTCCCATCAGCTCTAAATATAACTGATCGACTGACGAGAGTACCGCAGTGATGGTTTGATGCAATGAAAAAAAGCAATGGACCCAGGCTACTGATCGGCACCATCCATGTGGATGAACTGGATGCAGACTAAATCATGTCCATCCACAGGAACAGTGGTCACCCAGGTGTGTGGCACACCACCTACTTTGCCAGGAGAGTCTGCCCGTCAATGAGTAAAGCAGCTGTTAGATCAGCTATATGGATGTGTGACGAATGCCAGTAAGCGGGAACTGGCAGAGACTGGGAATGGATATCACTCACTATGGTGCCCATCATTTCTTAACACTGACTACGGCCCGTCGCGTTTCTCAATCTGGAAGCAATTGGTGAGGCAGGACTCAGTGTTCTTTGAGCGGAGCCCACCCTATGAGCTCCTCACAGACAATAACCCAGCTTTCTGCAGCAGGGAATTCAGAGACATGACTTACCTCCGAATTCGAAATGAGCGCAAATTTGTCTGGCCTGACGACAAAAAGAAATATGGCCGCTATTGAAGACACAATTTATATGCGCCTATCTCGTCCGAAACGAGACGATATTTGACACATGCAAATTTTGGCCGTCTTGGAATAGCATAAAAAGTGGGGTGCCAGCAGCACCAAGGGCCAGGGAGTCATTTGGCAGACTGCGTGTAACAGAGTTGACAGACAGACAAAGAGGAAGTCGAAGTATGCACGGCTGAGTTGGTGTCTGTTTCACAACTGCCCAGTGTAACGGCTGAGAAAGGGAGTCACGCAATTTATTTACTTGAGCCGACGAAAGAAGAAAAAGATATAGAAAATTTTGACCCCCCTATCATCATTTTGTTTTTCTCCTGCTATAAACTTGAGAGATAGTGGGGAAATAGTTGTAGCTAGAGCAGAGCTAGCCTCCTTGCTTATCAAGAAAAACCAAGCTCTGGTAATTAGGGTTAGGTTAAAAAGGCAACAGATATGGCTGCTGAATTGCAAATAGAAAAAATTTAACACATTGCTAGTGTCACATTGCCAGAAAGGCATATTGTAACCACAAATAACAGTATGAGGCTTTCTGATTTGATTTTATTTTTATTAGTTCAATACTTATTTAACTGACTTTCCTTGCCTCAAGGCAATGGAAGTGGCTGGGTGTGAGAGACCTATAATAGAAGATGTGTTGTCAGCAGGGATTAGATTTTGGGCATCTATGGGTTTCCCTACAAAGTGTACTTGAAGCAGTCTTCCATATTTGTACCTTTGCTGATACTGATTTTTAACTGATGGATGAAGACCAAGAATATTCCTGAACAACTTGTAACGAGCATGCGCAGAAACGTTCTCGAACTGCGTGTGTGCAAGAAGGCGTTCATCTTTTGTGTCACAAGAAGTTGTTTGTTTTTTTGGGGTTTTTTTTTTCCGTTTTCTCGCACAAGCTATTTCGGCATTATGACCTTCGACCCGAAGCTGATACCACTGTTCGATGGAAGCGATTCTGGACAGTCAGTAGTGGAATGGTTGGAGAAGGTGGAACTAATATGTCAGTTGAGCGGCTAAGAATTGGCACACGCGTACTGGGATTGCATGTCTGGCAGGAGCAAGGAGAACTACGATGGCGTCGTGGATGTGAACTTCCGGTAGTCCCCGATAAACTTACCCGCCGAATTGTCTTCTCGCTGACTGGTCATTTTCCTGTATGCGGTTGGTTACGTGTTGCCACAGCATTTGTGAAGCGGAGGGCAAACACTGTTACCACTGGATGGAACGATGTAGTGCAGGACCCTTTTCTAGCTCAGATGATCTACAACATTTTTAAGAGACTAGCCCAGGACGTTCCAGTGAAAGGTGACTGGTGCATCAGTGAGCAAAATGTAACCGTGTGGCTCCTTAGCCACCGGTGTGGTTGTGGAGAGCAATGGCGCCGTGGCAGAAGACGCAAGCTGGCTCCGACCGGTGCACGAAGACAAGCACATCAACTTGGCTGAACTGTGTTGCGAGGTGTCAACCTTGCATTACAATGGAAGGCCAAAACCATTCACTTACAGACAGACTCAGCATGTGTGAATTGCTGGGTAGCTGACGCTCTGTCCGGACGGACGAGAGTGCGCACCAAGGCAGTCTCCGAGATGCTAATTAGATGTCGGTTAGCCACACTCCAAGAGTTGGCCTTAGAATACGAGCTGGACATTGATGTAGAGCTTGTCAAGTCGTGCAACAATCAAGCCGACCAACTTACTAGAGTACCGCAGCGATGGTTAAATGAAATGACGGAACCCAGAGAACCTATGTGCGCTGTGGCTGAAGAGCGAGATGTTGCTCAAGTACGAGCCATTCATCAATCCAGCGGACATCCTGGTGTGAAGAGAACACTCTATTTTGTGAAGTTGATCAACCCAAGAGTAACAAAATCTGAGGTGCGAGCGGTGGTTAGGGGATGCAAGGAATGCCAGTCAATCGACCCGGCCCCTGTGCATTGGAAACCGGGCAGGCTTGACGTCGCGAAAAATTGGCACAGGGTTGTGATGGATGTAACCCATTTTGGACATCAACTATACCTGATGCTGATAGATTGCGGCCCCAGTCGTTTTGCCATTTGGAAGCCTTTGCACCGCCAAGACTCTGCTAGCATCATCAAGGAGCTGGAAGTAGTGTTTTGTGAAAGATGGTCGCCGGTTGAGCTGCTTACGGATAATGGCACAGAGTTTTGTGGAGAGATGTTTGCCGCATTTGCAAAGATGTGGAATGTATAAATACGATTTCGCTGTGCCCACGTGCCATCTGGGAATGGGATAGTTGAGAGATCCCATCGTACAATAAAGCGCATCGTGGCGAGAACACGGTGTTCAGTTTTGGAAGCTGTATATTGGCACAATGTTACCCCAAAGGACAATAAAACAGCTTCAACTGCACCAGCGAATGCAACCTACACTTATAGGGTCCGCATTAAGGGTATCGACACAGCTTTGGTGCATGACAACATGGTTGCCAATCCTTATACGGTAGGAGAGACTGCCCTGGATGAAAAATCCGCATGGAAGGTGTACAACACAATTCAGCAAGGGTACGGTGACACAAATTAATAACCCACACTCTGTCTCTATTGATGGAATACCGTGCCACATAAAAGATGTGCGTCCAGCATGCGGGAAGGATTATTCCATCAGCAACCACATTAGTTCTGATGATGAAGCCCCGATGGTTTATAAAAAATCACAGGAAGAGCACACCTCAGAGAGTAGCGCGCCTGATGAACCTATGCGGGATGAGCTTGGCGAGACGTCTGAAGAGAGCACCACTGAGGAAGCGCTTGAGACCATACCTCTGAGACGGAGCACCAGGCAGAAACGGCCTGCCCCACATTGCTATTTGTGTGATCTAGAGATCAGGGAGGAGTGTAACGAGCATGCGTGGAAACGTCCTTGAACTGCGTGTGTGTGTTGTCGCCGGGCACACCTTGGAGTACCATAATGGACTCGACCGAGGACTATAAGAAGATGATGCGCGAGTCATTTGGCGCCTTTTCTTGGGCGACAAAAGCTGTTGCGGTCAGTCGTCCGTCAGCAGCAGTTGTGGGTGCCATTTTGCTTGTTTGCTGTCGTAAAGTTGGTTCGCAAGAAGGCGTTCGTTTTTGGTTCGCAAGAAGGTGTTCGTCTTTTGTGTCACAAGAAGTTGTTGGTTTTTTTGGGTTTTTTTTCCGTTTTCTCACACACAATTCACTAGTGTGATCAAGTTGCTGTGCAAAAACAAACATGACGTGAATGGGATTAGCTATTTTCAGCCCTTAATTACAGAATTAAAGATTTCATCCAACGTCTTGGCAGGCTGTCCTGCCTAGTCTGATTGTCCCTGAACAGACATGCTGTGAAGGGTAGGACTATCCAAGATGAATCTGATACATTTGATCATTCAGGAAGTGGACAATGAAGCTGTGCTGATCTATTTAGATCAGTCCAAGGCATTCGATGAGGTTGACCATCATTTTACTGAGGCTGTTCTCACATTGGCCTACTTCAGTCCATACTTTCACTTTTGAATTCATCTTTTATATAGGTCCTGGATCAAAATCTTGTTTGCAAAATGTGGGTAATGGTAACTTCTGAAAGGGAGACCTTAAGAAAGCTTTTCCGGCTTTAAGAAATGCACACAAAGGTGAGGGGGAGTGTTGACAATGCTCTGAAGGTCATATAACAGGCTATGGAAAGCTTCTCTGACATCTGAGTATTGTCTCAGAAGCCATTATATTGTGTGCTGGTTAGAGGCAGGGGCATTCATGATGATCTGATGGACAGACTCAGTTTGATAAGTCTTTGTGGTCTTGGGTGTGGGGTTTATTGAGAACTTTGTCAATTCCACTTGTTGAGAATTTTGTCAATTACACTTAACCATAGCCAATTATTCCACAGAAATAATAAATAAAAATAAAATAAAACCTGGTATTTTCTAAACTAGTTGATGCTATTTATACAAGCATGGCTCCCTAGCAGTGCTTATGATGCATCACCTTCTCTTGAAATTTCTCACTGGATTAGGCCACAGAACCATCAAACAGAAAGTAACTTTGGAACTGTTTAGAAATTAGCTAGAAAAAAATAAGTGAATAAAACCAAGCGAAAAATAAGATTTACATGTCAAGCTGGCTTTTCTCAAGACTGACAGTGATATTAACTGAATATAAAGGAGACTTCTTTATACCTCTGTTTTAATTTATATATGTACATTTTCCCTATTTCTCTCTTACTCTTCCTAATATCTTCTTTTTCTTCTTCTACTACTACTACTCTTGAGAGTTGCTTGATTGTCTGACAAAGGGTCTAAGCATTGTGTAAAAATTATTTTTCTGTATTTGTTGTTTATTTACATAAAATCAAAGACTATGAATTGTTCTTTGTCACTTTAATGATATGTTAATGCTATGTTAAAATTCTGGTTAGACTAAAAATGCTTAGACCCTTTGTCAGACAATCAAGGAACTCTCAAGGGTGGTAGAGCTTATTAGCTGCTAGCTCTGGCTGAAAGGACCCTAATTGGTTCTATAAACACCTTCTTCACATTAGTATACTTTCAAAATTATTCTCAAAGTATAAAGAAATCAAAAGAACCATCAACTACTTATCTTATCTCTTGTCTCTTGAATCCAAATTTTGAGTTCTTTCCCTACTTTCATATATGCATGGATATATATATAAATTAAAAAATATATATTGTTTTAGCGTACTGAAAAGAACTTAAATTTAGTAATTAAGTTTTTACAGATGTTTTTAAAGCTTTAAATTTATCAATTAACAGGCATACTGTTCCTCTGAAACATTTGCCTTTAAGTTAAAACAAATGCTAGAAATTTGTTTCAAATACTTACATTGTCAACCACATCAGAGTTTTCTAATACATTGTTTTCAGCTGGAAAAGACAAAAATCAAGATTGTAGAAAGCAAAGATAGATAACTAACAAGTAAGTTTTCAAAATAAAACTATAAAAGAAATTAAATTAAATGAAATGATTTTTTTTTGGCAATGCACACCAAAACAATCACTTTTAACAAGCATTTTCAAAATTCTATAATTTTTTCAAAGCATGAACAATCGGTTGTAGCTTCTGTCTGAATTCCTCCACAATGCTATTATCTATAAACCTCTCATCAAAAAAACAATGTTATCTAACAATCTTTGAAATGCCTTAACCAGCCAGATGTTATGTTGTGACAGGACACTTGGGCTTCTCTGACAGGTTCTGTTTATGGAAACTGATAACTTTTACTTGAAACATTGGACTACAGATAGGAATCCTTTTTGCATGTTATTGTAAAAAAAGGCATAAAAATATAGCTTATTTGAATTGTTTATCTTTTGCTGTCTTTATAGAATTTTTTTTAATGCACATAAAGTGTTAGTTTGGTTAATAAATTTCTCTATCATTAACTCTGCTTTCTTGAAATCGGACACTGTAGCTTTCCAATGTCACACTCTTTATGCAGCCTTTGCTACCTCTGTCACTATGATCACTATCATTTTTTTCTTTTTTCATCTGATTTGTCAATAGTGTTTGATTTCTCTTCACAGACATGTGAACAGAAATAGGCTCTATCACTTGAAGCAGATATGTACTCAGGACAAAGTCATACGGTGAATGCAGACACTACTAAGATCATTTGGAATTTAGGTAATTAATATTTGGATCGCCAAAATTCAACATTATTTGAACATACATGATCAGGCTTCCAATATTTAATAATAAAATTAATATAAAATTGCTTTACTTTACAGAGGGTTAATTTTAGTTTGAGTTTGAAAGGCTTATCTCATTTAATCTAAGGAATAATATCAATTCTGCTGCTAAGCAAAAGTCACAATTTTGTAACCATGAAGTGAGTTCTACACTTGGATGGGATAACCCCAATAGAGGAGGAAGGCTTGAAAATTTTCAAAACACAGGCTGATGATGAGTTTATATGAAATGTGCAACAGGAACAAGAGAAAGCCAGGTTTCTCAAATCAAACATCACAAGAGTGAATAGAATGGCCATCAGAACCCTGTAAAGTGATACTGGTATCATCAAAGTGACAAAAGCAATGCAACAGGGGTGGACAAGTTCTAAAAAAAATTTAAATTGTCATTGTCAAGAATGAAGACTGAGACTTGGAAGATAAGTTCATCCAAGTTTTATTCAGCAAAATACAAGCAGGGTTCACATCACAGGTGCTCCTGGTATTCTTGAATATGGCTAACTGTCATAATCTGGAGAAGGGATCGTAAACGAATATGATGTCGTAAAGGAGTGTCGTAATCCATCTCTTATTTACAACATCCCTCCCCACTGTAAGGGAGTACTTATTTTAGACCCAACCATACCTTTTTGGGGGCACGGACACATGACCTGACCTCCGTAGTGTTTGCACAATCTCTCTGCATGATGAATCATGGTCTACTGTATCAGCGTCACTTCCTGGGGTCATTAAAGGCTCATTTTGTATGGTTGGCAGCTCAACAGAAGCCAGTTTGGAAAGGATCTCCTCAGAGGACTGCTGAGACATCTACTGGGATGAAAATGTCTCAGAGCCAGCAGGATCTGGGGCCAAGTCTTGAACTGACACAGTTGATTCTCTCCTGTCTGGATGTATGCAAATGATTGATTACTATCGATCAGGTTTACTAAGGGGTCATTCTTGGTAGTATGAATGAATTGTCACAACACCGACCCCGGATTCATCAACCAAGATGGCAGAGAGTTTCTATGGGTTGTGCATCTCTGAAATTTAAAAAAAAAATGTTCATGTGGCATACAATTTGTTGTAGTACATAACAGGGACCACATAGAATGAAGAACCTGCAGTAGCTTGAGTGACTTAAGTGCCAATTGGATTGTTTTCCAGACAACCCCTACATACCGTTCAGCTTGACCATTACCCTGTGGGTAATAGGGCATCAAATTACTGGTAGCAACCCCTTTACTAAGTAAATATTTAGCTCCTAGGATATAAAAGAATGGCCTCTATCTGAATGTACGTAGTCTAGCATTCCAGTCATACTAAAAAGGAGTTCCAGGCACATTATGACTGGAAGTTTGCATGTCTGGACAGGAATATAAGAATGGAAATTGTGAATATTCATCAACAATGACTAATAAATATGGATTGTGAGAAGCCGTTGGGAGGGGCCCCTTAAAATCAATACTGATCCTTTGCATCAGACCAGTGGCTTTTATCAATGTACCTTCAGTTGATCAATAGAATTGGGATTTGAGTTCTGCACAAATCCCACAGGATGCACAGGTTTTTGTGACATCTTCAGTTGAAAAGAGGAGATTTCTTGACCGCCCAAAATATAAAAGTCTTGAGACACCTGGATGGCATAGTTTTTCATGTAATTCCACCAGAACCGAGATTTGGCAACTTAATGATGCACAATAAGTGTGAGTGAAAGTGTCCGCAGCTACATTGTTTCTTCCCGGCTGATATTCAGTGTCGAAGTATAATTCACCGAGTTCCATTCTCCACTCATTGATTTTTGCACTCTTTACTTTAGTGCATTTCCTGTTATCATGCATAAATGCTACAGACCTTACATCTGTGTATTGTTTGAAGTGATGTGGAGACAGGAGATGCTCCTATTTTCGTATGGCCTCTATTATGGCTAGACCTTCATTCTCAATAATGCTATATCCCTTTTCATTTGCATGGAGTGATCTTGACATGAATGCTATGGGCCTTCTGTTTTGGCTAAGTACAACAGATACAGCATAGTCTGAAGCATCACAATCTAACTGAAGGGGTAGGTTCTCATCAATAGCCCATAATGTCACTCTACACAGTTCTGATTTCAATGTATTAAATGCCTTAAATGCCTTCTCTTCCAATGGGAACCAATCTGTTTTCACTAAGCGTTGTATTTTTTCTGAGAATTCAGGGATCCACTTAGCGTAGTAAGCAAACATTCCCCTGATTCTCTTCAGACTGTTCATGTTTTTAGGTGGTTGTAGTTCCTGCAATGGCTTCATTCGTTCAAGGTCAGGCTTTATCTTTCCATTCCCTACACAATACCCTAAGATGTTTAATGTAGTTACTTTCTTTATGGTTTTGGAATTGTTCAACGTCAAGTGTCTTTTCCTCACTACCCTCATAAAATTTTCTACATTGTTATCATGTTCCTCTTCTGTTTCACCTGCAATTATCACATTATCAAGATAGGGAAATGTATCAGCCAGATTTTCTTTTACAATTTCATTCATAGCACGTTGGAAAGCAGCGACACCATTAGTTACCCCAAATGGGAGACAGGTAAACTGAAAGAGTTGGCCATTTCCTTCAAAAGCAGTACATTTCCTGTCAGAGTGTTTGAGCTTGGTAGGCACTTTTTAGATCAAAAGTTGAAAAGTATTTATACCTGGCAAGATTTGAAACCAGATCGGAAAATATGGGTAATGGAAAAGTGTCTAATTCTGTGTGGAATTTATGGTTTGAGAATAGTCCACACATAATCATTTTTTGTTGTATTTTAGCTTCATACTTAACCACTACTAATTGTGCATGCCACAGTGAAATACTGGGTTCAATAATCCTATCTTCCAGAGCAATAAAATCAGTCTTCTTTACTAAGACATCTTTATTTAGTAGAAATCGGTTTGCATTTAGCTGGGAACAAAGTTGGTTCAGCTATATCAGCAGCTTCCAGGCCAAGACTGGCACCTGTGCCTTTCACAACAAGTTCCAGTAAATAACAGCCATGTTCAAACGTGACCTTAAGATGCCAGGATTGAAATTCCTGTCCAAGAACAACATCACAAGAGATGTCCTTCATGATAGTCAAATGAACAGAAATATATAATTTATCATTAAGACCCAATTTAAAATCGACTACTACAAATCCATTAGACCGACTAAAAATACTTCTCTGGGCCATAGTTACTCTTTTAGACAAGGGAAAAATCCTCAGAGACAATAAATCTACCACTTTTTTGCTGATAAAATTGTCAGAAGCACAAGAATCTATTAGAGTATTGAAGGTTCTATTTTCAGTCAATTTAGTGCTAATTCGATATGATCGCAGGATTCAATGAATTCGAAAGCTGTAGGACTTACGCAGCTAATCAATGCACATAGTTTTTTGGGCATTCTGCTTTTGTAATCATCTAAATAGTTGGTGAATATGGTATACCAGTGCTGCCATGCTCCTGGTATTCTCGAATCCGGAGAAGGGGCCATAAACAAATACGGTGTCATAAAGGATTGTCGTAGTCCATCTCTTATTTACGATAGTCATATCTATAGCTACTGAAGGATCTAACCTTGAAAACCAACAGGATGAAAAAACACTGTCAAAGGAACAAAAATCCTTTCATATTCACTGAATACAGATAATTGAATGAATAATACAGTATTAATTTCCCCGGTATTCACAGACAATATTCCATTAAATCTTATAGTCATTTGTTGGGGCTCAGCATGTCACCCATTAAGAAGATTCCTTACTAACCATCATATATAAAGTACTCTATCCCCTTTGTAGAGACAATTAGAGATGCTTCCATTCATTCCAATGTTTCCAAAGATGAGGCCTTATCAGTAGTTTGCAATAAAATGTAATCTGACTGTTATCAGTATATGATAAACAGTCAAATGGAGATGTTGACATTCTGTGTACAAACAACATGTTTTCAGTTGGCGTCTGACATATATTAAATGAAAGAACCAGTGATGAAAATATATACATGGAATACTTTGAGAAGATGACTTTAAGAACAACACTGTTGAAGCTGAGATAGATGGCTAACACCTTCATTCTTTAGCCACACCAGAAAGACATACAAGTGAGCTTCAGTACAGTTTACAATGGAAAACTAGTCTTCTTGGATGTACTAATAACTTTCACAAAGTGAGAGTCTATGATATCAGTATGTTGTAAGGCAACATTCACAAGATGATATCTAAATTCCTATCATTTATACACTATGAAGAAAAGGATAGTACATTGTCTACAAAGGTGAACCAATCTCATGTGTTGATCTAGACACATACCAACAAGAGATGATTAGTATTAGGAATACCCTTCAGAATAACAAGAAACAAGCATAGCATCAGATTCTACAAGCAGAGATATAAGAGTAAATGACAAGAGTATGAAAACTGATATGATTTTTCTACTTTACATCAAAGTTGCATCAAAAAGCATTCAGAGAATCTGCAGTTCATACGACATCAGGAAATTATTCAAAAGTAGTTCTATCTTTTGGAAATACCTGTCCAGAGCCAATCAAATAAGAACATGGCCAAAAACATGCAATTGTTACTGGGGATGTAAAGATGAGGAAGGCCACTTTAAAAGTAAGGCTGAAAGAATATAAAAAGCAAGAACTTGTGGAGAGACTATGAAGTCATAATAGATAGAAAGAATGGGAATAAAATAATTGAAAAGAATTAATTTATATTATAGGTTCTGATAACCTCCCCAATAGGCCTAACATAGAATTGAACACTACATAGGAGCTTTGGATTAGAAAAAAAAACAAACATTAGGTTTGCAGAATCCAAGATTACACTACCTGATTGCTCTTTGAGACACTGACCTAGTGGATATAATCATTAGCTGTTAAGTGTGCAGTTTATCTGGTGGCTGTGAGTTCAATCCATGGATTAAGCAGTGAAGTCTATATACTCTGGTCCAGAGGAATGAGTAGGAGTGGCAACACAGTACAAGATATTCACTAGCATGGATACAACGTATTAAATAAAATGATTGGTTAAAAATTTGAAGAACTGTACCAAACTATGTCAGATACCTCAAGAAAACCAGTGACTTCAATGGCTGAAATATTGTAACTATACACTCTTCCCACCCAAAAGAAAATGTGGACAACAGTTCAAATAAATCCGTGTGTAATAAACAATGTCATTGTACAACTGCTCTTCTATGTAGTACAGTATTGGGGAATGATTCTAGCAAGATAAAGTAATGAAAAAATATACTTACTTTCTATGTTTCTTATTTTCAACATAGAACTTTTAAAGTTTTCACACTCTAAAAGATTATGAGAAGTTGCTGGAATAAATAAACAAACTTTCGCTAATAATTAAAGAAAAAATGAATAATTTTATTTTTCTAAAAGAAATGATTCATATCATAAAGAAATTAAAAAAGCAAATGTATGCTCATGCAGACATACAGTCAATAGCCTGTTTGAATTCTAGTCCAAGAGTCAATAAGCATAAACTTATTAAAAAAAAGGAAATGTTTTAAACTAGAACAAATGTTATTGTCTTAACAATCAATTTTTAAAATTAACATGGATAACTATACTGAAATTTGTGTGTGTGTTTATGCTCATACATCACAAACAAATGCAAAATGTCTCAGGGACCCAGTTTTTTACAAGGATAACTCTCAAATAATAAAAGATGATATGATAAATTAACCACAGAGATAGTCTTAAGTCACCAGAATATATTAAAAATCACAATATGTTATTGATAGCTAAATTATACAATTTCTAACAAAATGAATTGAGATATTTAATGTGCCGTGTTTACACAAAGACAACCAGTGACATAGACTATGAAAATTGACATCAAAGATCAGTCAAGGTTTGTCATCTCTAGCCAAATGGACTAGAATACTGATTTTGCTATTAAGTAAAAAAATGTTTTTTGACCTCACAAATTGTCACAAATGATATGGTTCAATTCAAACTTAAAGAAAAGCATTGGAGTTAGAATTGGTTGGTGGTCTTTATGGCTTCTATTGCATTTAAACAACATCATTCTTAGCACTAAATTAGTACATAAATGTAACTTAGGTAGAGGACAAGAAAAGTGGTATTGATTTCCAAGCCTTTTTTTCAAGCTAGTAATTTTTTCACTAAATGAACCAAAAACATTATATTTTCTTGTTTTGTTTACAAAATATTGTGCAACCATGAAAAATGTTCTCAGACAAAAATATTTGTACAATTTTCAAGATTAAATTTGATTTTTTTAGCTGTCACAGAAACTACCAGTGAAAGCAAGACATACTTGCTCCAAAGAATGATGCAATCAAAGGAGAAAAACTCAAAAGCTATTGCACCAGATCATTAGAGAAGTTCAACTATATAAGTCAAGTGGTACAGTTCTATTAAGCAGCTTCTCCTACATGTCATTAAGCTAACTATACTGAGGTAGGTAAAGAGAAAGATGAATTAATTCCCAGAATTTTCATTATTCCTTCATACTTACCCTTTGAATTCAAGTAACTTCAATTCCCAGTGAATCTAAATTTGTCCATGGACATCAACAAGGCACAAGACAATCTCTCGATTTATAGTCATAATTTGACTTTACTATGCTATTATTATTGCCAGCTCTATGTAGATTGTTCTATGATTTAATCTCAAACAACAGTTTGAACTGACACATAATGGTACAAGTTAACGTTGTTCCTAGAAACCTGTCAACCTTATTTGTTTTGCTTTAAATATTAGAATATTACAGATATTTTTCCTGTCACATAAAAAGAAAGATATTAAAGAACATTTTCCAGTGTTTTTATAAAATAGATGTCTGAAAAGTAAGGTACTAATGAAGCATTGTGCATATCTCAGCAACTGAGACCAATGCATTTGTCCTTTCAGTACACAAGAAGAATGTGGTGTCAAGAGACTGGAGCCACCCTTACACCTCTGCAACAGCAATGAGACCTAGGTGCATCACATTATCCTAAGGACAAAAGAATCATACTTTGTCATTATCCATTTCCCCAATTGAAAGTTCAGCAGTTAGCAAATACATTCATGGAAAATGTGTTCTTGGATGCAAAATGTGATGTTTATGGAATTCATATTGTATGGTCAACCAGTTGTCTGACCATACAATATGAATACAATATGTATGTCTGATCATACAATATTAAGTCAGGTATCATGAAACACTGGATAAAGTAAGGAAAGTTGTTTGTCAAAAGTGACTAGAGCATTCACATAAGAGTGTCATCCTACTTCACAACAATGCCAGTCAACCTTACAAACTCCAGCAATATATATTTGGAATGTTTTACTGCATCCACTGAATATAGTCCTGATGGCTCCTTCAAATTATCATCTGTTTGAACTCCTCAAATAGCATTTATCCAGTAAATAGTTCCACAAATATTATGCTGTTGTTGTGGCAGTGCAAGGATGGCTCCAGTTGCTTGATGCCATATTCTTTAAACAAGGTATTTATGTTTTTGCGTACCAATGGGACAAATGGCAGGAACTTTTGATTCAAACTGTATTTTTTTTCAGTCATTTAAAAAGTCTAAAATTTAAAATCACATCAACCCTCATTAAGCTTAAATCCCAAATAAAGAAAAAAATCATCACTCCTTAACCAAATTTTTGGTACATAGATCAAATTCTTATCTGTATACTATAAGATTATTTTTAAAAAGAATTAATTTTTTCACAAAATATTCTAATTAGTAAATTACATAATACTAATGTAATACAATAAATGCGAAGACTACATAAATTACAGTTGCTTCTCTAACTTACCTAAATTAAAGATGCTCTCATTTTCCTTGGAAGATGTCAGGCTACTGTTACGTAAGTCAATCACATCAATGTTGAATGCATCGTTCTGATATTCCTTGAATGATACAGTGAATTCAATATTTTCATTATCGTACATATACTGTCAGATTTTATTACACAAATCAATATTTTAAAAATAAAACTGGAATTAACCAATTCATATCATTACAATTTATATAATAAATATACCCTGTGATCTTAGGTTGTTTGTTTTTATTAGAAATATTTAATAATAGCTTATTTGGCAGTTTAAGATTTTATGTAACTTGTAAATAAACAAATATGATAGCTATTGAGATTTATTTTTTAATTTCAGATATATAAAGATGGCTATGGTTCATAAGAAATATATAAGATCAACAGAAACAAAACATTAAGAGCTTTAAGAGCTTTATCACCCTGGGATCACTAGAATGCTGTATGTGGTCCATAGTTGAAATCTACTGTTCTTCATCAAGGATGTCAAGATGATTACAAACATCTGACAGACCTGGAACTCTTGTGAAAGCCATGCAACCCTTTCAAAGGCTTGACTAAATTTCAAGGGGCTGCTACCAAGTAAAACTAGAAATAGAAATTTTCTAATGGTGACAGACAAATACTCTAGGTTTTCATTTGCTTTTCCCTGCCCTAATGTTTCAACTAAAACTGTTATATAATGTCTCTGCTCCTTATTCTGAATTCATGGGCACCAGCATATATCCACACTGACCAGAACAGCCTTTATATCAGGACAGTTGAAGCAATTCTTAATTGAGAAGAATGTGACTCTGAGTCAAACCATACCATATAATCTCCAGTGTAACAATTTCTGTGAATATTATAATGGGATTATATGGAAGATTATACAATGAGCAGTTAAAAACCACAAACACCCTATTATACATTGGGAAGGGATGCTGTTTAACACCTTGTATGCTATCAAAATTCTATTGTACACTCGCACAAACGTGACATCACATGAGAGATAAAATATATATATATTAAATTAATTGGCATAAAACAAACCAAACTAACACTTCTAAGTAAACATCACAAAGAGAAAACTTGTGGTCCATGCTCAGAAGATATTTTTATGAAAATGAAAAAAATATTTAAACAAAAATCTCTGGGAAGCAATAAAAACAGTTGCAAGTAATGTTAAAGTTAAAACAGTAGAAAAGTTAACAAAACCATCCAAATTGAAGTCACTCAATAATACATCCATCAAAAGAGTTGAGGACTTCAAATATTTTGGATTTCACATAATAGATTCCCAAAAAGACTTCAACATCTGCAAAGCTCTTGCATGGGATGCATGTAAGAAACTTAATAAGATTTGGTACTCAAACCTTAAAAGTCCAAACTTTTCTAACACTGATTGAACTAGTCCTACTGTATGGATCAGAAACTTGGACATTATCTGCTTGTCTTGAAAGATGACTGGATGGAACATATACAAATCTACTTAGAAAAATTCAGAACATCAGTTGGAGATCCTATGCAATGCTTAACACAATTTATGGAGAACTGAGACCAATTTCTCTTAAGGTCATAAAAAACAATTATAGTTTGCCGGCCACTGCCACCAAGCAGACAGGGAAATTGTCTCATCCTTACTCCTATGTCATACACTGAGAAATAAAATAAATAATTGGAAAACATGGAGAAATGTATCCATAATAAGAGAGTGTCTCAAAAGGACAGTTTTTTCTGATGACACTGCTATTCTTTTAACTTCCTTTACTCTTTGGCAATGTTTATTGTTTTCAAAAGCGATGATTAGAATTTTAATAAAACCTAAACATATGAAAGGGAATTTATACATTTTCTTTGTTCTTGAGAATTGACAACAAAAATAATAAACACTATTTATTTATTAGAGTGTTTATTTACACTATTTATTTATTATTATTTATTGGAATGGTTGGTAAAACATTGGCTAATTACCAATTGATTCAAACTTTATAAAATGGTAAATAATAAAGATTTTTTTATAGTTGGTTCACATTTTAGAAATTTAATAAATGTTTATAAATTTATGAATAAAACATAGATCTCATATTTATTTCTTTATAAATTGGTAAATGATAAATATTGCATTGTATTAGTTCTAATTGTATTACTTTTTGGAATGCTGAAAATATAAAATTATTCTTGTAAATAAACAATGTAATAAATAAATAGTGGTTAATATTTTTGTTGGAAATTCTCAAAAATGATAAAAATGTGACACTATTTAGCTATGGTAATTGGCTAACTAATTAACCATAGAAATTAAAAACAGGAAATACTTAAGGCGAGAAAGAGCTATACCGAAAAATAGACTGAGTGACATTAAAAAGAAGAATTTATTTTATTTACAAAACAAAGATACTTTTCGCAAAAGACAGAAAATCACTAAGAAGGAGCAAGACTATGATTTTGTCAAATTAATAAATGTCACAATAAGGGAGTGACGCGTCAAACAAAACAGAATTCTAAAAGATAAACAAAGCCAGCCGACGCATGCGACCGTGGAGGAAATTTGGCTTGGGACCACCCTGGAGAGGGGCCATTGATTATCTTTCAGAGATATCATTTGACTTTAATTCCTGATTCCAGCAAGGGAAGCCATCTGGTCTATGTACAAATCTTGACATGAAAAAAAGAGAGTCGAAAAGGGGATCATTATTATTGCTTATTCAAACTGTTGACTCGAAAATGAGCATCTGGTGATAAGAGAATTTTAAGACATGAGAAAAAAAATAGAGAATTTAATTGTCAGGTGGGCATAGCCAGCCAGTTGAAGGACTGACCAGCAGAGAACCCAGATGTCAGGTTTTTTGACAGTGATTAATAAGTTGATAGAGGTCCGAGCTAAAGTGGATTTGGGATGTGATAAAGAACTAATTGGCAATCTGGGAATTGTAAATGTTTTGGCCGAAGGAAAAGGAAAAAGAAAAGAAAAAAAGGATTTTGTAAACAAATTTTCGATAATAATTCTAAGAGGGCCAGTCTAGCCGAGAGACCATTGGCTAACTGGTAGCATGGGTGATAGGCGGAGGTGAATGTATGAGAAAGACAGAGAAGTTGTTAACACCCATTGAGGGGATTGGTATGTGATACCAATGTGAGAGAGGAAGAGTCTAGGAAGATAACTCTCCTCCAACCTTCCCTCACGGACAAGGGAGGAACCCCGAAGCGGAAAGTGATTAATCTTCCAAAAATGGTAAGTAACTAATTTTCCTGGCCTAAGAACAAAGAGAATTCTTGTTGGGAATTAAGAATTGTCAAAGAACCCAAACCACGACAGGCCCCCACACCGGAGTTGGTCGGTGTCCATATAAACAAATGTCTCGAGGCAGCTGGTCAGAGTTTCAAGAGAGTTTTTCAGCCAGACACGTCAGACTTACAGAGTCAGAGTGTTGCCTCGCAGAAGCTAACCGAAAGATTTCCACGTCCTTTTCAATCAAGTCTTCCTACCAAAAGCAAGTTTTTATTAACGAACGACTTATGATACCATAACTCACTTAAATGCAAAAAGTGCCACAAATCAATAGAAACAGGCCAGGAGAGAAACACACTCCTGTATTCAACAGATAGATAAAGATAATTGTTATTTCTCAACATATTTGCACCTCATGAGTTTGTTTTATTATTTTCTTTTACTTATGCTTGTGCAGTATCACCTTTACCCCGGATTAAGCTTGCACTACAGCCCGACGCCTGATTGATTTCATCTACCTAAGATCAATATCACAACATGGGTAGGTTAGACTTGAGACCAAAGTAGTTACTTCCGTAACCAGACGTTGGAAGTGAGCTGGGAACAACAAGTTGGTATTGAACCGGGAACGACCAGATCAACCAGGACACAGGCTGGTGGCAGTGACAACAAGTCAACCCCAAACGCTGGTGAAAGAAACCTTACAGCTTCGCACCGCAACTGGGAGTTGACCACGGGCCGAAAGTGCAGTGTCATATATTGACGTCGTGACCAGTGGACGACACATATTGGTGCTGGACTGCGACTGCGACCACCGGTGGGTGTCACAAAAATGTATAAATTGACTTTCATTATGTTTAGTTTTTATCCAATTCAAATCATCACTTTTTAAAACAATGAACATTGCCAAATAGTGAAGGTAGTTAAAAAAGTGGTGTCATGGGAGAAACTGTCCTTAGCCAAATACGTTTGCCAAATAATTATAAATTTTTCCCAAATTTCTTATTTTCTTCTTCCTTTTCATTTTCTTACTGAGCAAAATAAAACTTACTTTACTAATGTTTCAATAATATGCATCAGAAAATATTACTCACCCTAAACTATTTTATTCAAAGCTACCTAGCCTTTATATTATGTAATCCCTATTATTGATAGAAATCATCAGAATAAGGATGACAAAAGTTTGTCAGACAGACTTCTTAGCCCATTATCTGTTAAGTAAATTTTGAGCATAGAATTCAATGAGATAACATTTGAGGAAAACACAATAAGAAAAACTACATGAACCTATTTTATCAAGTGAAAAATTAATAGCATGTTGAATTTGCTCCTTTTTTTCACAGAATTCCAAAACAAACAGACTAAGAATAAGATCTACTAAAATATGTTTACTTCATTTCGACAAAATAAACTAATAAATAAATAATAAACTCATGAGCAGTTTTTCATAAAAGATACTGAAAACATAGTTGCTTTCCAAGCAATAAAAATCTACTTAAAATAATATATCCCTAATATATTTTTACTTTAACATTTTTCTAAAATTACAGTAATTGGAGTGTCCCTTCAATTATTATTGTTAATTAGTCTTCACAATATCAGGAATTCACTAATTAACTTAGATAAGAGCATTGTCAAAATAAAACTTGACCCTTTTCACAATACCACCATTTTAGAAACCTTAACTGTAATAATCCTGATATTATAAAATTTACCTTTTCTATGTGCTGCTGCTGCTCTTTTGGGGATTTTGTTTGTTCATCATTATTTGTTTGGTTCAAAATGTCAACTGCAGAAGACTCAGGTTCTTCAAGAATATACAGTTCATTCTTTTCAGAATTCTCTTCTTTTTCTTTTTTGTTTTCTTCTTTTTTATCTTCTTCTTCTTCTTTATCTTCTTCTGGAACAATGGGCTTTTCTTCATCTTTCTTCTCAACATCAAGGCTGTCTTTATTTACCCACTTAGTTTCATATGTACCATATAACCAGTCAATACTCTCTTCAATTACCACCTCAACTTTGTTATCTTCATCATTTTTTTCTTTTCTTTCTTCATCAAGTCTTTTTTGAATTCGTTGAGCTTCAGCTTTTTTCCTGATTTTCTGAAGAGCTGAAATTACAACATTTTTAAGCTGTTTACCATTTCATTTTTATTCTCTAAAATATTAATATAATCTAAAAAGAATATATTAGTTACAAAATAATTTTAATTCTATTGGAAAGAGATTAAAGGTAATCAAATAACAATGGTACACAATGATATATTCCAAAGGGAAAAATTTGCAATAATTAATTCTTACCACTTATATCTTGGCTTGCAAAATACAAGTTTGCATATAGATTTTTAATGCCCCCTCAAGACATAGGCAATCCACAGATTATGTTTCGTCATTATCTATGGATTATCATTCATTCTTGAGAAAGATAGTAGTTTCCTTTTGCTTTTTCCACAGTTTGGAATTCAGAGCTTTTCTTCTCTTGGTTTGGTAGCCACCCAAGACTATAGAACCCAATCTACTGTACTATTTAGCACATAGCTTGGCATGCAATGTTACAATTTTTAAAAAACTTTTATTTTTATCATATGACTTTTGAATATCTTTACAAAAGAAGGCATATATATCCTTACAGTGATTATTTTGATGATAAAATAGAATCTCTACTAACCATCAACACTGTCTTGAATCTTTTTCCTTTCTTTTTCAGCCCAAGCTTTGCGTTCTGCTGTTTCTGCTTCAACACCACCAATTTCCCTAAATATATACATTCAATTCCATGCTTTATAAAATAAATAATGTATGACACTTGCAATGAGGTTTTCAGTTTATTCAAAGTAATAAAATGATGTAAAAACAAAGAAATAAGTAAACAAGAAATCAGCCATTTATTTAGGTTTTAAGACTGTTATCATTTTCAATTTTCCTTTCACTTAACTATATTTTCAACGAAAGACAAAGATTAAAATTGATGAAGGCAAGATTGGAGATATTTTTTCATTCATTAAACATATTTATTTGAATTTTCCTTTCATAAATTGTAGATTTGAGCTGAAAAGTATAAACTCAAACTAAAAATCACATAGTATCTTAGCAAAATATAAATACCATATTTTGTAAACTGTCTTTAAAAATACTATATATAATTAATTTTTTCTCTTTTTTACTTTACATATAAAATAATAATGTTTGTTTTTAGAGTTGTTGAGGTATCTCTTTAAGAAAAATATCTATGGCTAACTCATTGGTTAAAAATGAATTAATTTGCATTAATTGAATCTCTTGAATTATAATTGCTATCAAATTAAATCTTTAATAAAACTGTTTCAGCTAATATTTACCAAGCTTCTGCAAGGGCACGGTCTTTGGGGAATACTGGTCTATCATCCAAATACTTCAGTGTTTTCTGAAATAAAATTTAAGTTGTTAATTATGCACAATTTTTAAGACAGGAAACATCTGCAGGACTGCATCTTTTGTACTTCAAATAACAACCACCAAAAGGAAAAAAAACTAAAACAAACTTTATCACTTTTCTGTTAGGAAGGGCTTTATAATTGAGAAGACTCTTCCAGTAGTTCCATAGTTAGAGAGTTGGTGCAGTGATCCTTTATACCACAACTATTCAAAGGCCTTTCAAATATCTAATGTGATCATCCTTTAGATGTATTTGTTGTCTAGTGCCTAACTGATTCTGTGATTAATAGCAGTTAGGATATCTACATATATATACAAATTAAGCATGCTATTATAATTTTAAACACTTATGATAACGATATCAGATTCAAAAATGTTTAATGTTCTCTTTCCTCACATTCATGAAAAATAATGAAGTAATTTTGTATGCTTTTTTCTTTCTACTTTATTAGCCTATATCTTTAAGACTAAAATTGGGATTTATTTAATATTTTACTTCAATGATTTTGTTGCTATTTCTTAATATTTAAATAATAAGCATGTTATACACTTTTTCTTCTTACACCTTATAAACTCTTGTTAGGTAGTTTTTTTAAATTATCATAAATACAGAAATTTTTCAATGTGTTATGCAACAAAGATTAATGACAAAGTATTTCAATTATTCTGGACACAGTTCCAGTGATTCATGGAGATTAATAAGCCTAGAAGCAAAGCTCTACCACTAAGTCAAAACTAAATTTAACTTTATCTTACAACAAAACCTGAATAGAATTTTGAAGTCATACTAGCTGCCCTGGTTTTACATCAATTGTCAATAATATTGGTTTGAAATTCCAAATTTTAAAAAAAATCATTTTTTAAAAAAGATTTTAAAATTTGCATAAATGTGGCTGTATTTCATATTTTTACTGTTGATGGCACTACTGGTGCAATTCTGACCAATCAGTGAAGAGCTAAGCTGAACATTTACAAATGTAATGTTTTCATTTTGCTGACATATCATTCTCATTGTACATTGTCCATTGTTTTGAGGTGCTACCTGTTATATCCTAACAATTCTTATACAGTAACAAGTGATTATTCATTTGCCAATTTATTTCACTACTTCAAATGATATTTTCTGATTTAATTATGAGCAATATTTATTTACCCAATATTCTAAATGATTTATTATCCATATGATATTTTATTACCAATATAAAGTTAGTGTAAAATAAAAGAATAAGAGGAAATTAGTGAATTCAAATGCTCACATTGTAAAGAAATCATGCTAATTTATAACTTTAGAAGATAAAAGTAATTCACTGTTGCTGGCAGCCAACTTAGTGTTTGTAGTGTTATCAGTTTGTTTCTGTTGACTGTAATGATGAATATGAAAAAGGAAGAGAAAATAAAAAAAAATCAATAAAGCAAACTGCCAGAATAAAAGTGATTTATTTTTGTGGTAAATTAGTGGAACAAATGATTTATAAGTTATCAACACTGTGGACAGATGATTTGAACTAAAAAAGTATTGCATTGAGTTAAACTATTGTGATAAAGCAAAGTTAAATTTTGATGAAAAAGGATATGAAAAAGGATAGAGATGAAACATTTACAGGCGATAAGTGACACACTAAATGTCATAATGTTAAGGCAACTGTTGAGGCAGCTAAAGCATTCTCTACAGAATTAAAAATCATTATACAGAATGATGAATATATCAAGGATCTTATTTCCAGTGAAATTGTGACAGAGTTATATTAGAAAAGGACTTTTACAGGCATGAAGAAAAGTCTGGACAAGGACTTAAAGCTACCAAGAATAGAATATTTGTTTATAAATGCCCTGAAAGGTTTAAATAAGTTACAATTACCTGTCTATTGAAGTCAAACAAGAAGGTGAAGATCATGTAGGAATTGTTTTTGAGCTAGTATACAAAGCATTTTTACAATGTTGTGTATAACTTCTCCATTGATAATGATTTGTCACCCAAAGCTAATCTTCTATTAGTTTAGTCATTTGCTCAGATTTTGGGAAGCAGTTTGGGCCAAGAACTTTATTTAAGGCCCCTTATATACACTGAAATAACAAATTAATATTTATTGAAAAAAAATTATTCATAATGGACTGATTTTGAGCTGATTTCATTTACATATTATAAATGTACCTGTGGTAATTAAAAGCAGCCTATGTTCATAAATTCAGAATGAAAAAAGTTATTTACTTACTATAGAAATAATTAGGTATTTGCGGTAGTTTTTTATTTTCTTTACGACAGGATTCCCCATGAGGTACAAAACTCCCTGTAGAATAAAAATAAAAAATATTAACTGAAGTTTTTCCTAAACCAAAAACTTATTTTAATATATAAACTCAAAACAATTGCCTTTTGATGGCATTGTGAGAAAAAAATCCTGAGTTGTACAATCAGCATCTTTTGAAAATTAAAAGTGTTAAAAAAATACAAAATAAATCTTTATATAACACAATATAATACAGAAGGATAAGGTGAAAGTTGAAGAATCAAACATTCATGTGTAAAAATCCTGACATATACGAAAGATAGAAAGAGTCAGGTAGGAAGTAAATAAATATATGTATGTATCCAGATGTAGTAGCCACCACTTGATCATGTGGTGAAGGAAAGTATGTTGGTTTTCAATGTAGCAAGAATGTGTTAACCATCTAAGGTCACCAGCTAGTCATGCAAATGTTGTATTTTGTCTCTGGGTATGTTACGATGACTGCATCATCGGAGAATGGACAAAATTAATTTATTTTGATTGATTTTCCATCTGTTTATATACACATCTATAGATCTATAGGACACTTGTTTCTCATGAGAGCTTTCTGATACATTGGTCGAACTATTTTTAGAGATGGTGAAATTTTGGTCTCCTTATTATTTGTTTATTTCTTTTCTTACATCCTCATTGTGAAGGCTTTCTGATCTTTTGGTCAAACTATAGCTTTGTTTGCCTGGAGATATTTATTATCTGTTTCTCATGAAATAAACAATTTTAAAGACAGCAAATTTCATTTTTTATTCAATTTTTTCATAAAAATAAGTTTTCCATATTAATTTGTTCAATTAAAACAGTAACATAATTATCAAGTTTTATTATACAACATACTATTTTGTTGTATGCTTAATTTCTTGTTTGTTCTTGATTTGAACATGATTGACATAAAATTTCTATTTTCTTTATCCACTGATGCTAGCAACTAGAAATTATTCTAAAATATATTTGGAAAAATTAAATCTGAGAGATTGCAAAAAAATTTTTATGGATATAGGAAAGAAGTGTTTCATAACTGTTTTTCAAACATGATTAAAACCCTTTTAATACTTTTAGTACCTTATAAGCCACTAGAAAATCATTTAGAAGAGCTATTTTGATAAATGATGAATTTGTAATGTTTACCTAATAAATAAAAAGGCAGAGAGCTTTTCTCAAACCTTAAAATATAAGGTTTGAGAAAATATTTTTATTGATTTCCAAACTATATTACTGCTGTGGAATTTCTGGGTTCAGAAAATGTGACTCAAAGCTTCTATTGAAGGAATTTCGTTGATGTCACAATTTTCTTCACTCTTCAACATTTTTGATGAGATACGTACATGACTCATTCTGGCAGTCTGAATGTTAATGACATTATGACTGTGTTATATTAAGCATTTGGTTGCGAGAGAAAGGAATAACAAGGATTAAAATTTGAACAACGTTATTGTTAGTATATATATGGTATCAAAGAGTTATCATAAAATAGGTGGAATGTCCATTTCTGATGTGTTGTCCAGATGGTAATCAAGTGAAAAGCTGGGAGTTGACAGGGTATGGTTGGCTTATGTGTTGGTTATGCCGAGGTGATGGCATTGGGTCATGCGTATTTATGGAGTCAGAGTCACTGCTTGCAGATTCGGTAGGGCTGTTCAGTGCAACAGGGCTGCAGTGATAACTGCAAGGGAATGCCTTGCACATGTTGGTTACGCTGAGTTGAGGGTGTTGGATCGCTGAGGTATTATCCTGAAGTAGTTAGCAAAGCTATGAATCTGAATATGATGATATGAGGATGTGAGCATTAGTAGTCAGAAGTTATGAATCTGACTTTGCCAATGCAAAGGATGCGAGTGTTAAGAGTCAGGAGACCAGGTGCTGTCATGCTGAATCTGGACAGCCAAGGTGTCCAGTCAAGCCTGGGAGTTGCAACAGTCAGTGAGAGGAGCTGTCATGTTGAGAGGTGGCAATGATGGTGACAGCGGCAACAGCAGTAGCAATATGTATGCCAGTTGGTGGCCTGCCAGGTTGCAACTCTCCTGGTAGTTCTCAGAGACCTGAAATACCCCTGGGGACTACCAGATCTGCTTAAAAAAGCAGGTCTGTTAGCCCCCAAGCGCATGTCTTTGTCTGGCAGGAATGTCTGCAATTGGCCACTGCTGGAGCTTGCTTCATAGACTGGACATGATGCATGGAGTCTGTGTGCAGAAAACAACTTCTTTATTTTGTTCTCTGTCTACGTTACGTTCACATCCAACCAGCATGCAGAATGAATCAGAAAGAGATCTAATTTCAACAGAGTATAAAAATTCTCACCTCCAATCAACACCCAGCCCTTCTGGAAATACCCTTGTTAAGGATGAAATCACCACCAGACAATCACTCTCTTTAAATGAGTTATTATATTGCTGCTCCTGTCCTAAATTTCTGGCCCTGAAGAATGAGTGAACAACTTTGTATTCAAACCTAATTTATTACCAATAATTCTAGAGAAAGCAAATTCACAGACGTAAGTTCAAGGCCCAAGAAATCATTCATATACAATAGCAGTATAAGAAGGCCCCTTTTGAAGTGAAGTATTGTTTCTTTTGCTATCCTATTTTCTATCTTTGGAACATTTTGTGTATTTGCCCTTTTTATGCAAATTAATAATATTGAATACTAATGAATTTGTTTGCATGTCCTCAGGATCTACCCATTTTTTTACATCCACGTGGTAATATTGTTCATCTTTGAAAGTGTGTTTCTGCCCCTCAAGGTTAATTTGATTTATGTTGAGTTATTTGTAATGGAAAGGATTTCTATTATATATGTCTGAGACAAGGTATTATGATTATTTACATTATTCGGACTGTTATCCTCATCTTCATTGCCATATTCACAACGTTTCAACTGTTGTATGCTCTGGCCTTCTTCAGATGATTGAAATTTCAAACCAAACCCTTTATTTTGTCCATCAGGGTAGATTGTTCTAGTTCCACATGTCATGCCTTTTCCAGATGTCTCAGTTATTTCCCTTTAACTCAACTTTCCAAGTTTTTTGGCTGTTGTAGCCTGGTATTGAACTCACAACTCTTTGGGTCTAGTCCCTGGATCTAACCAAAGCCTTTAACCCAAAAACTTTGAGAGTTGAATTAAAGGGAAATAACTGAGACATCTGGAAGAGGCATGGCACGTGTAACTAGAATAATCTACCCCGGTGGATGAAATAAAGGATTCAGTTCTAAATACCATGAAGAAGGCTGCAGCATACAATGGCCAAAATGTTGTGAATATGGCAATGAAGATGAGGATAACTGTCTGAATAATGTAAATGATGGAAAGAAAATGTTTTCATTTTTTACAATGTACATGAATGTAATCATCTTTTCCTTATTTCATTATCTTATTATTGAACTAAAATTTCATATTTTTAGCACACAATACACTAACATTGTGTGTGCCCAGTTTTTTTTTTGCAATAAACTTATTTATAATTCTCTACCTGTGTTATGTATGTCACTATTGTTGTTACTCTTTTCCCCCCATTATTAGAGGAGATAAAACTAAAATATTTTAATAAAACAATGATATAATTCTCTCTCTCTCTCTCTCAATATATATATATATATATATATATATATATATATAGAGAGAGAGAGAGAGAGAGAGAGAGAGAGAGAGAGAGAGAGAATTATATATATCTATAAGAAAGTAATGAAAAATTTGATACAAACCAAAGATGGCATTTTGGCAAAGACTTCTTCCACAATTTCTGGGTCTTCTAGATGATTGTGAGATAGGTCTAGCACACTGATATTGGTGCATTCTATCAAATGTAAAATATCATCCAGTTTTGTCAGTTTATTATGACTTATTTGAAGTGTACTCAAATCGGTAAGACCAGCTGAAAAATTCAATTGCATTGTGTCAGGAAATATTAAGACAAACAAATATGCAGTTTACTTTTAATTACTGAGCAAACTCAATATTCTAAATTGTCAAAAAATACAGATAACATAATTGATTTGAAATGAACATCTGAGTACTTTTATTGCTATTATTTAAATTTAAATAAAATGGTGGTGGCAGCAATGCATCATTTGGCAATCAATGACAGTTGGAATCGATTTTGAAGATGTTTAATATCTGGTAAGTTGGATCATAGACACATATTGGAGTAAGAGATAATGAACCTGGGATCTACTTTTGTTTTTTTCAGGTTGGGTTTGTATATTCTATTTGATGTTGCGGACATGGTTAGATATATTGAGATTTTATAAAAGTTGAAGACGAGATAGCAAAGCAGCCATCTGTACAAGTAGTACGTACATCAGTTAGTTGGATTAAATTGTCTGGAAGTACAATCATAACTCTACATGTCATCATGCCATTGAAAGGCCTCAATGAAAACTACTACGTGGTTCAGATCCCATTCAGAAAATTACAATACAATAGCTCTAATATACATCTGCTAATGGGATAGCCTCCTCAGGAGTTACAAGAGTTTTGGATCATTGACTATCAGGTGGATAATGTCAACCTAAAAAGTTCATCACCAGCACCCTTAATGAAAAGGCAAATAAAAAAAGAAAGAAGAAAATGCTGGCATACTACCCCAAGTGAACACATCATCTACCCAGAATTCAAAGCAACAGAATTTTTCCTTGGCTCAAAATCATTGTGACTAAGCAAGAAGCCCAGGCACTGAGACATAAACGCTCACTTATCAGATCCAGTGGGAGAAGGGGGAGAGGTACAATGACTGTTCATGGATGCAAAAGCCTCCTCTACTTCCATTGAATTAATATTACATAATTACTGAAAGGGAAAGTTAGCATTAGGAAGACACTTACAGGTTATTTGGCAAGCAAAAGAAGGACTGTAATGGATGTGGAAAGTTGTAACTTAGTTAAAGTTTCATTAGGCACTATCTAAATGAGAAAATGGAAAATAACAAAATATTGTTATTTAAGTGGAAGGCGGAAGAAATGAAAAATTTAAAAATTAAATAAAGTAAGAATTTCTTCACATACCTATGATTCCTGGTCAAATTTTTAGAAGTTTCTAGGATTTTTAAAAATTTTTAACCCAACATTGGTAGAAGAAAATAAAGAATTAAATAAAAAAATAAGAGTAAAAATAAAGGAATTGAAATCAATTAAAATACCTCTCAAAAATGGGTAAGCCATATTTAAAAAAAAATTGGTAGAATGCCTGATAATATTTTTCTTGTTAAAGGATTTATATAATTAAGTTAATCAAACAAAAATTTATGGGTTTCCAGTTTAACCATCGGTTAGCATTGGTTGAAAACTGAGGGCTTTTGTTTACTTTTGTTTATAAAGGTTCTTCAATCTGATTGAAATAAAGAAAATTCATAAATTTACACAAAAATGTCTATTTCTAAGAATAAATATATACATTCTTAAATAATAGATGACTAATTTCATTAAATAAAACAGATTATTTTAAATTCTCATTCTCAAAGTAAACAAATGAAGAACTCACACAAGTTTTCAATCTTTTCAATCATGTTATTGCTGACATTCAGGCAGCATAAAAGGTGTAGCTGTTCAAGATTTTCAATTTTGTGAATGAGATTTTGCTGTAAGTATAGACATTTAAGGTTCTTCTGGTTATCCAGGTTCTCAATTTTAAGCAGACCATTACACTCCAGCCACAGACATTTTAGTCCTGTATATTCTTCTAAATTTTCTATGCAAGGAAATCCTGAAGTAAAATTAAAAGATATAGTAGACAATACATGCAAGTATATAATCAATAGCTTTTGTTTCTTTGTGTTATTAATTTGGATTGGTTTTGGATACCTAAATAAAGTTCAAATTTTACATTTCTAAGCAGGATTGTTGTTTTAACAGAAAATTAAATGAAAGTTCACATATGGTAAAGGATCAGTTATTCTTGAGATAAAACTGTTTTAAACTATAACGACAGTGATCAGTAATAATCTAATTAAGAAGTGTGTAAATTATATCAATTCATCATTAGCATAAGTCAGCATGCTACTAACTCTTTGCTTTCTCAGTTACTAACAGAGTAAAACTGGAGAAGTAAATTTGCTGGTTAGTAAAATCTAAGTTAAGTAAATCAGAGATTTCAGTTAATCTTTAATTCCTTGGTTAAAATAAGTAGCTTCAAGTTCTAAGAATAATTTTCACAGGACAATTGTGCTCAAGGTAGAATAATAACTTCTAACCACCTACCAAATTCTAAACGTATTTCAAATTTTTACAATTACATAAGTGGATCAGATAAAATATCAGTACATATCATTATAGAATTCACTTGACAAAACATTTGAAATTTCATTTGTTAGTTTATTTTATATCATGCTTAGTTTTCTGCCTGATTACAATAGTAGTGATTGATATAAATACAAACCTTTGTAGTGAAGATAAAGTACATCATTAAGTTCTGGTGTCATATACAATTTGAGATCTTTGCAATGCTGGCGAAGAAATGCTTTGGTGAGACTAAAAGAGAGAGAGAGAAACTAAAGTTATCTTAAAAGAAAGATTCTTATTCAATTATTAAAAGTTTTGAAAGCTAGCAACTACTAAGAACCTTGCATGAAATGAAAATCCCAGACCAAATTAATACTTACTTCGCAGGAAATTATCAGTTAAAGAAATATTTTAATTGGAAGAAAATGAAATCTACTATTGTGGTGGAAGTCAACCATAGTTGTCTCCCCCTGGACCAGTTATAAAAATAAGCTCCACCCTGTTGCCAGAGTTGAGTTATAAATGAATAAAACTTGTACCGTGTTTGTTTTTCATTGCACATATATATTTATTTTATGATGGTTTTGTAGTTAATGAAGGATGCAACTCAACTGTTGACACCAGGAAGCTGCAAAGCAAACCGAATATTCACCAAGTTACAACAAGAAGTTAAGACAAATGTATGATTCCACTATGATTTATAGCATCTTTAAGAAAACAAAACCATTATTTACAATTAGTTATTTGCTCATTATTTTTACATAAGATATTTTTGGTTTGTTGGTATTTTATTTGCTTTCCTTAAAATTGAATGTTGTTGTTTAAAATTAAACTTGTTTTAATGTGAAGAAATTTTTCTCTTTTATATATTGCCTCTCAGTGTCTGTTTAGTGTCACTTAAGCTGGCAAGATTTCTTTGTACTATATTTAATGTTCTACTATTTTAATTATTCTTTGCTCACCGTGGCCAATTGTTTCCATATTTGTCTTGTTTTGCTTTGTCAGCCATTGCCTTCTCTTCACATTTCTCTTCTTTTGGTTCTTTAAGTTTTTCATCATCAATTGCACCATGTTCTGCAAAATTATAACAAATCAAAATTTTCATAGATTATATGATTATTAACTATTAATACTGTATTTTATTTATATATATATATATATATATATATATATATATTAAGTAAATCTACAGAAATTTGAGGATCAGTAATCAAATGGCAATTTTACCATTCTTAATATAATATTTTAAGTGATAAATGATATTTTTATGCATGCTTCATATACAAAGAATAAAAAATAGATGTCATACATGTTTTTATGGAAGTACATCATTCAATTTAAAGGGGGATAAAATTAATATATAATTTGGCTTCTACTGTACCATCTTTGAATCAAAAAAGAAAAATACCCACTTTTTGTTTTTTGTCTTTCTATGCCTGCAAAGAAAACTGCTGGGTAGAAACAATTCTTATTTACAGAACCAAACATCAGATTTTCAAGTATTTTCCAGCTAAATTTTCATGATTAAAACCTCACTGTGTTAAATATTCAAGCTAATCATATTGCCAGTTAAAATAGATTTACCAAATAAGGTACATCTATAGAGAATGTCAGTTTTTATATTGTTCTGAATCAAGTTTATTTGTCAACTGTATCACACTCATCATATCCCTGTTGGATGATTTGCCAAAACCAGGAAGTCAATTTATGAGATGTACATTTGGCATAATTTTGCTAAATGTTCATGAAAAAGAAATATTCAAAACATCATTTAATTTTGATAAAAACTGTACTGACTAAGCACACAAACATATATTTAAGTATATAATATCTATCTATCTATCTCTTTTTATATATATATGTATATATATATATATATATATATATATATATATAAGGCAAATGTATGATATTAAATATTTGTATCTATAAAAATAACAGAAATAATAATAATAATAATATATATATATGTATATATATATATATATATATATATATATATATATATATATATATATATATATAATGAAATGGACTAAGTCTGACAATTATTTACATATATTTTCTGTTATTTTTATAGATACAAATATTTAAGTAAATGCTCTGTTTATAATAAACAGTATTAATAACATTTACTGGCCTGAATGCCTGAGAAATCTCATAGAAAATATGTGTCCTCCGACAGGAATCAAAACTGTACCCTACAAAAAACTGTCATATATTCTGACATGCTATACCATTTAGCTACAGAGGAAACGTCTGGTTAGCAAGGTTAAATTAATGTTTTTAAACTACAAATTTCCCACGATTTTCTCTCAAACACTCATATCAGCTCAAAGCATATCTTAATGTAAACAAATGACATCACATATTAAATCCGACAATTATTTAAATATATTTTCTGTTTATATATTATTTTTATAGATACAACTATTTAAGTAAATGTTCTGTTTACAATAAAGTTTGGTAAAGTTTGGCAAAAGGCTGAAGTTGGAGGCTTTCATCAGCAGATAATCATGTGGGCCTGTATCCTGTCTCTGGTCTCATCTCCATCTCTTCTGCCTCTCTTCTGTCTTCTACTAGTGAATTCGCTTTGCGCATTCATATTTATTGACATAATTTTGGGAAATCCTTCTCCCAATCTCTCATATCGATATCTCTCACTAAACTTCCTCAGTGAGTGTGGGTGGCTTATCCACCCCATTTCTATCTCAAATCAACTTCAACCAGGAGATTCAATTCAAAATTCATTGTTTAGCAAAAATGAAACTTTTACTTTACAGTTTGCATCTGCAAGTGTGTGTCAATCAACATTGCCCCTTAAGTCTGGGTCACTTTTCCATTGTTCAAACTGCTCAGCTGACAATTCAAGTTTTTTATGGGTGAATTAAATTCTCAATTCTTCCCAATCTTCTCAATTCTTAGCACATAACACTTTCTTATGTTGTAACAAAATTGTCTTCCATTTTACCACGGTAATAGCAAATAGTATCACACACACACACATATATATACACATATATATATATATATATAATTATTTTTTTAAAATATGATTCCTTCACTACATAAGAGATCTCATGTTTCAAAAACAAGAGCTAAAAACTTCAATTTAATTATAAAAATTAAATTGAATTAAAGTATCAAGCTCTGTTTCAGCCTCAAGCGAAATTTTTGGAGTAACTAATCTTGAAATTTATGCAGCTTTATAAGCATATTCATTCATAAAATTAATTACTATGGAAATGGCTGAAGCAATTATTTCAATAAGGGGCGTAAGGATTAACATATTGTATCAGCATATTAGTTACTTTCGGAAATAGGTCAAGTCAAGGTAGGGTTGGGGTTGCTATTTTAAAGCAAATGATGACAGTTTTTATATTCATTAGACACATATTGTCTAGTCTGTTTCAGCAACAAAGAGTTATTGGCATTATTGTTATGCAGTTAAATGTCTAAAGATTTTTTTTTTCTAAAACAATTGTTTGTATATAAAATGCATCGTATTGAACTACAATACATTTTTTTGCTGACTTTATAAAGGGTTCTTTATCTTATGATTGGGTTAAGCTTTTAAACCTTTTAATAGACTGTGAAATTTTTAAAAAAATTTAAGCTAATTATTTAATGTGAAAATTTGTTGAGGTTGGCAAAAAACCGTTCACTCATGTCTATGGTTTAATAAATTTTCATTATTTAGAAACTTAATAATGTGTAGTTTTTCATGGAGGCATAAAGGGCATGGGTCATCCAAGTTCTTGTTCTATTTATTATTTTCCATTTTACATTTGGTGTTTTATTCATTTCTTTTAAATGCCAAAAATATTTGGATAGGGATGTCTGATTTCTATTTCTAATATTATTGAAGGAGCTTTTGCGTTGTCGCCATCTAATTTTAAATTCATTTTTTGTGGAACATATATATATATATATATATCATTTCAGTGTTAGGACTCTCAATGGATGAGATAGTGCATTGGTATACTACAGATTTTATGCAGCATTTATTTTCAACAGGCAGTCTTCAGGATTTCTACAATCACATAATTTTTCATTATTTTTGTCTAATTTTAATTTAGGGTTTTTATTAATGCTATTTTGGCATGTGTGTTTTTCCAGGATTTTATTATTATGTTTTTTTATGATTCTTTCTAGATTTTCAGATAATCTTCTCTTGTTATATATATAAGAATATAAAATACATGACATAAAACTGAAAAAGGTTCCATTTACTGGAAAAAACAAAGTATGATAACCAAGTCAAATTACCTTCTAATGCATCAGTGCTTTCAGGTTCATTCTTCTCACAGATAGGTTGAATAGGACCTGTTGCATTTTCCTCAACTAATTCTGGAGCAGTCACTGTTAAAGGCATTTTCCTTTTCTAGAAAGAAATTTTGTTTTTACAAATCAGTTTTTACTGTTGACTAGCAATGAAGTGTTTTAACACAATATTTTTTGTTGTATGTTATCAGTTTTATGTTATCAATTCAACTGTTAATTAATAAGTTGCTATTTGAACAAAAAACCTTTGTAGTGAAAGTAAAGCATACACAACATAAATTATACACAACATTAGAACCTATATAGGCTCCTAAAGTTGTGCATAATTTATGTTGTGTGTAGGCTATGTAGGCTCTAAAGTTGTGTATAATTTGAGATCTTTACAAGTAATCAAAAAGTGTTTCATTAAATTTGAATGTTTCATTTTTCTGCAAGTCAGTATAATACAAAAAATATGATAGCATGTATTTGGCCGTGTGTGTGTGTGTGAAGTAACAAAGGAAAAGCTTGACAGATCTTGAGAAATCCTGTTTGATAATTATATAGGATAAACCAGTGGCAGCTTGTAATAGCAACTGTTTGCTAAAGTCACCCCACTGAAGAAATTGTGAATTTAATGTCTTCTATAGATTTCTGCCTGAAGTCATCCAAAAAATGCAAATTATATCAGTAAATATTATGGGCATGGGGGTTAGGGGTTAAAAATGAAGAGTTGATTTCCCTACGCCAAGAAGATTGATGAAGGATGATAATGATATGGAAACACACAGGTAATTTAAACAAAACAAGGAATTTATTCACAAATTTACACTTAAAGTAGTTTCAGTAGCTCATTTCAGGAAAATAAATCAGAATTTTTAAAGTTTTTAGTTTTAAAATGATCTGACACAAAATGATATTCAAAAATGTTAAGACAAAGTTAAGAGAGTTCATTGCTCACCAAAGGGACATATGGATTGCATACTTTCAAAAGTAAACAAAGTGGGATAATTTGAAATACTTTCTTGGATTGTTCAGAGAAATTCTTTGAAGTGCCACATGCTTGGATAAAAGGCCAATAATATAACTGGTGAATAATTTTACTCTGGTAAAAACTTCAACACTGCTCACGAGAACAGACACAAAATCTTTCACATGAATTCAGATAATCTTCTCTTGTTAATTTAATTTTCATCATTTTATATAAAAAAGAATTACTGCTATCACACACAATCAATCAGCAGTCATACACATGTTTCATTAGTGTGTGTTTCATGCACTTCACATATTGGCATACCATAACAATTGATTTCCTCACTTGCAACAAAAACACTTCAAAACTTTGCAGACTTACAACATATCATTTTGAACAATCAAACTATTGGTTTCTTCATGACTATAACAATGAACTGATTTTTAATATGGGTGTATCTGTCTGTATAAATGTTACTGTCATATTTAGCTTGGTCTTCTTCCTTTTCTGCAAAGATCATTTCTTTGCATTGCATAAAACTTGTGTTGTATTTGTAGACACAAGTCTCGGATTTTATTTTTCCTCCTAAAATGACTGACCCTACAAATATTACAAAGCCTCTTTTCTTATACAATTCCTTTTTTTATCCTGTCATTAACTTTTAAAAATTTCAAAAATCATTGCTTAAATAGCAGATATAACAAAATTTATTGCAGCTTCCGGATAATGTTCTAGGTGTGTGTAAAAGCTTCTAGAATTATTTTTTATTAAAGATATGGCTTTTTACTGTATTCAGTTACAAAACAAACACTGGGAACCTTTACACATACCTAATGCATTGTTAAACGCTATGAATTTTTGTTTTACAGTATTCATTATATTTACATCATTCTAAGTTTAAAATTCTATCCCTAATTTCAGATTTAAGTCATCAAAAATGTGGTAATGGTTAGAAAAATGCTATGCAATGACATGTCATTTTGCTGTTGTGTCTTTATACATATTGTAGGAATTGAGGGTACATCCAAAAACTAAAGAGAAATATTGAATTTTAATTTACTTTTCAGCTTACCTTTCATTGCATTTTGACAGCTGTCAGTGTATAGTTAGAAAAAAATGTAAAAATTGGCGTATTTTTGTTTATTGACTTTAACATTAAAGATGGAAGAAAATAAGCATGTTTTTATTTTAAGATTCAAACAAGGTTGTTAATGTTACGTATAGCAGACCAAAGTCATTTTTTAGTTGCATGTGTGACAGACACCCCAAATACTTTGCAGCTATTCTCACTGCCTGTCAAAATAGTATGATGATAAACAGCCATTTTTTTCTTGCTATATGGTCATATAAAAAGTTAATTAATGAATCAACTGAAATTAGTAATAAATTAGGTATCTCCACTTTTTCGCAGAAAACAGCATAGCGTAATGAAAAAGCCCCCCCACCCCCCCAAAAAAATGTGTTCACTTCTTAGATTTTTGACAATTATGTCAATTAGAGTCATCCATCGCTTTGTCAATCAGCAATCCATCATCAAACCTTGGATCAGAACAGCACCAATCATTAATAATTGGTTGTATATTACTTTTTTATGCTATAAGTAATATTTATTTCAAATCAGATTAATTTAACTTTAAATTTTCTAATTTTACAACGTGTCAGAAGTATTTTTGAAACAATTTTAAACTTTTTGTTTACAAATTTCTTAAAATTGAGAAAATGGCCTCTTTTAATAAAATTTTAAGAAATCGAAATGAAATTTGACATTCCAATCTATATAATTTCTATCTGAAATACACCAGAATATTTTACCTAATAGAAATAAATTTAATCATTAAGCTTTCAAATAAAGCTAAAATGAAATCTTCAAGAAAGCTTTTTCATTTTTAAGATTTAATTTTAAACCTTAGGTATCGAAAATTTATGCCGAAAACGCGGAGGTGCCTAAATTAAATTATCACGGGTGTGCTGCCCTGAACAACATGCTAAAAAAACACGCTGCTTTAGACAGTCAGTGTAAACTCGAATTCACAAAACACGGACGAATTTCATTGGAAAACGAAAGATTTTCCGTGAATCAGGTAAAAAATCAAAGTTATATGGAAAGGCAGAGCGGCGAGCAAGAGTACATGCATGCAGGTACCGAACCAAGAAGAACTCTGAAGATCCCGCCAAAAGAAAAGCACACATCACGTGGCTTATCACGTTGCCGGGAGTAGATGATAACAGTAAAGCGTAATGAAAAAAAAAGGAATTAACGCTAAGGAAGACTAGTTTATGCTAGAAACACACGGAAAGAGAGAGGAAAAGATTAAAAAAAAAAAAGACAGTAAGAAGAAAAGCAAGTCGCAGCGAGACGAGAGGTAAAATGTAAACAGGCAAACAAAAAAAAAAAAACGATGTACAGGGAGATTTGTCTCTAAGGAGGGGAGGTCGACGTTATAAACGCGACACTCCCCGCCTGAGATTGTGAAATCTCAAAAGGTTCGAGTGAAAGTTTCTATTATAAGTTTGTTTTACATTTGTGTTTGTAAGTTTGATGGGCATGCGTCTGGCAGGGAAGTTGTAGCGAGTTTGGCAGGGTAAATTGCGGGAGAAAAGGAAGATAAGGAAAAGAGTAGTTACAGTTCTGTGAAAAAATTAAATCGTGGAGAGGGGGGAGCAAAGAGACGAGGAAAGTGGTTATATGGATGGGATCAAAGAGGAGGAAGAAGGTACATTTTAACAGATAGTTTCAGATGGACGAGGATGGAGGAGAAGTAATGTCTCTGTTACAGGTCTCAGGAACAATTTTGCACGGTCGTTTTTGTGAATTTTCACTTCAACCTGTCGCACCCTACCATCTCGGCTAGGAATGACACGGGTAATCAGTCCCAAGGGCCATTCATTTCTCTTTGAATCCTGGTCCTTCAAAAGAACCACGCTGCCAGGTTTCAGGTTTGGAATGCTGGAAGTCCATTTGCTTCGGGGCTGCAAAAGAGGGAGGTACTGGCCCTTCCACCGGTTCCAAAACGTCTGAGCAAATGTTGAACATGCCTCCATTGTTATCTAGAAACATCCTTTGTGGTGAAGTCACCTATCGGTGCAGGAGCAGAGCCAATCTTTTGGGTGAGGAGTGTTGAAGGTGTCAGCAGAACTGGGTCTTCTGGGTCTGTGGATACCGGGACAAGTGGTCTCTTATTAACAATGGCAGCCACCTCAGTCAGAAAGGTGGTGAGCACTTCATGGGTTAGTTTGGTACTTCCATGTTGCAGCAACATGGAATTG
The DNA here is from genome assembly GCA_963932145.1 of Acanthosepion lycidas. Classification (NCBI taxonomy): domain Eukaryota; kingdom Metazoa; phylum Mollusca; class Cephalopoda; order Sepiida; family Sepiidae; genus Acanthosepion; species Acanthosepion lycidas. The sequence goes on along the minus strand of OZ010610.1, from coordinate 61,499,366 downwards.
AGAATCCCCTTGGCTATACCTATCATTCTTTCCCACGCTCCACCCATGTGTGGTGCATGCGGAGGTTTGAATAACCAGGTACAACCATAGTCAGAGAGGTGTTTACTCACAGCACTTGTGTCTAGGGTGGAATTGATTCCGAGTTCATTTCTTGCTCCGACAAAATTGGAGCCTTGGTCCGAACGGATAAGTTTTGCGGGACCCCAGATGGAAAAGAAGCGCCTGAGAGCGTTTATCAGGCTTGATGTATCGAGTGACTCCAAGACCTCGATGTGAACTGCTCTTGTGGTCATGCATGTAAATATGGTGGCCCACCGCTTGCTGTGGACCAAGCCCCCTCTGGTTCGACGTGAAGTAATGGGCCAAGGCCCCAAAACATCGAGCCCCACATTTGTGAAGGGAGGTTCCATAGATAGGCGGTCTTCTGGTAGGTCTGCCATCTTTTGGATCTGCATAGGTCCACGGAGCTTTCTGCAAATTACACAGTAGTGGATGGTTTTGCTGATACTTCTCTTTCCACCAACAATCCAGAAACCAGCAGCACGGGTTGCGCCCTCTGTGAAGTGACGTCCCTGGTGATGTACCTGCTTGTGGTGGTGCCTAACGAGCAGGGACGTTATATGGTGCTTGCCAGATAAGATAACAAGGTGCATCTCGCTACGGTCTAGTCCTGCTCTTCGTGTGCGACCTCCAATTCTGAGAAGACCTTGGTCGTACACGAAGGGATCTAATTTCCTGAGTGCACTGCTCTTGGGAAGTTCCCTATGCTCTAATAAGCAAGAGAGTTCCAAAGGGTACGTGTCTCTTTGCACCGACCAGAGGATCACGTTGTTAGATTGCGCCAGTGTTTTTAGCGAAAATGGTGCTCGACAGTAATGCCAGCCTTTGCAGTCCTTCAGTCTTGTCTCTTTCTTAAATGACAGAGAGATGTGGATCAAACGAGCGATTGCCCGTGTAAGTGCCGCCCATGTGGAGAAATTCCTGAAGCAATGAGCGCCGAGCAGCACGGCGGATGAGTGGGTGGTGAAGGTTGTCACTACCGGACGGATTTCGACGTCGTTTTCAGGATTGATAAGGCAGTAGGAATTGGATTCAAAACGGTTGAACAAGGAGTTGGAGAGGAAAGAGGGACTGTTGAGCCAGGCTGTAGTAGACATTTGGATGGCAGGAACTGATCTGGTTCCACAGTCAGCTGGGTTTTTATCTGTGGGTACGTAATGCCACTGTTCGGGCTGAGATGATCTACGGATGCGCAGAACTCGATTGCTGACATAGACGTAAAAGCGGCGATGTTCATTGCCTATATAGCCAAGAACAACCTTGCTATCAGTAAAAAAAATGGTAGAGTTAACTTGCATATCAAGCTCTGAGAGAATCATATCTGCCAATTCAACAGCCAGGACGGTAGCACACAGTTCCAGTCTGGGCACAGAGGTCTCAGGTTGCGGTGCCAATTTCGTTTTCCCCATGATGAAACCCACCTCACAAGTACCATCAAGATAGGTGACTCTGAGGTAGGCTACAGCAGCAATTGCCTTAGTCGACGCGTCCGAGAAGACACACAACTGCCTGGAAGATGCTGCAGTGGGCGATTTAGTGATGTAAGTCCTTGGTATCTGGAGGTTGTGGAGTTCTTGAAGGGAATCGCGCCATGCAGTCCAAAGTTGCTCCTTCTGAGGAGGTAAAGAGGTATCCCAATCGAACTTATCGGATGTGAGTTCCCGTAAAATGAACTTGCCTTGGATGGTAACTGGAGCCACGAACCCAAGAGGGTCATAGAGACTGTTGATTGTTGACAAGACGCCTCTGCGTGTATAAGGCTTCTTTTCATCTGCAACTCGGAAGGTGAAGCAGTCACTCTCTGGGTCCCAATCAAGTCCCAGGCTGCGTTGCATCTGTACAGCCTCTTCATTGAGGTCCAGATCTTTGATGTCACTGGCGAGGTCTCCCGTAGGGAAAGCGTCCAGAACCTCCTTTTTATTGGAGGCTATTTTATGCAGTCTCAAGTTGGATGCTGCCAGAACCTTTCGGGTTTCCTTCAGCCAGGAGATGGCCTCTCCTACAGTAGGCACTAACTTTAGTCCATCGTCCACGTAAAAGTCGCGGTGGACGTACTGAACAACAGCAGGGCTAGACTCCGGGTGTGTCCCTTCGACAGATTTCCTTAGACAGTAAGTTGCCACTGCCGGTGAAGGACTGTTGCCGAATACGTGGACTTTCATCCTATATTCGACTATTTCCTTATCAGGGTCATTGTCTTTATACCACAGGAACCGCAGAAAGTCCCTGTGCTCTCTTTTAACGAGAAAATAGTAAAACATTTGTTCGACATCAGCCATGATTGCTACGGGCTCCCTTCGGAAACGGATCAGAACTCCTATTAAATTGTTGTTTAGATCTGGCCCGGTTAATAGGGCGTCGTTCAATGACACTCCATTATATTGGGCACTGGAGTCAAAGACAACTCTGATTTTGTTCGGTTTCTTCGGGTGGTAAATGCCGAACATAGGCAAGTACCATCTCTCTTCTTCCTGTTTGAGTGGAGGGGCCACTTCTGCACGGGCATTAGCGAAGATTTTTTCCATGAAGAAGAAGAAGTCCTGTGCCAAACACGGCTTCCTCCTGAATTGGCGAGTCAGAGAGTTGAGCCGACCGGACTGCTTGTTGTCGGTTGTTAGGAAGTCGAAGTCTGGATGGCTTGAGTGGAAGAGGTGCTACCCAGCTGCAGTGACTATTCTTCCTCGCACCTTTTTCCATGATATCAAGGAAGATTCTGTCTTCTATAGAGTAGGCCAGTCGGTCGTCCTCCTTAGTCAGTTGAAAGACGGAGCTCTCCAATCTTTTCCGGCAGTATCTTTCCTTGGCTCGGAATGTGTTGGGACAAGGCCCAAAGTTTGTTGGGCGGCTTCCTTCTCGGGTGCTGGTGAAGAAGGTGTCTACAGTGGATGGTTTATGCGTTCCCGCGAGGCATACGTTCCCCACTATCACCCAGTCCATGTCTAGTTTCTGAGCATAAGGGGCGCTGTGAGGACCATTGATCTGGGCGTGAACCTTATGTACGTCGATAATGTCACGACCCGGGAGAAGCAAAATAGGGGCCTGGTGGTCCAAGTTGGGAATCTCCGCTGCTATTCTAGCCAAATGTTTGTGATGAAGGGCTGCTTCTGGTGTTGGGATTTCCGAGCGATTATCCGGCACATCAGCGCACTCGGTTAATGTTGGAAGGGGCAGGCTGGTGCGTCCATCTATGGATTCAATTCTGTATCCATAGGCTCTTCTCCCAACCATTTCTATGACTTCAGCGCAAGTCCTAAGTGAATAAGAAGATGTGGGGCCGCGGTCACTGAACAACTCGAAGAACTCTGGACGAGCAAGTGACTTGTTGCTATGTTCGTCGATCACGGCATACATCCTGACTGCCTTGTTTCTCTGGCCTTGTGGATGTACCTTCACCAGGCAAATTTTCGATCAAGATTTGTCGATTAGGTTGCTGCCACAAACCTGTGTGCAGTGGGCTATAACATCGTTGGTCTCCCCGCCATGGTTTCGCATGGCTCTGATGGGTGTCGTTTGTGGTACGGGTCCAGGATGAAGAGCAGTGTTGTGGCTTTCACTGCCACACTCAACGCATTTATGCTTGAACCCGCAGTCCTTGTTGACATGGGTAGCACAACATCGGAAACAGATGTTGTGTTGTCTCAGATAGGCTTCTCTCTCGGGAAAGGGTTTACTTATAAATGCCCGGCAACTGCGAAGAGAATGAGGCAGGTTATGGATGGGGCATATCTCTTTGATGTCTTTTGACGCAATTTGAGTCTTGTGGACTGAAATTTCTTTCCGATGAGGTGTGGTTGCTCGGTCCATGTTTTGTGAGGGCCAAGTATCTGTGGTAAGACGAAAGCTGGGTCGTTCCTGTCCTCTGCTTGTTGTTCGATGAACTTAGTAAACACGGAGAATGGGGGGAATGGCACGATGTTTCCGCTTGTATGCCGTGCCATGGGAGGTCCATTGGTCTCGTATTATAGGTGGAAGCTTCTCCACTATAGGCCTGAGACCCCGAGCAGTGTCCAGGAGGGCAAGGCCAGGGAGATCACCATCATCCTTAGCTGTTTGGAGTTCGGTGAGGAGGTCGCTTAGCTCCCTCAGTCTGTCATAGTCCTTGGTTACCTTTGGGAACCTATGGATCCTTTCGAAGAGTGAGTCTTCGATGGCTTCAGGGGACCCATAGCATTTTTCCATACACTTCCATATTTCCTGCAGGCCCTTCTCAGGATGGTTAAGGTAGGCTGTCCTTAAACGGTTGGCATGCTCAGTGGAGGCAGGGCCGAGCCATTTCACAAGCAAGTCCATTTCTTCACTCGGTGTCAAATGCAGGTCGACAATGGAGTTGCGAAATGAACGTCTCTATGCTCGATAGTCCTTAGGTCTGGCTTGAAGTAATTCTCGTCGGGCGAAGTAACGCATTAGGTCACTAGAATGGTCGTGGCAGTTTTCTGTTGAGCGCCCCCTCCGACGATCATCAGATGGATCGGGCTTGGGATCGGGGAAGTAGCAGAACGAGGCTTCTGAGTTGGTGGGCTGATTGAATTGAGATGCAGGAGAGCGTATGTGTTGCAGGGCGGATGATTGTACCAATTGCGGAGCGGCAGGTTGTGAGTTGAGTTAAGCCGTCTGTTCAGCTACATATTCTCTCGTGCGCTGCATGGGATCGGCAGGAGTCTGGTCAAGGTGAATGCTGGATTTTTCTTTAGTAAGCGAGACATACTCTTCAAAGGCCTTTAGTGCGGCTTCTTTGAGAGCTATCTCCCTTTGAGCCTCTAGAGTTTTCTCTTCAGACTCCATTTTAGCCTTTGCTTCGCGCAGTTTATTCTCTCTCTCCACGAAAAGCAGGCCTGCTTTAGCCATCTCCAGTTCAGCATGGACAGCCAAGGCCTTAGATGAGGCAGAAGAGAACCTGGAGCGCGTCATATTAGAGACAACGGACTTTTGCTCCATGGCGTTTGTTGAAGCGTGTTGGGACCTGTTGCAGAGAAGGGTAGACAAAGAGTACCGGTGTGTGACGGGTCGTTGAAAAGGCTAATAGCTGTCACTTTAGTTTTACGCCGGCGGCAGTCCAGTAGAGAAATCTGCAAGGGGCCATGGGAGGGGAAGCTGGTCACACTGTATTACGGAATACCTCGCACCACGTGCGAATAATCTTTGATTTTTTACTGTGCTGCCCTGAACAACATGCTAAAAAACACGCTGCTTTAGACAGCCAGTGTAAACTCGAATTCACAAAACACGGACGAATTTCTTATTGGAAAACGAAAGATTTTATTCTGTGAATCAGGTAAAAAATCAAAGTTATATGGAAAGGCAGAGCGGCGAGCAAGAGTGCATGCATGCAGGTACCGAACCAAGAAGAACTCTGAAGATCCCGCCAAAAGAAAAACACACGAGAGTAGATGATAATGGTAAGAAAGCGTAATGAAAAAAGGAATTACGCTAAGGAAGACTAGTTTATGCTAGAAACACACGGAAAGAGAGAGGAAAAGATTAAAAAGAAAAGAAAAGAAAAGACAGTAAGAAGAAAAGCAAGTCGCAGCGAGACGAGAGGTAAAAAGGTAAACAGGCAAACAAAAAAAAACGGTGTACAGTGAGATTTGTCTCTAAGGAGGGGAGGTCGACGTTATAAACGTGACAATAGGTACTATAATTCTAACATTTCTACCAAATGTTAAAAAAGAAAAAAAAATCAAATATGCCAAGACTATGAACAAGCAATGTCTTTATAACAAAAAAACGTAATATGCAAAAGAACAGAAAAAGAGAAAATTAGCAGAAACAAAATTCCCTTTTAGTTTACTTTTGAGTTTTGAAGTAATAGATTTTTTTTTTTTTAAATGACAATAGACAAGAAGAAGAGTGAATACATTTAGATTTAATTTTCAATAAATTTCCTTACTAAGGAGAAAATATTTTTAATATTGTCAACAAATTAATAAAACATAACTAATTTCTGTGCCACTTGTTAGTGTGTGTGTACTAAAAATGTATATTAATAAGAATTAAATAAAATTTATCTCTAATGGAGAGGCAATCACTCGAGCGGGGGGGGGGAGACTTTTTTTTTACTTAGATTTTATGCGGGGTGCCCATACGCGTAAATATGGGCCAAAGATATCATTGTCGCACGGCCGTCGACCGACCCCACCTCTCTTACTTAGCTAAAAAGGTGATATCGCAGGATTGGAATACCCCGGGACTAGGCGCCCTCTCCCCACTCAAACTGAGAAGAGAAATTTGGTACGTGCAATTGATGACGTCATTGTTTTCAACAGCAACGACAGTTATGAAACAAGTGAATTAATAAATTAATTTTTTAAACAAGACTGATAGTCGAGTTGAATGGGGCACAGATAGAGTTTCACAAGCGAATCTTTTACCAAAAGGGATTTATTTATTTATGATAGTTACGAAATCAGCTTCAGTAAAAACTTGAAAATTAAACAGTAATATTATGGAAGGAAAAAAACGCCCCCAAAAAGGAGTTTTCCGTGTTTTTTTAATTCTCTAAAAAGTATAGAATCAAGGAGTGTTATTAAAAGACAACTTCTTTTCAAATAAGTTTTACTTAATTTTGTTTGTATGTATAAAAATTAAAAAATTGTGGGTGCACAAGAACAGGTAGTGCGATTATGACTGCCAACCATATGTATTTTTATTGCTGTGTTTTACAAAAAAGTTATACATTTTTTTTTTTTACGAGAAAAATGTCAACTTTTTTTAGCAGATATTTTGAAATCTAAAAACTACTCAACAAAAAAGTAAAATACAATAGAAGCGTATTATTATTTCATCTCAACTATTATTATTTCAACTCAACTCACCTTTTATTTTAGCGTCTGAATAGTTTTCAAAAAGTAAGCGTCCTAGCAGCAGCCGTTGCTAAGGAAATATTGTTGATTATAAAATGAGTTTGATGACGAAACGAAACTATTTATTTTGTAAAACGTTTAATAAGGAAACTATGGTTCACTTTTTCATAGTTCTGTACTGTTTTGTTTCGTTTTTTTTTTTTAGGAGAAATAAAAATAACAAGTAGAATTTATTATAAGGCTTTATTATGGATATATTTATTTTACTTTTTAGAATTTTTTCGACGTTAATAAGAAACAAAATATTTTTGAAATAATGCTAAAATAAAAAACTGTAAAGAATTGAGTCATGTCATCATCAAATATTTTCGTTTCGTTATCTAATCAAGTTGTATTTTAATTTAAAATACAATTTCATTAGATAATGAAAATAATTAATACATTGAATAAATTCTTTAAAAATTTTAAAGAATGTAATTCAATATATTAAATTCAGCTCTTTAAAAATAGTGACATTTATAAACATTTTTATCGCACCCTTTTGCTACGTAATTCAGACCTCTTCTTTAAAAACAAATTAATTAATACAAATTTCAATTCACCCACCTAACAATGTTAATTTTCGATTGTTGCTGGTAATGCAGATAAATGATATAAAAATAAAATTGTAAATTATTGTTTCTCATTTTGTATTGTTACAGTTACCGCTAATTTGTCTGCCAGGACGTCCGCACCGACAAATTGACTTTCTTTTGGACTATGTAAGGGAGGTATAATGAATGATTCTATCACGCTTTTCTTTGGGATCAATACGTAGTATCTGTTTATTTTTTACAAGTTCACATTCTCGCTATTTTTTCTATCCTCTTTTTACTTTCAAAACCGCCTCCCAAAGCCTTGATTCTTATCAGAGATAAGAATATATTTTCTGACTCACGAGAAAGCCGGAAAATATAAAAAGGAATTCCACCACCATTATTCTTTCCATGGTGACATAACGTCTGGGGGAAATCTGACAGCTTGTTCACTCCAACCTGTTTTCATTACGTGCAAAACCGGTTCCAAAAGCTTTGATTCTTATCAGAGATAAGAATTTGTTTTCTGGCCAATGGAGGGACCAGGAAATTTGTGTAACGATTTTGGAGGGAAAAGTCCCCGATCCTTCTGAGCCTTCTAAATCTCCATAAATTTGGAGAATCTACGCCTATTCGGCAGTGAGAATTCGACCCACCGTCTGTAAGGTCGACGATAGAAAGCACCAGTCAACTTCAGAACCACTTTCAATCAAAGAAGAAATTCCTGCTGGGCTGGACAGACAGACCGTCAGCCCACTACTAAAAATCATTTGAAAACTGCATCACTTCACCACTCCTGTCGTGCCCACTAGACTTCTGTCATCCACTACGAACTCACTCAACTACAAGATTCCTATATCTACCAACAATTTTCCTATTCTACAAGAACTGTGAGTGTTTCTAAACCTTAACAAAATTCTACTCACTTAAAGCCTTTTTTCTGTTATGAACATTTTGTCTTCCCTTAAAGAACATTTTCTTTTCCCTTTCTTTCTCTCCAAATTGTCTTTATCCCGTTACCCTTTTTTTTTCAGTATATGTAAATAAACACTTTCTTCTTTTAATATTACACACGAGCAGGAGATTTTTTCCTCATTCGTCCGTGAAGAGAGAGTTTGTGATGCATGTTCTTAGCGCATATATCTATTGTACATTTCACGATTCAAGAAAAAACAACTAAACTCCACTTGTGGATCAACAAATAAATATATATTGAAATATAACATACAAAACAATCATGCAATGAAGTGTAAGGATTAAGGAGAAAAAAGTTGTTCCCCTTCAACTGTATTCTGAATTATGATTGAATGTTCGAAAGAGTTTCTCTTGAATAAGAATGTTCAGGATTCTATGTTGAATAGATTTTGCTGTTAGAATAGAATACAGTTAATTAGGAAATGTGTTGCTTAGAGAAATTAATAGAGTTCTGGTTCATGAACTTGGCTGAGTCACAGAGAGAAATATGTAAATGTGTTACAAAAATCTGTGTCTGTGTGTGCGTTTGAAATATTGTGAGTAAAGTCGTAGATTTGTGTGGACAGGCGAAATAACTGGACTCTACTGGCGGCTTGTGGCAAAATTGCTTCTTTTAAAGGTACCGGTAGGCTCCGGGCGAAAACGCGGGAAAAATAGATTTAGTGTTAAAATGTTTGAGTGGTTAAAATTTGACCAATTACTGATTTTGTATTAAAGAAATATGTGAGCAAGTTCACGACCGAAAAATTCAAAGTGATGACTGCGAATGCTAAATTGTATTATAGAAAAGCAGTATTGATTTACTAGCCAATCACAGACGAATAAATTGTGGGCGTGGAAAGGCGTAGCAGTCGCTACAAGTTTGTTCGCTGTTTTTATTCGCGTTTTGTCGCAATTTTTTAACCTCAACTCTTTGATGCGGGAAAGTGGGGTCAGATTTCCCTGTGTCGTGTCCACTAAAATATCAAATACAATATTTGTATCACACTCAAGAAAACACGCCAATAAAATCTTAAATTACAAATCAGAATGTTTGTTGTATTAGTCATCATTACTTTTAGATACCGACCAAATATCGTACGGACGTAGTAGAAGACATACCACGTGTCCTTTCAGGGCCAATTAGGAATAAATAAATAATTTAATTCTGGCGCCGATTTTGTTCGGAATAAGTATATAAAAACATGCGAAATCCGTTCCCAAACAATAACTAAACACACCTCTCGCTGATGACCTTTATGACCTCATGTTAAAAACGACAGCGTTGACAAACTCCAGATCACGGCAACACCGCCAACACTAACAGTAATAAAACAATTTCTATCTCTCGTATCCGCTTTTACTATGAATCACGCACACACATGTTGACTTTTTCATACAATCACATATATCACAACATTGTTTCTCACACACGTACACAAAGTTTATATTTCATTTCAGAACTTTATCAACCCAAACAAAAGACATTACTTTCCAATCTATTATCAACTGTTTGTATTCTTGTCGCTATAATGTTTATTTGTTGAAACTACGTTGTCTTTTCTACTGAATTTTATTCCTTCAATGAAAATTGAAAAGCGTGTGATTATTCTAGACGGCCAAATTATGAGCGACCCTGTAACGATATTTTGTTAATGTATCGAATCCCGACACTCTAAATTTTAACATTTAACGAAAAACCGAGTAGAAGGATTCCTACACCTGCATTCTTTATTTTACAAGAAAGAAGGAACCTGATTCCGGGGATTTCAACCCTAACAGCACTTCCACCATTTCCCTAAAAGAGGGAATGTCGATAGAATCGAAGCCAGCGTGACAGTAGTGGCGAGGAGTGGGCAATTTTTAGATTGGTCGAAGGTAGCATCACATAAGACCTTGTAGCGTCACCAATTGTATTGCGTTGGTTCAAAGATTTCTTTTTGGAACGTCGGTTTCACCAATTGTAGAGGGTACTGCGTGCGGGATTCAGTTGTGGCGGCATTACGTTTATATTAACGATACTTCCAACGTACAAGATTCAAGTAATAATAACAACTCACATTTATTAACCAACAAATATATATTGAAATAAAATACAACAAGCATGAAATAATTTGTTATTCACAAAGTAGATTAAAGAGAAAGAAGTTGTTCCCCTTTAACTGTAGATTGATTTGTAATTAATTGTTCGAAGAAACTTCTCGTGTGAGATAAATGTTCTGAAACAAGTGTTAGAACAAAGTTTGCATGTTAAGAATGAATAACACAAAGAATACAATTGCTTGGTATGTGAATAAACTGGTTTGAATCAACAAAGTTCTTTTTGATTAAGCTTGGCCAAAGTACAGAGAGAAAATGTAAGGTTTGTAGTTACGAAATTCTGTGTCTGTGTGTGCGTTGAGCAAGATCGTGGATTTGTGTTGACGGCTTGAATGTTACTGTATCTTACTGGCGACTTGCGAAAAGTCAACCCCTTTAAGAAAAAACGGTAGGCTCCCACGGAACCGTGGGAAAACTTGATCTTACATTAAAAATATGTGATTGGTTAAAAATTAACCAATCACTACACTCGAATAGAATAGGTAAGTATGCTCAGAACCAAAAGATTCAAAGGAACGACTACGATGGCTAAATTGTCCTATACAAAGGTAGTAGTAATTTATTAGCCAATCGCAGGCGAATAAAATGTAGGCGTGAAAAACATAGCAAATCGCTATAACCTTGTGTCATATCTTGCCACTATGGGGAAGTGTAAATAAAATCTTTCCCGCGTTATGGAGTAACGATAAAACGGAATTTATCTCCGCTGTGAGAGATTTTTTTCACTTCACACTGGAAGACAGATTAGTTAATTTCGAACAAAGGACGTGGACATCACACGCGCGCGCGCGCACACACACACACACACACGGACCCTCGCTTCTTTAAATGATGCACTGTTTACTTTTTCAGCTACTGGGTAACCCGATCTCTGATCTACTATAAATTTGTAGTGTCCATCTGGGTAAGGCCATCCAAAATCTTTAACACTTTGCGAGCTTTTCTTTAGAATAGTTGTGAGTTGGTTCCGGTCTGTTTTCTCTCAATACTACTTTTTACATTCGTGACATAGATGGAAATCAGAAAAAGGTCTCTCAGATGATTAATAGAGAGCAGTTTTGTTTTGGAGACGTTAAAATTAACAAGCCATCCTTTGCCCCAGTTAACAACAGACTGAAGGTCATTTTTATCATCAGCCGCTAATTTGACCTTATCGAATTGATCAGACTTACTATCTAGACAGGAGTAAATGGTTGCGTCATCAGCACAGATACCAAGTTGAGAGCTGATGCCATCGAGAAGGTCGTTAATGAAAATTAAAAACAAAGTAGGACCGAGGATGGAGCCAAGGATGACACCTGAGTTAGTACAAAAGGATCTAGAAGAGTGACCATACAGGGTAACTTTCATTTCACGACTTGATAAGAAAAACTGGATCAGTTCAAAAATTTTGCCAGAGACAATGTAACTTTTAAACTTGTGAAAAAAACCTGTATACCAAATCCTGTCGAAATGTCCAAAGCAACAGTCCGAGCTTCCCCATTCTTATCTGGAGCTCTTTCCGCGATTATTGCCAGTACATAAGCAATTGACCGAGAAAAAACTTGTCTGAAAGAAGGTTCTACGATATGAGATGCTTAACCAATTCAACATTGATTAGGGCCTCTAGTAGTTTCCCAAAAAGAAGCCAATAGTTGGAAAGGTCGGACGGTTCGCCTGAGTTCTTAAAAACCGATGAGGATTTTCAACAAAGAAAGCAAGAGGCAGCGATGCATTTATTATACACTTTAAAGAGAATAGAGGCTAGTTCGGGAGAAGACTATTACAGGGATACCATCAGGTCGACATGCTTTGGAAATTCAGATTAGAGATGATAGCAGAAACCATAGAAGGGGTTATATGAATATCACTCAACAGACACTTGGTATTTGTTGTTCTCATGTGCCCTAGGTAATGTCCCATCTTTTATTACTTTCTTCTGCAATGTGTTTGGGATAATAATCTTGTTCCCTCAATATATGAAACTAATTTCTTCTTTCATATGTATGTATGATCCTATCTCCGGATCGTTCTCTGCTTTTATCCAAGCATTGTTAATGACATATGATATTAATTTTCTTAGTGTTATATCCTTGTTTGTCTTATGTGATTCTGCCTATGATTTTAGTGTGTTTTGTGTGTGTGTGTGTGTGTGTGTGTGTGTGTAACATGATTTATCACTAATTCTGTGTCGCCTCGGCTATACTCTGATATTGGGTGTATCGATATATAGTCTAGTGTGTCTAGATCGTTTCATGGGCATTTAAAAAGTTATTTAAAGTAAATTTAGCTGAATACATTGGAAAACAATCACACAATTTCTAACAGCTACATCAACTCATTGCTGCTCTTTGTCTGCCAAGACGCCAACTAGGTGGCGCTGTTCAGGACTATAAAAGGAAGGACTTACTCTCTCTCTTCATCCCTCCTCTCTCTCTCTTCACCCCCCCCTCTCTCTCTCTTTAAGCTAGTAGATGCTGCGGGCAAAATACGTGAGGGCCACAGTTGAAGATTAAATACACTTGCTAGCACAGATGAGCACAAAAGTGACGAAATCTGTCAAATGAAGGCCGAAATGAAGGAACCGAAGACACTGTTACATTTTTTCATACAGTAGATCCAGGAGTCCCTCCTGGTTCAGAAAACCACCACAGGAGTTTGAGCAGAAAGAGAGAAAGAAAGATCCCGAAATAGACATCCCCAGAACGGTGTATACTGGTATCAATTCTACATTTGGCAAAGACTCCAATGACCCAAACGTCCAAGGAAACTTCCGTTCAAGCCAGTAATGGCGACGACTGAGACTGGAGCAAGTACAAAATGTCGCTTGTTTTATATAAAAGGTAAAAGCAGTAGCTAGATTGTCGATATTAGAGCAAAAATAAGTGTTATTTCACCCTCTCTCACCTGGACATAAATTAACCCCTTCAACAGTTCAACTGCAGACAGTAAACAGTTCGAAAAAAACAGATGCAGAATGAATCAGAAAGATATCTAATTACAACGGAGTATAACAAATAGATACAGCGTCAATCTGCTGTCCATTCTCGGTTCTAAGAAGGGCGGAAAATGTCTTAAGCAAATGACCGATTAACTTCTTCACGCGAAGTTTCTGGGTGTTTTCTCTGGCGGTTCCTTCTCCACTTCTGACTCTCGATTGTCTCTTTATATCCTTTTTGACAAGACTCTCAGACTACTGGCGCGAAGCTTGGTTTCGGCTAACATAAAAAGTTTCTTTGTGTTAATTTTTTGATTAGCTAAAATTATTTTATTTTCCAGCGTTCCTTTTTTTTAATTTTTTGTATAGCAGGAGTTATGCGTGAAGCTTCTCTGATTTTGGTAGATTACTAGTCACAAATAACAAGACTCCGATTCAGCAAACTTCTGCCGTTTTTCGGCTGGGTTTAGTCTGGGTTACCTTCTCATTAGTTGAGAGAGAAGTAGAGAGAGAGAGAAAGAAATATGAGTTTTAAAGGAAAGCAAATGCCTTATTTTTTTATTTAATTTTTTGTGTTTATTCCACGACGGTTAACAATAGAAGAGGGTTAGTTATTATTAGCAACTGAGTGAGTTGATTGCTCGTACTGCCGGAGAGTTCTATTAAGGGAGGTTACTAGGTAATATAACATCTCCCTTTCTTTATTCCAGATTAGTTGGTTAGTACTTCATATGTAATGTTTAGTCCTTAGTTCAGCCTGTGTTACGATGGAATACCTGAAAGAAAGATTTTTTTGTGTTTCAGATGTTTAGTCTCTGGGTTGTTTTGATTTGTTTTGCGTAGTGCAATGCTTGACTGGGGATGGTCATACCTTTTTGTTTGTGGTTACAGCTGGGTGTTTTTTGTTGTTTTCATCTTGATGTTTGGTGAGTGTGGTGTACTGTTTGGTATTGCCGGTGAGTGGTTTCTATCAACGTTGAGGTCGGGTCTAGTCAGCTCTATCCTAGCGGGTCAGAGGAACTGTTGGTTCCTACGATGGACGCTCCCATTATTATATTCTACCAGGTACGATCATGGCTCTTTTGTAGCTTGCACGATGACATCCCACAGTTTTGTATTTTGGCCTTGTGTGTAGCCCTGTTGACCTGCAGATAGTGGTGCATACTATCGTTGGTACAGCTTGTCATTATATTCCTTTATTCCGTTTATACTTTGATGTAAGCTGTCCCGAGTGTGTTCATATCCTGGCTGCTGTTTGGAGATAAGGTGCGTTTTCATAGGTCGGCCGTGAATAGTCCTGCTGGCGATTTGAGGTAGGCTGAGCTAGACGTTGCTCTGTAAGCCATCATCGCCAACTAACAGTGTGTGCCTGATTCTCTGGCTTTTATCAATAACTTTTTCCATACTCCAACAATTCTCTCAGCGGATTCATTGGATTGAGGATAGTGGGGCGAGGAAGTGTGTCTGAAGTTATATTTTTTGGAGAAGCGGACAAATTCATCGCTGCGAGTTAAAATGAACGTAAGACTAGAAGACCGTTAGTATAGGTTTTAACCGAACAAATACAGACGTTATGTACCAAAAAACATGGAGGTCTTTTCATGTGTTTTTCGCCTAACGGGAAGGAGGAATAATTAAGTTTCTCTTTGCGATACAGTATAGTATAAGACATGGGTAGGAATGTTCTAAGAGAAGAAAATTTAATTTACATTTTCCCCTTCAAGACGTATTAAAGGGAGAGGGGAATTGTTAGTCTTCTATTCAGTTATAAAGTCTCTGAATTTGTAGGGAATTCTTTGTATTCTAGACGACTTTCGCACAGATTCGGTGGGTTTTCTTCTTCAGCATTGACACCACCGGGAGCGTCGGTTTCTTTATGTTCAGGGTGTAGAGTCCTTCCGTTTTCATAGGTAAGACTCTCATGACTACAACTAGATGATTCGTGTGCGTCTACGGAGTTTGTAGGGATCTCATTTGTACGAGTGTCCTCTCCATCAGAAGATTTAGGAGCTATATACCCGCACATTAACTGTAGTTTCGATGCCGGAAGGTAGACGTACATGAACATAGTGAGGATTAATTTCCAGAAGTGTAGCAGGGGTTACAGGAGGGCCGTGTTTACTGACTTGGCATGGTTTTGCCCAAGTGGGAATTGAGGTCCCGGATGTGGATTTATATCTATATTTGAATAGCCTGTCATGAGGTGTTACATTAGTTGTTGTACAGAGTAAGGATCTAATTGAGTGGAGTGAATCAGGTAGAATTATTTCCCAATAGGAGAGCTTCATGCTACGAGAATGTAAAGTTACCTGAATAGCCTTCCATAGGGTGTCATTTAGTTTCTCTACTTTTCTATTACCTTCAGGATGGTAACTACTTGTTTTCGATGTGATGATGTCTTTTTGATGCAAGTAGTTTTTAAGTTCTTCTGAGAGGAATTCGGCAGCCCTATCGGTGTGGATAATATCGAGCATACCAAAAATTGAAAATAGTTGGTTCAGACTGTGTATGATAGTTCTGCTTGTCATATCTTTGCAGGGAAAGGCAAATGGAAAACGAGAGAATTTATCAATTACAGTAAGTAGATATTTGTTAACGTGTATAGACGACAGTAAGGGTCCTTTAAAATCTATATTTAATCGTTGAAATGGCAGTATAGATTTTATAAGTGTTTCCCTGCCACCGGTTACGAATTTTGGTTTCCGGTACTGGCAGGATATGCCCGAGTTGGTTACACTCTTTATTTGATCAAAGGAGAAAGAGAGATTTCTTGCTGTAAAGTGAAAGAGGCGTATAATTCCAGGGTGACATAATTGAAGATGTAATTCACGAAGATCTTGCAATATGTGAGTGAGGGCAGAGATGCAAGCAAAAGTATCAGCAGCCGTATTTTCAGTTCCTAGACGATAAATGATGCTGAATTTAAACTGGGATAGCTCGATGCGCCGACAGCATATTTTTATCGTGTTTTTTATATTTGATTTCCTAACGTTATCGAACATAAAGCTAATACTCTTTTGGTATGTTATGAGTCTGAAGTTTCTGCCAAGTAGAAAGTGAAGCTACTTCCGTAGAGCTTCGACTATGGCCGCAGATTCCTTTTCGACGGTGCGATGTTTGATTTCGTTAAGATTTAGAGTACAAGAAAAGAATGCAACAGGTCGGCCTTGTTGATTTAAGGTTGCGGCTATGCAGTAATGACTAGCGTCCGTTTCTACTTCAAATTCTTTATCAGGGTCAACAGTTACTAGGGTAGCGTCTTTTAAATTGTTTTTCAGCATTTGGAAGGAGTGTAACACTGATGATGGGAGTGAAAATTCTTTGTTGTGGTTTAATGATATTATCTTGTCAGAAAAGTTTTTGATGAATTTACTATAATAAGAAAACATTCCAATTATTCGTCTTTGGAATTTTAGATTTAGAGGTTGGTGGGGCATTTCAAGGAGAGGTTTTAGCCTATTGTAGTCAGGGGATGTCTTATTTGGATAGTGTACCAAAGTATTGAAATTGAAGTAGCTGAAATGATACTTTTACTATTTTTTAGGGTGATATTGTACTTCTTAGCTATGGCATAGAATTTTTGAAGGTTGGAATCATGTTCTTCTTAAGTTTTCCCATATATAGTAACGTTGTCCACAAAGACGAATATATCTGATAATTTTTCTTTATCGACGATATTATCAATGCTTCTCTGAAATTCACTGACTCCATTAGTAACGCCAAAAGGGAAGGCGAATAAATTGGTATAGTTTTCCACTTATCTCAAAGGCAGTGTACGTACGATCATCTTCGCTGATAGAGATCTGATGATAAGCAGATTTAAAATCAAGTGTATCGAAGATATTGTACTGGGCTATATCCTCAACCAATTTTTGAAATATTGGGCATAGGTAAGCATCGAGTTCTGTGAATCTATGGTGTCGTTGTAATCAGTTACCCTTCTTTTTTGTGGTTTTCATTTGATGTTACAAGTTACATATGTTTTCATTTGATGTTACAAGTTACATATGTTTTCATTTGATGTTTCAAGTACTGGGGCTCGCCAAGGAGTCACTGGGGGCTCTGCTATACCTTCTTTCAACATTCTAGTAGTTTCTTCCTTTATGATTTTACTATCAGCGATATTATGACGACGTGACTTAGTGACGATTGGAGTTGTATTAATGGACAGATGGGGAAAGAGTTGGGGAGGTGGAACGTCTATGGATAGGAAGTGGTTATTATTCGTGACCGCTCCGATAACAAATTTATCCCCGGGTCCATCAAATCTCAAGGTCACTTTGTTATATTTTTTCAGTATGTCCTTTCCGATGATGGTATCAATAAATTGATTTTTAATCACTCCCACTATCATGTCAGAATGGGTCGTGTTGTTCAGGGTGATACCAACTATCGCTTCGCCAACAATTTTTGCATGGGCTATTCGTCTTTTGTTTTGATATGACAAAAAGGTTTAACTTTTTGCCGTACTTTTGTTGATAAAAGTTCCCCCGCTACCAGAATCTACCAGTCAATGACAACGTTTCCATTTATATTGCACTTGGTTAAGGTAAACATTTTGTTTTCGCTCTTAGTCATGCAAGATACTGAAGACCTGAATAATTTGGCCAATGCCATTTTTTAAGCATTTTTTTCAATTGGCATTACGAGCTGAACATAGGTGACGCGGATGACGTGGGTTTCCGCAGAAGAAGCAAAGCTCCTTAGGCTTGGCACCTTTTTGTATGCTGGCTACACTGGCCTTTTCCCCCTGAAGAAATTATGGGAGTGGCAATTGTATTGTTTTTTTTTCTTAGAACGCAGATCGTTTTTTCTGTTTGTTCCAGTGATCTGGCCATTTCGTATGCTTCTTTAAGAGTCAGTGAGGATTTTTCGAGTAGTTGCTGTCGGATTGACCTGTAGGTGATGCCACTGATGAATGCGTCTCGCATAAACTAATTTTGTTTTCTTCGGCAGTGACTGCTTGAAAGTCACACGTTTTAGCCAGAATCTCCAGTTGTTGCATGAAAAATTTTTTTTTTTACCGTGTTGGAGATGCGTCGAGGTGTTGATTCAGTATATGCATTGAGATCAATACCCCTCACTAGCATTCCGAGTTTGGGGGATATTTTTGATAAGCAATCTGCGATAGGGACTGTTTTGCCTGGGCAATATTTTATCATATTTTTTCACTTTTAGTAGCATTCTTTCTAGTCTTGGTGGCGCTAGTGCTAGGTTCTTCAATGCTCTCGACTCTAGTAATTTGTGGTCGGTATGTACCGTCACCCTGTGCCCCCATATATAGTGATGGAATTTTTCTAATCCAAACACGACAGCTAACATTTCTCTCTTGATGCTGGAGTATCGGGTTTCTGGTCCTGTTAGTATCGTAGCGTTCCGCTACTCGGTTCATTTTTTTTTTTCATTTTTTGCCGGGTTACCGTGTGATTCACTCCTATTAGCAGTAGGTCGTCTCTAACCGGTATGTCCGACGGGTTGCTGTGTGATCCTAAGCAACGGTCGAGCCTCATGAGGTCCTGATGTATCAGTCGAACCCATATACGGCCCGCGGTCTGCCTGGTTACGAGTACGATCTATTGAACCAGGGAAAAGACTAAGCTGACAACCGAAGGCGCTAGCGTGACGGAAGTCTTTCGCATATTATTTGTGTCTGACCGCACTACTGGTATCCGTCTTCTGGTGGACATTGACGCACAAATTTCGATAATACCGGCTAAGACAGATTAAAGAGTCTTCAGAAACTTAACCTTCAGGCCGTCAACAAGTCGCTTATCCAGACTTACGGCCATAGTGTCGGAGTTAGCTCCTCCTCAGCTTCTTAACCCTTCACTAGGGGTCTATCTCCCCTGGCTATAAATACTGGCTGACCCTTCGCCTCGATCTCTTTTTTCCTCAGGCCTTGGGCCTTATACCACCTCGCAGATGTAAGCTCTCACAGATACAGCGTTTCCCAAATTCTGGGAACACGCTAAGAACAATACACATACGTACGAACACTCACCACAACACACACACACATAATGTTCACCACACGCACTCTTGTCCATGTAACTGTCCATGTGCTTGTAACTTGTACTTGTTATTAATACATATATTTATTTACATATATTTATCGGTCTTGTTTGTTTTCTTTGTTTTCTTTGGACTTAATTAAAGTCCAATATTCTCATGTGGTTGGACCGGCTAGCGGGAAATTTTAACTCACGTGTATTCTTCTACATACTCATCACCGCCACGGTCCGCTACAATAGTTATCCATAACTTAGGCCTAAGAAGAAATTTCCTACATTTTTTCATTATAGCAGATGTAGAGAAAGCTATATTGGGTGCTGATTTTTGCATAAATATGGCCTCCTTATTGATGTCAACAGATGTTGTTTAATAGATCCTGAGATTAATATTAAATCACCAGCATCTATTCACAATACTATCCCGCTATGTCTCGTTGTGGTAAACACCGAGGACAACCCTGAGTTTTGCGAACTTTTAAAAAAAGTTTGAGGGTATCACAAAGCCGTCATTCCATAGGGAAACATTACCCTCTTTAAGGATACAACACCATCGAGCTATCCTTTCAACTCTTAAAATGTCACACTTAAACATAGACAAGTTCATCACTAGCGTCATTAAACAACAGTTACACATCATATTGCCACAAGTGGCCCCCATGTTCACAGCTGCTCTCGGCGGCCAGCACCGGAAAAGCTGAGGGCAGCAAAAGTGCCTCTTCCGTTGGTGTTGGTACTGTATTGCAGCAGAAAATCGATGTCCGGTGGAAACCAATTTCTTTTTTCTCTAGAAAACTGTCATCAGCAGAACTCAGGTGCAGCACATTTGGACAGGAGCTCTTGGCAGCTTATGCAGCGGTTCACTATTTTGGACATTTTTTAGAAGGACGAACTTTCCATATATTCACAGACTACAAAACCTTATCTAATACAGATTTAGTCAGATATACTTTTTGTCAAAGGAACCAAAAACATCCCGGCATGCAATATTTCCCGCGCTATTAATGGTTTCCTGCTAGATCTATGTATGAAATATCAGTCAATGGTGGAAGAACAATCAAAGCACCAACAATTTCAAAAGTTTCTTCAGAACAACTGAACATCTTTAAAATTTTCAAAGATACGTGTCCCGAACACTGATTTCTAGATTGTGTGTGACATCAACACAGGACGATTACCCACCTTCGTTCCAGAAACATTGCAGTGGACACTGTACTTTACTCTGCATAACTTGTTTAATCCTGATGCTAATGCTTCAATCAATTAGCCACAGACAGATTTGTGTGGCCACGAATGAAGTCTGATATTCGGTTATGGTCAAAAACATGTGTACCATGTTAAAAGGCTAAAATCGGAAGTCACACTCAACCACCTCTGGGCTCAATCCCATCTTCGGATGAGCAGTTCGCTCATGTACATGTAGACATAACTGTTCCCCTACCCTTCTGCGAGAGGCATACTTATTCGTTGACACATTTTGATCGGTTCTCTCGCTGGTGAGAATCTGTTCTCATGTCAGGTATTACATCAGAAACTACAGCAAAGACTTGTGAGTAACCCATTTCGAGGTTCCGGCTGTCATCACCACACAGAGAGGCCGACAATTTTCAGTCTGACCTATTCAAACAGTTGATGAAACTTTTAGGATGCAAGAGTGGTGAGACGGAAAAGTACTAGGAAGAGAAAAAAGTCAAACAATTATGTCCTGACCCCAAAAAGAAGAGGTAATGAGCAAAATTTCATGGGAAAATTAGCTCAGGGGGAGGTGTTGTAATGGAATGTTCCACACTCCCTATCGCCTATGTGGACTGATTATATCAGTAGATATATATGGTGAGCACAGGATATACCTGGGGACTTCCTTCGGCAATTAGTTGTAGATTCGTCTCCAGTTAAGCTAGTCGAACTCTCTGCCTTTGGGCCGAGAGTAACCCAGACGAGGCTGTGCTGAAGGGCAGATTCTCGTCTGGAGAGGTAGACAGATACCCGACCCCGTTTTTGCGGTATCTGCGGGGAATTTTTGCCCGAGCCTACGAGCTTGGTTTTGCCCCGCATTAAAGAACGGCCTTGTGCTACATCCTGCCTCGCGGGGGGGGGGGTAAGGTAAATATCCTTGCTTCGAGAATTACTAGCCTGTCACGCATTTCCCTGTCTTTCAGTAGTGTGTTCTCTTTTACAATAAACCTCTCTTTCTTTCATCTACGCCCGTGTTGCTGTTCCTTCACTCGAGTGCCACCTTTGTCGGTTTGTAACCTCTTTAAGGATACAACACCATCGAGCTATTCTTTCAACCCTTGAAATGTCACACTTAAACATAGACAAGTTTAACACTAGCGTCATTAAATAACAAACTCAAACTGACCAGCTGAATGATGATGATGATGATGATGATGATGATCTCCGAAAGAAATACATATAAAACCAGAAATTAAAAGAGACACTAGACACCCAACGTTGGAGACCACCCACATACTGATGAGGATAACCATGCCTGCCGATACCCAAAAAGAGAAGGGAGAGTTGCTCGTTACTTAATGTCTACGTAACAAACACTGAAGATGAAAACGACCAGGCACTAATCAATATCGATTACTGCTAAAGAGCTACATGTGGTGTGCCACAAACCTGTTTTAGACCATATAGAAGCTGTGAACTCCACCAAAACACACTATTGGATCGAAGCAATACAGGAAAAGATCGAGTTTCTAAAGGAGAATGACGTTTTCAATCTGACAAACCTACCTGGCGATAAAAAAGGCGATAAGTGGCAGATGGGTTTACAAAATTAAAGAAAAGCTAGACAGATCGCAAAAATACAAAGCAAGATTTGTTCCCAGGAGATACAATCAAATAAAAGGACTAAACTATAAGAAGACTTTTTCTCCAATCGTGGACATGATATCTATACGCATATTAATGCAAATGGTTGTACACTACGACCTCATAGTAAATCAAATGGACGTAAAAACACACCCTAGTTCATTATGAAAATTTCCTGGAAGAACCAGAGGAATTTGAAGTAATATCGAATACAAACAAGAGACCAGTCTGTAAGTTGAACAAATCCCTATATGGTCTAAAACAGGCCGAAACTGGAATAAAACCCTACATGATTGCCTCACCAGAATCGGCTTCATACAGAATCAAGCCGACCACTGTGTATATATTAGACACAATAACAAAGAAACTTTAAAGTGTTGTAATCATATCATGGGTCGATGAATTGATCCTCGCAGTCGACAACATAAACTCACTAAATGACATTAAACAAATGCTAACGTCAAAATTTAAGATGAAGGACATCGGAAAACTCTGTCATTTCCTGGGAATGGACTTTAACATAACCCAAGGATTAGTGCAAATAAGTCAAGAAAAGTACATGTCAAACTTCAAACCGAGAACGACACCATGTGAGCAAAAACTGAACTTCACCAACATTGATGACCTGACTGACCCAGAAAATACCTTGAAGCCAACGGCAGCTTGATTTATCTCATGAACTGCACTAGGCCCCCGGATTTATGTTACATTGTCACAATCACAATATTTATTCGAGCCACATGAAAAACACTGGACAACGGCCCAATATGTACGGCGAAGTACGAGCTATGCTACAGGAAGAACAATTAAAAAGACTAAGTCTACTAGCATACAGTGATACCGATTGGGCATCAGATCAAAGCGACAGGAACAAAACATCCGCATACGGCGTACGCCGTATATTGCTTCAGTTTTTTTGTTTAACCAAGAATCCGCATGTGAGGCTGAATACATGGCCTTAAGCAAAGACCACACAAGAAAGTTTATACCTCATTCAACTATATTGAATAGAATGGACTCTCTACAAGAATATTCCCCTTTAAAAATATTCCGAGACAACCAGGATACAATAGCACTTTCTAGAGATCCTGTACATCGAGAGAGCTGTAAGAAGAAGCACATTGTGACAAAAACAAACATTTATTAGAGACGTTCTCTACACAATGGTAGTATATAGGCATTATTATTTATTATCCGACTGCTGTTATGGTCGCGGACGTAATGACCAATCCACCGACTAGAGCAAAAAAATACAAGGGACTTTTATGTAGACATTCTAAACTCTAAAGTAAACCCATTCATATGGTACTCATATGGTCATTTTGTTACCCCCACCACCACATATATGAATATGTGGTGGTGGGGGTAACAAAATGACAGCATGTGGGGGTGTTGAGAAAACTTCTGATGTCCGATAACTCTATTATCTCCTACTTTCTTAGCTCTCCTGTACCGAAAGATTAATAAAATTTTGTGTTTATTTCATCGGTGGAGTTTCGGCAAAACACGTGCGAACGCTATGCGTTAGAAATTGGAAAGAGAGTTGAGTCGTCAGCTGATTGGGGAAAAGAAAAGTTCTCGAGCAGTGATGTCTTCATCCACGACTGATAGATCTTGAAGCAAGGGTGAGAAAGAGAGAGAAGGGGAAATATTTGTCTTTTTATAGAACTTAAACAGCACCACCTAATAGGCGTTTGGTTAAGCCAGGTGAGGTACCCGTACCGTAATAAGATTCCCGGTTCTTTTATTACTAGCATCATGGGAAAAAAATGTATTTCTTTTTTTATTCATTATTATTCGTTTTCTTTTATTTCCTTCTTTTTTTTTTTTTTTTTCATAGAGGCATTGACTGTTTAGTGGTAATTGATTGCAGTAACAGAATTGATGAATTATATTTCCATTTTTAACTTTCGTACAAAATTTATAATCTTGCTGTTGCAAAAATGAAAAAAATTTAAAATATTCATACGCGAAAATTATTTTACATTACTATTCTTCAAACGTCTTTATTTATTTAAAAAAAAATAAACTCTAATCGCGAACAGCAACTCAAGTCAAAATCACATTGAAAAATTACAAGTAAATTATTAAAGAAATAAATATTGATTGAATATAGATTTTCTCCCAAATGTGAAAGAAAATACTTTAAATTATGGAAGCACCAACTAGCAACAAAAATATTTTTTAGTTTTAGTGAATTATTTTTATAAGATTCAGGACGTGTTTTCACGGTTATTGCATAATTTCTTCAATGGAATAATATCTTCAGGGATTTTTTTTATATAACTTAAAACAAATTTTCACGAACACCTACACCGAAATTTATGAGTGGTTTTTTAGTTTTTACAATATATATGGAAATGGGTCGGTTGAAAGTTGTGAAACTGAAGTGAAGACCTGCTGCCCACCCACCAAATATTTCCATATTTTCTAAAATAATGACTTAACGTAAAAATAATTTATTAATTAATAAGTATTGAAAAATTCCTTTAAATTGAATAATTTCCTGATTTTTGTTAAATCTTTAAAACCTGGTGTATAGCTACATTTTTTTTTTTTTTTTTTTTTTGAAAGTGAAGTGCGCACATATTTTAATTTTAGTGATACGTTTCGGTTTATCAGACACATTCACATGTTCATTTCTCTACGGACTTTCAAATAAGTTATTTGAAATGTCCGTAGGAATGAACTTCTAACTTCTGCTGTATAAAAAACAAAATTATTCATTTTTTTACCAAAGCTATACACCTTTAGATGTGGTGGTTGATGTCCCGGTCGTGATTGGAGCAAGACCTTGGTCTCTGCCACGTTGATGGTGAGTCCGTAGCGCATTTACGCTCTGGAAATTTGTCCACTGAGTTCTGGCGGTCTTCGAGTTCATGTGCCAGGGTGCAGCTGTCATCGGCATATAGGAGCTCTGTGACTCGTGCGTTTGTTGTTCAGGTTCTGAACCGGAGTTGAGCTATGTTGAAGGAAGCCGCTATCGGTACGGTATCGAAAGCCGATTCCAAAGTTGTCGTTTGGAATTTCCTGAAGCATTGCTGCCAAGTAGATGGTCCATCACAGGGGGGGGGGTTGAAACAAGGGTACGTACTTGTTCCTATCCTCTTCTCGCACGACATAGTTAACTGACTTTCCTAGCAGCATTTTAATTGCAACTATTAATTACCGCTGATTCTGTTTGGTGACGTCATCACATACGTCAAGAATAGATTCTAGACGGGACCACTCTTTCTAAGAACCTTTCTTTTTTTTATTTTTCTATTTAAGAATGTTAAATGTTCTTAAATGACCAAATATAGCCATACAAGTTGGATTAAGAAGAATTATATAGCGTTGTTTTATTATAAAATTGAGAAACGCCTGCATTTGACAAAATTTGAACTGAATCTGAAATATTCTTTTAGTTTTTTTTTTTTTTTTCTTCTTCAGTTATAAAGATTTATGGCTGTAGTGTAAACAATAACAAGGTAAACCCTCTTTTATTTATTTACATCATCTCTTGATGGAGTTGTTGAATTCCGATATAGGCTTTTCCTTTCGAAATTTTACCAACTTTTTGCAAAAATCTTTATGAATTTTATTGTGAATATTTTTAAATCACACTTTATTTAATTATTTTCGCCCTTAATGTATTTATTTATTGATAGAAATTTAATGTTAATTAATTTTAGGTCCAAAGAAATGTTTTAGAATAAAATTATTTATGGTAGTTTTCCAGTCAACGTATTCCGAAGTTGAAAAAAGTACTTCAATTTTTCAATTGTTAATGTTACTGAATAGTACAGATTTCAATTTTTTAAAACGAACGGAAAGGAAAACCTGTTTAAAATAAATTATGGATTGTTGTAAACTTTTTTAAATTAAAAAATAAATAACGTTCATAGTTAAACTTTCAAATTTAATAAACTTTTAAAAAACAGTTTTTCATGTTCATAAAGAAAAAGAGATTTTCTTCAAATTTTTGAAAAATTAAGAGCAACTCATTAACCTCCGCATTATTAATAACTAAAAAGTAAAAACAAAACAAAAACAAAACGAAAAAATTTTTTTATCAGTTTTCAATTTTCTACCGTATCCAAATTGATCTGAAGGTTAGCTTCCCTACTTAAAATCAGTAAAACACTAAACTTTTAAAAGATTTACTCATCAAACAAAAAGTGAATTATCTTTACTTTATCTTTCGGAACCTTGGTGTAAAAAAAAAAAAAATGAACAAATAAAATTTGTTGTACAAAAAAAGCCGTTTGTATCAAAGTCGTTTGACTTTGATACAGACTACATTTGTTGTACCCAATCAATATTGGTTTAACAATAAAGATGAATTTCATAAATGTAATCACTTGAAATCAAATAGAAAATTAGATTCTGTAGAAAAAAAGATTGCTACCGAAGAAGCCTTCTTAAACAATGGCACCTCTATATTGGTAAACTTTTTTTTCGGTTTTACTACTTTGAATTCGGTTTACTTTTTAAACTTATATCAGTTGTATGAATTTAAAAAAATAGTACCTATTGAAACAAAGGGAGAATGTTTGTTTTTGATGCTTTCATTTGTCTGGCCCGAAACTAAATCGAAATACTTGCAGTCAGTCTCCAGACCAGGTTCTGAATGTAAGGGAGATAATTCATTTCTTATCTCCCTTGCATCATTTTATCTATTGAATTAATAAATTATCAACTTCGGCTCAAAAAACTGTATGGGACTTGAGACGACCAATAAGAAATAAATTGGTGCTTTGCTAGACAAGCATGCTACGGATCCAATTTACGCGTTATTAGTCATATATTACCAAATTTAAAAGTAAAAGTTAGCAACGTTTTTCGTGTATAGTTTTTGTTTGTTAATATAGTTTATTTTTTTAAGGATGTAGGCGGTCTTGCACAGATACCCTTTCTTTCTTACCATGACTTCTTGTTAAAGGTATGGAGTGATTACCTCTTTTCTTGTCTTTTGCACGAGTTTTCCTTCTCTTAGACTGACTGTCTCTCAAGGCTGAAGAGGTCAGACTACTCTAATATTTTTAACCCTCAGCTTGAAAGTTGATTCATGACTGTAGTGTAGTCAAACATTCGGTGTATCAAGATTAGGAGGATCAGTAAAATGAGAATTAAAACAAAAGAAAAAGACAACAATATGTCGTGTTTAACTGCACAGAGTATCTGTAAATAAAATCTTTTGTTAACTGTCAATCTGGCATTGCTCATCACAGCTGGTGACAAGGATGGTGCAATAAGGCTACAAACAGATAACAACAAAGTTTAGGAAAAATTTATTTTTCCAACCTACAAACTTAGCAATAAAAAGCACATATTGGTAATCACCAATTACAAGGACATAATGGACATTGAAGATGAAAATTAACACTATCAGTCAATTAAATGAATGTCTCCAAAAGTTTAATAGCTAAAATTAAACAACTACATCACTGGAATAAAATATATAGCAGCCCCAAGTCTGGAAATATAGTGTTAAGATGACGGTCACACAGCTATGACTTTGCTTTAATCAGTTTCTCAAAATGTTACTTAAAAAAAGGAAAAAAATGTACAGAGACATTGCATTCAGTGGTTTGTCCTCATCCCTAAAAATTACATAGAGTTGGTGAACTGGAATCTCTGCATCAGAGATGGGAAAACTAGGAATGGATTTAGAGATTTATATTACAAACTCAAAGAGCATTAACAGGAGAAGGCCGATGTTAAATATGGAAAAATTTTACAAAACAGTAGAAAGCTGAGAAAGAGACATGCCCTGAAGGAGGTAGAAGAGGTAGGTATAACTTTGACAGGCATATCCTTCTGAAGGAAAATATACCTAAAGCCCATACAAACTTTTTTTTAAAAACTGAGCCAAACACTGTAGAGACAGTGGACAAATCTTTAAGTCACCTAAAGGTACTAGTGATGCTGCACAACTTTGAAGGTGATTCAACAACTTGGTCAGAGATAAAGTGCTTCTCCATTTATCTAAAAGCAAAATTATATCTAGAAGAAAATTATTTAATGCTAGGAAGACTTGCTTAAAATAATTGGCACATACCATTATACTCTCATCTTGAAACCTAGATCAAACACCAAGTGTGCAGTAACCACAAATCCAGACCAAACTCAACAGCACCATCCACTTGTTACAAATATGGAATTCAAGGATACATTGGTTATGAATGTATCTGAAGTAAACATCACGGATGTAGCCATTGTGGAGAGAAGTGTCACTTTGACAATTTTTGTTTACATAAGGAAAAACAAAAACAAATGGCAAAAATAAGCAACAGCCGTCACAACAGGGGTCAAGGATGCAGCCAAAGTCGTTGTGGATCTTATAAAGGTCATAGAGAAGGAGTTGAATACAGTGAAGGGAAAAACACTCAAATCTACTTATTTAAGTTATCTGGAGTAGAAGATGTAATAGAGCTGTGCCTCAATAACACAAGTGTATCCCTAGTAATAGACTCTAGAGCTTATTACAACACACTATCAGTGAAAGATTTTACATGATTAAAATAGGCTAGACCTGAAATCAAACTCCAACCTGTTGCCACAACATTGTATCCATATACTAATACAGAACCTGTTCAGCTTTTAGGGAAATGAATACTAAATGTGCAGATACCTAACACTAAGCGATCTCTCACTGCTTCATTTTTGCTATACCATTAATGCAAACATCCCTCCTTAGTGGCAGAACTAGCAAAGAACTTGGACTTTTAAAAATTAGAATTAATACTGATATTTGACATTGTTCTGAAACATGTATGGATGAAATTATACAGAAAATTTCTGAAAGTATTTACATGACTGGGTAAACTCAAAGACTATCAGATGAAACTTAAGATAGTCACTTCCGTTGTTCAGCCAGTGCACAGAATTCCATTTAACAGATGGCACCCTGTTCTTCAGTAACTCAAAGAACTAGTGGACCTAAACATCAGAATAGCTAATAAATGTGAATGTGAATGCTCTCCTGGTCCAACAATTGAAAAAATCCAGGATATGACAGAAGGAAAGTACTTCTCAAAGCTCAACCTTAACATGGTCTATCATCAAACAGATCTACACTCTGATTACCACATTTGTTGGACTCTTCAGACTTGTTTGATGTGAACATGGCATCAGAAAAGTTTCAACAAATATTGAGCTAAATTATTAAGGCCTGTCCAGGAGTATACAGCATGACAAATGACATTTTGTAATAGTTGGCAACATAGAAGAGCATAACTAAAGGCTGACCAAAGTAATTCAACACTTTGCTGAATGAGGATTGAGTGTCAATGAGGAGATATGTCAAATAAAAATGACTTCCATAAAATACATGGAACATATCTTGTCAGAAGATAGTCTGAAAATCTGATGAAACTTTGGACAGATGGTTATGTGTGGGAATAGAATCGTCATCCTAGACATTCTAAAGTAATTCAGTAATTAAATTAACACATGAAGCATAGTGCAAACAGAAAACCATCTAAGATCCAAAGTATAGTGGTCCCAGTTGGACAAAATGGCTGAAAAGGAAGTGAAAGAATGATACCAATGTCAGGTATTAGTGAAAAATGCACCACCAGAAGAATTAAGAAGTACATCATTATCAGATAAACCATACAGCTATGTTACAGTGTCTCTGAAGGAAATTATCTCCTTGTTATCATTGACTATTACTCCATATGGTCAGAGGTAGTGTATATGCAAAACACAAATGTGATAAATGTCTTAGAATTACCATTCAAGATACATTCCCCTTAACTAAGTTGCAAAAGTAAGAGAAGAGATGAAAAATTGAAATAAGGAATTTTCTGTTTCATTACTGCACTACTCCACATTCAATAACAGGATTGTCTCTCACCAATCTGCTAATGAACTGTGGACTCTGGGGAAAATTGTCTTGTTTTTCAGAAGTATTCAATGAATTTAAAGATGTATATGACAGATGCTCTTCACAAACTAAAGTGCAACATCTTTGCTAATCGAAGAAGAAAACCCAAAGATTAACAGATAAAAACATATATATTGTGCAAGAATCTACATAGAAATAATAAACTGGAAGCCATCTTGAAGATGCAACCTTATAAAGTTATGGAAAAATGAGGTAATGCTGTAATTGTACAAAAACCTCAATGTCAGCCAAAGATGAGAAATACACCTCATGTAAAAAGGTTTAATGGTGATATATCTTATAGAGCACCACAGCATACCAAACTCTCGTGATCTCACTCTTGACCTAGTCTCTCATGATCATTCTTTGACAACACACTCTCCATTCAGCACACTTACATTGATTCCAGACATGAACACTTCAACCAAAACATCTAGATTTAAATTTTTACATATATGGCAGAAGGATTTCATCATGTCTGAAGAGACTTTCTAATTAAAAAAAGAAGGAAACATGTAGTGTAGGTGAACTCTTGATTTAGCAAGAGTCTCAGGAAAAAAGAAAAAGGCATCAATACTGGGGGACTTAACTGCACATGTTATATATATATATATATATATATATATATATATATATATATATATATATATCACTGTAAATAAAATCTATTGTTAACTGTTAATCTGCAAAAATAAATTTCTAATATTTTATTAATTTCTCTATTCAGTACTGGTTCATGCAACAAAGTTACTTTTTTGTTTTTCATGTCTTTAAATAGTTTGCTATTGATTCACTGTCTTTGTTATTGTCTTTGTTATTGTCATTATATATTAGACATATTTGATTTGATCATGCACCAAGTAAAAATGTTCTTTTATCACCCCTTCGGAGAATTTTTTTCTTTTTTTTCTTTTCATGTTCATTAATTCTACACCAAAACTGAATTGTCATTAAATAATTTACTACAAAATTAATTTCCTTGGAAATTATATCATAAAAATAACTGGGTTTGAACATACCTATATAGCAACTAATTGAACAGTAAAATGGAAAATCTTATGGGATGTTGAAAATGCAGGGACATTTAAGTTTATGTTTAAATTTGAAATTTCTAGTGTTTGATGTGTGTGTGTGTCTAGATGCACAACTTAGTCAACCTCATTCACTTTTCTACCACTTCTTTTTTTACTTTTATCATTGTTGTTTTTAAATATCCCACATTGTTATAGCAGTAGTTTTGTTAAGAAAGGTAATATACTGTATGAAGCTGGATGTTGCCATGGAAGACTCATAAATTAGTGTACTTTCCATACAATTTCATTTAAGTAACTTATTCTATCGTTTAATTAAAACTGTATCCTTTAAGTCAAAATTATGGTCAGACTTATGGTCAAATTATGAATGAATGTATTGTTTTCTAAAAGATTTCTTCTGTGTTCATATATTCTTTTATTTAAATCTCTAGATGCTTCACCTAAAAATATACATTCCTGCTTCAGGCTTTAAGTTGATATTATTTTGTTTTGTATTAAGTGAATCTCTTATCATCTATCTTCCCAGAGAGTTAAACATCAGTAATTGCTTTATTCATCCAGTTCATAGCTCACATCTTGGGTTTTTTTTCTCTTGCTATAAAGGCTAAATAAATTCTGTGAAAAGATGCATCCTTGTCTTATGCCCCCTTCTATTTTTGTGTACTTGCTCAATTCATTTTCTAACCATATGCTAGTGATTTGTTTCCAGTAAATGTTTTGGATTATTTTACTATCTTCCCTAAATAAATGAAGTTTTCCTAACAGTTCAAATAGATCTTTATATCATACCTTATCAAATGCTTTTGTGTATTCTATGGAACATAGTTATACATTTTTCTGTATTTGAATTGCTCACTCTGATATCATTCTGATCATAATATGACATTTCTTGTTCCAGTGTCTTAAAAACATGGTTAATCTTATGCATAAACTGAACCTTCTTTGTTTTTTCATTAGAATACTTCCTTCAGTGCAAAATGATTTCTACTATTCCAAAGTTTACATTTTTGGCTCTACACACAAGAGCATGATTCTTTCTGTTTTTTTTTTGTCTTGCCACATAAATTACAGTCTATTTGCTCCTGTTTATGGAATTTCATTTTGCAACTTTGCTTTTACACTTTATTTATTTCCTCTGTCTAGTTCATGCCTCCCATAACTTTCAATAGCTTTACTATTTTTTAAGAATAAAGAATATGAGATTTTAATAACTTCTGTTACATGCTGCTAAAATGACAAATTAAAATTAGATGAATTTCTTTCTATTCTTGTCTATCATGACAAGTGGATGAGGTATGAACAATTTACATTGTTTGGGCTGTTGTCTTCATCTCCATTGTCATATTCACTACATTTCAGCTGTTGTACAATCCAGCCTTCTTCAGGTGATTGGAATTTCAAACTGAACCCTTTATTTCATCCACTAGGGTAGATTGTTCTAGTTCCATGTGCCATGCCTCTTCCAGATGTCTCAGTATCAGTTTAACTCAACTTAAACTCAACTCTCCAAGTTTTTGTTCATCTCAGCTGTAGCCAGGTATTGAACTCAACGTTTTTATCCACTGACAATTTTGTTATTATTATTGTTTTTCTCTAGCACTCCATATTACTGGTTCCCATATTGTATTCATTTCTATGCTTGGCCAGTTTAGGAAATTTTTGTGGCCTAGCATATGCGCTAATTCATTTAATTTTCATATTTTCCAGTGATATTCTCAGTCTATTATTTAAAACCTCATCCCACAATAGGCAGTAATCTCCCTTTTCTCTCCATGATTTTTCTATTTTCCCTTGTGTTGCAGCTTTATGGTGTTCCTGCCTTCTTAAAGGGACAGCCTGTTTTTCCTTTATATTTCTTACCACGGTTGCATGGGATGGTGTACACACAGTCCTTAATCATGTTCTCTTCTATGAGAGGTCTTACTCAGAAGAGGTATCTGCAAGTATTGAACCACTTTTGAAGGTCATCCTGATGTTGTATGGACCACAGATCTTTTGTATCTTTTCTGAAAATCCCTTCACATAGGGTAGGCAGACCGAAGCTGTTTTCTTAGTGTTGTTATCCTCTTACATCCTTCTCTCCCAGTTTGTTGGAGCTGCTGTCATGTACCCAGAGTCATTGTTATGTTGTAGGGTACTGCTTATACTGACCATTTTTTGTTCATATGGCTCTGGGTCGCCACTTATGACTTTGCTCGATGTTGTAAGCAATGGATGATCACTTTCTTTACACTGTATAGGTAGCTGGAGTTGAAGTTGAGGCATTGGCCGGTGAATTTTGGTTTGCTGCATACAGATGACTTGAACCCATGCTGTTCAAAATATTAGTACATCCAGGGATGCTAATTTGTTGTTGTTTTGTTTCTCCATTGTGAACTGTATAAATGATCTTATTGAGTTCACATGGTCCAGTAGTGGACCTCTTCCTGGTGTGGCCAGAGTATGAAGATGTCATCTCAGACATAGAGTGAGAATTAGTGATATGGATTCTACTGCCATGTCTTCAAAGTATTCCATGTATATGTTAGCCATTACTGGTGACAAGGGCAAGTCCATTGCTAAGACTTCATCTTGCCAATATATGTCTGATCCCATTTCAAAGTGTGTTGTTTGTGTACAGAAAGTCAGCATCTCCATCAGGTTATCTATTGGTATTCTGGTATGTTCTCCTGGGGATGAGTCAAAGACCAGTTTGTCCCTGACTACCAATAGTGACTTCTCTGTGTGTACCTTGGTGAACAAACTTACCATGTCCAGGCTGAACATCTGGTTGGATTAGATGGGAGCATCTATGATTATTTCCATGAAGTGGGTGAAGCTTTGGACATATGATGGTAACTTTCCTATTAATGTGTCAGTTATATCTACAAGGAAGCGACTCAGCTGGTGGCAGACCTAGCCTTGGCAGCTAACAGCCTGAGTGGAATAAAATCTTTGTGAATTTTATGGAGGCACAGTGGAGTAATGGTATGGAAGCACAGTGGAGTAATGGATGGAGGCACAGTTGAATTCCAATCAAATCCATTACATTCACTTACATGCTAATACCCTTCTCTCTCCAGCTATGGGTAAATAGCAGGACAGACTGGGTTCTATAGCCTTGGATGGCAACTGGTCTAGGAGAAGGAAAACTCTGAATTCAAAACCTGCGGAGGGTCGTTTGGGGACCTTGTGGCACGTAGTGCACCAGATCTCTGTAATCGGCCCTTCAAAAAGTGTGGATGGTCCTGCACAAAACCTTCACCACTTAATCAAATCTCATGTGGTATATATGCGGGTTGGGGACCACTTGTGAATTCCAAATTCCCATGAAACTCCAATATTGGAGCCGGCTCAACCTACCTCGGGTGAATGCCGTTACAAGAACAAGAGAGAGAATTTTGTGGAGACTGTATATGTGAGGTTGTTCATTATAACGTTGTGACAATTAATTTCCTGTATGTCTCAGGAAGGAAGTGGTCCTTGTTCTTGATTAGGCAACAAAGATGAGGATAATAGTCCAAACAATGTAAATAATTGCAATACCTCATCTCAGAAATATAGACAGATATGAACAAAAGATATGTAACAAAACAAAAAAAAAATGAAAAAACAATTTTTGGCTTAAAAAATCACTCTTACAAATGACACAATTTTAAAGATTAGCAAAATATACAATTAGCAAAATTATTTTCACATGTGAAATTTTATTTACTCTGTAGTTGAAGAGTTACGTTTAAAATTGTTATTCAGCAAGAATATTCAGTTTTCTTAATACTACTATTTCTTATGATATTTTAGTTTAAAAAAAAATCAAACTGCCTGATTCAAAATATTTGATAGATGATTTTTCTGGCATGTCATGTCATGCCAGAAAAATCATCTATGTAAAAAAGCATTGTTTATTTTTTAATGTAAGCCCATAGTGGGTGGAGTTAATTGCCTTCACTTTTTATCCTTTCTACATAAAACTGAACTTCAAAATAAAAGTAGTTCAATGTTTTATCAAAAACAGAATTAATCAAATTATTTCCTTTTCTTCTTTTAGGTCAATAATATTCTACTTTTTTTACTATTTGTCGTACTAGAGTTTTTTCTTTTGGTCGATTTTCAATTCATTTAAGTTGCTACAAATAATAATCTCAGAAGTTGTTACTTTTTTTTTATAATGACACTGCATTGCATTTTTGCAAAAAGTAAGATGTATAAAAAAAGAAAATCTTTTTTGTTGAATAAGGCAAACTTGCAACATTTACGAAAGACCGTGAACAACTGCTTACAGTGGTGCCACTGCACATATAGTCAAGTGAAATTGACATACTAAGATGCTACTACTGCTGTTGGTAGTCTTTAGAAGTGTTGCAACCTTAAGTCTTCTTGTCACTGCTCTCTTTAAGCTTCACAAGACCAATGATACCTTAATTCTCAGATCTCGCATAACAAATAGGTTCTTTTATTTGTTTTCATTTCAATGCCTATATTTTCTACACTGATACCTATTGCCTCCTTCACTATTGATATCTAGGGGAAAAAAACAAGGCACAAAAAGAAATTATAGAGAAAAAATGCAATTGTCGCATAATGTCATCAAAAGTTAAACTTAATCTCTAGAGATTTTTATTTTATTTACTGTTGGTCGTCGCTAGACTAACTTTTCTTTTGTTATTTTGTAGTTTTTCTTCTAAATTTACCAGACGGTAATTTGAGTAGCTTTTTGTTAGTCAATTCAATTCTTTTCTAATTTTTCGTTTGAATAAAAAAACAAATAACTATATTGCGACGAAGTCGTTTAAAAAGAAAAGCGGTTTTCATTTTTTTAAGTGACATTGATCAAGACTTTTTCAGATTACACAATTTTTCTCTTAACAAAACAACTGATATATTGTTTGACTACTTTCTTTTTTAAATTCGATTTATTTCTATGATCGTATTCTCACTGTCGTCTAAATAATTCTTCTTCTTTATTTTGCTTGTCCCTGCTAGTCTTCTTGACTCTCTTTCTCTCTCTGGTTGATGTTTTTAAACACATTATGCTGCGTGTGACTGTCTTCATTGCTAGTTTTCAAGTACGCTATTTATTTAAAAACAAAGAAAAATAAGAAATTAAATTTAAAAGATAGAGAAAAATGTCTTGGACAACGGTGATGGCTGA
Source organism: Acanthosepion lycidas (assembly GCA_963932145.1). NCBI lineage: Eukaryota > Metazoa > Mollusca > Cephalopoda > Sepiida > Sepiidae > Acanthosepion > Acanthosepion lycidas. Next base: position 61,463,094 of record OZ010610.1, on the reverse strand, counting down.
AACAAAAATGCCAATAATGTATATCTTTTCTTAGTTCCAATAATAATCACTATCGCAACTGTTACTCTTACAACTGCTACCGCAGCTCACTGTTTACTGCCATCACCATTATTAGTAGTAGTAGTAAATTTCCATCAACATAATAATCATCATCTTCAGCAATATCTTTTTTAAGCAACCAATTCCATTATTATCAGGGTACCAGAAGCAGCAGCATGGCTTCACCATCTGGGAAAGGTGGTCAGCTCTTACAATGACCAAAAAGGATTCTATGTTGCCAAAATGGGGTGCGGCCTCTCAGATTTACGCCGATCCAAGTCAAGGAGGACTGCAGCTGTCGAAGACGACACGGCCATTGGTAGTACTGGTGGTCACGAGAAAAACAAAGTAAAAATTAATTATGGTAGTGAAGCACGACTTTTATCCACTGAACCAAAGGTGGTCTTTATATTTGGTAAGTCATTCAATTGTTCATTTTTGTTACAAATGAATATTTCTTTTTCCCCCTTCTAAATCATTTTTTGCTTTTTAGCAAAAATGACTTGTCACTTGTAACAATTAGTTTTTTCTTTTTTTACTTTTTACTTTTATTGCATTTCGCTTGTTTTCACGCAAAATTTTAGAATTTGTAATAAATAATTAAAAAAAATATTGACTTAAGTAAAAAGAGAAACAATGATTAATAATTAAAATTTTGAAAAATATTCAAGTTTTTGTGAAAATGAATGTTGAATTATTTAATTTTAAGTGATGATCATGGTCGATTTCAAAAATTAAGCAATGAATAAACTTTTATGCTTACTCTTTAAATAAAATTATTATTACTACTACTAGCATCGTACCCGTAAAAAATAACAAGATTATTTATGTATGGATCAGCACCGAAGATATGAATGTTGCTCCCTTTGTTTCAGTGTACGTACTACACACTGTGTTACAAAAATTGCATTGCGTTTCATGTGGACTTGAAGCATTTTGAACCAATATTGTTTCATTCATTATTACCCCCTAAAGTTCTAAAAATGCTTTTCTCAATCTTTCAATAAAATAAAATAAAAAAACTTGTTGCCGTTTTATTGTCACTATCATCAGCTTTTTTTTTTCTTTTTTTTTTTTCCACTTTTAGATTGAAACTGAAAGAATATTATTTTATATTTTTTTATCCGTTGGTAGTTTTGGATATTTTTAGTGAAGACAGGAACCAGCTGAAAATATTATTCAATTATTGTTTTACAATAATTGAATAATATTTTCAGCTGGTTCCTGTTAAACTCGTAATTTTCAGCTGGTTCCGAGTTAAACTCATAATTTTTTGGTAAGAACTCTGTTTTTACCACAGGATGATGATTCTTGTTCTTGAAGATACCTGCTGATCTTATTTGATACTAACTTACTTTTGGCAAAATGATAACCATATTTCTGATCAAATATATATATTTTCATTTTTTAGTATTTCTGCAATTGTAGAGTTGCGAAAATAAGGTCAAGAAAGAAATTATTTTTCGATTTTGAACTACTAAGTAACTACTATAACTACATTTTTTTTTATAATTAAAGCTAAGCATGAGAAATTAACTAATAAAATAAAGTGTATTTCTTCATGTGGAAACTTTCATGGTTTTCAAATTTTATTTAACCCCCACCCTTCTTTTTCGCACTATTGACAAGCAAACAAGACATTGAATGAAAATATAAGATAATTATTAAGTTTGTTTGAAATTTTTTGAATAAAGCCGTTGGTTTCAATTTTAATCTAATAATTAATTTTCTTAATAAAAAATTAAGTCTTTCTGATTTTTATAAAAAAACTATCGCGAATTTTCATAGAGCATTTTATTTTTGTTGCATTTTTATGATGCCAGAAAAATTTAGTAAGCACTAAGTCTTAAGAAGTAACTTTTTCTTTTGAGTCTGTGTTGCACAAAAATCTCAAATCATAGAATCTTCTTTTTTTTTTTTATGGTAAAATAAGCTCATCCCATTTTCCCTCTCGCTTGTAACCATTCATCACATTTTTCAGCACTAAAGCTGAGTCAAATTAACACTAACAGTAACACGCTTCTACTTTTAGAGAGTTGCTAACTACAGTTTGTTTGTTGTTGTTTTTTTACTTAAAATGATAATAATCTCTAACAGCATTATTTTTTTTTTTTTTACTTAATTTGCGATCGCAAAAGTCACTGTATGCCAAAGAAATTCGAGAAATTTAAAAAAAAAAATGATCCATGTTTGTTTAGTTTCAATAGTTAAAGATGCAGTGGTTGTTGATTGTCGAACAATAAGGACGACCCGCTTATTGTGAATAGCGGGCACACACCACCTATACTTTTCTTTTTTATTGTGGTGACAGATTATATAACAAACTACACTGTTGTTTTTTTTAGTTAGCATTGATTTTTTTTTTCTCTTGATAATTCAGTTTTCGTCAACAAAAAATAGTAATAATGAATAATCGATACATTTTCGTGTTCAAAACCTCAAAAAAAGTAAAACTTACATGCCAGACTCGACAAATTGTTACAAATTATTTGTAACAATTTGCACATGGAATTCTCGTCATATTTGTAACAAATATGACGAGAATTCCATGTGCAAATTGTCGATTTTTGTTCCTTTAATCGAGAATAAGTTATCTAAAAACGAAACAATATCGTTATTTTATTCACGATCGCTTCGTTTTCGATAGCAATGTTTAGAGAGTTTTTTGTTTTTTTTTTAATTAAATAAAAAAAAGAAATTTAAATGTGTTAAATTAAATCTTTCGTGATCTGTGAAATAAAAAAAAATTCTGCTCTTTTGGCGAATAAAGAAAGACTTAGACACTTGAAAAATGAAAAAATAACGCGTTTTAATTTGAACAGCATAAACATCACGATAGTGTGAATAATACTAGTTACAAAAATGAATAAGAACTTTGAAAATCGCGGGAAGATGCTATATTTATTTTCTTTGAACCCCGCTTCTAACTACAAACTAGCATGCTCAATAATTTTTGTTTCATTGAATTGAATACTTTATAGCTTGGTATGGCTTTCTTCGAGAGAGTTGCTTCATGCAAAAAATTGTTTAAGAGAATTCTCTATTAATTAAAAATTTCCCACACTTCACTACAATCAACTGCAACTCTAATTGATTGTCATCCGTGTTATTCTGCTATATAAGTGAAGTGAATATGACGTCTCACTTTTTGATAGCAGGATTTTAGAATTGAGTTTTATTTTTAGTTTAATGCCAGTAATTTTGTCATCACTAGATTGTTTAAATTATCTTAAAAACACTAACTGGCATCTGTTGTGATTTGAACACATGAATTTTATTTTTAATGTTTTACTACGGCGCTACTTACACAACAGAAACATTCAACTGAACAACAAACCCGCGCATCCATCAATGCTTCTCTCTAAGTGAATTTTGATTTTTTGCTGCACAGCACTTGACAAACCAGTTGCAAAAAGTGTTGGCGTTGAAGACAACACGAAGCTTTTATTGACTGATTCGATTATATTGAGTAATCCATATTACAAGGCCTTTGCAACCCAAAACAAATCTATCATCAATTAATAATATTGATTACAATTAATTGTTGCATAGAGAATCTGCAAACAAAATGGCTTTCTTTTTAAAACGTTTACTTTTTTATTTTGCAATTACACACGAAATGATTTGATTTTATATATTTTTTATTTGTTTTCTCAGTTGCAGAACTATATTTTAACGCCATCGATTTAAAAAAAAAAAAAAAAAAAAAAATTAATTTAAAAAAATTTTTCTTAAATTTAAAAAAAAAGATTGTAAAGATGGTAAAGATTGTTTTCTTGAATTAAGAAAACAATCTTTACCAGATTGATTTTTATTTTAAAATAAAATGAGCTGTCTTTTTAAACTTAAGGAGAAGATGATGTGGAAACTAACACAAACACTAGTCTAGACATATATTAAAGAAAGATTCAAATTCCTAAAAAAAACACTGAATTTTTCAGGTGTGAGAACAATAAATGTGTCAAAATTCGTAATCCCTGGTTTCTGGATAATGTTTAATTTTTATTTTAACAGTTTGTAATTAATGAGGTCTATCTGTGATGATAGCTACTTTTTCAATTTTGAAAAAAAAATTTTGGTAATTTCAGATTTCTTAAAACTTTTCAAATTTACCATAGCTTTTTTATTTATTTATTCATTTTATGCAGAAGTAGTTCTTAATATAGTTTGTTATCAAATTTTACCTCATGATTTTAAGTGTGAGTTAATGTGTAATTGATTAAAAAAAGAACAATAAATTAAAAATAGCTTTGAGCATTTTTGTTTTAATTAAGATTTCTAATAAAGATTGTTGTTCTGATCACATAGTGAGATATGAATTATTTCCTCAAAAATAAAATAAAAAGAACTACTACCATATATCTGTACTCTAAATGATAGCACTGACTACAATGAATGAAAATGACCAGTATCTTTAATGCTAAATTAAAGAGATGTCAGTTTTAATAGAAAAAACTCCATTTTTCATAAATTTTTAAGATTGCTGAGTACTTAAAATTTATATAAAAAAGGTGCTCACTTCATTTTCTTCAATTATGTTTTACAGATAAAGTCTCCATGTAAACACGTCAAAACAGTTACTGTTGGGTTAAAACATACATTTCTGCGATATTTAGAACTTAAAGTAAATATTTGTTACAACTCAGATTAATTATACTTTAAATTAGCTAATATCATTCAAATAAAGTTTCAGAAAAGTATATTTTATTTTTGGAAGATTTTTTTAATAAAGAGAATTGCAATGAAAGGCAACAAAAAAAAGAGCACTAATCAGCTATTTTAGCAAAAAACTCCTTCCAGTTAATTTAAATTAGTTTTTGAAATAGAGGAAAAGTATTTTACTTATTGGAAATATTACATTTAATCTATTAGCTTGAAATTAAAACAAATAAAAGCTTCAAGAAAGAGTTTTAATTTAAAAAAATAATTTTAAACCTTAGGTATATTGCCTTTTTCTATGTGGCAGTTACTAGCTTCTCAAAACATGTCAAGATTCATGCACTAACTGAAGTCAAAAGTGCATTCTATAATCAATGTCCATCACTCAAACTCCTGACAGATAACACAGCATTTTACAGCAAGGAATTTAGCACCATTGTGAAGAGTGAGGTGTTCACCTGTATTTTCAATATGCACATGTTACTATAGGAAATTAAATCACAGAATGATGTCATAGAAATAGGAAAAGGATTACAACTAGAATGCAATACTTTATCCAGGAATTCATAGACTGGTATAACTTAACCTCAAAAGACAACAGTTCACACTTAATTACACTTGCAAATAGGATCTGATTATACAAGGTTCAGCTGAAGGGGGTTGATTGATTGACCATCACCAGAAATCATGACAGAAAATACAGCCTACAAAGTGGGGAACACTGTCTGGCTAAAAGTCCTGCAAAACAGGAATAAGACGGTTTGGGATGGGATGATTGACAGATTATCAGTCTTGGTTAAATCAAACACAACAGCAGGTGATGTCTGAGAGCAAGTGGAAGTAAACTCAAGTGAAATTGACAACCCTCTGGAAGCAGACTGCATTTATTATGATCAAAAGAGCAAAGGAGTATGCAAAGAATTAAATAGCAAGTCACTCTGCCATCAAAAAAGGAATCTACCACATGTTACTTGTATTTTTTTGCTGAGTACCATATTAGCAAAAGTGAGAATACAGACACCAGTGGTATGGCTGATTTGCATCTATTAGCAAATCACATTTAATAAACATACTGATATTGAGCAAACTGGCAGTGATTTCTCTTTAAGGTAATGTCAGTTATCAGCACAAATGAGGATTAGAAGCTACCAAACAGCCTTACATGTCACAGTTACCATTAAATTGAAAAAAGAACTGTTATTTATCATTCTATACTAATCAGTCAGTCTGATAATAAAAGTAATTTAAAATATTCTTCTTTATTGATAACACCAAGAAAGAAACATGGATACTCAAGTGTACAAATTCTTTGAAATGGCTTTAGTTTTGTGTAATCATACAAGTCTGCATTGTAAAGATTTCAGATATATTTGATTTGGTTTGGACTGATTTTAGTTCTCTATTATTTCAGTGCAAAAACAGATTCTTTTTTTGTAGTCTGTATCTTATAAGGACATTGAAGTTTAATTTGTCACACTCTTAAAAGATTGATATAATATATATATATAAATATATAGTATTTATTTTTTGTTAGTACTCTGTCCTGCAAATTGAATAAAAAGTGTCAAATAATTGTACTAAAAGTAGTCTTACATAATTTATTCTAACTGCTATCATCAAAAGGAATTCCCATTTCCATATAAGTTTATTTATCATTAATTCTTAACAATTAAAACATTACAAATGATCTGTTTTTTTTGTTTTTTTTGTTGAACTGTTGGATAATCACAAAATTTAATTAAATGCAGGTTTTGGGAAGGGGATGCTTAAAGAATTATATTTTAAATTTCATGCATTTATTTGTATATATTGTAAAAATGAAGCTTTGGTAAAATCATTGTTCATTTATTTAATTAAAATTTTTTTAAACAAAGAAATAAGAAACAAATGCAGACAGGCTAAATAAGAATGGCTCAACAAAAAATATGCATAAATAGAAAGAATGAGTATCGCAAATAAAGCAGATATGTAGGAAAAACGAGATGCTCATCAACAGGCTATATAAAATCCAAGGACAGAACAATGATATTAGAGAAAGAAAAAATACTTCAAAGATTGATTGAATATATCAAAACTCTTCCACTATGAAAAAGAACAACCAGCAATACACAGAAATATCGACTGACCGGAAATATTAAAAACCACAGTGGAATCAGCAATGGCCAAATTGAACAGAAACAAAGTGGCAGAGCCAGACGGAATTGTAATATAGATGCTGGCAGCCTTAGATGATTTCAGCATTACAGAAAATTTTTTTTTATTTAAAATAAATGCTTCTTTTCATCATTAAGCTATAGACATTGACGTACCTACATATATAAGAAACAATGTTTTCATATCTAAAATTTTTGGAATGTTATTAAAGAAACCTGAGTTTAGGAAAGATTGAAGTATAGAAAAATAGTAGATCATTAGGATAATATAAGATGAAAAAAAAAATAGTTTATATATTAATAATGGAAAAATAAATATCACATGTTATGTTACAAAATATGAGAAATCTTGTTTTTTTTGGGGGGGGGTCAATTTTTTTTCAGTTACTTATTTTTTTTTATTCTAGGCAAAAATGGACATTTTATTAGATGTAGAAAGCATAATTGGAGTCGTTTCAAACATGTTAAAGATATTTAAGAATGTTGAATGAACAAATGACATAATATTCTCAATATACCAATGTTATTTACATATAATTTACATATATTGTAGATGTAAAAGTGTAAGAAAATTGGTAAGATTGATTTTCATTTTTCTTAATGTATCAGTTACAATGTTTAAGTTAGACAAAAAATTTCCTGAGATGTATTTTTTCTATTTGAACAAATTCCTTTTGCAAAAAAAAGAGTCTAAAATGAAGGATAAATGCAATTGATCAATGCTAATCTTTTATGCATGAATGATGTGCACCACTTGTGGTAAAATTGTTGGACTTTTCATTAGATGACTCTCTTTTGAATCATCAATCGTGAAGCTTTCGTCTATTTTCTGTAGGCTGATTTTTAATTTGAATATTTTTAAATGTAAATCCACTTTCAACATAAATTACAACTTTTAATAGGCAATGCCTTAAATATTGCTTGCAATAGATTTTGTTTCTTTTTTAAGTAATACATTTCCAATTTAATGAAATGTTTGTTTGTTTGGAATCAATCCAAGCATAAGTGAATAAACATTTTGTTAATGAAAAATTTTATCTCGTTTTATTCACCCATTTAACATTACAGTTGTTTTTTTTATACTATTCTGCAACACTGAATATGCCCTATAAATATTATTTTCAGTAACTCTATCCATAACTACAAATATTTGTAATGTAGAAGTAATTTGATTTGGGAGATTTGGGTTTTATCTATGTTTGTTTCTTTTTTTAAAGTATTTTTCATTCTATACAAAGTCTAACTCTCAGGGTTAGTGAATGGGAATGAAAGGACTGTATAGGGAAGGAACAAGGGTTACATATTATGAGAATAGCTAAGAGGTTAAGATTGAAGTGATCAGGGTAACATCCCGCCTGGAGTACATTACACATTGCAACAGTTCTAAGGAAGAAGCACTTTGAGTGGAATTTACTCCTTACCACTGGAATGAGGATCTGTCAACTCAGTGTGTGTGGCATGGCAAGTCCTAGCTGTGAATCAGTTCTTCAATATAGGATTTATTCCACTGTTCTAATTCATCAGTGTCCTCATCTGGATCACTAGCCTCCCTGAAAATAGGAACAGGAATTTTAACATTAATATTAAGCAACTGATTGCACAGCTGATATTTGTATTTTTTTTTTTTTTTTTTTTAATTTATTTTTAGCATTGAAATTTTGAGTGTTAACTAAACAGAAACAGCAATCTTTAACATGATCTTTAGGTTCTCTACAAATCATAAGTATTCCAAATACCAGTCCTTTTGTTCTTCCATTTGCTTATCCTCTAAAATTTGTTAAACATATTTCATAAACTATATGACGAGTCTAGTTCTTATCCTGGTTACCTAACTTCAACTGAAAAGTATGAAAAATTTAACCTTTTCCCCATATCACTAATGTTTTGTTGCTGTTTTTGCAAAGTATAAAACAGAAGTGAGCAGGATCTTTCAAAGATTTTCTTCACTCAAAAGCCATATCTGTTATTGCTCGTTGATTTACCTGAAATCATATGGATTGTAATGGAGATGCTGTATGTACCTTTAACAAGTGTGAATGGATGGCAGAATAGGTACAAATGGGAATAGTAAAGGATAAAAAATTACTTTGAACAACAAAATATGTGGAGATATAATGACCTCTGTTCTGAAAGGTGTTGTAAAAGAAATAAATTCTCTCTAATCCTTTAGATTATTTTTATATGATCCATATACATATGTGGTGAGGTGGCAATGGACATAAACCAAGTCAATGGTGAAAATCTTGGATTCTACCAAGAATACTTTTTTTTTTCATGCTACCTTTTGATGACTTTTTCGCTTGTCAATATAAGCTGGAAATGGGCAATTTTCCACATGTTTGATAAATTACAAATTGAGAAAATATGCTTGTTTCTTAATAGTTTTTTTTTTTTAAGTCAATAATAGACTGTAAAATTAGTGTTAAATGTTAACAACACCACAACATAACTTGTATATTAACATTATTTTGAGATGACTGCTTAGGTTTTTCTTTTTTTTTTCTTTTTTTCTATAATGCCCAGATGATAGAAAATTATCAATAAAAAATTCTATTATAATTATTCTAAAAGCAAGTGATTTCTTAAAGTTACAAAAAAATCTTACTTCTCACAAATGGTGGTAGGCTTTTAATAAATGGCTGCACATAAACATGCAAATAAAGACATAAACAAAACTTAAGTACTTCTTTTTAAACTGGTAAATAAAATCAAAATGAAAAATAAAGGTCAAGGGTCTTAAATTTACATATTTGTATTTTTGCCACTAAATGTAAAAATTATTGTAAGAACTAATTTTGATTTTTAAAAAAAAAAAAAAAAATTTTCTGTCAATTTTTGTTTAAAACTTGAATGATATGGAGACCGCAGTTTAAAGATTGAATGGATCAAAATAAATATTTATTTTCTAAACCTTTTAATGGTGTTATTATTATGCTACTAACAATTATAAATGACAACAAAATTAAAAAAAATAAATTTTGATTTCAGTATAGTTTTTAAAAAATTTGGGACAGTTGTTTTTTTGTTGATTTTATGACAATAGTGAAAAAACATTAGTCCAGAGCCCTGTCATTAAGAAAAAGGAAATTTGTTCTTTTAATTAACAAGAATCAAATCATGATAAAAAGCAAATAAAAAATCTGACCATAGGAATTGATATCATCATCCGCATTAGTTTCTTTTTACAACTTTTTTGACAACTGTGATAGAATCTAACAGTGAAGAAGAAAGAAATTTAATTCAGTTAATATTTCTTAACATGAATCTTTAGATTATATTTGCAACCATGGGGCTGGTACCAAAATCCAGGATGTCATGAATACCATAATACTTTCAAAATAATTTCATGATGCCACCATACTGTCTGGAAATTTGATTACTTTTGTACACCTGTACTAAAATATTTAGGGGTTATTTTATTGAAACACCACCTGTATTTTTAATTGGTTGTCTTCTCACGTCTAATATGCCTGTTTTATGAGGATGAATCTTGCAGCTGGTGTATTTAGGACAACCCTTTAAGCAAATATGCTCACACTCAGTAAGTACCAAGTAAGGATTGTGTCAGTTTGGTTCTGAAATTTCAATAAATACTGTTGGTACTAAAATGATGGTACCAAATGGTGTTTCACTTATTTTGACTAAATAGCCATTTGTAAATTTCCTGGTACTCACTTAAATTTTATTATTTTGTCCAAGTTCTTTTGTTTCAAAGAGGTCAATTTCAGATGTGATTTTCAACTTGTAATTTAATTTTTTTTTAACTTGTTTAATTCAAAAGTACAAATATGCATAATAGAACATTCTAGAAGGATCAATTAGAGTGAATTGGGCTTTGATTATGGAACATTTTAATGTATGAAAAATGTCTAAGAAGTATTAAAAAGTTATTTGTGAAACAGGAAAAGTAGCTTCAATATTTTAGAGAAAAATTACAATTGCTGGCATACAGAAATTACATCATTGTAATTGGTGATGGAAGGAATCTTTGTTTTTGTTTAAATTCCACTTATATTGCTGGCCTAAAAAAGTTATTGATAAGTCATTTTGCCTCAAAAGTATTATTCCTTATTTTGTCAACTCAGTTTGGCACAGACTTAGTAGCCTACTTATCCTTGACTTATGTAGATTTTCCCTTTGTCACATTTTCAATCAAAAATTTTGGTTTTGGGTTTATTTTGAAAAAGATACACCAATGCTTGGTATAGTGATATTAAAACAAGACTTGCTTAATTTATATATGAGAGCATAGGTTCAGATGTATACACCTACTACTGAGGGAGTTAGTCAATTAAAAGACCTAGATTTTCACACTTTGCAACAATTGTATTGATAAGATCAATTGGACAAACCTGACGTTGAAATATGGTTACAATGTTTCACAGTCCATGTTAGATGTAAGAAAATTAAACGAAAACAAAGTAAAGAGAGCTGAAAATGAAATTTATTTTTAGCATCAGCAGGATGATCATGAGGATCTCATTAATGTCAAGGCCAAAGGAAGTGGAATGTTAAGACATTCAAGGAAATAAATAAGATAATTAAGAAAAATATAGCAAAATGAAATGATTATCATAGAACTAAGTTCATGTCTTTAAAACAAGTGACCAATGAACCAATTATAAAATTTTTACATCAGCTAAAAGAGGCCACTAGATACTGTGAGTTCAAAAGACTTGGAAAAGAATCTTCTCAAAACTTGTCTCCTTACAATCAATGATTTATTCATTTATTTACTTAGACATTTGATTATATACCTTAGTTCAATTACCTAAAGAACCTACACATTTTTTTTTTTTTTACAGATAGGAATGAATCATGTAGGTACATGTAGATAGACAAGGATGTGTCTTCTCTCCAAACTTGTTCAAACTGTACAGTGAGGCTATTCTAAAGGAAATGGAAACCCTACCAGGATTTATTATTGGTGGGCATAATCTTAACAATATAAGATATGCAGATGACACTGTTTTAATGGCAAACACAGAAAGAAAATTGCAGGAACTTCTAGATAAGGTTGTAAAAGAAAGCAAGAAAAAAAGTACTAGACAGAATGTATGGTCATCAGCAAAAGAAAAAGCTGAATGCAAACTACAAATTGGAGATGTCAACATCAAACAAGTATGGAAATTTAAATATCTGGGGAGTGTTTTAACGGAGGATGGGAAATGGAACACCAACATTTGAACACGCATTGAATTAGTGAAAGATGCATTCCACAAGTTAAACAAAGTACTAATAAACAGGACAATTTAGTTGAGAAAAAGAGTGCTGAACTGCTATGTGATATTGATCCTCTTGTATGGCAGTGAATGCTGGATAATCTCCACACTGATGAAGAGAAAACTAGGAGCAGCAGAAATGTGGTTCTGCAGAAGGATGCTGAGAATTCCATGGACTGAGCAAGTAAGCAATGAAGAAGTTTTAAAGAAAATGGCAACAAAAAGAACACTTACACTCAGAATCAGAGTGTTGAAGTTTCTTGGATATGTAATGAAGTAGGAGGGCTTAGTAAACTTGACCGTCATAGGGCATATTGAGGGCAAGAGAGATAGAGAAAGATAGCGGTCCCACCTATTTATGCCATCCATTCACACAAGCTCAGAATATGCCTTAGTTTTGAGTTTTTAATTTAATTACCATTTCAAAGTATGAAAATATATCCAAAATTTTCAACAGGGAAGGTAGAACATAAATCTGAAAGTCATTAAGAAAAATCAAAACGCTTATAAATGTTCTCTTTGCTCATGAGTTAGGAAATTGTATCAACTCTAAAAATTATCTGATAAAAATACAAAAAAAAAAATGCTCCATCTATCATTTTACAGCTTCATCAAGCTACCTTAGAATTATTATTTATATTAATTTACTTGTCATGTATTTCTTATTTTTAAAGAATTTACTGGAGTTCTAAAATATTCTTCTCTGAGACTTACAAAGCAGTATAAAGTCTAAGAGTGCACAATTTAAATTTATGTTACCATTATTAGTCAAACTATTGTTAAGTAATCCATTTTATTAGATTACTTCTATAGATTACTAGCCACTGAATTAGACATTTCTATCACATGTATTTCATAATAGTATTTACAAGTTATTTTAGAAGAACACTGGACTCCAGGCAACACAAAAAGTAATATATGTGCTCAAAAACAGATGATAGTTGTTAATTGTTGCTTTTGAAGGGAACTTTCTAATTTAAAACTCGAGCTGGTTGGACATTCGAGCACAAGATAATATCCAGTATGCAGTAGCTGCAATAAAGGCAAGAATAACATAAACTTTATATAACTATAATTTTTATAATAGATCCCTACCAAAATGCAGTGATTTAACAGAACCATTTGCTGAACTCCAAAAAAAGAATAGTGAGTTCAAATGGACTCGAAGGCAAAGCTTAGTGTTCAAAGATTTAAAGCGATACTCGAAAAATGACCCATTGTAAAAATCTTTGATCCCAGAAAGGAGGTCACATTAACTATGGATATGAATGAGCAAGCTGTGTCAGCAATTTTATCACAAGAAGGCTTCCAATAATATACCTTTCAAGAAGATTGATAGTAGCAGAAATAAATTATTAAAATATTGAAAAAGAGACATTGGCCATTGTCTGGAGCACAGACAAAGCTTGACAGTTCATATTAGGTAAGAATTTCCTATTAAAGTAGAACTATGAACCTTAGAAAGGAGTTAACAAAAGTTACTTCTTCCAGGATTCTAAGATATACCACATGTCAATGCACTGTCAAGGTTACAATTTAACAAGGGTCAAAAAGAAAAAAATGGAAATCCCAGATGTAGAAATATTACATTAGGTAATTATTATTATCTCTACAAAGATTTGTATCAGAAACTCTACAGGAGCCAATATTAAGTGAGACTTTGTAAAGAAATAAGGCATAAATTAATTATGGAAAATGGTGTTATATGCATTGAAGATGTGATAGTACCACCTGGAATGGTAAGAAAAGAAATTTTAAGTGTACATGAGGAGATATGCATTGTGAAATAACAGCTATACAGAGGAGATTAAAACTGGAGGCATGGTGGCCAGGTTATTATTGTGATATAGAAATATTAGGTTGGTGCAAAAATAATATCGTTTTTGATGTTAAAAAATACATCAAAAAACAATATTATTTTTGCACCAACCTAATATATAGTACAAGATTAGTTGGGAAGAAGTGATATTCTCGCAACCCCCCACCCCCGAATACCTTCTGATGTGTCATCCAAGTCACGACTCTCATTACCCCTAGCAAACAAAAGAACACCTAGTGTTCAGTCTTCGTCAACGGTGGCATCACATTGCTACAAACAGAACTAGCCTCAAGGACAAAGAACTTTCTGCACAGCATATGAACCATGAGGCCTTCAACAAACTTGTTACAACCCTGCAATGAAAGAAGGCGTGACCATCAAGTATTCCCCAACAATCAGAAGAGGGACCTCATATACTGCTACAATATTCGGTCCTCAGAATAAGATCTTTTGTTATGAGATCATGAGTGCTAATAGCTTTGCAGTCGACAGGCTTGGGTATGTCTCACATGAAAAACCCTTTTCCTTTTATGACTCTCTGCGGTTTAACCCCCAGGGATGTTAAGGATTTTATGATGGTGTCTTTTGTGGAGTGACAAATTTTGCGCAAACACTTGTCAAACCCAAAGACTAATACAATTAGTTTCTCAACCTTCTGTAGTTCCTCAGGATTTGTTAAGAGCCCACCTTTTGTGACAAGACGAGCGTAGCTTTTGGCTTTCTCCAGGAATGCTGTGATGTTGATCTTATATTTTGGTGGGGATGTCCAAGAAGAGGGCTTCTCTCTGACCACTATGTTGTTGTCTTTGTTCCTGTCAATATTTGTTTCAGCTGTCATGGGTGAATTTTGGCCTGTTTCAGCCACTATATTCTCTTCAGTAACCTTTGAACTTTGGGTTTTTCTGGTTACCATACTCTCATTTAAACTTTGGCCATTTCTGGCCACCATACCTTCATTTGAATTTTGGCACTTTCTGGCCACCATACTTTTTGAGGGCTTCTCAATATCTTTTAACCTTTTCACATTTTCGTCAGTACTGGATAAATTTGATTGTTTATCTGATGGTTCATTTTTCTTTTTTTCTTTTTTTTTTTTAGTCCCAAATAAATTTTTTCTGACATTTTTTTGGAGCCCATTTTTTTTTTCTTTTAAAAGACTTTTTCTTTCTTTAAAAAATAAAAGCAGAAAATTAATAAGACAGACAAGAAAAAGAAATGTTAAACTTTTAAAAAAGGAACAAAAGACAAAAAATTAAATATACAATGAAGACAAAGATAAAGAGGATAACAGTCACAAATAAACTTTTAAAAGAAAAACAGGAATACACACAACAGTTACTAGTGCAATGACTCAAAAAGAAAAATTAGAGAAAATAAAACAGCCAAAAAAGAAAGAATTAAACAACAATAAAAAATAAGCCTATTCTTTTTTTAAAAAAATACTACAACAATAAAACAACATGCTACACAAAGGAATACGAAATATACGTAAAAAAATACAAGATGGCTGTCATTAAAAACAAGTCAACCATGGAAAATAAAAAATAAACATTAAATTACAGAAGTATTAACAAAAAACATAGAAGACTTAACAGATATTTAAGAAGAAAAACAGACAACAACAAAGAACAAGAAAAAATAACTTTTGGCAAAAACGGTAAAATCAAATTAAGAAAATGTAAATTAAAAAGAACTTTGAAAAATGAAGGTAGTAATTCAAACGTAGCAGAAAAAAAATCTGGTGACAAACACTGGTCATTAGTGGCCTGCAAAAAAAGGGATTCACTGTGAACTAGTAGCAAATCCCACCCCCAGACAGTATATTCTACTGTATTTATGAGTGTTATGGTAATTTACCCATGCTCACACAGACTCTCCCAGCTATAAATAGGAGCAGGGACTGCCTTTTGGAGAGGGAAGTTTCCAGCAGTCAGATTGAACATTCTTGCTGTAACACTCTTGTTTGTATTAACTGTTTCTGTTAATATATTTCCTTAACTCAATTCCTCTCTTTGTGTCTTTATTTCTGGCCCCTAAAAAGGCCACAACAATGAGGATTGGGATATACCCATTATAGTCCATAGGTACAGTATAATACTTTCCAAATTTGCCATTTAAATAACGCATGACACACAAATTGTCTTGCATGAATGTTTAGTTTAGATATTTTCTTCATTTGATTCCATCCTAAATTGGCATTCAAACAACCTTTGATGCAAAGATTGTTTGAGAAGGATTATTGAAGTGTTAAAAGGGAAAAATTTCCAAAGAACCTCTATTGACCCCCTGCTTTACAGTAAACATGCGAAGAAGGAGGGGGGACGTTCATACATTTACATTTGAATCAAGCTCTAATGCTTCATCCCTGTTTTCGTTTGATTATTAGATTTGTGAACAAAGCTATACTATTTGAAAGTTAGTTCAGCCATAGTAAATTTTCTGAATATCTAAAACATTGAAACAATTTAACCCCGAGCAATGACCACACAAGAAGTTTTTATCAATGGAATTCCTTTATTAAGAACAATTAAATACTTGTGAAGGACATACCATAAAAAAAAAAAAAAGATGATGGTGGGGAGTAACTTAGTATACCAACAGATGATGCATGCAAGTGGGGACACAGACATTTCTAGATGGGAGTGTGCGGTTATACAATTGCAGTCATGTACACCTGGGCAACACCGAGCACCTCGGCTAGTGTGTGTATGTATGTATGTATATATATATATATATATTTTTTTATTTTTATTTTTTTTTTCCTCACCATTGTCCATGAAACCCCTGAATCATGCTACCAGTGGGGAAAAAATGTATATTTGTTAATATTAGGTTGGTGCAAAAATAATTTCGTTTTCTCACATAGTAACATATGTGAGAAAACGAAATTATTTTTGCACCAACCTAATATATTGTTTATAGCTCTGTTATATTGTATTGAGTACTATTTTATTAACACCAGTACTAAATGTTCGATATTATATATTTATAAATATATATATTCTGATAGTTCAAATTTCTTGTAATTCAAAGCATGAAATGTAGATGCTAGTGAGTAAGCATAAGAGTAAATGATGCTTTACTTTAATCTCTAGTGCCATATCAAAAGAGTTCCCTTAAGAATTGCTCTTGTAATTGTGAATTTATCCCTTCAGTTAGGAAACTATTTAGCAGTGGATAATTTAATAATTACCCATTGCAACATTGTTAAATAAAATGATAAGTTAATATTTCTGAGAAAAAAAATGTCTAAAACTATCATACACACAGTAGATCATCAACAACTTTATTTGTAAGCCTGAAATTAAAATTCTTTCCTTCGTTAGACCATTTAAACAAAAGCATGTCTGAATCAGGAATTTCATACTAGTCTCTTGAAACCTTTAACATGTTTATCAAGAAAAAAATGGATTTCAAACTATAATAAACATTTTTCATTTATCGTGATTAATTTGGGATTTGTAAATGATTTTTTTTTTTTTTTTTTAATTGGTTTCATCCCAAGCAAGACACAAAGGTGATATAGGGTGTGGAAGAATTAGGAACAGAAACATTAATAATGAACAGAAAGACAGGAGGACAGTAGATAAGAATTGGCATTCCATTTAAATTTTTTGCAGATTAAAGTTGGCTGGAAAGCATGTAGCTGGAAATTGTATGCTAACAGTTTCTTTTCTTGTACTTTTTGAGAAAAGAATACAATTAGCATACAATTTATGGTTACATGTAGCCAGCTCAACTGTAAATTAATGAGATCTTGACTCCAGTCTAACACTGCACTTAAAGTCTAGATACCATAGTGAAGAGCTCATCTGAACAGTTACCATGAAAGTATTTATAGAAAAGACACAGAGAGGCAACCTTACAGTGGTGAAAAAGTGACCAATGTCAAACTGCCAGATCAGGACCAATAACATTGCTGATTCTTCTTTGCAAGAAGCTCACGGTAAATAGCAAGGGCATTGGATCATAAGTGGCAGCAATATTCTCATTATGTCTAAGTAATGAAATTGCATACAGAAGTAGGATATTTTTCTTTTTTTTTTCTTGACCTATTTAAGTATCACTCATTAAAAATAATAAAAAAAAAAACATAACTGGTACAAAGGATTTTATTTGCTTGATTTTATATTTTGAGTATGTTGGTTACATTGATAATTCACATGTAATATTTTAATTTGATTGCTGTATGCCTTAACTGGCCTACCTAACTGGAGTATCTTCATGAGAAATTTCTGCACAAAACTTTGCAAATCAATTTTGATATATTTGATCATTCACGACACTTTTTTATAAACCACTCAAATTATTTTTTTCAGTTTTGTTATTTTTTTAAAAAAAATATGTTGCTTATTTTCTAACTTCAATGTTAGAATCAATAAACATGTAGTGAACAGTTCATAAAATAAAATTTCTTTTGTAAATATGATGACTGGACCTTGAATTGGCAGATATATTATTTCTATATAAAGAAATTTTATTACCCAAATTATAATAAACTAGTTCTGACAATTCATTGTTCTGTTCTTGATTTATGATAAAAAATGAAAAAGAAACTTTGCTTTTTCTATTGCTTGCATTTATACAGTCATGTAAGAAGATACCAAATGAAACTTTGGTCAGTTTTCTGTGAAAATTGGAGGGTTTCTTCCTTCACTTCATTACAGTTGGCACCATACTGGTGCTACATTGAAGGTACTTAATGGAATCTGAACATTTACAAAGAACCATTTATTTCTTTTCATTAATTTTTAGTAATTCCTGTGTTTGGTTAGTATTACAAATCACCTTTTTTATCATTTTGTTCTCTGTGCCTTCTGTTTCAACATTAATATGTCTAACACTGCTGGGACTGACACCCCCACCTAGAAAACTGAGTCTCAACATAATGCATACTTTAATGAGAATCAACTATTTTGTCATTAAGACTATTATTGTGAATCATTGATGGTTATACAAATTTATGATAGTGATCATTTTGAAAATACAATGTTTATTTTGTATATCCTTTTGTTATATTTGCTTGTACACATAAATATTTTATGGCATGGTTCATTTGATAGCAAAGTTAAGTTTGATTGGAATTCATATTTAAGAGACTGTCTAGATCTTGTACAAGTCATTCTCACTTTAAGCCTATTGCCATTACTCTGTTTTGTTTTTTTTTTAAACCTTTATTTAGTAAACATTTTAAACTATTATTTTGTCAATATTTTCAGATGGTTCAGCACTTCTGCTTTGTCATTTAGCTGTTTCAATCAGTAGATGACAAAAATGTGGGAAAATCCTCAAATGTATGTAAAGATAGGAAATTGGGCATTATTTACATTATTTGGACTATTGTCCACATCTTTGTCACCATATTTATTACAATGTTTCGGCTGTTGTACACTCCGTCCTTCTTCAGATGGTTAGAATGTCGAACTTAACCCTTTATTTCACTCACTGGGGTAGACTGTTCTAGTTCCACGTGCCATGTCATTAATGGATGTCAGTTATCAGTTATCTCCTGTTAATTTCCACTCTGAAAGTTCTCCACTGCCTTAACCAGGTATTGAACTCACACTCTTTGGGTCCTGACACTGAATCTAACCAACGCCTTTATCCATGTGTCCTTGAGGACATCTGTGTATGAATTTCTGGGTATTATAAACCTAATGTCTTCAGCAACCATTTTTACCAGTGCTCGTATTGCAATTTTTTGATGTTATCATTACATGTTTTTACCAGAGCTCATATTGAAACTTTTTGTTGTTAATATCGCTTTTCTCTTTTAAGATTTTTTAAAGTACATTATTGCTTAAATTTATACATGTATAAATGATATATAATATCCTATTTAAATGAATGAATTGCTTAGTTACCTACATGCATGTACTTGCATATCTAATAAATATCATTTTTCATCAGTCTGTATCATTTTCCTGTGTAAGAGGGATCTGCAGGTAATGTAATGGGTAGTAGCTCAGAATGAGAAGTTGAAGAGCCGAGTTTGAATTCCAGTCTGTTTTGTCACGTACACTTACATGCAAATACCCTCGGGAAATGTAGGAATCCTTTTCTTCACTCCATCTGTGGGTTAAATAGTAGGACTAGTATCTGAAAAAAAACCATTGTTATTCAAAAAGAAATTGTTAATGCAATATTCATCTGCAAAAAATATTCTTATAATTCAAAATATGTTTTGGCTTTAAATTACCCACAAAGGGCTAATAAGCCATAAAAAAATCAATCAAAACTGTGCACTAACTTTGAAATTGTCAAGTGAACCTCATTTTATATTATAAATGGATATATTTTCCAACAGTACTTTTAAAATAAATGTTTTTCCTAAATTGAATAAATGGAAATGGTTATATTCAAATTAACTTTCTTAGCTATTCTCAGATGTTTTTCTTTCTAACATAAAAAGTTTATGAAAAACATTTTACTTGTCTTAGATCAGTGTACATCTTACCAAATTATCAGCAGTCATGCAATAATGCAAAGTTACTTTTACTTAATGATCTAAATTATCACTTCAACTTTCAAGTATTTCCTCAAATCTGTCCACTTTCCATTACCTTTCATTATTTAACATTGTCTCATGTCTTCTGCATTATACTGAACTGTTTTGTACTCTACAATTTTGACTAACTTCTTAATGCACCAATTATAGTATATGAATTGATAAACCATAATGAAATAGAAACAAAATTTATTTGTATTCATTTGTAAAATTGCTTTCCTGTGTCTTTTCTATAAATACTTTCATGGTAATTGCTTGGATGAACTCTTTGGTATGGTATTTAGACTTTATGAATTTAAGTGCAGTACTAGATTAGCAACAAGGTCTCATCAATTTACAGTTGAATTGGTTAGATATAACCGTAAGTTCTATGCTAACAGTTTATTTTCTTGCACTTCTCACTTATGGAACTCTTTTCTGGCTTCTTGCTTTCTAGTCGAATTTGATCTTCAAAAATTTAAATGCAATATTATCAATCATTATCTACAGTCTTTCTGATTATTCTTCTATTGTTCTCACTCTTCAGTAATACTTTTGTTTTCTAACTCTTTCACACCCAGTAACCCCTTGTCTCTTAGTGGCTTTATTGCTTTGCATGGGTTGAATTTAATTAAAAACAAAAAAAAGTATGTATATATTTTTTTTTTTTTTTAAAGCAGCATTTTTTATTTTATTTTATTATTTTTTTTTTACACAGAATATTTAAAATTCAGTATAAGTTTTTTGTTGAGATTTTATATTAATTTGATTACAAACAAAATATAATTCATTGATTTTGATTATTTCTTAAAATATATGCACACAGGCAACATAATCATAATGTTAATTATATAAATAACCATCATAACCATTACCATCATTAAAATTATGACAAAAATGATTTTGAAATTCTTAATGTTATATTAATATTATTATTTTTCTTAATTTTATTCACATACTATTTTAGATTATGTAGTGTAGCATTACCTAATTTGCATACCTGAAGAAGGATAATGTAAAAAAAGTATTAAACAACAGACTTATTAAGAGACTAAAAGTGAATATCGCATGAAACATATTACAACAATAGTGTCACCGATAGAATTTTTTTCTCCCTAGCAGATCTTAACTTTGTTGAAATATAGCTGTGATGGTTTGCTGCTAATGTGAGAAAGAAATTAAGAGACAATAAAGCAAGAGGCAGGAGATAATTAAATTATAAGTATGTTGTTTTGGCCACAGCTGGATTTGAAGGAATAATGCAAGATTCACTAATGGTTAATCAAGTTGGAAGATTTGACTTTCAAGGAAATAAGTGAAACAATACAAAGAAATATGCAAACTAAAACATGGTTATTGCTGAAAGGGTGAAATATGCCCATCTGACAAAAAGATGGTGAATCTATTATAAAGTTTGTACACTAAGCCAACATTGTGAGTTTGAAATACTTGGACAGGAAAACAGTCTGTTGAAGACAATTTTATTCAACTGAGATGTATTAAAGGAAGATACAAAACTTCACATTGCTACAAAACGTTGAAGCAAATGTAATTAGGAAATATGTTCTTAAATATCTGTGAAAACTTCATATAACAGCGGGAATTGATTTCAAATTTCAACATGTCTGAAATTCAACCAGATAACTTTGGTGACATGTACAAAGTAAAGAAAACAATAGCAAAATGCTGTTTCTGCAGATATGAACATGAAACAAAGAAGGAAGCCAACATTTGGAAGGATTTGTAAAAATTATTTTAAAAAATCATTCCCAAGCAGTATTTAGAGTTAAAAAGAAAAATATTGAAACTGGAACAAAAGCAACAAGAAAACAACAATTACAGGAATTTTTTCTTTTAAGGACAAAGAAAAAATATTTCAGTAAGAGTTAAAAATGACAACTTAGAAGCTGGACAAGAACATGGACAATTAGCTAAGTTATGTTGATCCTAAGAAATTTTTGATAGTGTATAGGGCAAATCAAAACTGCAGCTATGCTAATTTGATGGATTGGTTATAAAAACCTTGAATATTTTTAAGATATCATTGAGTTAGTAAAACAATTTGAATACCACTGTAATGTAGTGTTACTGACTCACGAGAAGTAGTATCCACTTAACTCCCTCATGAGTAATAGTTGTAGCTATTTACAGTCTTTGTGACTTCATATGTAAATGAGTCACCTGATCTCCTTGTACTGTAGAAGTTTTATCCCCTTATTTACCCTGGTACTTCTTCTGGAAGCTTTTGTTTCATCACTATCTTCCTCAACCTCCCTAAGAGATTGTCTAGATATGGAGATCTCAACCTTCTTTTTTCATAGCAGTGTTCCTCCAGTGATTGTCCTTGTTCCTCGCTAGAGTCTATACTTGATTTCACTTGTCTAGTTTGTCTTGCCTTGACATGACACTTTTGCCTTCATTACTTTCACGTTCACTAAGCATTTCTTTATTACTATCATGTTGCAATCTAACATGGTCTTTATGCACTAATATCTCATTTCTATTTTTCTCTATTATTAGTGTTCTGTCTACTTTGCATTATAAATCTTGCTTCTTGTAGATTAGATTCAATATTCTTTTTGTACCATAGTTTTTTAGTTTCTTCTGCCTTGACTTTGTTTACCAATTTTGTTGAATTTATGTGCAATACATCATTTCCTATTAGACTGTGATTCTTTTCAGTTTGTCACTATAATTCATAATGTCAATTTTTTTTAGCCTATTTTGAAGCCTACATGGAACTAACATTTTTATCATGGATTCAATTGGACAAGGCTTTTCTTTAATCTTGGTTTTCCTAATTTCTTCCAGAAATTTGAGGAGTATCAACATCATGTTACTTCCCATATCTAGTTGCATGTCCAATAAAACCTTATTAATGCAAAATTTTTAATAACCGTTTTCATTTTTTTTTTTTTTTTTTTTTTTTTTAATGAAAAGATGTCCATACTTATTTCCTCTTCATTTTATTGGACAGTCTCTAGGTTTCTCTTTTTGGATTTACACATAAGTTTAAAATGATTAATTTTGAAACATTTTTCACCCCTTTTTTTATGCTGGTCATTTTTGTTTTTCTCTTTGATGTTGATAACCACAAAAAGTACAAATTATTCTGTCTTTTTTCTTTATCATGTATGTGTCCATTTCCTTTACTAGGTCTGTAACTTTTGTTGTATTAAATTTTCAAAACAATTCTTGTTGCTGAACAAATTCAACACAGTTCTAGTGACAATTCTTCCATTTGTAAATGCATTAGTCATTTGCCAATACTCCACATTTTGAAGGCTATTTACCAATTTCATTTGGATCATATCCTCTTCATTTGACTGGTTTTCCACTCCCAGTTTCTCAAATTCACAATATTTAGCAGCCTGTTTTAAACAAAGAACATATTCAATAACTGGTTCATTCACGTTTTGAAAAATGTTCATGAACTTTGATCTCTCTGCATTCACTAGTTTTTTCTTGGGTGCTATATTTTTCACTATTAGTTGACTTATAAATGTCATTTTCTCCAACTGTCTTGGGTGTGCAATTGCTGACAATTTTATAATAGCCTCACAACCAACAGTTGCAAAGAAGAGATCAGTTATCTGGTTTTCTCTCCCAACTGATTTTAAATACTTCAGCTTCTTTGTTGTAGCTATAGCTGCTAGAATCTTCATACTTGTGCATTCTCACAATTATTCAATGATAATTGTTCGCTTGGCTCTTTAGTTATCAGTGACACCATTGTAGTGTTACTGATTCACAAGAAGTAGTATGTACTCAACTCTCTCATGGGTAATAGCCATAGCTATTTATAGCATTTGTGACTTCATATGTAAATGAGTTACCTCAACCACAGATTGTAAAAAGGAACACAGACTTGTCAGAAATTATGACCATAACATCAATTTTATAAAATTAATGTTGTAAGAATACAAGCATGCTAAAAAACTATAAAGCATGCCTAAAGTTGAAAGAAAATATGAACTCCTCATGGCATTAAGCATTTAAATTACTGATACATTTATTACCACTAGTAGTTGCAAAACTATAAAAATTAGTGGAACACAGCCTTCTCAAACATGTTTCACCTTGTGACAGTAAATGGGTAGAAAAAGTCAAATGAAAGCCTCTGCATATGTGGGAAATAGGAATAAACTGTAACGTCTGCTCAGCTTCATATCCAATACCAAATGTGGAACTGAACTTACACTCCTTAGTAGGAATGAAAGTTTTGTTAATGTAGATTTAAAAGTAGCGTATCATCAGATACCAATGGATGGTAGATTCGAAGAAGTGACAATGATAAATACCCTGATAGGATTACTAAGACTGACAAGAATGCCATATAACATAAAAACTGCAAGTGCCATATCAAAAAGTGATGGGAGATGACATAAAAATATTGTTATATATCAAGACAATATATACATATAGGCACTGTTGATGAAAAAGATTTTTTTTTAATTTGTTTTGAGTAGATTAATGAATGCAGAAATGGCAATATTTTAAATATTCCATTTTAAAGGAAGGAGTGTCACCAGATGTGATATTAATAAAAAATAATAATAAAAGTATCAACACCCACAAATAAAAAAAAAATTAACTTGAATCCTTTTTGAGATTAATACATTTTTACAGACAATACTTACCATGATATACAAAGTTAACTGTTTATTCACCAACCTGTGAATGCAGAATTCACATGGAAAAAATGACAACAAAAATCTTTTGAGAAGTTAAAGATAATTCTTGCAAAGAAACTACTAGTGAAAATTTTTGTCCCTAAAAAGGACATTACTACAAATGTTAGTGAGCATTCAATATCTGGTATATTTACATAAGGACATCCAATAATGTATCTATCAAGAAGGTTAACAGCCACTGTTTAACTCCTCAAATAGAGAGTAGGAGGCTTTTGCTATTGTGCGGACAACCACTAAAGTATTATGATTTTTAATTGGGAAAAAAATGTTATTGAAATATGATAGTTTGAGTTTACATTCAATCCAAGAAAAGAATTAGTTGTGTAATGGATAATGGCTTGGAATTGTTAATTGGAAAGCTGAGTTCCAATTCCAGTTGGGTTCATTATATTCACTTGCATGTAGGTACCCTTGGGAAAATTATGAATCCACCTCTTCTCCCCCACTTGTTCCAGCTATGAGCTATTTTACCTCAGAAAATTCTTGCAATCTAAAAATATTTTCTGGTTTTAAATAACCTGCAAAGGTTTGGTACACCATAGAAAATGAATCAATAAAAATAACAAGAAAAGAATTACACCACCAAGAATACTATTATGGATAATATTAGGTTGGTGCAAAAATAATGACGTAATAATGTCGTTTTTTGACGTTAAAGAATACGTCAAAAAACGACATTATTACGTCATTATTTTTGCACCAACCTAATAATATTGATCATTATTCAACCTTGAATATGCCAAAGGAAATTCAATTCCACACATGGATGCACTGTTAAGGCTGCAGTTTTACAACGTATCAAAAGAGAATATAGAGGAAAACTTTGAAGAAAGGTTTTTACATTAGATCAAGACTGATGTCTTATTTTTGGAAAAACAGGCTCCAGAAACAATACAGGGCTAATTAGGATAACATTAAGAATAAGAAAGAATATACATGGTCATTGTTCTAGAGCAAAAAGTCCATGCAAGGAAATCCGATGCACTAACAATTGGGTAACAGTAATTTGTAATGGCAATTTAGTGGTGCCTCCAGAAATCCATAATAAAAACATACATTGTAGAATAGAAGTTGCCAGTGTCGAACAATCACGTGATCAAGATAAACACTCAGTTGTGGAGCAAGCTGAGGTAAAGAGTAATCCAACCTTGAGGAAGAGAGCTATTTATGGTGCAATGGAGCATCTCATTGTGCTAAAGTGGGACAGTCCATTGCTTGGGCTGTGATTGGCTGCTGGTACCTGAGTGGAGGTATTTCTATATAAATACCAGCTTGATTCAGTTAGTTTGCAGGGTTTGTATTAAGTTACAACCTCCTTTATTTTTGTCTGCCAGCTGGACGCTAGCTGGGACTCTTACACCGGTAAGTGCTGTTTATTGTCTTGTTATTCTACATCTCCTTCCCCCCCATCGCGTGTCGGTAGTGGCCTTTGGGGAGGGATGAGTTCCTTTAAACCTGGCTGGTTGTGTGGAAGTAGTCTGGACAATGCCCGAGGGGGTTTTGTCCGTGTTATTGTAGACGGCTGTGCAGTGTTTGATGTTATTCCAGCGTCGAATGTTTGTGGCACTGGTGTAGGGGTATCGGGTAAGGCACTAGGTCTTGGAACTGGGATTGTTGGTGTATCCAGTTTCCTGAGAAATCGGCGATTTCGTAAGGTAATTCTACCTGATCCGTCAATTCTGATACGGTATTGGTGGTTGGGGAGGGTTTCAATGACCTGACCTGTTGTGTCCCATCGGCGGGTTGTTGGTCGTTGTAGTGCCACTATTTGTCCTTTTTGAAGGGGATTTAAGGTGTGTGCTGTTCTGTTGTATTGCTCTATGAGACGAGCGTTCCGCCGGGACAGACTTAACTCGCGATTTTGGGCTGCGGTTATCCAATTCGCGTGTGGCTTATAGAGTGTGGGGTGGGATGGTATGTAGTCACGTAGTCGGCGGTGGAGTAGTAGTTGAGCAGGGGATAGCCCAATGTTTTGAATGGGCGTATTCCTGTATTGGAGGATGGCTCTTGCTGCACGGTTATTGTCCAATGATCCTTGTGCTCCTGTGTTGCCATTTACGATTCTCTTGGCCGTTTTGACAGCGAGCTCTGCACGACCATTGGATTGTGGGTAACCAGCAGATGATAACCTGTGTTTAACAGCCCAGTCTTTTAAAAATTGCTTGAATGGAAGAGATGTGAAGGGTGGCCCACCATCACTGCTGAGTTCCTCAGGAGCGCCGTAGGTTTGAAATATGTCCCGGCAAATCGAAATAATTCTTGAGGCAGTTGCTTCTCCGTGGCTCAAGTGGTATAGATTCAGCCAGCCTGTTAACCTGTCAGCGCATGCTAAGTAACCATGGTTCCCAACATGGAAGATGTCCATGACGATTTGCTGAAATGGCCAATCAGGAGATGGTGTCAGATTGATTGGCTCTTTTGGTTGACTCGGGGCATTTTTTGAGCAAAACGTACAACCTGCTCTAATGTTACGAATTGAAGCATTCATCCCGGGCCAATAAACAGATTCATTGGCACGTGCCTTCATGCCAACTTCACCTTGGTGTGCAGAATGTAGGCTATGTAATACTTTTGCGCGTTGTGAGGTGGGGATAACAATTCTTTGATCTAAGAGCACTAATCCGTCGTCAACACTTAGGCGGTGCCTCACTTCCCAGTATTCACGGATTTCAGGTGCAGTGAGGATGCGCGTCCTTTGGAATCCATTTTGTATTACTTCAATTAATTTTTTGTACTGCGGGTCGCTGTGTCCCGCCGCACGGATAACGTTTGGTGAGATGAGCTCCAGGTTGTCGTTTGCACCGAATGTTGCTAATAGGGTTGTTGATTTGACCCAGTCATCCATGTTGTCAGACTCTATGATGTCTGATTGAGAGGGTTCACAGCTCCATGTCGAACAATCACGTGATCAAGATAAACACTCAGTTGTGGAGCAAGCTGAGGTAAAGAGTAATCCAACCTTGAGGAAGAGAGCTATTTATGGTGCAATGGAGCATCTCATTGTGCTAAAGTGGGACAGTCCATTGCTTGGGCTGTGATTGGCTGCTGGTACCTGAGTGGAGGTATTTCTATATAAATACCAGCTTGATTCAGTTAGTTTGCAGGGTTTGTATTAAGTTACAACCTCCTTTATTTTTGTCTGCCAGCTGGACGCTAGCTGGGACTCTTACACCGGTAAGTGCTGTTTATTGTCTTGTTATTCTACAGCCAGGATAATCATGTGATATAAAGAAATAATAAACTACATTCTTGCTCCAAAGAGTTAAAACCTTGGAGCTATGTTCATATAGACTATGTTTATATGAGTGGAGTATGACTCGTATTAATATTAATAAACTCTTTTTCACAGTGGTTTCAAGTAATTTGTCAGCCTGACAAAAGAAGTTTTACTGCAAAACAAATTTTAAAACTCATAAAGCAAAGAAAGGGCAAGAATATCTTAAGTTCAAATTCACTACATCAAAATAGCCTGGTAACAGCCATAACCTCAATCTCACAAAAATATGTAGGATTATATAAAGAATAGATTGCAAACAAACTGCCAACCAATGCCAAGGTTCTTGTGGATGCTATTTTGGACATCTGGGCTACTCAGTTTCATAGCCAACATACTGAAGCTACTCAGTTTCATAGCCAATCATACCGAAGCTGTTATCAAAGCAAAATGTAGCTATATAATAATATTTTATATTGAAACTGCTTTTAATATATTTGATGCATTGACGTCGGTACAACCTTTTATTTTTATGCTATCGAAAGTTTTGTTAAAAAACTTTGGGTGGTCTTAAACTTTTAGCCATGACTATATACTGATATTTTCCATATATGTACATACTAGATTCCATTATTTAGACTCGTTATAGAATCTACTATAAATGTGGTAGGGCCAACATCTCACGTATGAACATTCCACCCAACTAATAAAATGATTTAACTGATATATAACATATACCTTTCTACTTAAGCCAGCATGTTTTATCTTGGTTGTTATTTTCACAAGATTTTGACCATTGTACATTTCAGCTCTCATTAGACACTTTTGAATGTCTTTTCATTCTGTGACACCCACTGGTTGTCGCAGTGTCAATATCTGATGCTGCGCCATCGGCCCGTGGTCAACTCCCAGTTGCAGCGCGAAGCTGTAAGGTTTCTTCCACCAGCGTTTGGGCTTGACTCGTTGTCGCCGCCACCAGCCTGTGTCCCGGTCAATCTGGTCGTTTCTGGTTCGATACCAAATTTGTCATTCTCAACTCGCCTCCAACGCTTGGTCACCGAAGTAACTGCTTTGATCTTAGGTAGATGAAATCAATCAGGCGAGCTGAATCCAGGGTAAAGGTGATACCACACAAGCGTAAGTAAAAGAAAATAAAACAAACTCACAAGGTTCAAATATGTTGAGAAATAACAATTAACTTTATCTGTTGAATACAGGAGTGTGTTTCTCTCTCCCAGCCTGTTTCTATGGATTCGTGACACGTTTTGTGTTTCTTAAGCGAGTTATGGTATCTTAAGTCGTTTGTTAATAAAAACTTGCTTTTGGTAGGAAGACTAAGTCAAAAAGGACATGAAAATCTCGGTCAGCTCCTGCGAGGCACTATTCTCCCAGCCCAACAGCTCTCTGTCGGTCGGGGACATTCGTTTACATGGACACCGACCAAAACCGAGTTGGTGCCTGTCATGGCTTGGGTTCTTTGACAATTCTTAATTCCCAACCAAAAATTTTCTTTGTCCCCAGGACAGGAAAATTTATTACTTCCCATTTTTGGAAGCTAATCACTTTCCCTTTCGTCCATGAGGAGAGGTCGGAGGAGAATTAGACACTTACTTTCTCATATTAGTATCTCATACCAATCCTCTTAGTGGGTGTCAACAACTTCCCCGCCTTTCTTATACATTCACCTTCACCTATCACTCATGCCACCACTCAGCCAATGATCACTCGGCAGCACGGGTGTGGCTAGACTTGGCCTTCTTAAAATTATCATCCAGAAAAAAAATTCTCTTTTCTTTTCTTTCCTTCTTTTCTATCGGCCAGAATTCTTATGAATCCCACATGGCCATAATTAAATTTTTATCTTATCCTGAGCAACCCAAAATCCACTTAGCAGAATCTCCACTGACTCATTAATCACTGCTAGTCAACCTTCAAACTGGGTGGTAGTT
Organism: Acanthosepion lycidas; assembly: GCA_963932145.1. Lineage (NCBI taxonomy): Eukaryota > Metazoa > Mollusca > Cephalopoda > Sepiida > Sepiidae > Acanthosepion > Acanthosepion lycidas. The sequence continues at coordinate 61,432,858 of OZ010610.1, read as the reverse complement.
TTTACTTGATAATCAAATTCTTTATTATTTTCGTGTCACCAGATGGTCATTTTCAAGTCACCATGTCTGACAATAACAATGATCCCCTTCTCGACTCTCTCTTCTCACGTCAAGACCCGGACATACAAGAGATGGGTCTCCTCGCTGGACACAAGAACCAAAACTAAATGATATCTCTAAAAGACAATTACTGGCTATTCTTTTAGGGTGGTCTCACTGAAATTCCTCTGTGATCGCATGTGTGGCATGGCTTTGTTGATCTTTTAGAATTCTGTTTTCCTTGCCACATCACTATCTGATCATGAAATTAATTAATTCTTACAGATTTCTGTCTTCTGCGAAAAGGTATCTTTCTCCATAAATGAAATAAAATCTTTTCCCATTCATTTTTTTTTTTTTTTGTTGTTAAAAAAATGTCACTCGGTCTGTCTCTCAATATAGCTCTTTCTCACCTTAAGTATTTCTCGTTTTTAATTTCTATGCTTAATTAGTTAGCCAATTACCATAGCTAAATAGTGTCACAATTCTTCTAGATAATGTTCATCGCTGTTATGTCCACTGAGGAAATTGTCAGAGCCTAATGTAAACATACAATGTGACCCTTTCCCAAGCTTTTCACCGACTGACCAATGATTGCTCTATATTGTGTTCTGTTCTAGGAAAAGACCTTCTGAATGTTCACATGGTAACAAGATGAAAAATAAATGTCACATCAAGAAATGAAAATGTGAACCTTATCTCCAATATTATATTTACACACTTTATTCAGGGTTTCACCTTGGTTGATAGGTAGGTGACACTTGGGACAACTTCTGCTATGTTGATCTCATAGATCAGCTCTTCCCCCTACTAATTCCTCACCCATCTACACATCCCAACATGTGGCTGGTAATATGAATGGGTGGCATAGGAACCATGCAATGATTAAGTCCATCTCCCAGCAAGGGCAAACCAGAACTGACTCATTCAATGCCAAATAATATAAACCAGTACTCAGAAATAATCGCAGTCCAGTCTGTTGTCACTTGACCTTCAGAAACCCCTATCTACTCCTTTTCTCCATTCTCTTTGGTGAAATTGGATGCCACCCAGAAATTTAAAAAAAAAACATTTGTTAGCCAAAACACTTGAACTCAAGGTAAAATCACATCTTCCTTTTCTATGCAGGTATCCATGGTATCACACCTAACACATACACCAATTCTTTCAGTTATCATCCAGTGTTTTTCTCTGTTATCTTATTCCACTGCACTTGATTACCAGTCATTTCTCTCTATATATGATCATCTTTCCTAATTTCAACATTACACCTTTGTAAACAGCCTTTCAATATTCCTACAACCTTTTAGGCAATGACTAGTGTTGTGCTTGTATTCCTTGTCATAAATGCATAGGATAGAATACACACAATTCTTAATCATAACTAGACATTTGTATTATGTGAATACTGCAAACTTCACAAAAATAATTAACTGCTGGTTATCCTTTCTCTGTAAATGTAAAAAAACTAATAATAGTAACTGATTTTTTTACAGTTTGTAATAAAATTAGTTGTAATAAATTAATTTCAGATACATCTTGAATTTAAAATATTTATTACTTAGAAATGTGATAATCAAGTTGTACTTGGGTTTTGCCATCTGTACCTGTATAATGGTCCAACAATTTGACTGAAAGAAGAAACTTTATTCCTCACTCAACATCTTATTCACTCTCCAATTGATGTTCTAAATAAAGCAAGAACTGAATAACCAAAAATTACCACTAAAATCAGTGGTTTATGAAGAAATATAAATATGAATATTAGTATTCTCAGAAGTATGGGGAGGAAAGTACTATATGAGTTGTTGATGTGTATATTAATGTATTTTGTAACTTCATTTTGTGATGCAGTGTGATATTAAACTTGCAAAATAAGTGATGTTCACAACAAATATTGTGTCTGAAGGCAAAGTTCAGTAGTAGAATTGAGTATTAAAGATTAAAAATTTTGAATTAGATGAGAAACTTTTACTTTTTTGTTTTATTCTTGTAAAATTAACAGCATCTTAGTAATATAAATGACTAGTGTATCTATTTTGTGACTTAAAAATGTTTTAATTTCTGAGGTTTTTTTTTTTCATTTAGCTTTCAATTTATTGTTTCAATTTAGTTTGGCTTGTCAAAATGGCTTTCTGAATGATCAATTAAAGTTGAGTAATTTAATATTGGTACATTTCAGAAAATCATACATTAAAAATGTCAATATTACATTGTAATACACAGTTTCTTTTACTTGCTAAGAATGATATAGCTGACAATCAAATTCCTGTATAGTTTTAAAATAGGTTCAAGCTATCCCCTATTAATGCCAAGATGTTTCCATAAGCAAAAATTGCTAGCAAGTTTGAAGATAAACTATAAGCTTAAGTTGAAGCATGTTAAATATGCTTGTGTGTGATTCACAAGTGTATATATTTTATCCTGAATAGAAGTTTACATTGCTCACTGATTATTAAGTATCTATATTCTTTGCCATAAAAAAGTCAACAAACAAGATATTTTTTGTTATTGCATTATTTCTGTTTCATTTTCATTTCTCTCCACTCTTCAAAAATCTGAAAAAATATTCATGTCTAATTTAAGTTGTTCATTACATCTTTGTTATAATTTAAATTTTAAATGACTTTCCTGTGTTGTCTGAACTTCTAATATCAGGTATTGTTATTATCTAACAAACTATTCAGACAGCTAACTTGTAAAGCAACAAAGGTAAGGATAAAAATCCATAGAATTCATCAAATAAAGTTTCTTTTTATTTCTCTCTTTTTCTTTATCTCTCTCTATGTTTACATAATGCATAATCTCAGAGAGATTATGCATTATGTAAACATTTTTATGTGGCCATCATTTTTAAAAAAAAGAATTCAAATAGAATTGTTGGGTAGATGGTGTCCATAAATGGATGCAATGGTTATGAAGCAGTGCAATATAGTGGTCACCAGACAATGACGTCTTTGTGCAGAGCAGACCAACCCATGCCATGTGAATACATTCCACACCATTATGTAATCACCACCAGCCTGTAAAGTACTATGTTGGTAAGTAAGGTTCATGGATTCATGGGGGTCTATGCTACATCCAAAAGCTACCATCAGCCTGAACCAACTGAAACCACATGTTGCCATTCTTTCAGAGTTCACTTAGGGACATCATGAACACAGATGAGGTGCTACATCTAGTGTTATGATGTTAACCTTGGTGGGTCTTCTGTTCCATACTTGTGGGAAAGCTAAATAATGCTAGACTGACCTACTGGATGTGCATCTGGTAACTTCTGCATTGAATGTGGATACTATTTGAGCCAGTGTTGCTTGCCTGTTGCCACAGACATTTCTAACCAGATATCTCTGGTCACAATTTTGACACATTTGTTAGGATAACAATTTTTCCTGTCTTTCTAGAAAAGATCAGCCCACATTTCACCTGGTATATTGTTCTTGAAATATCCATAACATTGGCCTGCTTTATCTAAAAAACATTTCACAATTAACCTTAAATCCATATTATCAAAAGCTTAGCCATGATTCACTACAGTCACATGCCTTGACCTGACACCTTGTAATTTAATCATAATCTACCTTAGGGTAGATATAATTAAGGAGCCTAAAAAGATTATCCAAGCAAAATCAGTTTTGTGAATTATAGGGTGTATCATGTTCAATTCTTAATGTTATTTTTTTATTATTCATTGTTAAACTACAGTGGTTGGTTATGCTGAATATCTACTTTTCACTGAAAGATAAAATAATATTTTGAAATACAAATGCACTTTTATTAAGAATGTTGTATTTCAATCCATTTTATATTGAAATAGGTTCCTTTAGAGATCACCTGTTGGCTACTTTGCTTTGTTTTACAAAGGTGTTACCATTTGGAATAAATGAACCAGATGGGAGGAACCAGATGTATCACTGTGTCTAAACTGGAAAAACTGTCCGCAAGATGGCTGATATTCAGTTTTGGAGCTGATGTCTCTTTGGCCCATTTGGCATCTATCCATTAGTCTAATAATAATTAGCCACTTATTCATATTAGTTGTCAGTGGTTTTCCAGTCATTAACTGAGTCATTCTCTCTTGTAGCATATTCGGTCTTTCCTAGTGATATCTTTTGAGTTTTTATAACTGTTTCACTTCTGCAGCATTTTTCCCCAAAATTAAAATAATACTTTCTTTTCATTTTTTGATGCTTTCTTATATTCCTCATAGCTACAGTGAATAACAAAAATAATTTAAAAAATAAATGCATCCTTAAATAAACTGTATACCTTCAGACTACAGAAATTATCTCAAAACAAAAACAATTTTATTTTTAACTTGCTCTTTAAAGCCTATTCATGAGCTTTGTTAGTTTCTCTGACTTGAAATATATATTGGATGTATTTTGTTCTTAATTTCTTTTTGAGTGTTTATTAAAATAAGCCTGTTTTGAGTATTTAATATTGACCTTAGAATATGTCCTAATACCCATTTTATATGGCCTGAAAATATCTTTGTAAATAGCCAAATTTTAAAAATTTTCAGAGGCAGAATCATCACAATAGGAACAAAATTAGGTATGGGCAATTTTAGGCACTCATTCTGCTCTTGGTTTCTAGTATTGTAGATAAAGTTACTCAAACTTCTGTATTCAGTTGATGTATAATTATGGATAATGTCCATAATGCAAAATAAATACATTGAAAATTGCTCAAAACACTGGCTTAACACAGTAAATATATCTCCTTATAAATGCCTGATCTCCAACAGTTTCTATAACAGTCTATCACTACACTCAGCACCACAGATCTCTGGTGCCTTAGACATAATGTAACACCTTTTACTGCCGTCTACACCCATTGTGTTCTTGATCTCAGAGTAGAAGATTGAAGGTCATAGTCTTGCAGTACTGGTCAAGCCATGGCAGGTGCTATATTATATTAATAAAAAAAATATCTTCACAATGAAAAATAAAACGAGAGATTTGTGGGGTTAATCTTCAGTTGGTTTATATAGCTCTTGGTACAACAAAAATTAACCCTTCTTCAATGTCGAGTGACACTGGGCTTTGTCTAAATTTCTGGAAGGCTGGGTTCAAAATCTTGGAATCAGGAATTCTGGTTGGCAGCTATCATGAATTTCAAAGGCACACAATGTAGGGTATCAGCCCAAAGTCCATGATCTCCCCAAGGTTATCTGCTTATATGCACTTTGGCCCAAAACTGGCACAGGCCAAAGGCTTCTGGGAATTTGGTGATTCCCCAACATTTATTAATTCAAATAAAGGTTTTCTTTGTTCCCTATTTCTGCTTTCTTTATTAGTTTTCCAAATTTGGAGAATTAACCACATTCCTTGGGAGTAGTCACAGGGATTGCTTCTCCCTAAACTTCAACCAACTGTTTTTGTGACAAATCTGATTTTTAAAGTGCATAGACAAAATGGGTGGAGTTCCATTCCATCCATTAATTTTAATTCTCCAAATCTTTTCTATTTTCCTGGAACTATCTCTGTCCAGCGAAAATGCAAACCAGACCACTGATGACAGAATTTGTTTTCATAACTCCAACCTTAAACATCCATTATATCTGACCTGTTAAGAGAAATTTGTTCTCATTTTAACCTTCCAAGTGATAGATAAAAATTATTTACCAATCTGCATTTGTCAACAAAAATATATTTCTTTACCTAAATTCTCAAACAAGAGACAAAACACAAACCAGATCATCATCTTGGTACAACATGATTGATTTTCATAACCTCAACCCCAAGAAAAAGGGTTCAGTCTTTGTTTTCACTTTCATCAATGAAAATATGAACCTCATCTGCTTCTCTTTTCATTAATATGTGTTTTCTCAATTTCTCCAGAAAGCAATAAACTTATTTCTCAAATCTGTTTTCATCTGCATGCGAGACTCTCAATAGATAAGAAAAATAAACTTTTAGGAGAGAAGAAATCCAGACATGCCCTATTCTCACTGAGGAAAATATTTCCACTCTCTCTCTTAAATAATGTGACACTATTTAGCTATGGTAATTGACTTAACTAATTAACCATATAAATAAAAGCAAGAAAAGAAGATACCCCGAAATTTTTCTTTTTCTTTTTACTTAAGAATAAAATTGAGTTACTTTCTCAAAGACATGTAAATTGGCGTGGACAGTGAACTCGCAGAAAGGCCATATGCAAGCTTTTGACAGTTGATTAATGGTGTTTGTAAAAGTGCTTGCCGAGAAAAATACAAGATTCAGAAAAAGCGTTGAGATATCAAGTGGCAGACCATATGGTGATTATCAAAAAATTTGGTATGAAAAAGTATTCCGAAATGATTTACCGATACAGGGTAGAGAGAATCAATATTAATTATCTTCCCAAGATATCATTTTTAAGTGCCAGCAAGTTGAAAAGCCATATGTTCATTGTGAAAAATTTCGGCATGAGAAAATATTCTGATACGGGGTAAAGAGAATTGATATTTACTTTTCCAAAATGTTACTGACATGTTAAGTAGCCATATGGTGTCTATAAAATTTTGGCATGAGAAAAATATCTCGAAAGAATTGCAATTTGGGAAATAAATTTATTTTCTCAAGAAGCCAAGGATTACAGTAAATGCTAACTTCATGAAGGGACCAGATGGCAGATTTTGACAATTGATTGATGGAGTTTGTAAAGAGTGCTGGTTAAGAAGACACAGTGGCCAGAAGATCTGAGTGATTTTAAGTGGCAATGTGTGATTTGTAAAAATTTGGCTGATGGGGGGAAAAAGAATTTTGTAAACCAAAAAAATTCTGGGTTATAATTTTGATGAGGCCAGCTTAGCCACACCTGCACATCCGGGACGCCATTGGTCAAGTGGTAGCAATGGTGATAGGTGGATGTAATTTAATGAGAAGGACAGGGAAGTTATTAATACCCATGGACAGGATTCGTTCGAGGTATCAATGTGAGAAGGGGGAGTTTAGGGGGATAGCTCTCCTCTAACCTCTCCTCACGGATGAAGGGATCCCCCCAAAATGGGAAGTAATCAATTTTCCTGGCTTGACAACAAAGAGGTTTCTTGTCAGAAATCGGGATTTACCAAAAATCCCAGATTGTATCTAACCCTGCACCAGTTTTTGGTCAGTATCCATATAAACAAACGCCCTCGGGCCGTTCTACAGTCAGACAGTAGTCAGTCAGTTCGAGTAGCAGGAACCAAAGTGTTGCCTCGCAGAAGTTGACCAAGAGATTCCACGACCTCCGACTAGCAAGTTATATTGACGAATGAAGCTAAGCCATCACTTAAAAACTAAACCAGTTGACTTAGAGGACCAGAACTTGCCTAAGAAGTGTAAAAATGTCACACTCCGTAGAAAACGGGTTGGGAGAAAAACACACTCCTGTATATAACGGACGGATAAAAGTTAATTTGCTACTTTTAACATACTTGAACCTCTTGGGTTTTAATTTGCTTCTTTTTCTTTATGGTTTTGCGATATCACCTTCAGTCTAGACTCATCTTACACTACGCTCAGTGCCTGATTGATCTCATCTACCTAAGATCAAAATCACAACATGGGTAGCTTAGACTTGAGATCAAAGCAGGTACTTCGGTAACCAGACATTGGAGGTGAGCTGGGAATGACGGAGCTGGTGTCAAACTGGTTGCAGCTGGTGTGAAGCCTTTAGCATTGACCGACCATCCCACTTGGTACCTTGACCAAAGGATTCCGCTGGGTAGCAATGACCACCAATCGACCGGGACACAGGCTGGTAGCAGCAATTAAGAGTCAACCCTAAAATGTCGGTAGGAGAATTATTAAGAATTTGTAAGAAGAAACATGCTGATATACTGCCATAGGTAAGAAGAGGTCTCCTGATAGAGAAGGGTTTTTTTTCTTTTTGGTATGTGGGACATTCAGCAACTATATCATCAATGAATTTATTAATTCACATCCAGAAAATGGAAGTTCTGGCTAGCAGCTGGTTTTTCTCCATTACTTTGTCCAACATATGTCACTGCTATAGAATGTTAAATTGGAGTTGTAGGTCTGATGATTGTATTGAACAAAATACCATCTTGGATAACATATTACTCTTTGAAATTCCTGCATGGAAGAAGACAGCCTGAGAAACTGGAGTAACTAGCAAGCTATCCAGTTATCACTTGACAAACTTTTACAGAATAGAATTCTCTATGGTCTCCAACTTGATATTCTGTAGTTGTGTTGGTGAAGCACTAAACTGCATATTCAGATTGTGAAAGTCAAGGTTGATGTCCTCAATCTCTTGGTGACATCCTTGATAATCAGCTACTGAGACTGCTTTTTTGAACTGTAATTCATTATAAAGTCAAACACTCAAATACTGATTAACATTCTTGCCAGTCTTAGAAGTGTTTCTGCTAGATTTTATAATTTATCCTAATGGTTTATTGCCTCTCTGAACTGTCATTTTATAGCAGCACATATAATAGTTTAATCTAAGTCAAAAACGAACAGAAGCATCTCTATATTGGAGTATCGTGTCTCCTGTCCTGACACCATTTTGCTTGTGAAAGCAATTGGTATATCATTTTGAAGATAGAATGCACCAAACCCAGAACTCTATATTAATCTGTACAACTTTGAAGTTGGAGTAGTAGTCTTGCACAGTTTCTCTTTGACAAGAGATTTGCTAATTTTCTAAGACAACCAGATAAACTCGCTGTTTATCATTGAGTGGCTTGGTAAGCATTTCTAAATAGAAAGAAAATTTGATAAGACCACTTCAAGGTATGACCAAAGAATGCTATTTCTGATGCTTTCCTACCAACTTTTAAAAATTTAATTTACAATATCTGTCTCTTTTGTCTTCTAAAGGAACTCATTGAGCATATATTTATGGTCACTGTCATCCTCTTTGAATCCATAGACAATCATGTCTTCAGAGAAGTCAGGAACATTTTTCATATCATCAAACTTTTCACACATAGCTCACTGGAATTCATCCAAAGGATTCTTTACTCCTACTGAAGATTTATTGAATGTTTATCTACTGAATGAACTTATGAACATTGTCATCTCTTTCAATGCTCTATCCAGCTATTATTCAAACATCTCATTGCCAAATCAATAGTTCAGTATTGATTGATACAAAATATTGCTTAAATTTACTAAAGTATTATTAGTATATAACTGACTTGTTTAAAAAGTAAAACAGAAAAATAGTTTTAATCTTATACACTGTGGCTCAAAAGTCATCAAGAGATTTCAAAATAACTCCTTTACCTTGTAACTTTAATTCACAATACCATAGTATTATATAGAGTAGACATGGGAAATAAATACACACTGTTACGACCAATTACTGCAGCACAAAGTTTAAAAAGGAAAGATAAAAAAACAACTCATTGTCAAAAAGACCCCAAGGTTTACCACTCCACAGTGAAAGGATTCATTACAGGGTCAAATACACAATTTCAGAACAATAACCAACAGTGATCAACAACAAACACCAATATACAAATTAACAAGATTTAATTACAACTAGACAATACATAAAAACACTTCAAGATGTGTGCTATACATTTCTGTGTGGAAAGATGCATGCATTATTTCATGAAGGCAAAAGTTGAAACAAAAACTTAGCTTCAGTCTTTCTTCTACAATAAAATAAGGTTTTCTCTTTTCCCTTTTCCTCTCTTCTATGATTCTCTTTGTCCCTATTAATTTCAAACCAGTGCATTTACTCAAGTAGTGGTATACTTTGATCTATTCTTCTTACTTTAACGTTGCATTCATCATCTGGTCATTTAGTTTCAACAATGCAGGAATCATACATTTAGTTATGAAAATTTGATGCTGTGTAAGTCATAGGTTTAACTGTGCAGAATTCTATTTCCGGATCCTTTGTCCAATTAAGTACATCGCATATGTGTTTCTTAGGTAACAGTCATGTTTTGCTATTCACCTATGCCCTTAATGTAAGCTCAATAGTGTTAAGTGAAATTGGAGTTTGTCTTTTGTTGTGCAATCTCTCCTGCTTGACTGTAACAAGTGAAAGAGGAATTATCCGTGCAAGACTCAGTTCCATTTAATTCTGTGTTGGAGTTTCATGTGAGTTGGGGGTCATCATTCCTTCTCTTCAATTCTGTAAGTCAGTTCACATGAGAATTTAATATACACTCTGTTTCCTTCAAGATTCATTACCCAAACATTCATATCTGGTCAAATGATTCGTCATGTGTCTGAGAATGAGTCTATTTTTAGCTTTGGCTTCCATCTATCAAAAGAGAGAGAGGGAGAGAGTTTACATTTTGTTAGAGAGATGGGTCTCTAAGTGTAAGTTTTTGTATAGGTATTGGTGGTGAGTTGTGGAAAGTTGTAGCAACACTAGTTAAGAAAGATTTCATCATTTTCAGCTTCACATGAATGTGACCTTTCTAAGGCATTATCTATCACTATCGTCACTGCTTTCAGGCTTTGATGTCTGTCTGAAGATTGTCCTTTAGCTATTGGAGAGTCTGAGGTGTGTTGACATAAACCTTTTCTTTGAAATAACCCCATAAGAATAAATCAAGGCTTGTCAGATCCAGAGAATATTGTGGCCAATTTATGCTGCAACTGTTAGAAATTATTCCTTTCCCCCAAATTTGCCTATAAGCTGGATTGTGGCCCTTATCATATAAGCTGTCACCCCATCTTGTACAGAAACAAATTTGTCAAGTCTACATTCAAGTTGATGCACTCTTCTTCAATACTCTCCATACTCACTCAAATATTCCTTTGTTCTTAACTAAATATGGTCTGCCACTTCATCAAAACTTGGAGAATCTCTCACACTGTAATAGTGACAATATGCTTGTTGAGTTTGAATTATTGATCCTTGTTTTTTTGTAAAAAGATTTCACTAATTGTGTTCATTTTTCAGTTGTGTATTTTTACATTATTAATTTCCAAAATCTCCTTTGTAACACTATTTGGGTTGCTGGTAATTAATAATAATAATAACTTGCAATATCAATGAAAATGAGATATTGATGAATAAACTAGCTTGAAAAAGGTTAAAAATATCAAGAATGATAGACTGATAATAACTGATTCCCAGGGAATTGAGATTTATACAATGATCCAGTTGACTGGCTGAAGGCAATGCTTGGTTTGTGCAAACAGGCCAAGTGTTGACAATCTTCAGCAAACAATACATGAGGAGAATTAGGTTAAATGTTAATTAGGTTCCAAATGAAATCATTTTACAGAGATGTCAGTATGGAAAACAATAAATTGAACACCTGCAGAGTGCTGACCTTCAGCTGAATGGATTGTCACCATAATATCAGTTGCAAAATTCTCCCTGATAAAGACAATGTTGTGTCAATTCACTTATGAGATGATAGCATTTGGAACCATATTATTTTTTTTTTAATTAGTCTTTGACTGAATGCTGGAGGTGACATGTGCAGAAGAGTGATCAAGGAAGGAGAAGGGGCTGCCTGCACCCATTGAAGGGTAGCAAGCACAGACGAGAGATTAAGGAGATTGAAGGAGTTGCTCACACCTACTGGAAATCACTGGTGGGAGATGGTAATAAGAAAAAGTAGAAGTAGCCAGGGGGAATGATGCCTGCACCCATCTCCCATGAGAGAAGGAGAATTCCCCAAAATTATGAAGTAATTTAATTTTTTAGGACCAATAACAATAGATATGACAGGAGGATGAAATACCAATCTCACCCCCCTAACTACATCTCACTCCTACACCAGTTTTGTTTTGGCAGACAACAATGGACATTTGTTGGAAATCAGAGGATTCACTGAAAACCAGTCTACATTTGCCCCGCACCTGTTTCTAGTTGGATTCCATAAATATGAATGCGCGAAAGCGAATTCTGATAGTTGAGAGCTGAGAAGAGACAGGAGAGAAGTGGCAGAGGTCACTGAGAGATTCCACAACTCCTGCTGATCACAAGAACCTCCGACTTCAGCCTTGAACCAAAATTACCAAATCAGTAAAACAAATTTTGCTAACTTTGCAAGCCAAAACTTACCAGCTTAAGTGTTGCATCTGATTTAGGAACACTTTTGGTTGACAAGCACCTGTATGTGAACACAACTACTAACGAACAATTAAGTATGCAGTATTCGATATAAAAATAGTAATTATTTGTTATATATATTTCGAGTGCTGTTTTTTCTCCAATTTTATTGTACGACTTCACTCAACTTGGTCCAGCCCAACACAAAGATACCTGCAACGAATCAATCTTGGCCTCCTTATAATCAATTAATCGCAACAAGGGCTAAGGCAGGTCAGGATCAAAGAGATCACTCCATTGATCAAACAAGGATCCACTCCGGGCTGACCACGAAAAAGGTGTTACATTTGTTGCTGTGAACTAGGATTGGCCCTGAAAGGTTACACCATTACAAAATACCTGAAAGAAAACTAAAAAAAAGTTAATAAACACAAAATTTATTAAACTTTCAGACCTCTTGATGATTTTCGGGCCACCCTGTATGTAATCATATATAAGTAATACAAACAGGTTTACCATGTATTGTTACTCATTTTACATTGTTTATTGTCATAAAATATTTTTTGTAGCATAGAATAAAAACACTGGAATAAATCAAACTCCATTTCATTTCGTCATTACTAATTATCTAAATGTGAATGATGCTTTGAAAATTAGTTTAATTTAAACATTTTTGTATTGACCAGAAACTTCAGAACTGTACTTTTTGAAATACATGGATCTTTGATTGGAAACCAAGGTCTTACTTTAATTTAACTTTTAATTATCTTGCAACTGCAAATTTGATTACACTCTCTTGCTTCATAAATTAGTAACCTGCTTGTATTAAATGCTAATTGCAATTTATGCTGTAAATTATTATGAGAATATTGAATCAAGAGTCCTTTCTCGGTCAAAAATTGAATTATTAAAATATTTCAATATGTAATTATGCCACATTTAAATCTGTTTCTTCTAATTACAAAACCACATTGTAGATTCATTGCTTGTGATTAATCACAATTTCAAGTACCATATATACACACATATCATGTGACTTTTGAAGACCTAATTTTGAAGCTAATTTTAAAGGGGTCACATCATACACAAGATATAAAATTAGCCTATGAACTGCTGGCCCTGGTTATGCCATTGACTAAACTATAATCCATTTACTGTAGTCAAATACGCTTTAAAATTAGGTCTTCAAAGGTTGCATAATATGTGAGTATATACAGTAGGTTAGAATTAATTTTGAGTTTAACTACATTTAACAGCAATTATATTTCTCATTTGGGAAATCTGCACATTAATTATGCCTGCTAATATAAATTCCAGTATCATCTGAATTTGCTGGTGATGAAATTCAAAAGTTGCTGCTCACTGAATTATAAATATCTACTTTTTTTTACCTATATGGATTTGTTTATGCCTCTTTATTTTTCTGTGAAAATCTGTGATTCAATGTTTTTAGTTGTTAAAATCAGAGGAAAAGTTACTGTGGTCAAATAAATTCTAAGCGATATATAATCATTAATAAAATACAAGAAATGAAATAATTTATTTGAATTGATAGTACAAGTAAAAAAAAAAGTAAGATTCAAGATGTCTGAAAATATGTTAAACAAAATGAACCTGTTATGAATACTAAAAGACATTCACAAATTCTCAGAACTTGTCTCTGAACATTTTTGATTCCACATTTTCTTGTAATTAATGACTCACAAGTTTGTTCTTCAGAATTTCAATATTTTATTGGTAACAAGATTGAGAGTACCAGAATGTAATCTAACTGATTTGCTCTGTGACAGTGGGGTAATATTTTGTCTTGAATCCTTTCACATTGATTCTGAGTCAATATCTGAGAAATGTGTACTAAGTTATCAGTATAAGGTATATATCATTTCCAAAGACTGATAGTATAATTAATTCAATATCTTTATTGTCCTATACTGTGCTCTTATTTTTATAACAGAATTCAGAGTGTAGTTAAATAAACTACATTGGAGGGTAATGTGGTTGTTATTTATGACAATATGAACAAATTGTGCATAAGCTAGTGTTTAGTAGATAAAATGGTTGTAACATTGTGGCTGGTATGAAAGGGATGTTACCAAAACACATCAAATTCTTTTTACAGTGAAAGAAAGTTGTTTCTTATCTCAGAAGAATTCGGAGATGAATTTCACCAACAACTTCCATGTGTGTTATGTCATCAGCTTGAAAATTATTCTGGGTAGTTGGGAGTATTTGGGGTGATATTTAATGAACAACAGCCTGTTTAATATCTTGATTTTGTCACCTGAGTGAAGAATTATTCTTAAAGCTTGATGTTTGTAATATTAATATTTGTTGTATAAAATAGATGTTTTTCATCATTAGGTTGCCAAGTTATTGATGTACTTACTATAATAATGTTTTAAGAATTATGTTGATTTAAAAAAATATGTGGACCATTTCTTTATTTTCTTTAAAATTTCTAAACAAGACTTTTTGTACTTTAAAAGATAATGATTAATTTTTGTCATTTTTTTTAATATAGGTGGGCCTGGCTCAAAGAAAGGAGCAATTGTTAATGAATTGATCTGTACATTTGGTTTTACTTTAATCAATACTGAACGTATAATTTTACATGAATTGATGAAGAACCAAAGTGAAAATCAGGTTCCTTTTGATCCTTCTGCTGTTATCAGAAATCAGTTGAAGGTAACAAATATTTCTTTTTTGTTATTATATATTTGTGAATGAATTCAATGTTTCTCTTTTATTCTTGTAGATTCAATGCAATAAATGTTCATTTTATATACCTTTGTTCATAACTTATCAACTACTCAGTCTATTGGAACATATACACCATGTTCACAAAATGTTTACATACACATTCCTCACAAGCATATAAATCCCTTTTTTTTTCTTTTTTTTTTTTTATCCTTGACAAAGTATTAGTTTTGTTCAAACTGCTAAATGTTTAACAAGTCCCACTAGTCCACTGGGACTTTTTCTGTTGGATACATATCACTAATTACAATCATAAAGTAGTGGTATTGTTGTTATACCAATGGTATTTACAGGCCTTTTTGTGTTTGTTAAATAAAACCAACAAACATTGGAAAATAATCTTTCTTTGAACTGTGCATATCAAAATTTAATACTACAGAATCACAAATAATTGAATTGTCACCGAAAGTTATACTGAGTATGGCATGGTATTTTTATGCATATAAAAATTGTATTAGATATTTTAGAATATTTCAATATCTATAAGAGATATAAAAATAAAAAAATAAAAAGAAATATTAAAAACTAACATCATTTACTGATGTTTATTTTTATATCCAAGCAACTTCTTTAGAAAACATTAGTATCCAGAATAGATGGACATATTCTGTAAAATTGGTCAAAAATAGGTGTTGTGCAAATTGTGTTGGTTAATTATATAGATATTTGTATTTATCTGTAACATTTATTTAGGATGGGATTAATTATAAAAAACGATGTCAAATCATTTTGCAAGATATTGAGTCAAAAGAATACCAATTGTATTTGAACATTTTGATATTGAGCAAAGCAAATATTTTTACATTTTGTTTTAAGTGACATATCACTTCAGGACATAAACAATCATGACTTTCCATAGATTCCTTTTGTCTTTATTATCTGTGAATTTACATGCCTTTTTGGGGAAGCTATTGAAGTAGTTTCCGGTTGCTTTTTCATGGTTTTCTTTCTTCTAGATTGGCTGCTGAGTAGACTGGGTTCTAGAGAACCCAGTCTACTCATTTATTTCTTTATAACTTTATTTAATGAATTATTAAAATATTGATGATGACTATAATTGTGACATATATAAAAATGAAAAGCAGATTTTAATGGTTTAAAATATAAAAAATAATGAAATGTTTCACTACAATATTTCAGTAACTTCAATACAATGAAGTATTGTATTGAAGTTACTGAAGTACTGTTTAGATTTTTTATTATCAATTTTTTTAAAAATTTATGGTCTATTTATATGCTTGTTTTCATGAAGGAATTATAATGGGACAAAATTTAATTGCTTTACTTTCTTTGCATTGCATTCAACTTAGTCTCATCCCAGTCTCAGAGGATATATTGGAGGATAAAATAAAAATTGATATTAAACTAAAAGAAAATATAAAACCTTTTTTAATTTTGTAAACTATTCCAGAATGTCTGTATAATGTTTCTCTCAAGATATGGTTGTATAGATTAGTGATATTACAAGTTTTAATTGTAAATAAAAAACAAACAAGAAGAGAAATTTTGATGTCGATTGAAAAATAGACACTTATTATTTTATTAATAAAATTATGAGAGAAAGTTCACTAGCGATTATGTGAATTAAAACTGCATCTTTTAATTTAAAGAGTTTATATAATGCATTTGGATAACGCTATTCACAAGGAAATTTTGGTTATTAATACAGCATAATTTATCTTGGAACATATACAATATAACATTATATATCAAATTTGTTACCATGATGTGGTGTCTCATGACAACAATTATGACTGAGTAGTGAGTTCGATCTTCATCGGATGCTCCGTGCTTTTGGACTTGTACCACATCTAAGCTATGCTCAGAAAATCACCATATCAAATTCACATTAAGAATTTTTAATATTAATTTACTGAGTTGTCATGTACTAAATCTTACTTTTGAGATTTAACAATTTGTTAATACAATATTGATAACCATCACTTATACATGATATAAAATGTCTACTAAGTGGGCCATATTCTTCAAATGATTTCAGTAATGAAAATTGTTTACAGATAAAATGATTAAACCATCATTAATTTTATTTGGTGTATTCATTTATTACATTAAAATTTGATAATTCAACTTTTTCAAGTAACTTAAGCCATGAAATATAAATAAAAATCCTTTATTACTGCTGTTGTCTAAAACCTTCACCTCTCCATAAATATCTACTTCATTTAAACTGAAACATGAGAAATTTTGGTTGATTATATGAAATAAGTTCTTCATATTAAAAGTGTACTATGACATGAAGCATGAGTCTTAGAAATGATAAATACTAACTTATTTTTGAGAATTTCAGCTTTCTAATATATTGTTTCTTTGAAATTGATCCAATGAGATTTCATCTGAACAAAAAGTCAATAGATAATCACTAGAGAACTAGTGGGAAATAGACATTAGTAGGCATCTGTTTATCTCACAAAATAATGTTAAAAATTCAGTCCTTTTTGTGAGCAGCATCTGGAGTAGCTTAACAGTCTTGAGTTTTGCATGGTACTCTCTTCTGCAGGTATGACAGACAAAGCTGGAATGTGGAATGAAGGTTCTGAGATTGCTCTCTCTCCTCTCTCCTCTCTCCTTCCTGTGTTGTCTTTTAACCTTTAATTGTTGGTTTTACTTTTTGTCTCCTGTTTTGTGCTCTCACCAGGTGTTAAGACTGGAGTGAACTCCTCCATAGCACAAGCCTGGGTAATGGTATATAGAGGCTGGGTATTGCCCAGACCACATTGCTCCCTGATTCTCAACTGTATCAACAATACAGGGCATTACATTTGGGGATGGATTGGCTGCAGGAGTTGTCAGTGTTGACAGCCAACCAGTTTCAGGGCTCCACTCTGGATTTTTTGTCAGGATTTACTTCCATAGTGTTTACCATGTTTGGATATGGTTGCAGGGCAGTGGAGGTCTAAACTCAGGGTTTTCCTTCTAAATGAACTGCCTTCATGGGCTGATGAATTCCTACCTGAAGCAGATGATTATGAGGTGCCAGTGGTCCATTTTTGCTATTTCTCCAGCTTGTAACTGAACTTAATTGGTAGCATTTTATAGACAGTGGGAGCATGTCCCCACTATCACCCCTGCTTATGACAACCTTTGGAACATATATAATGTACATATATAAACATTATATACCTTACATGTTTTAGAAACTCCCTAATAATTAACATTATATATATGTGTGTGTGTATATATATATATATATATATATAACATTATGTAAAATTTCAGATATAGCTGAAATATATATCAGTAAAAGGACAATATGAATCAAGACAAAAGGAAAACATATCTTCTGATGGACTTTATCAAGACAAATGTAAGAATTTTATGTTGCATCAAGTATTTATAAACAAAAGTAAATATGTTGTTAGTTTCCAAAAATTTTTAAATTTAAGAGATGTGAAGAGCAGTCGTGACAGTTTATTTTATATATACCTGCTTCAGAATTATTGTTATTGGTATTTTTGTTTCTGATCATATCCAAAATAGTTTTGAATGTGGTTTTGATATTGTTAACATTGGATAATGATGTAATGAATATGCATACACCTGGATTCCCTCTCACAGTAATATGATTGGCTGGTGTCACCCATAAATACAGACTGATGTGGAGATACAGGGACAACGCCTATTGGCTATGCCATTGCCTACCTCTACGACGAGTACCAGTCCATTACAGTTACCTGCTAGATTGTCCTGCCTGGTTACAGTAGTCAACTACCACTTTGCTACTTCGAACAAATATATCTCTTTCTGGGATATATCAGTTGGCAACATGATTCAAAACAACCTCACAAGTTAAAATAAAAGAAAACAAAAATATACAGTTGACAGCACTTACTAACGAAGAACATTAGAAAGACTTGTTCAGCGCTTACAGAAAGTAAGTAATTTTTCCCTCATTTTTGTTTTAACGCTTATTAACGAGGAACATTAGAAAAGGAAAAACTTGTGCAACGCTTACAGAAAGTAAGAAATTGTCCCCCCCCTCTTGTTTGGATATAGAAAATTTTATTGTCTACATAAATTGGAGCAAAATTTTTTCTTGTGGATACGTTGGCAGAATGGAACAAATTGCGGAATTAACTAAAATGCTACAAGTCACTTTACAGCAACAATTTATTCAACAACAAGTTATTCAAACCAAAGGCAAAAGACAATAAAGCACTTTGGGAAGACGTATTATCTAGGACAACAAAAGAACCGGGTTCTAGATTTTTTTCTGCTGAAGGAATTTCAAATTTACTCTCTGAATTTAAATACTACCCTGACAGTGTTTCAATGTTTCCAGCTTATTTTCGTAGGTTTGAAACAATATTTATGAAAAGATGCAAACAATGGTCCAACGAAGAAAAAATCACTCTATTGTTGCAGGAGTTGGGAACAGAAGAAAATACAAAATACGCAAATTTAATCCCCCCAAAGAAAACAGAAGAAATTACGTTCAGCGAAACAGTAGAAATTTTGTCGAAAATTTTCGATAATAGAAATAGTCTGTTTCATACACTATACAAGTGTCTAAATATCGTAAAACAAGATGATGATAATTTTGTCACGTATGCAGGTATGGTCAACGTACAGTGTGAGGCGTTTAAATTAAAGTAATTGTCAAGCAACATGTTCAAGTGTCTAATTTTTGTGCAGGGTCTAACGACACCAAAGGACAAAGAAATTAGATCAAGAATCCTCACTATCATGGAACAGGATCCGAAAATTACGCTACAAAAAATAACGGAAAAATGTCAAAAGATAATACTCGGATTGAGGAGAAGAGCATTTTGCGAGTACAAACTGTAAGACAACAGAAATGGATACAAAATAAAGAAAGAAAAATTATATGCAGTTCATGTGTACGACAGCATTTAAAGAAGGATTGTTTGTTTAGGGATAAAATATGTTTTAATTGTGGGCGTTCCCATTGTCAGGCAAAACAGAGAAAAGTAAAATCAAAGTCTCAAACAAAGGTGAACGTAGTTTTGTCTAAAAACGAAATTGAGGAGGGTCAAAGAAGAAAATACCTCAATGTAAAAATAAATGGGCAGACCGTAAAGTTATTACTCAATTCAGGAAGTGATATCTTGGTAATAAATGAGCAAACATGGAAAAAAATTGGTTATCCAGCATTGACTAACACAGACAAAATTGCCAAGAGAGTGTCAGGAAAAAGACTTAAGTTTAGAGGTGAATTAAAATGTAACATTGCGTTCATGGGAAAATTTCACAAATCGAAACTGTATGTGCTCCCTGGTTCAGTAAACCTCTTTGGTTTAGACTGGATCATATTGTTTAATTTATGGGAGTTGCCGGTGAATTTTTTCTGTAACAAAGTTAATGTCATAGAGAACTATAAGACGAAGCAAACAGGAAGATTTATTACAGATTTGAAAGGCGAATTCCATTGTGTCTTTTCAGAAGGACTAGGTCTGTGCACAAAAACATAAGTCAAATTCGAATAGAAAGAAAATGTTAAACCAAAGTGAAAAGTACCATTTTTGGCACTAGAAACAATAAATGAGAAAGGTTGGAGAAAATTGGCGTAATTTCAAAAGTCGATTACTCGGATTGGGTGTCTCCAACCGTAGCTTATTCCAGTAAATAACAGACACCATGTTGGCTGGTATGGTGTATGCAATTTGCATATTTAGATGATATTTTGATTAAAAGTGAAAATGAAGCCCATCACAAAACGCATATTAGAGCGGTATTTCAGAGAATTGAGAAATACAGGTTCAAGCTGAGTGCTGAAAAATGCAAGTTCTTCTTAAAGAAGATAAAATATTTAGGGCAGATCATTGACAGTAAAGGAAGAAAACTGGATCCAGAAAGGGCTGAGGCTATAAAAAATATGCCAGCACCTGATAATGTGGCTTAAACTCCGAAGAGGAAAATCATTGTAGCAGCAGATGCCAGTAATGAGAGACTATGTGCGGTATTGCTTCATAAATTCAAGTACAGATCTACGAAGCCAATAGCACATGCCTCGAGAATGTTACTTCCTGCAGAACGAAGTTACAATCAAATCGAAAAAGAGAGTTTAGCAATAATCTACGCTGTAAAAAAATTTCACAGGTTTCTATATGGAAGAGAATTTATTCTGAAAACAGACAACAAACCGCTGTTAGCAATATTTGGTTCAAAAAAGGTATATCAACTCACGCAGCAAATCAACTACACTTGGGGTGTAATTCTATTGAATTATAATTTCAAAATAGAATATGTGCTTTCAAAGAAGCTAGGTCACGATGATGGGTTATCAAGATTGATACCTAAATATACAGAACCACTGGAAGAAACAGTAATAGCAGCGCTAAGAGACAAAAGTGAATTGTCGGGTCTGTTATGCAACACTATTAGAGAACTACCGGTTACGCTAGAAGATGTGAAAAAAGCAGCGGTGAACGATGATTTCATTAAAAAAAAAAACGAAAAAGAAAGTCTGGTTGAACGAGAAAACTAAAAAAGGAATTAGTGTGTCATCTTTTTCAATCTGTGAACAGGTATTACTATACGCAGATAGAGTTGTAATGCCAGTTACTCTGCAAAAGAAAATTTGGAAAGAATTTCACACTGGCCATCCAGGGATTTCGAGAATGAAATCTCTAATGGGAGGCTACACTTATTGGCCAAGGATGGACCAAGACACAGAAAATTTGGTGAAACAGTGCAGAGGATGTCAACTGTCAGCAAGGGATCCACCGGTAAAGATTCAGCCATGGCCAAAGACAGATGTCCCATGGACTCGATTGCATATCAACTATGCAGGGCCCATAAATGGATCTTATTACCTGATCATTGTGGACAGTTTCACTAAGTGGCCAGAAATTGTTAAGTGCAGACATCCGACTGCAACAAATACAATAAACGCACTTAATGAAATTTTTAGTCACTTTGGACTCCCTAAAACTTTAGTCAGTGACAACAGAATGCAGTTTATGGGAAGCGAATTCAAGGAATTCTGTACATCATTGTCCATTGATCACGTGACAACGCCAGTATATCATCAAAGATCAAATGGACAGGCGGAAAAATTCGTGGACACCTTTAAACGAGCGTTGAAGAAAAACCAAGGCATGGACACAAATGAAAGAAGTATTCAGAAATTTTTGGCAGTATATAGAATCATGCCAAACCTGAATACGACGTCAGGGTTATTGCCAGCAGAGTTAATGTTTGCGAGATAAATACGCTCTGTGTTCGACAGGCTGTTGCCTAGTTCAGCGAAGAAAACTGCTAAAAAAGAAAACCAGATGACTAAAGTGTATAAGCCAGGTGACAGTTTTTTTTCAAGAACTTTAGGGCTGGAAAAATGTATTGGGAAGAAGGAATGATAACCAAAAGAATTGGACAGGTCATATATGACATAAAAGGGGAAACAGATTGGAATCAATTGAGACCCAGACACACTACATAGGTCACAGAAAATACCGAAGAGATTCCAATGAAAGTCCTGTATGACGCATTTGAAATTCCTGTTCTAATAAGTCAACATTCGCCAATGGAGATATCCCCGACCTCAAGGCCAGAGGTACCAGCGTGTCAAACACTACCACTGCAAGGAGGATTGGGGCGAAAAAGACTTTGGAAAAAAAAATCAATCGATTAAGTCCAGACCCTAAAAAGAGAAAATATTGAAGCCAGATTCAGATTCAATGGTAAACTCTATTGTGAGTTTGACATTATTAAGTTTGTTGATAAGATTGGGTAAAACTGTGTTTTGCTGATATTAATAGAGAATCATCTATGTATCTAAAATAGGAAGAATTGTTTGGTAAAATAGAAAACTGTTAAATTCATAACCTCCTGTTATGTATTATACATAAATTAATCCCAAACTAAAATAAGATAAGTTTTCCTTTTGTCTTTATTCATGTAACATCATATAACCAAACCACTAGATTCATGCATAAATAAACAAATATCAAAATGCAAAACTGTGGAAAAAGATAGCAGAATGAAAAAGAAAAATATAAATTGGGATTTAAGTATTTTAATACTCAGAGATCATGAAGACATTATTTATTTAATAAATATAACTAAGCAAGAAGAAAGTTTATATAAGACAAGCAATCTTCTGGATAGTTCTACAAAAACAAATAAATACAAATACAGAAAAACCCAGTAACTGTAGAAAAAGTTGAAAGAATAATAATAATTATGATGATGATGATCAATACATATGTAAATACAAATAAATCATAATAAATTGTGCGATAGATAAGTTGCCATTTAAATGATGCAAAAATAAACAATTTTAACAGATATATTTACCAAAATTACACAAAAATATCTTGAAATACTAAAGAGTAAATTTATTCAATAAAATCGCCATTGCAACTCTTCTGGTTGGTCTTCTTGTTTAAGTTGGTGAATGCTGCCATAATTCTTGACTTCAGATCATCTTCAATGCTACAAGTACTTTGTTGGTCTCTCGCTCAACTGCACCCCACACTTAATCATCAAGGGTGTTGCAGTCTGGTGACCAGATGTAAAGGGTGATGTGGTCACAGAAATTGTTTCATAGCCATCACTGGGTTCTCCTGCTTCTGCGGCATGGTACAAAGACCTGTTGCTAGCCATAGTTCTTCCAGCAGCCACCCTCTTCACGCCGAGCAGCAATACCTCTTCAAGGCACTTGATGTAGGCCTCCATGTTGAGTTTGAGGCCCTCACCAATAAATTGGAGTTCTTTTCTTATCAGAATGAACAAAGTGAGTTTTCTGAGCTGGTGTAACCTTTGTAATCACTATTAGACTCAACCAACTCTTTCTGATTCCTCTGCACAATCAAGCACACTGAAATGTTTGTATTGGAGCTTCTGATGTGAATGCCAAACAGTACAGCATGCCATTTCCAAATTTATGGTGGAGTGAATTGCATCATGGTACTCTAGTTCTCACAGATGTTGCCCAACTGACCATACTATACAGAGCAGTAAACAAAATGAAAAACAAATTGATGAGTTAGAAACCATTGTCAAAAGGCAAGATAAATAACACAAACAGAATTAATAAAGTTTGCAATGAAAAGAAAAAAGGTTAAAAAAAAAGACAAAACAGCAACAATCATGTAAGCAAGCAAACAATATAGTGAAAGCAAATCAAACAGGTAAGAAGGCAAAAGGATTCACAAACTATGAGTTGGTGTATGTACATGAAAGCAAGGTCAGACAAGTGAATACAGTATTAAAGGCAGATCTGTACTGAGTCATGTCAAAATGCAAGCTATCCTATCTTATTGGCTAAGAAAAATATCCCATACATAGTATACATTTTGTGTATTTCTGACTATAAGAGTAGGAGGGAGAAAACTTTTGCAATCATTCCCACATTCAACACAAACAACGCACATGTGCGAAATTAAAAATATGAAATGGCGACAATTTACCCATCGCACCCTCTATATATAATAAATGAAATAAAATAATAGTTACAAATTAAATTATCTTACTTTTAAGCAATTTTTACAATTTCTTTCATTTAAACTTAAAAACTGTTAATTTTTTTGAGCTTTGAAAAAGCACATAATCTCGTTGAATTCAGAACAATTCTATAGACATTAATGCAGTATTAAACCCAGTGTAAACATAATTACACCTTAGGGAAAAAAATAGAAAAATGAAAGTCATGAATGCTCTCAAGATTCTTTTAAATAAATATTTATTTATTTATTCACAAATGTTCTCTTTTTATTTAACTTCTATTGATCAGAGCCGAAAGATCAAAATAGAATAAAAAGAATATTTGTGAATAAATAAAAAGTCACTTTTCTTATTTTATTGCTCTTAGCCCTATACAACTTCACTTTAATAGGTATTATCTTCAACCATGTCTAAAAAAAAATGTCTACGTAATATTTTTTTTTAATCTTATGACTTTTTTTTTCTTTTTTTTTTAACTCTTGCAAATAATATAATCTTTTATTATTATTTTTTTTAAATTTTATTTATTTATTTTAGGGATCACAGACAAAATGTGACATAGCAAATTAGTTTAAAATTAAGCTAAACAACTCAAGGCAAAGGAACACACAGACAGATCTTAAATCTGTATAGTCCACTCATTTATACCAAAGATTTTATATGACAATTGAACCACTTTCAGCTAATCCATTCTCCAACCCTCATTAGGTGTAATCCATACACCAGTTAGTATATTAATGCCTATTTAGATTTTTTCTTGAAGAAAAAAGTTACTTTTGATCTCGCAAATTACACCTGACAAGGACTGAATAATGGATCATACAAACATTGTATTAACAAGAGTAAGTACATGAAGAATGAGTTCAATTGTCTAAACAATATTTGCTATGTTAATGACTCTTCAAAGTTATAGACGATAGCTAACTGATTTATTCAGAGAAAATCTTTTATGCCAGTACCTTCACATTTCATTGACATCATATAAAAATATAAAATTTTTCTTCTGAATATTTATTTTGATTTCATATATTTCAAATACTTTACATATTTTAATTGTAACAATGTTCCTTTATAAATTTCTCAGTATGGTTATAATACAAAATTAGTAAATCTTTCTGCTGTAATTTTTTATTTTGTTATGAATTTTGGCTAAAATTTGAATTTAATTTGTATAAATGATAATAATTGCTTATATTGCTATTTATTTTACAAGCGATCTTATATGCTGCTAAAATATCAGTCAAGAATTTTTTTTTTTTTTGTTGCCAGTTTTTCTTTGCCTTAAGGAATCTCTTCACACTCAATATATTTTGTCGAGTATTTTGATATTTCTCTCTTAAAAAAACATCCACCATTAACAGATGAATCTAGTTCCTTTATCATTGCGTCTTGATTAAAAATAAAAACATATTACATTAAAATTTCTGTTAAAAAAGAACTATGAAGATTTTATACTTAAACAGATTTGCATCTTGCAAATCTGTTTAAGTATAAAATCTTCTTTTTAAAAATGCATTTCATTGAATTTGTTCTGTTATTTTTGCAGGAGCGTCCAGATATTGTCTCTCTGGATTGGATTATGCAAGAAATTATTAAGCAACTAGATAAAAGACCAAAGGGCTTTTATTTAGTTGATATTCTTCCAAACCTAAAAGTTTTGCTGAAATTAGATGGAATGATGAAAAATGCTTCAGAGGAACTGAGCATGCTAGAATCAAAGGTAAAAATAAAAAAAATATAAATGAATTATGTTTTTGACTAGAATGTTGTTTGCTTAAACTGGCATTGTCATTATCATTGTTTTTGCTTATTGATGATCATAAAATATAGGGGAAGACACTACAGTTTTCAGTAACTGATGACACAGTAAAATGTTGGATTTAAGGATTTTTATCTGCAATGAATGGTTTCAACAAGAATCCATCTTTCATCCAATTGTTATTTTCATCTTCACTCATTTCTCAAAACAAGTTGTTGAAAGAACATTTGATCAAATAAAATTTATCAAACAAAAGTAAATCTTTAAAAATATTTGAATGTAATAAATTCATATTTCTTATGGTTGTTAATTATATGGCAATATTTGCAATATACCTGTGCAGGTTTATATGTGTGCATATGCAATGCTATTTTTATTAATTGTTCTTATTTGTAATAATATATTATTTTTTGTGATGTTGTTGTGAAGTGATTTCACAGTGGAGGCTTGTATTTGTACTGTCGGTCCTAAAATAGGTTCGACATACAAAACGTTAGGAACTTGATATAATAGGTATAATACAGAGTAATCTAGTTGTGGTCGCTGATACTTTAGTATTTGACTGTCATCCGGCATCGACTGACTGAGCGACCGACTGACTTGTTACTTTTACTACTCCTACTTATTATAGTTGGGAGAGTCTATTAACTATAGAATAGGTGTGTTCCACTATAACAGATGTATTTATCAAGAAAGATAATCAATTATCAGTGTTCATTTTATGAGGCTAATTTAAATATTTTGAATATTTCACTGTTTGATAACAATAAAAAATCCTAGTTTAATTAATTTGGGGAAATTATTTCATTAATTTTTTTTTTTTTTTGACAAAGCTGCCAAAACTTGAGTACAGTTTAATTTTTAATGTGCCTTGTATCCTTACTAGTGATAAATTCTTTTAATTGCAATATTATTAATAGCTCATACATGTTTGTAATTGCTTACTGTAATGAGTTTTTGATAATATTGATTGCTTTTCAAGAACAGAAAGTATTTTGTTTTTAACAAGAGAAAATGCTTTTCAATAATCATAGATACTTTATTACTTATTCAATTTATTTAAACACCATATGAGCAGGAAAAACCAAAGAAATGCTTATACTTTTGCTCTTGAGAAAATGATATAAACTTAAATTTCCAAATCTCTGCCATCTTAGCAAAAATGTTTCATAAAGATTAAACATAACTGGTTTTGAAGGGAAATTTCTTATTCTCTGCATAACTGGCATTAATTTATAATCATTGTTTTACTTAAGTTCAAATTAGCAATTAATGAAATAAATAAAAGATGAAATTTCAAATAAATTGCCTATTGATATTATGTCATTTAAATTTTGATCAAAATTTATCCTAACAACTCTCTTATTTCCTTTTTCTGTCTTTGAAGCAACTATCTGTTACCATTTTATGTTCTTTTGGGAATTGATCCTGTCATTATAGTCATATATCTTGTTCTCCTGTAAACCTTATTTCTATTCCTAGTTATACTGAGGTTAAAGTTTGTCCCATTCATATAAAAAATAGGCAGATTCTGGAGGTAGTATACATACAGCAATCTGACATATTCTTTCTTTTTTCCTTATTCACATGACAGTTGGCTGCTTCTGAATGTTTATGGATGGAGTCTTTAGAAAAATCTATGCCAAATATTTCAAATGTTTTTTTCTCCAATCTACATTTGCTTCATAAGCATAATAAATATAATATACTTGCTTGAACAAAGATTACTCTATGGACAAAGATTTTAAAAAATCTCATGTTCATAACAATAAAATGAAATTCAAAATTTCTCAACTTGAAGCAGACTAATCCATTTTGAAGTTAACAACTCTCAATTTGAAATTGTTTAGTCCAATTTGAAGTTTAAAATATATATATATATATATATATATATATATATATATATATATATGGTGCAATGGGTAAATGAGTGCCATTTTATATTTTTAATTTTGCCCATGCACATTGTTTGTTTTTGATTTTGTCGACTGCACAGTATAGCAGGGTCAGTTGGGCACCGTCTGAGGAAAAGAGCACCATCACGCAATTCACTCTGCCAGAAATTTGGAAACTGCATACTGTACTGCTTGGCATTCATTCCAGAAACTTTAATACAAACATTTCAGAATGTTTGGGTGTCAATTTGAGAACAGTGTAGAGTATTCAGAAAGAGTTGGATAAATCTAATAGTATTTATGAAGGTATGGCAACTCAGAAAACTCACTCTGATCATTCTGATAAGAAAATAATATCCAAATTTGTTGGTGAGGACCTCAGATTCAACACAGAGGCCTCCATCAAGTGCCTTTAGGAGGTAGTGCTGCCGTGGGTCAAGTGTGGCTGCTGGAAAACTGTCTGGCAACTATGTCATTTTATCAACTAATGCATGTAATTATTGCACATAAACACACACACACATACAGATATGCAGGGTAGTGAAAATTTTTCAACCAGACCCACTTCCCAAAATCTGATCAAATGATCAAACATCAGAATTTTTTTAAAGTGTTTCTTTACCAGGCCAAGAACTTTTCTGCACTCTCTAAAATAGAAGTAGAAAAGTTCTCTTTCATGTGCATACTGCCACTTCTTTCTATACATATGCAAACCCTCTTATTTACTACTTGTATATTCCTACAAAGATGATATCACTTTCTCTTTTACACATATATACACACTTATATTCAGAATTCTTTGACACAGTAAAATAAAGGCTAATATATAAAATGCATAAATGTTATAAGTATTCTGTATTTTTATTTCAAGACAATGTATTAGTCATTTTATAACAATTTCTTTAACATTGGATAATTGAAAGGGTCATAGTTTATGGGGTTCTGGATTATGGAACCTTTTCACATAAACTAATCTTTAGAAAAAAAGTTAAGAAAACTGATTCAAGCTAAATAAAATCTACTCACTCAGAAAATTCTATAATCATATAGTATAAGTAATTATACAGGTTTTTTGATTGAAAGGGTCATCATTCTTTTTTCAGTTGCTGATTTGATGAGATGTATTAAACCAAATTAAAGTCTATCATCCTTACAACTGGTTAATTGTAAAATTCAGAAAAGCAAAATAGTATAGTCACTTCTTATTAGAATTTATCTTCTGAATATTTTTTATTAAACAGAATTTACTGAAAGTAAAATGCTGAAAATTCTTATTCACTTTATAGTATTCTTCCATTTAATTACTTATTTTCATTCTGAAATATATAATATTAACCAAAAGAATTAAATGTAATAGTATCTTCTTTTTTGATGTTGCTATTTAACATTAATATTTGTACTTCATAGTTCAAAAATGTGATTTCTTAGTTGTTTCAATCAGTTGCTGTCTGTTTCAGTATCCTGTATCATTTGTGATCAACATAGAGAAGACTGTAATAAAAAAACCACCAAGCACAGAGACCCAAAATCAGAAAAAGAATAAAACTGCAGGAAATAATACACAAACTGATGAAGCTGACTTCAGCAGAACTGAGGTTAGTTTCTTTTCTAATATTTTCAGTTATCAGTTGTCTTGTCATATTTGTTATCTATTGGATGAAAAGTTATTAAGGATTTATCTATTGGAATTGAAATTAAATTTGACATTTTGAAGAGTTGCAATTATGTAACTTTATTAAAACAGTTGTATTTTGCACAAACATGATATCTATTGTGAAAAATATTGTTTGGATTGATTTTGGCTTTCATTATAGCTATTGAATGTCAGTCACTTGAATCAAATTGTTGGCAAACTATATATAAAATAATTCACAACATCTTTCATTGTTTCCAGGTCATTGATCAGAGATTCAATTTCTTTTTAGAGTTCAAACAATATTTATTTTAATTCTGTCTTTTATTACAAAACTTGAATGAAAGTGAATTTTTATTTGACTTATTGAGGAATATAGAATGTGAAAAAGTAGTAGTGTATTCTTATCTTTAACAAATACCAAATCATTTCTCTTTTGTTTCTTTGATCAGATGAAATTTCAGTCTTGCAAGGGATCAAAACAACTAAGAATGATTCTAGCTTCTCAAAAATAATAACTGTCCATTATTAGGAAAATTAGAACAGTCTTTCTCTTGAGTCTACCTATTTTTATATCAGTAATTTTATTAGCATTTGTGACATTCTGAGATATATTACTTTTAATTTATTCTTGGTAACTACTGAATCATTGCATAGTTCAACTATTCTAACCAGACATTTTTCTCAGAAGAACAATTTTTTAACCAGTTTGAGATGCCACTCAAGGTTAGCACCATTCACTTGCATTAGGCATGCAACAGTAGGGCAGGTTGATTTTTCACTTTGTTTAGAAAATATTACACTTGGAGCAAAAGCTGGTGTTTGATGTGATAAGTACTGATGCCAAAAATTAAGTTTAAAGTTTTTCTGAAAAATGTATAGAAATATCTAATTTCTGCAGGTTTTTGTTTACTTCAAGTGACTTCAAAATTTTACTGCTACAAGAATAAATCCAAATAAAGTTGATATTTTTTATATTAGATACATTAAATGGAAAATATATTCAAACCAGAATTCTAATTATGAATCAACACAAGCAAAATATGCAACTTTTTACTATATTTGATAAAAATTGTCAATGATTACAAAAAAAGCTAATCAATGAATAAGATCTTACACCATTTGTTAGGCTATAATAATAATAATAATAAATGTGCATATAACATCATAATACTGCTGGACACGAATTATGAGACAAAATGTTTTACATTGTTTATTGAAAATCATATTAAAACTACTGCACTGTATAACATATGACATCATATTGTAGCTAAATTGTTCAGTATAATTTCCCTTTGAAGTAAATGAAGGTCTTATTTGATGGCACATTGTTTTAGTAATAATGTGCTTGTGCCTTGCTTCTTGTCCATATACAATTTCTGAAGCTTCAGTAGTTAATTTAACTGATTCTTCTAAACCTTGCAAATGTTCAGGTAAATTTGACAACTTCAATGCTGTTCTATTTATTAGAACCTCTTGTAATTCATTATTTGAAAAACCTTCTGCAAGCAGAGGTTCACGCGCTCCATTTTATAAGAAAGAGGTTAATCAAATTTGCCCAGAGTGTCACTTCAGAGTTGAATGTAATTTTTTTAATCTCTTCTCTGGTATCTCGCTACTTCTAAAACAGACAAAAAATATTTTTGTGCTATAAATTTTTTAGTGCAAGATTCTGTATTTCAGTCGACTGTTGATGTATTCTCTGGATCATGTTGAAGATATGCTGTTGTTGATTATGGAATTTTTTTGAAAATAAAATAATTTTAAACCAACTAACTGCATATAAATTTTATAAGACTACAATTTATCATAGAGTTCTGATGAATAGGCATCTCTGGTCCATAAACACATTAACCTGATGGCTAAAGTTGGCTATCTTGCTTAATTTAGAGACTTAATTTTTTGAATAGTGTTCTTTTAAGTTTTTTTCTCCAGAGCTGTAACATGCCCTGCCTCACAACCAGTGTTTATACTGGTATTGTCTACAAGAACTGCCTTAATGAATTTTTCACTGTTGAATGCTTCTAAAGTAGCAGCAACATCAACTGTGGGTTAGATATCTACTTTTTATGTTCATCTCTGGTGAAAGTCAAGTGGTCCTTTGGTTTTCTTGATTTGTTTTCACTGTTTTCCTCTGTAATTTCTTTGTATTATAAAGTGTCCTTATCAACTTTGCAATTAACACTAATGCAGATATTTTCATGTTTCTGAACATGCTTCTGATGGGTTGTTACTTTTACTCTAACCTTTTCACTGTCTATTTTTGACTTGTCATTGATAATGTCCTTTAATTTAAGGCTTGAATGAAGACAGCCTATATCTTGTTGATCTAATAAAACAGCATTAGCAAGCCATACAAGCTTGGAAGATATATTACCCTTAATAAATTCTTTGACATATCTGGAGACTAAGTTTCCTTAGACTGTCTCCCTGGCTCAAAACTGTCATTGGTTGTTTCTTTTCTGGAAGACATTGGTGAAAAAATATCTGATGTAGAGTTCCTAAAAAAAAAACAAAACAAAAGCAATACAAATCTTGATTGCAACAAGTCTCTCAGAATTTCAGAAGAGGCTCCCATCTTCGTCAGACAATCTGCAACCTGTTCTTGGCCCCTGATCCATTCAGTTTGAATTTCCTTCTTCACCATCATTTCTTTCAATCTGGCCACGTCAACTCTCAGACGCCAGTCACTCACAAGATTTGATGAATTTAAAGTTTCTACCAGAGATGCATTGTCTGTTTTACAAAGAACTTCAGGCAATCTAGGTAGTCTGAATATCTCCTGTAGCATGGCGGCTATCAATATACCAAGAGTTTCGGAGGCTAATGGATTTTTGTTACACGGTCAAGTTTTTTTGATGACCAGCATCTAGGAGCCATTCTGTTCATCTTGCCACAAACAAAGATGATAAAACCACCTTGTGAAGATCCATCCTCTAAACTAGCATAGGTGGCATCTGAATAACAAACAATATTCAGATCCAGAGGTTTCCCAAGCTGGGGAAAAGATATGGAACCTGTCCTTGATTTTAACTTTATTAGTGACTTGTTTGCCTTGAAGAGCAACTTCACCATTGGAGATTTTCCAATATTACTCATTCTACACACATCAAACGATACATCTGGTCGAGTCTGGGTGGATACCCACATCATTTGGCCTGTCAATCTCTTTAGCTCCGTCTTCTCATCTTGACTCAATTTATCATTTTTCCTTAATGATCTTCCTTTCTTTATGTCTATTGGGGATATAGCTGAAGCATATAGATTTTGATCTATTATAATCCCATTTTTTGTTTGCTTAACATTCAATCCCAAAAATTTAAATGTTCCACTTTCATGCTTTCCAATTTTAAATATCTTTTTCAATTCTCCGATCACATTTTTCTGAAATAGATCATTTTCACAGAATATGAAATCATCTACATGTATTGCCAGAATGCCTATCAAGTCACCAGCGGCATTGTGCCAAAGAAACAGTGCATTGTCATATGCACTCACCATTCCCTTCAAACGAGTTAACTCATGATTAATTCGCTTGTACCATGAACGAGGTGCATCATTTAAACCATAAATGCATCTTTTCAGCTTCCACACCTGTGATTCTGGACACACATCAGATGGTGGTCTAAGGAATACTTCTCTTTCCAACATATTACCTTGCAGAAATGCTGAGGTAAAATCAAGAGTCTCCACCTGCCACATCATAACCGAGGCCGTTAACAATATGAGACGCATGACCTCACGGCTGCATGTTGGAGAATCTGTTTTTAAGTTATGAGAATCTTCTTCATAACCATGTGCAACAAGACGAGCCTTCATTATCTTTTTGTCATTCATAAATTTTTCTGTTATCACCCATCTTGTTGATATACATTTTTGCCCCATATACTTCATGAACTTTCATATTTTCCAATTCCTTTTTCTTTGCATCAATCACATCTTGTCCTTGTTCTTATTCAGAGGTAAGCAAAACTGCATGTTCCTGATTACTTATTCCCTCTGTTACATGAGAAAGTTTTCTCCATTGAACAACATGATCCCAATTTGCACAAATCTTCATTCTCTGCTTCTGGTTCTATATTTAGCCAATGGCTATATTTTCCCCGTTGATTTTGGTTGTGTGCTCATAACCATTCCTTTCTTCCACTCATCACTCCCTCTCAATTTATATTCTACAACTTCATTTCTACTTGGTTTTATACTGTTATCTTTCACTTCCTTTCTATTGCTATTAGAATTGTTATTATATTGTCCTTCATCTTCCTCCTCCAACACTACATTCATCTCATTTGAAGAATTTGTATTTTCTTCATTCCTTGGACTTCACAATTCCTTGTCTACCTTCATCAAGTGACATGGATGCATCCTGAAAAATGCTCCTCCGTGTCTGATCAATACACATTGACCTTCTTTCCCCAGAACTTTAGCAGGACCATGCCATCTGTTGTAGTTTTGTCTTCTATAGTAGACACGGTCACCTGTCACAAATCCTTCATCTGCATAAATCCTTACATTATATCTCAATGCTCTCTGAATTCTTTCACTCCAAAATAAGATATCCACATTAAAAATATGTTGCGAATAATTTCTTCGTTTTTCTTGGTCTTAATCTAGCAGCAGAGTATCTAGTGGATGTATCAATTAGGTGTAGAATCCAGCATTGGTTATGTTGATATTCCTTTAAATCCAAACATACAGTGTCATTAAACCTGTTACCAAGGGTTTTCTAAACCTTTGGCAAACTGAACAAGAATCACAAACATCTTTTATCTGACTAATGTCCAGAAGTTGTTGTTTGCAATTTAATATGTCTGCCAAAAATGCGACAACTGTCATTTTTAAGATTTAGTAGTATTCATGCAGTTTTCATTGATTTATGACTTAATAACAGGGGTATATCATTTTTGACAATGTCAGCCTCAATATAACCTCTGATATCTCTTATACCTACAATTGTTACAGGAAACTTAATTGTTTTAATAGCTCTTACCTCCACTCCATCTCCAAAACAAAATATTCTGTTAGGTCTAACAGTTTCCACCAACCACTTATCTTGG
This sequence comes from Acanthosepion lycidas, assembly GCA_963932145.1. NCBI lineage: Eukaryota > Metazoa > Mollusca > Cephalopoda > Sepiida > Sepiidae > Acanthosepion > Acanthosepion lycidas. The sequence continues at coordinate 61,398,316 of OZ010610.1, read as the reverse complement.
TCATTTAATGTATCAAAGAATACATTAAACCAAATTTCTTCAGCAACAGTTCGTGTGCAAGCAGTCCAACACTGCCATACACAATGTCTCTTTCACAAGATTGGACATTTTAACATTGGAATAAGAGTCATTTATCAATGTTCGATAACATGAATCAACATTAAACAAAGTAAAGTTCACCTGGTCTGTATCCACCACGGTGTTGATATTATTTCTAGAATTGAAACTTGTACAATCTCAGGCAAAATGCTTAGTTGAATTACATTTAAAACAATGCATTGTCTTACCTTGTCTGTCCTTAGGATTTACTTTATATATCCTGTCATGCCTTTGTTCCTTAATACTTCTGTATCTATTGAAATTTACTGTTTCAACTTCTTCTTTGATAGCAGGGATAGTTTTACATTCTGTTGATAAAATATCAGAAAATACTTTCTTCAGTGTATCTTTCATTGTTGCTGGAACATGTGGTTCTTGCTAATTTTTCATTTTCCTCCGATACATTTGCTGCATTCAGAACAAAAAAGGCCTAGACTCCTTCTGATAGAGTAATTTCAAATTTCTGTAATTTTTGATACAGAAATTCATATCATACCAAAAATTCATTTACATTAACCCCGGCTGCCCTTTTATAGGAATAAAATTCCTTAAATGACATGTATGCCATCGTATTTTCATCCAGCAAGTAAATTTTGTCCATCCATATAGTGACATATTTTGGCTAAGCCCTTTTGAAAATGTATTTTGAATAACATGATCAATAGAGAAAGCATGGAATTCAATGAATGAATATTAGATGAGAAATTAAATTTTTATAACATTGGCAGTGTTTCTAGAAATATGTGAACAAAATTCTTGTTTGTAAAACTAGAGTACATAAAACTAAAGCCCTTATAACATCTTAATTTTATGCTGAATACTATCTATAGGGTGAATAGAAGTTGAACATTATTGCAAATATTATTTTTTTTTAATTTTCAGAGTTTTAAAGGTATAATGTACTAAAAATTTACATGAATTTAATTTTAGTAAAAGATAGCATCATCAAGGACATTGATCAAGTGGTCAACTCCTGATGACAATAATAATTAATAAAGCATAAAATAACATTTTGCTTATTTTTATATGCAGTATAAAAATGAATTTCAAATTGAAAACTTTTTTCGGTTGTAATTTTATTTATATATCTATATATTACAAAATATTGATGATCATTTTTTTTATGAATATCAATAACTATCTTGTATTAACTTTTTGTTAGATTGCACAATAACTTTTAGCATTATTACTTACAAAATACTTCTTTCTTTGTACATTTACAATAAATAACATGTTACTTTAAATATCTGACAAAGAATACTTCCTTATATTTTCTTGATAGTTTTATAGAAAGTGTAAAAACAATATTTATCATTATATTTTAAATATTTGCCAAGTTTAATATAATCCTGATTCTGATAGATATTGATTTCTTCATAATGATTCAATGCAAAATTGAAATTGGTCCATGGCATTTCTTTCCTTGGTCTCTACTTTTATATTCAATTTCTTTTTTTTTTTTTTCTCCTGGAATTCTTCTCTTTATACTCTTAATGAATTTGAATTTTTAGAAGTGACTTGTTAAATTAACAAAATTATTTTTTTTCAACTTTGAACAAAATATTGTCTTTTTTCTTCTTTTGCAGAAACGTTTGAGTTTGTATACAAATGCTGTAAAACCATTTTTGGATTATTTTAAAAAGTCAGATAAACTGATATCACTTGATTGCTCATCTGGTAAGGTTGAAATGATGTGGTCAAGTTTGAGGGATTTTTTAAAGTCTAATAATATGCACAGTCACAAATCTGCCAATACTGTGATATATTTTGCATTCAGTAAGTATGAATGCTTTTGGTCCACTTTTTTTTTCTTTATATTTTATATATGGAACATAAAATCTGATACACCATTTTATTTATTTCTATATTTTTTTAATGTTTGGATTTTTATATAATTAAAAAGCTGTTAAATTGCTATATATTAGGTACCTCCATGAATACGCTAAAAAATCAGCATACGATGATGAAAACATTCTCTAAACGTAATGAAAACATAATTTTATCATCAAAATCTTTGTTATTATTAAGAGGAAGAATAAAGTATTTTTTGATTATTTAATTAAATTTTTTACTCCTTTTTAGAACACTGAAAATTTTGATAAAAAAATCCTGTTTTACTTGCATCAGAGGTTGTATTAGGTTGGTGCAAAAATAATGACGTAATAATATCGTTTTTTGACATATTTTTTAACGTCAAAAAACAACATTATTACGTCATTATTTTTGCACCGACCTAATACTAACTTTTAGCATAGCAAGTTTTAGTCTCTTTTTTGCAGTGACAGACATTAATTTGAAAATTCTTGCAAAAATCAAATAATTGTCAGATTTTAATGACATTTTCAGAATTTATTTACAAATGAATGAAATTAATTTTGAAATTTTTCTTATTAGAAAATCTGGGTAAAAATTTTTTTTTTTTTTTTTTTTTTTTACATGTTTCAGCCTCTGACTTAATTTTATGAAAACTTGAGGAATTCAATGTGATAATTTTTAGTGACTATATTAGTTAACAGCACAATTCTTTGAAGAATTTAAATCACTAAATTTTTTTTGCAAAATTGGTCCCAGTCTTACCCAAAATCTGTTCTAAATAGAAAAATAAGCGGCAATAAAACTAAGACATTATTTAATTAGAGATGCTTTTAATTGCTTTTATGAATAATATATGTTGTCTGAAGAAAAAAGATTTTTCGACAAAAAATGAATTTTTACAAGATTTGGTTTTTGTTTTTTGTTTTTTTTTTACAATTTTTAATTTGAATAATTTATAAAGTTTTTAAATCTTTTAAAATTCATTTTCAATGTGATAATTCTTAGGAAATGTTGTTATTAAGTAAAACTATATTTACTAATCCTATATTGTAAAGCCAATCTGACAACCCTGAATATTTTTAAAAGAATTTTGATTTGTTTTTGTATGTGTGATTATGTGCAGAATTTCTGAAGGTACAAACCAATAAATCTAGCATTAAAAGGTTACGTGTTTTAAGGATCATTCCCCTCTTCTAGTGAAAAAACCCCTCAAATATTATCATCTGCTCTACAATACTTAACTATGAACACGTTTGGCTGTCAATCAGCTGTCATTAAATTGATTAACACATCAGAAAAACAAGACCCCATAGTTATAGCATAAAATGTTGTATACAAACATTTGTTTTTCTGACGTGTAATATTTGTTTCAAATCAGATTAATTTAATTTTAAATTCACTAATTTTCCTCAAATAACATTTCAGAAATATATTTTTTATTTTTGCAAGATTTTTAAAACCGAGAATTAACTTTTGTTTGCAAATGTGTCAAAAGTGGCCATTTTGAGCGATTTTACTGGGAAAAAAACTATTCTGATCAATATAATTTCTGTTTCAAATACACCACAGAGTATTTTGTTTACTGGATATAGTAAATTTTAAATCATTTAGCTTTCAATTAAAGCTAAAATGAAAACTTCAAGAAAGATTTTTCACTTTTAAAAATTCATTTTAAACCTTACATATAGCAAATTAGTGGAGGTACCTACTATATATACAAGATAGAGAAAATGTTGTAATATTTTTTTTCTCCAAGTCATTGGTAGAGCAAGCTGGATGGGACCAAAGTTAACAAGCTAGTCTGGTTGACCATTGCTAGTAACTGTTGAGCTTGGTTCCCACTGGGTGTCCCATACTTGAGATCTTGTGCTAAGCTAAGTAAATAACAAGATCAACTTATTCATTAATACATATTCCAGGATTTGGCATTTAAGTGTTTTCTTACTTTATTCTCACTTGCATATTCAAACATATTTGGCATATTAGAACAACAGCTATTGTTCATTTCTGGAATTTTTAACTGTAGAATTTTTTTTATGTTAGTTTTGAAATTACTTTTACATCTATAGAAATTAGTTTAAAAGAATTGTTACTCGTCAGTGATGATGAAACCTCAGATATTAATGTCTGAAGTTTGTTTCTGAAATTCCAAGAAGTACAATAATATTAAGCCTTATGGACTGCAATTATGCATGTTTCAAAGTATATAGAGTCTGGACATAAATACAGCTATGCTTATATAATTATTTTAAACAGTTTTTGACATAGAATGGTATTTCCATCAAAATGGGAAACTAAGAGACTACACTGAACTTTTTAAGAAGCTATGATATGTAGAATAGTTTGAAATCATGTAAAATATTTGTTGCCAATGAAGCAGTGAGATCAAAACAAGTGGATTTTACATTTAGAAAAAGCATACATGAAATTATTTTTGCCATCTTTTACACCATCCTCGGAAAATTTACAAAGGGTATTTTATCACTTCCTACAAATCTATTAAATTTTAATAGTGTTATTAGACTTGCCTGGAAAAGGCATACACTCCACCATTTTATATTTGATAACAAAATCTCATAAGCATTCCCAACTACTTTGGCACACCTTGTCATCAACCCCATTCTTGTTTGAATAAAAATATTGGTTTTTAAATTTTGCCTTTTCATCATTTCTTCTCTAGATACTAAGAGGTAATTGGAATCAACTTACGTCATACCACTGTATGCATCATCACATTCTAATTGTATTAAAGTGTTTCATTTTTGACTATCATTTTGGCATCAAAATGAGTCTTTTATGCATTGCTCACTTACATATATTCTAGCTGATTTGTCTTACACAAAAATCCTCTTTAAAGTAGCATCTATTGATTAATAACAAAAATTTGAATTATATAAACTCTCTCTATATACCTATTTCTCTTTATCTAGCTGGCAGTAATTATCTCTAAAAGATTAGGCTTTTGTTAAGAAACTAATGATATTTATCAGAACACAAAAAATTATTCCATCTCCCACCTTTTCTTTTCTGTCAAGTTGGTTGACTGTTTCCATGAAGGACTTAACTTCTAGCCTAGCCACCAGGTTGTCTATCCAATGTAGCTTTCCATACATCACTAAGAATTACTTTTGGTAAATCAGTTTTCATGTACTTCTTTGCCCAGCTTACATATTTCTCTTTACTAGACTGCTTTCATATCTTTAGCCATTATTCTTAATATTCTACATCTTTTCTTGTTGTTTGATAATACTAGCTTCTTCAGATACTTTGTTGTTGGTCACTACACCACATTTTTATTTATTACCATTTTAATTTTTCTCAAATCTCTTTTTGTGACACTTTTAAAGCCAAATGTTTTTTGTATGTATCTTGTTAATGTTTTAAATTTCTTTTTGATTGTTTCAGTCTCTGTCAAACTTATACTATTATATATAATTAAATATTTCCAATATATTGAACAAATCTTGAGTTGCATGATAAAATCTCAAGCCACCAAATAAGTTATTGTTAACATTCTTAATAAAGATATGCTTTATAAGTTGAAACTCACCTGATATATTGCTGATATAAATATATCCTGAAAATTGTACCAAAATCAATTGGTTAATAATAATTCCATTATGAAAACATTGACTTGCATAATAAAATCTGACATAATGTATAGCAGTACAACATTGTTTCATTTATAGCCAATAATGTCTATAATAACTGACCAATGTATGTATGTGTATATATATATATTAACAATATACACATTGCTAAAGTTTGCCAAAAAATAAAAGATTAAAAAATGTTTGGAGTTAGGCTTAGCTATTTTATAAACTGAGGATGTTCTTAAGAATTTGTTTAAAATCCTCAAAATAAGAACTCCAATGAGATACTTTTTCATGAGATTGTTCTTAATTAAAAATGGGTAAATCCAAATAAATTCTTTTGTATATAAAAATAAAATTGTAATAATATCATTCAAATACATCTTTTGATCTTGCAAAAGGATCAAATTGCAAATTGAATGATTCTTATATTTTTAAATTATTTGCTTGATTTGCTTGGAGTAAATACAAAATCTTTAAAATTATTCATTTGAAAAATACAGACAATATTATGAGATATTAATTCTTTTGAATAAATAGAACAGATAGAATGAAAAGAAATTGTAAAAATCTTCTGAAGCTGCAATTGCCCTAAGGGTGGCCTAAACTGGCTCCTGTTCTCTCCAATCTCTACAATAAACGTCTTGCTGCTTCTTGCCTGCCAGCTTGTTCTGTAATCCTGCCTTTAAGAACTCTAGCAAATCTTATAATCCCTTGATTTTTTTGTCCTATTTACCTCTTTTTGGCAAAATACTAGACACTCTAATCAACTCCAAATTGGTTAAGCATCACACTTCACATAGCCTGCTTTCAGATAAACAATATGGTTTTCATTTTTCTAGCTCAACTGTTGATGTGTTAACAGTTATTACTGATTTATCTATCAAGCTTTAGATAAGAATGGCAAGGCTCAGGCTATGGCTTTAAATATTTTGAAAACTTTGACTGGGTATGATGGCCTTCTTCACAAGCTAAAGGGTGATGGTGCCTCTGGGCTCTTTGTTGTGTAATGAAAATAATGTTGACCAACCAAGCTTTTAGATCCTTTCACATTACTTCAGGGTTCTCGCATGACTTTATCCTTGAACTTTATCTTCATCTTATCTTTATCAGTCTTCCCAGTGTCATCATTTCCCAACTTGGTATTTATGCTGATGACACAACTATTTGTTATATGCCATGTGTGATACAAACTTAGGCAATCATGCATCTTTCGATATATGACTGCCAAGGCAGTTTTTTTTCCTGCAGTAGTTCAGTTGCTATCCAAAGCTATAGAACTCGGTCTGTCCTGCTATTTACCCATAGCTGGGAAGAGAAGAGGATTCATACCTTTCCCAAGGGTATTAGCATGTAAGTGAATGTAATGGATTCGACTGAAATTTGAACTCAACTCTACAATTCCTCATTCTGAGCCATTATTCGTTACTCCACCCTTGTCTTAATAGTAAGTCTAATAGGTCCAATAAAGTAAAACTGTTGAGCTGCTCTTGAAAAATGACCTCCAATCATTTGTTAACTAGATCAAGAAATTGCTTGTAAATCTTAACACCTTCACAATGAAACTATCTTTTAATCATCATAGAGAAGCATTTTTTACTTCCATCAGTATGTCTGATGCTAACCTCCAAGAGTGCAACTTACTGTGCCTCCTTCATTTTACATTTTCCACTGACATGAAGTGGAATGATCATATTGAATCAATTGCTAGGTTTGCTGCTAGGAAAGTTGGTTGACATTGTTGGGCCAGACAATTTTTCTTGCCAGAATCCATCTTGCACATTTATAAATCTATCATTCATAAATGCATTGAATATTGTCATATATGGTCTGATGCTCCTGCTAGCAAGATTCTCAACAAAATCCAAAGAAGAGTCTGTAATGTTATTAGTCCTGACCTGGCATCTTGACTTCAATCACTTTCTCACTACTATGACAATGGCAACTATTCTGATGAGCTTTCCTCCTTGGTGCCTAAACCACATGAATTTAAGCACTGGCAATTAGGTTTCATCATTTTACTATTGAAAAGCTGCAAGTTCTATTCTAATAGTTCTTTTCTTGCCTGTGGAACTCTCTTCTGGTTTTTTGCTTCTCTGCACTTACGAGCCTCAAAAACGTAAATACAATGGTAATCATCATCATCATCATCTGTCTTCCTGACACCTGTTCTTTATTGTCCTTTCTCCTCATTAACATCTTGTTTTTTTTTTCACTCTTAGTAACCTTTCATCTTAGTGACATTATTGCCTTACTTGGGATAAAAAAAAACAAACTGTCTTATTTATATCTGATTGGTTTGAGATAAAACCAGATCTTAATAATTATAATTTCTGAATAAAATTGTAATCTTCATAATGTTGCATAATATATTGTTTTCTTATCATCATCCAGCCCCAGAAGAATGCAACTCCATTCATGATTTGTATTTAGTGAATTACCTCTCTCTGAATGACTTTGCAAATTCAAAACCAGGAGTTACATCACTGGTAAGTGTTACTTTATACTTATTATCATTATTTAAATGTATATCTTGACTATTTTTATATTTAAATATATTTATATTACTCTTCTTTCCTTTTAACATAAGAATTTTGAATGAATAATGGTTGCTCATACAGTTTTGAAAATTATGGACATGGCTGTTGTTTGTAAGAGTTAATGACCTGGATTTTTATTTTAAATTTGAACAAGGGCATCTTTGCATCTATCCAAAATGTTTTTTGTGATGATTTATTATGATAATGAACTTTGCAAATGTAGTACAGAGAGGTTACTAAGGTAAGATTGGAAAACAAAGTCTTTCAAACAAAGTTGGAAAAATATATTTTTGTTCAAGTTGAATGCATACTATTCATTATCAATGTGCATTGTATATGTCAGTACAGATAACCTGTTGAAATCATGCAACCAGCAGACCAAGATATCAATATGGCTGGAGTGTACAGTAATTAAAATGTAAAATAAAAGCATCAAAAACAAAAAAGTAATACAATAAGTACAATACCTTATAAAATAATATTCAGACAAAAATAGAATACTTAAAAACATAATTATGTATAATGTTTGAATTTATTCTCTAAACTAAAACTGTAGCATATATCTAATTTAAACATAAACAATAATCATTATCACTCAAATAAGATATTTTCATATATTTCTAATGGCTAAATAAATCTCACAAGTTCAATCTGGAAATAGGACATAGACTAGTCAACCTTTTGGTAACTTAGTTGTTTGTTACCACAAACTAGTTTTAAATCAAAGACTTTAATCTTCTTTTTTGAAGTTGATATATTATATATAAAACTCAAAATAAGGATATTAATTGGCTAAAAATAATTGCATGAAAAAAATATTTTTTACACTTAATTTTAAGGTTTCTAACTCAATGATAATTTTTTCATGTCACTTAGAATGTAAATAAACATTGTGAAAGTAGTTTAAATATAAAATAACGCACTACTACAAAGTTATTCTCAGTAAATTATTTTGAAAACAATGGATTTGATAAGTTATTCTCTTTGTGAAACAGATATGTTGCTTATTTTGCTCATAAGCAACCTGTGAATATGGCAAAAAAACTTACTATTGAAATAAAGGATACTAGACATATTGCACTGAGCAATTTTCCTGAAAAACGATTGTTCATAGGAAAAAAGAAATGTTAACTCCATTATTTACTGATTATATTTCTGTAGATTTATTGTTTAGATATTTTGCCCATACCAATTTATTTTTATCATCAAACAGCTTCCCACTAAAATCATTTTTAAGTCATGACACTTGATCATCCATAAAAATTGATTAATATTACTCTCAATATAATGAAAGTAAAGATACACAGCCATTCACAAGCATGCACCTATTTTAATCTAACATTGTAAGTATTATTCTGTTGCAATCCAATTTCATTCAGAAATAAAAGCATATTTAATAAACCAGAAAGGATTGATATTACTAAGAACATTTACTTGACCAAAATTTAATGAATATGTAAAAAAAAAAGAAAAATGATTTGAGATATATGTGTGTGAAATCTCCTGTTCTCACAGCTACCCATTTTAACAGAATACTATTGTATATGTCAAATATTGAAATGATCTTGATTTTGTTTTCAATTTGCAGGAGAAAGTTTTTCGTGCATTGTGTTCTCATATTACCTACCTCGATTTTGAAAATCGTAACTTCCTTGTTGATATGACAGATATTGAAATTACCACGGAGTCCTTTAGACACATGGTAAAGCCCTTTTGATTTATAACTCATTGAAAATTTAATTTCAATAAAGATATCATTTCCTTGATTTGTACTTTTCATTTAAAAATTTTCCTTAGTTTCTTATGTACTGTAAAGAAAACAAATGAACTTTTAAACTTGTAATGAAGCTTTATTCAAAGCAGTTTGACCATCACATATTTTAGTAGAGTAGATCGAGAGGGAGACAACTATTGTTGCCTTCACCCCATTCTCCCCTGCTCAATTTTATTCAGTCGAAGGTTACATAGTCATCTAAATGACTGGACATTTTACAAATATGTCCAGAACTTCACAGTGGTTCCTGGTCAAGGAATTCAGACCCTGCAGTATCCTAACACTTTTCTGTCTCCTACTTGACATACTGGACATACATAGTCTGAAAGTCAGTCACCACTGGCAGTGCTTGGGTGCTCTTGCTTTTGTTGAGCTGATCTAGTGTCAATAGTCATTTCAATCTTCTGGGCTTTGGTCATCAGAAGAATCCACAGATAGTGTATCATGGGTGCTATTAATAGTGAAGTTTATGGGCTCAAAGCAGGAGTGACCTTTGAAGTTCTGATACCTCTGAATGAGATGTCTAATTGCCTCTCATCAGGGCGTTGAATTAGAACATATTGTCGATTGGCTTCCAGGAGTTCCACCTCATTCACCGATGATTCATATTAGTTCTGACAGACATATCTTTTTAACAGAAGGAGGGGGCTGTGAGAGGTTCCTTAGGGATTCATCTTGGGAATTTAAAGAATATGGTGTTGCATTTGTGCTAGTGCACAATAGACTTTTGATATGTAAAAGCCCTCAGGCTAAAGTAATAGGGCATTTGTGGTTTGTAGCTGCTAGCTATATAGTTTTCCATATAATCCCATTATAACATTCACATAGACCTTTACCCTAGGGGGTTATATGGTATGGCTTGACTCAGCCACATTCCTCATAATTAAGAATTGCTTCAATTCTCCTGACATAAAGACTGTTCCCTGATAAGTATGGCTGTATGCTGGTACCCCAAAATTGAGAATAAGAAGCAGAAATATTAACTGTTTCAGTTGAAACATTGGGGCAGGGAAAAGCAAATGGAAACCTAGAATATTCATTGATCACCATTAGAAAATATCTATTTCCAGTTTTACTTGAAATCTAAGTCAAGTCTCTCAAAGAGTTATGTGGTTTTCATAAGAGTTCTTGGTTTGAGTTTGTAGAACCAGGGTGTGATTCTAGTTTTTTTTATTTTTTTTATTTGGCTAGTTGTCTTAGGGTTGTACATGAATGCTACAGACTTTTTGTAGGTTACTAGTCTAAAGTGATGGCTGTTCAATCAATGTTGCCTTTACTTTAGGGCTTCCACAATGATTTTTTTCTATCATTGTTTTCACTGCAAAGTGCTCTGGAAAAGAATGCGATGGAGTGGCTGGAGTATCTCTGTGTGGCACAATTGGAGACGTCTATTTCTACTATCAGAGGAATAGTGTGATTTACTGCCACAATAGATTAAACAGCAGGAGGAAACTGGTAATTTGTGTTAATGGGTGTATTTTCTAAGCGGATGGGGTTACGCAGTGGGGAATAATGTGAGAACATACTCATCGCTTATTTTAAGGCAGAGATATTAGGGATCAGTAATTCTCATAATGGCTTCAGCTATTTAGGTTCTAGTCTCTTTGCTTTTTACATATCCTAGTAGGTTAATAGTGCTTAACCCATATTGATTATTATTGTATCTGTGACCCTTTGTAAACTGGCCACAAAAGGAATACATCAAAATTAGTACAACTTTCCATATGCTTTGAAAACCATGTAAGGTTTGTCTTTCAGGTTTATTTCTACCTGGTGATAGGCACTTTTGAGATCCAGTGTACTAAAAGTTGTATTTGGCAATCTCATCTATCATCTCGTCAATGCGGGCTCGTATATAGGCATTTAACTGTGTAAATTGGTTTATAGTTTGTGAGTAGTCTATAACCATTCACTTTTTCTTATTTACAGATGTTATCAAGACTTGTTCCTTCTCTTAGCATTCTGAATGAATTTCTTCTCTTCAGAAGAATATTTTCTAGATTTGATGGCTACTGGTTTACAATCTGTTGTTAAAATATCAAAGAGGGATGAGTATTATACATTTATTGTTTTACACTTGTGGAATATTGACTTTCAGGCTGGAGAATTGAGTCCACAAAGATAACATTTATGCTGAGTCAAGGCAACAGTAACAGGTTGTTCAAAAGAGAAGGGTCTGGGAATTGTGAACAAGAGGAGAGTTTTGAGCAGGGGGTACAGAAACAAAAGGTTTTGTTTGAAGAGGGAGACAAAGTAATCTAAGCAGATGGAAATGTCCAAACCTATGGGAGTCCTGCAATAGGAGTACATGGGATTAGTGTAGATCTGACAATTTCAGGTTGCATGTGAGATGCAGATTATTTCTGGGCAATGTCTAATAAAATAGCCTGTTGTCAGGTCTAAAGTTTTATTTTCAGGTAGCATTTGTCTTATTTGATGAGACAATATCCCATTAATAAAGGCATCTCTTATAAATTCATTTCAAGCTTGTTCCACTCTCGATGCCTTCAGGTTGTAGTCTCAGATTAGTGTCTTTAGATCCGTAGGTACTGGTCTAAATTCTCACTTGGTTGTTGTCGTCTAGCAGCAAAAAACATTTTTTTTTCTTACTGAACATTTCTTTAAAATGCCAACAGCAGTTTCATAGTCCTCGCAAGAAGAAATATTTTTGTAAATCTTATGAAATAATATAGTTTTTTGGTCCCTGACATTCTTATCAATGAGGAAGTCTCTAGGGCTGTGAGAAAGTTGTTGAATACCAACTATCAATAGTATCTGAGTCAGACACATCTAGGTCTAAACATTCTGTTTCAGATACTAGACCATAATTGCTTTGAATAAATTTTAAAGAAAATAGATGAACCTTTAACCTTGTAATGAAGCTTTATTCAAAGCAATTCCATCACTGTACATATGTGAGGTTTGACCATCACGCTTTATGATAGAGTAGATTGACAGGGGAGACAACTATGGTTGTCTTCACTACATGTGCAATCAAACTTTAAGTGAGATTATTTATTGTCTTACATCAACTATAAATTTGCATGTTTAAGTTTACAGTGAACAGAAACTAATGACATCTCTAAAATAAAATTCTAATAAAAATTATACAATTAATGTTGAAATTCAATATTTCTTTCCTTATTCTCATTTTTATAAGAAAAAAAAACAATAATATGCTAATAATCTAAGACAAATTACAAAGAATATGAAAAATGTTTTTAATTTAGACTTTATTTGATTATTTTCATAAATTATTGTTGTTTTTACTTCATCATCAACATAAATTTAATGCTTTCATTTTAATTTATACTCTTACTGATTATGTCTCAAGGAGTATGAAAAAATTTATAGGTTTGAGGTAAATATTTAAATAGAAATTATTCTTTATGTAAGAAGACATTAAATGGTAAAATTTAAGTTTGCTTCTGTTTTCTTTCCTAAAGGAAAACATGTTTTTTTTTAGTTGTTTTAGAAAATACTTCATTTGATGACATATAAAACACATGGAAATAAAAATTTCACTTTCACATATCAGATGCATAATAATTACTTTTATCATTTTCCTTTTGACAAAAACTGTATGCTATCAAATGAGATTTTGTTGTTTTGTTTTTTGGGGGGTTGAAGGAAAAGGAAAACAAAACAAATATAAAATCATTTATATCACACTTGTCTTTTTTTCTTTCTTTTCTTATCATCAGTCTGCCAAGAAACCTGTCTTATTCTTTGAGGTCACTAATTCAATACTGAAGAAATACCTGGACTGCCGAAGTCGTGATAATAAACAAACAAAAGAAGTCAAGACAGTGGTATCAACAGAGAATGAAGTCTACTTATTTCCAAAATATACAAACTCAAACCTGTGCAAAAACATTGCTTGGTGTCTCACTCATTATCGAGAAAACTTATAACAGAAACAAATGTGTTACTTCACTCAGCAGAGTGAGTGTAGTAATCTACTGAAACCAAGTGATGTTTCATTCACTTATTTTACAAACCTTATTACATGTCCACTAAATGCATACAAAAAATCTTACTAAGTACAGTGACAACTTGTTACAGTAGCATGTACTATGTAATGTCTTTATTGAATGCTAGGAAAAGGTTTATTACTAAAGAGCTTATAGGAGACAGTGTCTTATAAAAGATAAATAAGGATTTGTGATAGACTCTATTTGGAGCCTTGACAAAGCTCATGATGGATACCTGAAATTCTCCTCAATTGTGAGTTGCTATGATTAATTTAATGCTCGTCCTTGCTCTTAAAGTACTCATTAACTTCCTTTACTTTTCACTTGTGGATGGTATTTCATGCCATTCAAGCTTTGACTGCCTAAATACCAAAATGAACATTAAATTTTCTTGGTCAGTAAGAAGTCTCTTTCTCAACTGTTGTATTGATAATTGTGTGTGTGTGTGATCACGTGTGTGCACACGCATACACACATTTGGAGTTCAAACTACTTCCTAAAGATACTATCTCTGAATAATTTCCCCAAATATGCTGCAGGTGCAATTTAGCACATAGTAAGATAATGGGGTTTTATTTCCTGGGCCAAGTGATAAAGTTAAAAATGAGATCTACTTTGAAGAAACATTCCTCATTCAGATATTAATTTATACAGATTTTTTTGTGACATTTTGATATTTTTTAACATTATTCTTTTGTTAAAACTGACAAGTTTTCATTTCACCAGAGTGGGAATAAATAATAAAACATCAAAGTTATACCAAATGGTGGTAATTTTAATAAATTTTCAAAATACTAGGTATTGTTAAGTCATCTCTTGTCTATAAAGTTTATTCCTACTATAATTATATGTGTATAAATGTATTCATCTGTGACTAATTTGTGAGAATATGATTTTCCTTGTAATGTTTCATTCTATATTAATTATGAGTAAATACCAAACAAACTTGGATATCAATGTATCTCAGTCTGATGACTCAATCATCCTTGTTAAGGGAACTAACAATTTTAAACTTGGTTCTTTTTGCTGGTCAAGAGTTCCAATAATTGATGGCCAATTCATTGGCATTTGTTAATGCATTTATTACTTTAGATTGTATTAAATAAAATCAAATTGTGATATAAACTTTTATCAAAATATAAATTTATTTATTTCACTTAATGAAAATTATAAAATATTTCTAATGTTATCCCATATCATCAGAACATTCCCATAATTCATATCATTCTCCATTTTGAAGGTAATAGTTTATTGTACAATTTTGGGGCATTGAAGTAAGATACAAATATTACATCATATAATAATGTATACCTCTGACCATATATTATTCCAGGTTGAGTATGTAACAATAAATCAACTGAGTATATTTTTGAAAGGACACTGACAGACAAAAGGAAATAATGACCTACATCAAAGGTGGAGAAAGAAGATATGATTCTGAACACAAAATAATATACAATGTTGAAAATATTGTCAAATATCTTTTAAATTGATTCATAACATCAATTA
This sequence comes from Acanthosepion lycidas, assembly GCA_963932145.1. Classification (NCBI taxonomy): domain Eukaryota; kingdom Metazoa; phylum Mollusca; class Cephalopoda; order Sepiida; family Sepiidae; genus Acanthosepion; species Acanthosepion lycidas. Next base: position 61,383,012 of record OZ010610.1, on the reverse strand, counting down.
TGAAATAAAAATACTTGATGTTTTCAAAAGGTTTACCTGTATATGTTAATATCAAGGAACAATCTTGTGTTACCAGTAAAAAAAATTTTAGTTTTTTGTCTGCCCTTGTTGTGTAGTAGTTAAATGATGATTCAAAATCAAGATTGTGAGTTCAGATTGTTCCAGTTGCTAGTTTGCCATTTTACATTCCATTTATAGATATACACTGTTAAAGGATAAACACACACAAAATAATTAAACACATAACAAAATAATTCATTGTTATTACCTCAGAGTTTTATCATTACACTATTTTCTTTTTAATAGAAAATTTTGAAATTTTGTTTCTACTTATGAAATAAAAACACTAACTGTTTAAAGATCTAAATGAAACTATTTTATGAAAGCATAAAAATAATATCTAGTTCAGTATATCATTAATGAAATGTTAACTTTTCCTATTAGTTACTGTTTTTTTATTATTATTGTTATTTGGTATGATTTGTTTGTTTTTTTATATTTAGTTCTGATATTTAAGCTTGAAAAGATATTTGCTCCATGTTCTTTGATTACATTCATGAGAAAACTGTTAATTTGTGAAATAATTTCACAAAGACAAATTGAGTCAGTAATTTTGGAGACGCTGCTTAAAATAGAATTTTTAGAAAAAAGAAATTATTTTCATTTTCGTATTTTTTTGTTGGTTAGCTTCAAATTTGGCTTAAGTGTTAACAATGCTTAAATTATGAACTTATTTAAAATCAAGTTTTATTTATTTTATATTTAACAAATGTATTGGTACATTTTATAACTATTCTTACACTTGCAAATTTTAAATCATTTTATAATCCTATACATGATCTGACTGTTTTAGACTTGTAAAAAAAATAAAAATATTTTCTATATATATATAGTATATTCTTCACTCTAATTTCACAATAAACATATTGATTAATTCTTTGCAAAGTTACAAATATTCTTTAAATGGTAAAATATAAAAAGCCCTATTGTCTTCATGAAAGGAAAATGTTTTTAATGATTTTTACAAACATTGTTTTTATTTTTAACATAGAAAAATAACCACAAAGTTAAAAATTAAGTGCAAAAATTTAACTTCAACATTTTATGAACATATTGTACTGATACAAGATAGTTATTCTTTCACATATAAATCATGTAGCTCAATTGTTCCATCACATTCATAAAATGTTTTAATGTTAATTTTCTCGTTTAATGGTTATGCTGCATCTTGCAATTATAATAACTCCTAATTTTGTTTCTCTTAAGTGTGTAATTTGATAAAATTCCACATTATTAGAAAAACTGATTAAAAAAAAAAGTTAAATTTGCTTTATAATATTACCATGAGTTTGTTTTCATGAGTATTCTCAGAATTTTTGTAAAATTATTTTTTTAAAGTATTTTTTCTATATAGGAACATTACCATATAAGATCTGATAATGCTCCCTAAACTTCCTTAAAAATAATACATTTGCTATTACAGAAACCTGTGATAATGGAAACAATGATGTTGATAATAATTGTATTTTAGAAAAATAGGGGAAAATAAAAATTTAAGTGAAGAAAGAGAATTATTAAAATCATTTTTAATGAATAAAAAGTGAATTAGAAAGTGTGTGCGTGCGTGCATGTAAAACAAAGTGAGCAAAGGTGTCTATCTGCTTTCTTCTCGCACTTATTTCAAATGCATCTCATGAATATTGATGACTACTGAAGATGACTTATTCTTTTCAGTCATCAGTATTTCTGAGAAAAGAAAGTCATTGAACTATATTCTTCATTCATTGTGTAAATGTGAACAACTTTTATGTTAATTTATCATGTTTTGCTGTCTATAAAATCAATTCTTAGTATTTTTTAATATCAAGAGGTATTTTTTTTTTAATTTGCATCATTAATATCTAACACACCATTGTCTAAAATCAAAATGAGAAATCTTAAGAATTTAATGAATTATAATTTTATAAACTCTGCTTACACTTTATGCTTTAAGATTTCTCTCTCTACACACACACACACACATACATACATACATACATACATACATACATATATATATATATATATATATATAAGAAAAATTGCATAACAGTAAAAATATATAGCTGAACTTCTGAATGCTGCCTTTGATTTTCATCCATTATTACCTCTGTCCCTTAATAGTTGTTTCATTTGTATACATATTTCATACACTAAATGTAGAAACTATTATGGACTGAGGTAGTATTTATGTATCTTTCATGCATCAAATTACTTTTGGAAACTAAAACATGACACTTGCAAATTTGAACCATAAACTTATAAAAGACAAGACTCAGGTATAATCTTACATCTTAGCTTTAGTATGTATGACAAAATACATTGCTGGTACTATTTTTTGAAAAACTATATATTGGACAGTGATTTGACTATACACAAATTTGGTTTAAGGAAAAACATCAACATACTTATTCTTAATTAACTTACAATATTTTTATGAATATAAGGCATATTTATTTCCTATTTTTCTAGTATGGAATTACTTCAACATTGTCCCAAATTATGAATGCTTATAAAGTTCTTGTGTCCTTACAAAATCAAAGTTGACATTATTGACATAATTAAACTCTGTACATATCTTGGGAGTAAATAATATATTCTGGTAGAAAATAAGATTTTAAATGGATTGACAAATGTTATACTAGATTAGAACTTATAAGTTGGAACTGCAATGAGAAAAAAAGAAAAGAATTAATAAGATATTTAGTGAACCTACAAAATAAAATATTCTAGAGTTGCATTTACATCATTTAAAAATCATATGATTTGGTGATGGTTAAAAAAAATAATGAAAAAATATTTCCTAAAATAAGAATAGTTTCTTAACCTTCACTTGTTGACACACCTTTATGAATGGTTGTATTTTGTTCATCACTTGAGGGTTTTTTTTAATCTTTCATTGTATTTGAACTTATTAAGATCTAAAATATGAACAGGAAAGACTGATAAATGTTGTAAGGAAATTGACCTATTTACATTTGTTGCCTTAATAGTTTAGAACAAAATACTTTTTTACCTGTTACCTGTGTCTACCCAAGAAAAGCTGTATCATAAAAAAATAAATTTTGCATTTACATATCTATGGCTAAAAGTGTTAATCAAAATAAGAGTATAATTTTTGTAAGCATTTAGGGGACACATTAAATTGAATTAAACTTTTAATTTAATTATTGATTAAACTAAGATTTATTGCAAGAATTATTATTTTTACTACTAGATTATTATAATTATAATCTCTATTATATTCTTTTCCCACTAACTAAACAAGAGCATTACCACAACACATTTTTTAAGGTATAGAAACTGTATTTTCTAATATGATGGATTTTCTTTTTCATTTCTTTATTTTTCTCTCATTTTTCTTTGCTTGTTCTTCATGAATATATAAATCTTTTTGATCACATCTATGTTTTACACCTCGTTATTTCTATTCTTATCTTGGAGTTTTTGTTTCTCCACAGTCCCTTGCTCATTCTTCCCTCTGGAGAAAAAATAGTATAAAATATTTCCTTACTCCCTGATGAAAAGAATCCATTCAGATATACAAAATATTTATGAAATCAATTTATACAAACACAACCTTTATAAATAAAGTGTCTTGTACTTTATGGATATTTACTGGAATTGCCTAAAACAAACTTTTATAACTAATCATTTGTTCTAATTAGAGAGTCTCTTAAGTAAAGTGTTTTTTTTTTATTTCTGGATATTCTTATATTTTTATTAATTTTGTATTTCTTGTAATAAGTTTTCACTCTTTTTTTCTATTCATTTTACAGTGATTAAAATATAATATTGCCTTTGTTGTGCACTAAAAAAAACTGACAAAGAAAGCTCATGGTTCAATCATTTTCTGGCAGTAGTACCAGTAGAATTTAATTTTGTAACTCATCAGATTAAATATGCAGACATTGTATAACTAACCATATTTATATGAGAAAGTAGACAATGAAAACATACTGCTAATTTTATTCATTTTATTGCAAACTTTATATGAATTATATTTAGTCTCATCTTTCTAATTGTTAAAATAAATTATTTTCTTATTTTAATTTACATTTAATACTGCAATCTTATCAGATTATAAAGTCATTCTTTCAAATGCATTCATGATTCAAGATATAACTGTGTCCTTTAAATGCTTTTGTATAAATGTTATTTTACAAAAAATGACATCTCAAAATTGTAATGTTAGACATTTTTAAAGAAGTTAATATACATTAAAATTATTGCTAGATTGTTTTAATGAGTCATATTAAATGTAAATTTTAAGAATTAGTGTTTTTATTCATAGTTTTGATGTTTTTTAAATATATGACAGGGTATAAAATAAATTTCATATGGAATAGTATCCAACTAAATAATTTACATTTGTTAGATGATATTTTATTTTGTCTCTGTCCATATAATTCTAAGAATGGAAATAAAATTATCAATTAAATCATTATCACAAAACTAGCACTGCCTATCAAAGATTTGGACTTTGCACATGTGGATTTTTAACTGTAATTACTATAACAAATAATTTCAGTAATGCATAAATTCTTGTCTTCAGAGTTCACTTAGAGTAAGGTATATAGCTTATTACAGAGAACAATATTTATTATTCTTACTATTATTATTTTATTCTGAATTTTTATCCATTTTGTATTTTCCACAACTCTCTGAATGTATACACACTTTGATTGCTAAAGCAAATAGTGTGAAATTAAAAATGAAAAAGTTTTCTCTGAGATTTGAACTTACTTTCCACACCTCAAGTCTGATTGACAGTCATTTATTTATTTCCCTTTTCACATTTTTTGCTAATCATTTGAAGAGTATTGTGTGACCTGAGGTGTTTTAATCAAAAGCAACAATAAGTTCAATTAAGTAATAAAATAATTATGGTAAAAATATTGCATGTAAAAAAAATAAAATTATTCTTGCTTCATTTTAGTTATATTTGGATATTTTGCTTTATTTTGTAAATGTTATAATTTCACAAAGATTTCTTCGTTTTATTTTAAATAAGACTTTTTTTAATGTTTTAGGAAATTACATCGGACAGTGTCAGTTACCATTAAAATTAACTTTGAGTTGCAACAACTTGAACATTTTAAAGGTTTGCTTTGAGTTGCAACAACTTGAACATTTTAAAGGTTTGCTTCTTAAAAGATAGTTGTTAATCTAAGTTTTCCTCTTAGTCTCTCTGTTCAGTATATTATAGTTTGGTTATGAATATCTACAGCTAACACTATTATACTGATTGAAATATGATGAAAAGAAAAAACTTGTGAAAACTTGTGCCTTTGCTCAAGTTTTTTTTTTTATTTGAGTTGACTGGTTTCTTCACCAGTTTCTCATTTCACTGCCATCTGGTTTAATTTTCAAATTTCTTGGTGCATGATTAATAACTCAGGTTTTTTTTTATAATCAGCAAAAAGCAGAAAAATAAGTCTAGGCAGACATGTCTGATAGAGAACCATTAAAGCAGCAATCGTTTTGTAAATGGGAAATGAGAAGCCAGACATTTATTTGAAAAAAGTTAAACATTTTTTGTTTAAAGTTGTTATTATTTATATTTAATAACTTTGATTATCTTAATTATTTCACAGTGTTTTAGCAAGTTCATTCAACAGCCTTCAGTGAATATATAGTTTTGGTTTTGTCCTGGTTAAAAATATCTTTTGAAAATCTCTCATGTGAACTAGATCCAGTTATCAAGGTTTTTTTTTTTTTTTGCTGAGTTAATTCACTGTTATTCATGAGTAACCTGGAAAAGCAACTAAAACTTACTCATAAGATAAAAGAAAAATATCCTATTTGAAAATACTGGACTTAATTTGTTCATTGAAAGAGACTATTCTTGAGCCTCCCATCTGAAAGGTTGTAAAAAAGAAAAAATCCTTGAATATATGAATATATTTTCACTGATCAAAAACATTGTGAGCTTCCAACTTGAAGAGGAATATAAGTTTTAATTATGGAAGAGAATAATCTCATTTTCATGTGTATAATTAAAATTTTGTGCAAATGTTTTTTTTTGTTTTTTTTTTTTAAACTTAGATGAAGCATTACTATTATTTTATTACAAATCTTACTCCATTTTACTGTTTATCATAACATTCTGGATTGATTCCCTCTTTAATCACTAGAGAAATAAAGTATCAGCTTCCAACAAAATCTGAATTCATATTCCACGCCTTGTAACTTCTTTTTATTGCTTTGAACCATTTGGCCATATAATGATTTAACAAAGATGTAGTCATTCTACTTTTCCCTCCTTTCTTATTTTCTTTGCTGCTATCTTTGTTTTCACTACTTTGTAATAATCATTTTTTTATGTTTTTCAACAAAGAATTTTCACAGTTATTATTTTATTACAACTTTTGCTCTATTTTATTACATAGTAATTAAAACAAAAAATGACAGAGAATTGGAAAGGCGTGGATGGCAGGATGGTTACAAATTTGTGTCTATAAAAGAGGAGTTCCTTTAGTGTAAGTGAGTTCAAGGCATGTCAGAAACTCTCCCCCCCCCCATTCCTGTTTATTCTAGCAGCCAAGGTGCATTGTGAGTGTTGTGATAAAAAGTAACAGTTACAGGAGTATAGTTAGTAATAATAATAAATATATCACCTGTTTTTTCTTTTCATGTTTATGTATATATAAATGCTTATAATATTTAATAGGAATAGGGCAACTATTGAATAAACTATATACAATTTTATAAGAAACAAAAGTGATGAGGGCTTATTTGCATTGTAGCTTGAAAATAATTGCATTCAAATAATACAATCATGATGTCATTTTGATATGAATTTTTTATAAGTTTCAGTAAGATTTTTTAATAAATTTACTCATACTTGATACTATTTTTGAAATGTCTATATAACAGCCCAAACTAGTGAGAAAAACATTGATTGTTGCAATTTGATCCTTTGCATTATAAAAATCAAGTAAAAAAAGTTTTCAAAAACATACTTCTTCTATATTCTATTGACATCAAATTTTGGCAAAGTTTAACCATGATATCTGAAAAAATGTGTTAAAAAAAATGGTGTCAAAAACGGTTTTTCTCTTGACACCACTATTATTATTATATATTCCCTCAATTGTCTCAGCAATGTTTATTGTTTTAAAAAGCTATATTTACAATTTTAAAACCCAAACATAAAAGTGAATTTAAACATTTTCTTTGTTCTTTAGAATTAAAAACAAAGATAGTAAACACTATTAGATTGTTTATTTACAAGAATAATTTTATATTAAAAAATATGTGAACTAACTACAATACAATGTTTATCATTTACCATTTTATAAAGAAATAAATATGAAAATATTTTTATTCATAAAATTATAAAAAATATGTGGACCAAGTATAATGAAATATTTATTCTGTAAACAAGAAAATTCAAATGAAAGCATAACAAGAGTAACTGAAATTATAAATTTTTGAAAAAATGAATTTTCCAGGCATTTCTTTCATTTGCTCTTGCCACATAAATTCACTAAAATAGGTTTAGGGCATCTCTTCCTTTAATCAAACATTCTTTTAATTTTAGATTTTAGGCAAGACAATAAACACTCAAAATACTAAGTGTTTGTTGTTTCATCTAAACTCTAATATTTTTCATCAGTTATGACATGACTGACAATACATAATCTATTTGCAGTTTTTCTAGGCGTGCTTCACACAAATTAAAAAAATTCTTTAAAAAAGTGTAGTAAGAAGTTTAATTACTGGAGTTTCAGGCTTTAGATTTCTATTAATCAGAGTTCCTTAATCCTTGATCACAATTATAAAAAAACTGAAAAATTGAAACAAAATAATCTGAGAAGAAAATGTAAAATAATGTTCAAAAATCATGTTTATTTAAATTTTCTTGTTTTGTAGATCAGACATTTTTATTAATTTACAAATAAAAAAAAAATTGTTTTCATAGTTATTTATTTATAAAAAAATATATTTATAAAATGATAAATATTGCCTTGTAGTTGGTTCGCATATTTTTATAATCTTGTAAATAAACAATCTAATAACTAGATAGTGCATAACATTTTTTTTTTTTGTTATTAAAATTCTAAAGATAACATTTTAAAACAATAAACATTGTTGAAGGAGCCAAGTGAGTATACAGTAATAGTGGTGTCAAGAAAAAACTGTCTTTTTGACAAACCATTTTTTGCAGGTACATTTACATGTTAAACTTTTTCCCAAAATTTAATTCCTAGATTTACTTGTTAATTCTTCTGTATTCAATTAAAATGTTTTATTTAGATTACTTTATTGACTTTAATAATAGAATTTTATTCCATTTCAAATAGGACAAACATTAAGCAATGGAAATGCATGTACTTAAACACTTTATCATGATTTACATATCAATTACATTATCTGTGCATGCTAATGAGAACAGCATTATTATTCTGCTCTATATTTGTTTTAAAAGTAGAAATAGACAAGTTGAAATGTATAAAGGAAAACAACATTTCTGAATATTAAACAAGATCTTATCCGATTGTTTTTATATCTAAAATAACAGTGGTTACTTTTTTTATGTAGGTCATAGAGAATGATATGAAATTTATATGAAGTCTATACTATGAGAAAAGGTTTAGTTGACTTCAATATGCCTGTCATATAAGGAAATAAAAAATGAATGTTATTTAATAGATCAGTTTGTTTTGTTATTTCAAAAGTAAAATAGTTCAATTATGGATCTATGCCTACGTCTGTTAACTTTGATGATTTATGGCTGATTTACCAGCAGTAATTTACATTTGGTGTAGCTTAATAAAAAAAAAAAAATCTACCTACAACCATTAATATCAAACAGAGACACAAATCTTGTCATTTTATGGCATATAATCAATTCATTATATATTACCTTCATGGTAACTGTGGACTTAATTCTGATTTTAATGCCAAATATCACCCAAATTAGATTTATTACAAAAAGATCAATGGAAAACTGACATTAAGAATAGAAAATAACAACCTTTTATCAACTATTTCTCTCAACTAATGAATTGCATAAAAATTATCATAATTAATGAAAGACATTGTTAAATTATTCAACCAACATAGTCTGATTAATTTTTACTGCATTTTTCCAGTTTTCAAATAAATAAGATGTACATTGCGGCAAAATCATGGGTTCAGAAGTTCAAGTTTTGCTTTATTCAAGTACTTTTAACCACCTCAGTCATTAAGAACTGGAACAGTCAAAAGTACTTGAAGAAAACAAAACAAAATATGAACTTCTGACGGACTGTCAAAAATTTTAACCCCAATGTACATCTTATTTGAAAATTGGAAAAATACAATCTAAAATTAAACAGACAAACCTTGTCAATATAATTCTACTGACAAGGTTTGTTTAATTTTAATTCAGTTTAAGGTATTGGATTTCCTTAGTAATAAAATATAATTATTTCTATGTGTTTTTGAAGTTAGTTATATATTTCAAGATTGTATTTTATTGATCTTCATTGAAAGTTTCATATGAGATTAATTTTCATTTAATTAAAATATAATTTGTGACAACTAAAGTAAACCTTCAAAACAAAAAGCTATTATAGATCAATCAAATTTTATATGTGTTAATATAATGAAAGGTTTCTGGAATTTCATACTTGAGTAATGTTCTCTACAGCATAACCTGGATATCATTCTGAATTTTCACTTTACCTTCTACTGAATTATATCTAGGGAAAGAACTGCAACCATTTTTTTACTTGTGTGATAACATATCACATGAGATAAAATAGAAACCCCAATTCCTCTTACAACCTTCCAGCAATGATCTTAGTGGTCAACAAAAGAATTCTAATTTTTTTTAACTTCATAAATACTCAGTTGAAATTTACTGCATAAAATCATTTAATATAAGATTAAACAAAATTTTCTGATTTTATTTGTAATATTGATGAAAATCAGATTTAATGAAGTTTATTCAGGGAAACAACTTTAGATAATATATTTAAGAAATTTTTCATTAACTTGTATTCAGTAAAA
>OZ010610.1:61255471-61367971 GCA_963932145.1 Acanthosepion lycidas | reverse complement strand
AAAAAAAGAATGAATGCAAGCTTAAACATATCTATTTCAGCAAAATTATGTTTTCTTATGGACAGAAAGAAGAGAGCAACATAATAAATGAGAAATGAGAATAGATTGAATCTCAGAACTAGATTTTTATGAAAATAAGACAAAGAAGAAAATTGATGGAACAGTTGAAATTTGGTAAAAAATTAAAGATGAAAATGTTAGCTGTAATAAATTGACTGCTTTTAAAAGAAATTTCTTTCCTAAATTTTTGCATGCCTTTACTTCAATAGCCTGCAAATGTCTTTTTTGCCCAATTTTAGCCTACCACTTTTCAAAATAAAATGAATTAAATATCCCAAGGTTTTTGAAAATTCACTTAATAAAATTAAACCTTGTTTGAGGAACTTTTAACCAATTTTTATCATCTCATGTTTATAGTTTCTTTCTGAGATATTTTTACTTATCTTCACATAATTCTTCTTAAAATGTTTCTCATTGTTGTTGTATATTGTTCATAATACTGTAGTTTTATGAACAATATACAACTACTAGAAACAGTTTCTTTATTACAGCTAGGTACCATTAAAGATTTATATTATTGTTTATACCACCTGATTGTACTTTAAGCAATTTTGTCAATAATTTAAAATGTTTCTCTTGTTGGCAATCATTTAGTAGGAATTTTTATATTCATAAAATATTTGGCTAATGTTTTAATACAAGTATGTTGTAGGAATAAGTGTCAATTGTTAATTGACAGAAATAGGCTTAGTTAAAACTACATTATAAAAATGTGACCTACCAGTTTGTACATTATAAAAATCAGAATACTTATAGCTGTTATCTTACCTTTGTGCTATGTGTTACATCAAGATGAAGAGAAAATATATAGGGAGACATAAATAGAAAAAAAATTTATGGCAATCATTCTAGGGTAACCATCCACTGCAGATATTCATTCAAATATTAGATAGCATACATATTACAATCTAAATAATAGGAGCTATATGTTTGAAATGTAGCAATGGTTGGGGTGGGGCATAAGACCATTAATATAATTTGTCAGTAAAAAGAAATAGTTGCTTATATTTTTTCACATCAGACACATTTTATAAGCTCCTGAAATGTATTTAAACTCACATTATTACTTTTGAAGTTTAACTTTATTTTATGTACCAAATGGGATCTAAGGGATCCAATTTAAATTATTATGTTCATATCCTGAAACCAGTTGTATGATCTCAATTAAATCAAATAAAAATATTTGTTATTTTTATTACATTTCTCATGTGTCCTGAAAGCAGTTGAATGATCTCATTTAATAAATCCCGTTCTCCTTGAATCTCAAAAAAAGGAAAATTTTAGTCATAATTTTATTATATTATCTTTTTCTAAACTCATTATTCTGATTGACAACAACTTAACTCTTCATTACCCAAATGTGTGTGTGTGTGTGTGTGTATATATATATATATACATATATATATATATAGCTTCTACATTAAAAATTGTAAATTATTTTTTCATTCTGATAAATTCTATTTCCGTTCTGTTATTAATACCGTGATTAATTTAAAGAGAAAGGGCAATGAATTGAATTCTTGTAATTATTGTTCCGTAAATTTATTTCTTTACATGCATAGGATATATAAACATGATAATGCTGTGTGTGCGTGTCAGATGCTAACGATTTTATCTGGGTATAAAGTGATCAAATCATAATCATTAATACTATTTTCTATCAAACTCTGGCCTAGTACTGTGTATTTGTCTTCATGTAGCTGGTTCACATGTTATACCTTAATCAACCAGCATTTGTATGTGATTTATAGCTATCCTCTTGCATTTTGGGAATGAGCAAAAACAAAACAAAAAGAATCAATCCTATTAAAAAGCCGACTAAAATCCATTATTAAATGATCATATACATGAACTTTGATCAGTTTACTAAATTGATTTCATTATGAATTATTTCTTAAAGAAGTTTAAAAAAGTAGTTTAATGTAAAAATAAGGCCTGCAAATGAATTCAGTTTTTTACCTTGATGCAGGTCTTTAAATTCCTTTTAAAAGCAAATTTAGTTTGAAAAAGGCACAACTACAATGATTTTTTTTTCTTTTCATTTACTTGAATCTAAACTGAAACTTTCTTCATAGAATTCCTTTTAAAACAATTAATCTAGGTCCAAGTGTAATCACAATAATAATTTACAATTTCTTCCAATTATATTTCCTAAAACTAAATCTTAAATTCTTTTTGTACTATTTTAAAAAATAATGTAAAAAGTGCAAATCAATTTTTATGTTAGAAAAAAAGAGTACAAAATATTTTTATTTATGCATTACATCCTTATATACACACACACAGATATATATATTTACTTAAATACAAAAATAATGCTTTCAATTTTCTGAAATCTATATATTTGTACATCCACTCACTTCTTCATTTTATAGAAAATTTGCTATTTTTCTTGTTCCCTGTCACTTTTAAAGAGAATAGATCCACTGTAAAAGTTACTTGAAAATTGTGCAATAATTTATCTTCATGGCTGCAGATGTTAAAAAAGAATGTTCCAGTGGAACAAAAAATAATCATCACTTGCCTACATGTGAATGCATTTAGAACTATTTGAAAATTCAAGGAAATATTTTTACAGATTAACTTTGAACAGTAAAAATTGTGATCTAAAATTCAAGAATATCTTCCACTCAGAAAACATTTTTTAAGTCGGACATAAATTTAAAATATAACTGCTTTTGCACTGAGTACATTGATCAAAATACAACTCGGTGTTGGCTGTTGTTGCCATGAAAAAATTACTATATCCTGGTGGTATATTCAAATTGTTGGTTATAGCATGTCTATTACAGACAGAGCAATTTTCTTATTGTTAACTTATTAACCATTTATGTTATCCCAGTGGCATGGTGTGAAAAGAAAAGTTATATTGTTAAATTTCCAGTGTGGCAAGAAGTGTTAAAACTGTTGTGCTTTGAATTGTCATAATCCTTCACAGAAATTTAATTTGTGATAGTAAATATTATAAATGCTTTTAATGTGGAAATTCCAGCATTAAATTACTTTCCCCAATAAAAGCAATTCTTATTTATTTATATATATATATATATATATATATATATAACTTTTAAAAATTGAATTTATATTTCATTTGAATTATTTTCCTGTATCTTTTGTTTCACACCTCAGGCAAATGGAAGAGCCTGGTTTTGCATTTCAAATGTTCTATATATTATATTTGATAGTATTTCAAACAGTAAATGATCATTTTTTTTTATCTATTTTAACTGTTGATGTGACAGTGCTATATATAATTAAATCCTGAATGGAAATTTGTACAGTGAAGAAGTTTTATCAAGTAAGCAATACATAGTTTGCTTCTTATAAACAACATGCCACTGGTCCTACCTGTTCCTTATGTTTTTTTTTTTTTTTTTTTTTTTTTTTTTTTTTCATTTTTCATCTTTCCAAGTATTTCTGTAGCTTCATTCATGATCATTATTCTGGGAGCATTTTTACAAAACAATCTATAAATATTTTAGGTGGAGTTACAAGTGAACAACAAAATGCCATGCAAGCAGTTTCTTTCCACCAACATTGGCATCTTCAAATAATGACTTCCTCTTCATTTCAACATCATTTGAACATTTTTATTTCTTATCCCATTCTTGTACACTTTCTTATTTATTTCAATCCTTTGTCTTAATGTGTTATACCCTTTCTCTGCCACTCTATGACTTGTTTAATCTTACTACTTCTCCCTCATTTTTTGTTTTTTTAAATTAATTATGCTGTATCTTCTCTTTCTTGCTCTTCTATATACATCTTTCTTTTCTATTTTTCACTCTCTCATTCTTTTTCCTTATTTTCTCTTAATTCTTCATGCTCTTTTATTTTTGATCACTCAATGACTTATCTTTTTATTTGTCTCTCTCCCTCAATTTGTTCTTACTCCCCCTCTCTCTCTCTCTCTCTCTCTCTTTTAATTTATTATATTTTTTGACTTTTATTTTCAATTTTTCTCACTGATTATATTACTCAATTTCTTAAAAGTCTTTTCTTCTCCTGACTATTCATGACTCCCATTCCTTCTCCATTTATTTTTTTCTCCTTCTTCATTTTCCCTTCCTCTGTCATTTATCATTTTTATTTTTATTAACTGCTTCTTTTGCTCATAGCCTATTTTATTATCTTATTTCAGTTACTTCTATATTGTTTCTCTGGCATATGACTTCCACATTTATCATCTCCTCTTCCCAGTGTGTAATAGTACATCTTTATTACCCTTTCAAAATAATAAATATATGATACTGATATTGTACTTCCAAGCCTGCTGTAATGTTTATGCACCAATTTTGTATAATCAATGTTGCAAGCATTTTAACATAATGTGCCTTCAATCTTATATCTTTAATTGTCTATAACCTTCAATATTTAAACAAAAATCACATCTTAAATTCAAGAAAGTATTTTAGTAGTATTTCTCTCTCTCTCTCTCTCTCTTTTTGTATATCATAAAAAATATATTCATGTCTTATTTTTAATTTACAATATTTATTAGAGATATTTGTTAGAGCTTATCCAGCATGGTCACATGGTAAACTTAACAAAAAATAAATATAACTGGATTTCTTTTACTATTTCTTTAATTCTTGCACTCTATCTAGTGTTTATATTTTACTTACATAATTTCTCCGACTTTCAATTTTCAGTAGGAAAAATATTACATTAAGTGAAGGAATAATCTTGGAAAAGAAAGCATAATTTAAAATAAGTAATAAACTAAAATGAGATTTTATGTTGATGGTAGCAAAATAAGTTTTATTGCTTTTTCAAAACCGTAAACAGTATTTTGCTCTGTCTGGGCACACTACTGGTTCTTTTTTATCATAAAATTGACAAAAACAGTTGCAATTTGAATGCTTGTATCATGGCTTCTTTTTAACAGTTATAATAAATATTGACTCAAAATAAGATTGGAGTTGCTTGTAAATGAGATTGAAAAAACTTTTTCACTTTCAAATACAAATCCCTGGCCTATTTTAATACATGCTCTAGTAGTACCCTATGTTTTGAACCCATCATGATAAAAAAATATGCCCCCGTGTCCTTCCCAACCTGCAAAATAATGTCATTGTTAAGTTTAACACATTAATAAGCGGTGGTATTGATTGAAATTTTACAATGCTATTATTTTCTAATTTGGAAAATGTTTTAACTTATAAGAAGGATTTGAAGAATTTTCTAAAATTAGTTTATTTTTTCATTTAAATGTTTTGCTGTAACTTTGTTTTAATATGTAATTTATGTATATGTCTGAATAACTTATAGTGTATTTATATCACATCATTAGGATGTAATATACTTGATTTTTTACAATCTTCTTGTAAGTCGTTATTTAGTATTTTCTAACACTGAATATATCTCTTTATTTTTTCCTTATTTCACTCTTTATTACCAGCTATTTCATTTCCTTTTTCCTTAATTTTTTTTCTTTTTCCACTTCTTTTTATATTATGCCCTTGTCTCTCACATTTATTCCTTCTCTCTGTTTCACTTCATCTCCAGTTCTTACTTTAAACTTCTCTCAATGCTTTTTTTCTGCTTTCTCTTCTTCTCTCAAATTCTTATCTTTTCCTTTACTTTCTTCTGATCTCATTATCATTCTTCCTTTATTTCTTACTATATTCTTTCTTCCTTTCTTTCACTTATATTTGCAAAATGTGAGAGATATGTTTCTATATGGATGCGACATTTCTGCCTACACTGGATGGAGGTTCACTTCTGCACTATTAAAATTCAATACATTTATCCCATCACCACTCATCCCTATTCATGTCTGTTTATATTTCAAATGTAATGTCATTGTTATTAATACTTTTTATTGTTATGTACATGAACAAATTTTTAATTATTATTATATATTTAAAAAATAAAATTTTCTTGATCCATTTTGTATATTTCTTTAAATTATTGTTCTGTCATATTTAAAGCTAAGTACATCTAATAAAAAAATAATAATAAACAAAATTACTGTTATTGTTTTTCTTTCTTTGCCACAATCTCCTTGTAACTTGAAAGACAACATCATATGATCTGATATCAGGTGAGTCAGTGTAAACACTGGCTAGGTATTTCAAAGCTGAATGAATTAACAAAGCTCAAACAGAGCATGATCACATGTGTCAGACTGAAATTGTACAGACATTTGACATCTCTTGATCTGTGGTGTCATATGCATACCAAGAATACATTATGGAAGGCATTACCCCACACACAGATGGACAGTGCAGAGGCTGACAACAAATTCTTGATAATAGTGATCAAGGGCATCTCGCAAGAATTGTCTGCAATAACAAACAATACAGGCTCAAATCACATCCAATACAGACAGTACTAAATGTATATCCAGCAGGTCAGTTCAGTAGCTTCCATGGATTATAGAAGCAGAAGACTCACCAGGGTGTCCCTATTCACACCATGAAACTGGATACAGTGTTTCACCTGAGTTCATGATTTTGCCAGTCAGGACTAGTGACATGGTGTATGGTCTGATGAGTCACAGTTTTAATTTTTCAGGCTGATGGTAGGGTTCAGGTCCTTGGACCTTAGTTGTCAAGAAGACATCATGCTGACTGATGGGTGTTCTATAATGAAGTAGGAAGTGCCCACATGGCAGAGATTGACTCTGTTGGTCCACCTAAATGCTTTGTTGACAGTGACCACTACATTAGGCAGCTTCATGACCATTCCTACCCCTGTTCATTGGACTCCATCCACGCAAACAACAATAATAGGCTATTCCAGTAAGATAATGCATCATGTCTTCAGTTACCCAGAATTGGTTTGAAGAGCATTCTGTAGATTTCCAGCAAAAGACACGGCCTATTTCTGCATTAGCCTGACATTTATGGGAAGTGGTGGAGAGTTCTATTCACACACAAGATCCTGTCCCTACAAATATCACAAAGTTGTAGTCAACTATCTCAATATTTCTCCAGATATCTTCCAATCACTTGTAGAATTGATGTCATATCTAGTTACTGTTATATGTGTGATAGAGAGGGAGTCTGGGAAACACACACGTGTATATATATATATATATATATATATATGTTAGTGAAATTGGAGTAGATTTGAATAGCGAAATTAAATCAGAGCATTTTTTTTACTGATCCAGGGCAGAAGTTGTACCCATTGAATCTAGGTCATTAGGAGACAATGGAAATGGTAGAAATAATTTTTATTGATTAAAAATTGAAATAGAGCTGAGTAAGCTAAAAGGAATTATTGGAATTCACATGATTTTGGTTGAAGCAGCCAGAACCCCGTGATAATCGCGTGCGAAGTAGTAGGGCCGAGAGTCAGTTATAACCAGCCAGGTTTATCTATATAAATGCGTAGTTATGCTGAAAAAACAGACGGGAGAAAATTCTTGAAGAGAGAATTAGCTCGGGCGAGCGTTGGGAGGAGGAACGCCACAATAACTTTAAGCCCCGCACAGAAATCTTTATCCCTCCATCGTAAGAGTCATATATCGTTCTGAGACATTTTAACAACAAGATAATCACGCTCTCTCTCTCTGTGTGTCTAGAATCCAGTGTATGATTTCTTTTTTTTACGTTTCTTTTCTGTAACCTGTTTCTTTTCTCTACTATTCTTTTCTACTATATAAAAGACATTAACAATTCAATTATTGAATCAATGTTTGTCCGGCTTTCTGCAGATATTAATTTTTTTTTTGCTGCATTCTAAATTTCTTAGTGCAGACTCCCCAGCCATGTCTACATCTTCAGTCGACTGTGAATGGACGGACATCACTTCTGCTTTCTGGATCAAGCAAATCACAACGTCGGCAGGAAGCAGGATTAAACCAGCGGACTGGTTGAATAATCTACGGATGCTCAGGGGACCTATGGCCACTCCCTTAAGTTCGGTTAGGACTGAGTAGACACCTCAACCCCGAGAGTAAGACGCCGGAGGTTGAGGGGCCGGGGCGAAAGTTTTAGACTAATACCTGTGACAAGGATAGACCCGTGGGAATTACCACGGCCGTCTGAAAGAGGAGAGAAGGTTGCAATTGTTTTGTCCAGTCGGGGCCGAGTAGAACCAGAAAGGACTCTAGTGTTCGGACTATATTGGTCTAAAAAAGACATAAGGAGGAAAAGAGAAGGAAGCAAAAGAAGAAGGAAAAAGAAACAAAACACAGTGCGGCGGACCTCAGGTAAGTCACTTTTTGGTTTCCTTTGTTCACTCATTGCACTTAGATCTGCCAGTAATATTGTTGATCTTGTTTTGACTTTGTACGCAGTTGAAGCGCCACCACCGTGTTAAGTATTTTCCCTTTCGTTCTGTCTTTGGTCTCTTCTCGTAGGAAAGTTGTCGTTGACAAGATGCTAGGATGAGCATAGCAGGATCAGATGACCTTGGGGGTGTGGGAGTCCCCGAAATATCGATGGGTTTCAGGAGGCTGATAGGTAGCATGAAGCTACCTACCTATAAAAGAAACCCTGTGGAACTGCACGAATGGATTCTGTCCATTCAGAAGAAGCAGGTGATCTATGGCCTCTCGGACCAAAAAATGGTGCTCCTAGCTTACGACGCCTCAGCTGGGCACGTGTTCAAGTTCATAGAGGGGTGATACAAAGAAAACCCGACCCTGACGTGGACAGAGCTTAAATCCTATCTGGTGCGGCAATACGCAAGTGAGAGTACGGCCATTGAGGCAGTTAGGAAATGATTCCGGCTACAGCAACAAGGAGAGGCTAATGAGGAATTGGAGGAAAGAATCGCGGGGCTAGCGGCGTTAGCTTTTCCAGAGTTGGCGACTCAGGACAGTGGACCTATTCAGAGCTTTTTGGCCGATGTGTATGTGGACGCGCTAAGTGACAGGGACCTGACGGGCGATGTTCTGAAGGGGGGACCGGTCAGCCTGGCCGCAGACATAGAGGCGGCTCGGACCTGCGAACGACTCTCGGATAGAATAAGAGGGGATGTAGGTGGAACCCCCGGGGGGCCAAGGAAGTGATGAAAAAGAAGGACCGGGAGCGGATCCAGATATGGGACCCGAAAGAAGAGGTGGAAGAGGACTGAAAGGCTGAGGCAGTTCCCAATAGGAGAGCCTGGGATTTGCGTTATGGGTTTCATAAGCCCACACCGGGCCGATATGTGTGGTGTGTTGGACTTGCAAGTATGGTGGGCATCGGGCCCGCGACTGTCCGACAAACTATGGAGGCGACCCAAGGTCTTTGGGACCAGACTGCATCACTTTTGGCGAGTTCGGGCACAAGGCTCGGTGGTGTACGGCAGAGGGAGACCGTAAACTGGGGATAAAGCGAGTTAATACGCTGGAAAGAAGGAAAAGGTCCGAGAAACGCCGATGGGTCACCCGTGAAAAAGTAAGGAGCAGGGTGACCCCAGTGCAAGTAAGACCTCTGAGATGCAGGACATGTGGTGTGGTCGGGCACTTTTCGGCCAGTTGTAAGGAACGAAGGTGTTGGCACTGTGGAGGAGCGGGTCACCTGAGACGAACCTGTTCTTACAGAAGAAAGATGGACCACACCGAACGGAACAACCATAACTCGAATGCAGGGGAGAAATGGGTTGCTAGTCAGAGAAAAGAGGGTCATCCGAGCTCTACGCCAGCCAGGAGGGTTCCTAGGCAGGAATTGGAGTCCCTAGAAAAAGGTGAACTCCTGTCACCGACTCCCACGTCTCGGTTGTCGAGAAAGCGGGAGCAAGGGAGAGAACATACGGGAAGGAGAAAGACACAGGTATACTGTTTGCTGAAGGAAGTGCCAGACTTCACTTGTAATGTGTTGCTGGGAGACAAGAAGGTGAAGGCCCTTGTCGATACTGGAGCTTCAGTGTCACTGGTTAGCTCCAAGGTTTTTAGACAGTTGGGACTGAAAACGAAGCTTAGTCCCGTCGATCTACTAATGTCAGGCTGATAGTAGCAGGATGAGGATAGACGGTATGACGTGGCTACCTTTC
Source organism: Acanthosepion lycidas (assembly GCA_963932145.1). NCBI lineage: Eukaryota > Metazoa > Mollusca > Cephalopoda > Sepiida > Sepiidae > Acanthosepion > Acanthosepion lycidas. Next base: position 61,357,978 of record OZ010610.1, on the reverse strand, counting down.
CAGTTAGCAAGGACCAGAGGTAAACTTAAGGTTTATGTGGCACCTGACTTGTGTGGTGAGCTAATTTTGGGGAGTGACTGGCTTAGGCAGAATAAGGCACAGATCCGTTTTGACCCCGCCACCCTAACATTGGACGGGGTAGGAATACTGTTGGGCGAGGATAATTATGAATAATTACCAGTGGTGACCCAGACAGATATAAATCTTCTCCCTAGGACTACTGTATTTGGGAAGGGCAAGATTATAACAGAAGGAGTGCTGAACAGTGACCTGTACCAAGTGGTCCCTACTGATAGGTATGATAATAGTGAAGAGGAAATAACCGTGTGTGATTCGTTGGTGAAGAGGTCGGGGACCGTTCCCTTACTGTTAACCAATACTGCCAATAAAACTATTAAAATAAAGCAGGGAGAGGAGCTGTCGAACAGGTGAGAGTGTGGAATGAGAATAGGCCTGGGAATAAGACAGGTAGCAATGAAATAAGGTATGAAGATATGACAGTTCCTGAGCATTATAGGAGGAAATTGAGGGGGTTGCTGAACGGTAATCGGGAGGTAATAGCCATTACGGATAAAGAACTGGGACAGACGGAGACAGGTGAAATGAAGACAGACACGGGTAATCACCCACATATTAAGTTAAGACCGTATAGGACCCCAATCCACAAAAAAAATTAGTAGAGGATGCAGTGAATGAAATTATGGAATCATGGATAATTGAAAGATTAAAATCTCCCTGGAGTTTTCCAATAGTGATTGTTGAAAAGAAGGATGGAGGGCATAGGTTTTGTGTTGATTTTCGTCAATTAAATTCTATTACAAAACCGCTAGCAGGATTTGAGGTCGGGATATTGACAGCGAAAAGGATCAGGAAAAGACCGCTTTTTTCCTGCCACATGGGTCTCTCCAATTTTAGAGTTATGCCGTTTGGGTTAGCAAACGCCCCGGGTGTATTTAATCAGTCCATCATATTGAATGGCACTGAAGCATTTGCCATGGCGTATCTAGATGACATCATAATGTTTTCAAAATCACCAGAGGAGCATTTTGAACATCTGCAGGTGTTCGATAGGTTAAGAGAACATGGATTAAAGTTAAAATTATCAAAGTGTCAGTTTATGAAAGAAGAAGTTACCATTAAAAAAGACCAAATATTTGTTAGGGGCGAAGTGGACGAATAAGAAGATACAACAGTGGGCATTGAAGTTGTGGATATAACTGCAGAATAGAATATTTGGCAGGGAAGAATAATACCTGTGCTGACCTGTTATTAAGGATTCCGAGGTAATTAGAGACTGAATCTGTCAGGTTGGAGACGGGTGTGGATGATAAAGCATTTCAAGTTAATGTGATTAATTCACAGGCGTTGAAGGAGTGACTTGGTTGGGAAACGAGTGAAACGAAGATTGTTTCCAACCCCCACTGGATATTATTAGGCAAAACCAAGAGGATAGAAAGATAGCAACTATCAGGTCCAGGGTAGAGGCAGGGCGTACCTCCAAATATATGGTGCACGATGGAGTGTTGTATTACCTTTCAGGAAGAGGGGAGGAAGTAAGTAAGTTTAAAAATGGTGATACCTGAGAAGTTGAGAGCTGAAATTCTAGACCAGTGCCATAGGAGGTTAGGACACCTGGGAATTGATAAGACGTATGGATTAATAATGAGAAATTACTACTGGCCTAAATTGATTAATGATGTTGTGAACCATGTAAAAAAAATGTGTAACATGGCAAGTACAGAGTGGAAGGAGTAGGGTTGCCCCAGTATTAGAAACGGATGTTCCGAATTATACATTTCAGAAAGTAAGCATGGACATTTCCGGGCCCTATGGAGAAACTCCTAGAGGTAATCTTTACATAGTGAGTTATGTGGACTGGCTGACGAATTGGCCTGAGGCATTTGCCATACCGGAAAAGAAGGCACGAACGGTGTCAGATATAATACTGAACAAAATATTCCCTAGGTATGGGGCCCCCGAACAGTTGGTTACCGATAATGGATCGGAGAATGTGATTCAGATTATGAGAGAGACGTTGGGAGAATTAAATATACAGCACATAACCACCTCTCCATATCACCCCCAAAGTAACGCTAAGGTAGAAAGATTTCATAAGACCCTCGCTGATGTGTTAGCTAAACTAACAGAGGAAAATTGGGATTTATTCGTAACGCAAGCGTTAGCCGCTGTGAGATTCTCGATGAACGAGACAAAATTTTCCCCTTATTACTTGATATATGGCAGGGATGTAGTCTTACCTGTAGACAATCTGTTATGACCTAGGAGGAAGTATTTATGAGAGGATCATTACCAAACAGTTTTAGAACAACAGCATAACATTTTTACACAGGTGAGGAGAAGGATTCAAAGAACCCAGAAAAGGTGAAACGATAGGGTAAATAAAAATAGAGAAGTTTCCTTCCAGATAGGTGATCCAGTGTATTATAAAATACACCTGAACACCTGAGAGAAGGTAAATTGGACCAGAGATGGAGTCCATACTATAGGATCGTGGAGCAGACGGGTCCGGTTTCCTTTGTGATCTGGGACCAATTGACCGGACAGGTAAAGAGAGTGCATGCGAATGATATAAAGCTAGCTGAAATAGGATAATGGAAAGGAGCCGAAACAAAAACTCAGCAGAAAAGGCCGAGGAAATCTACGTTGGTGGAACCCGAAGGGTTAGAGACTGAGAGTGAAAGTGAAGGAAGTGAGGAGATTGAAATTAGCCCAACTACCCTTCGAAGGCTGAGGGAGGTAAGTCGGGTCCCAGCGGCACATTCTGAGGAAGCAGGGATTGAGCCTAACCTTAGGGAAGAAGAACTGAGTAAATGGGAAGAAGAGGATGAAATTCCGTTAGCTCAATTGCAGAGTAAATTGCGGGCTAAAAAGCACCTAGTGTTAATGAGGAATTACCACTAAAACTGCGATTAAGGGGTGGGGGGCAAAGATTAAGTGAAACCAGTACAGTGGCTGTGGTGAATGAGTGACGGTCTGGGACTAACTGTGTATTTATCATCAGTGCTGATGAACTGTGTGGACAGCTCCCATGCATGCACGGCGCTGGTATGGGTCGGTGCTTGAGATATCGCTCTAAGATATAACCACCCACTAAAAACAATAAGAGAATGATTGAGTAAGACGAATTATTCTCTCCGTGTCCTTGCAGACATGAACGAGAGGAGGTTCGTGGTACTGATGATGCTAGTTGTGATAGATAATAACTGGGAACACAGAGAGAATACTGTATTTAAGAAGACCAGTGAAGTGATTATAACTAGATCAAAGTGGTTGATAACTTTGGTGATAGATCTGCAGCCGTATGAGAAGTTACTGCGTCAGTTAAAGACCGAAGTGAATAAACTAAATACAGCAAGGACACAAGTCGCCGGAGGTTATTTACAGACACCGGAATACCACCGTATATTATACTGTAGCGGTTGTTTACATACACCACACCCACAAAATACTCAATAGCCATTGGATAGAAAATAAGTACTATTTTCTATAGGACAATTTATGCATCGCATGAGCCACATCAAATTTTCTGATGTTTATTTTGCCAAACCTGGTTTAGAAAAAATCAGTGATTCGTTGATTTTTGACCAATAATATAATATAACACTCCTTTCAATATTTTTCCCGCTCTCATTCCTGGAGTCTATTCAGAAAGTATAAATAACACGAAAATCAAAGAAAAGAACAGTAGTAGAACAGTAAATCTCCAGAGCTCAACCACGTACGTGAATAATTCTCATTCTTCTATTCACACACACACAGACACAAAATTACAATTGCACTACACTGTGAACTGTCTGTCCAAAAAGCCAAGTAACCAACTCAGAATTCTATCATTCTTTTGTACAACTTTCTCATATTTAAACTCATATATTCACATATTGCTGAACTCTGAACATTTTAAATCAGAAAGTTCTTTTAACACATATTTACAATCTCACATCAGTACAAGGGGAACTACTTCCTCTTTCTTAACTTTGTTTCACCAAACACAATTGTTGTACTCGTTTGTTTTTCAATACATGTTATTGTTGATTACTGAATAATCTCTTGTTATTCCTTCTTTGTGTTTCTTTGTAAAATTTAAATGTGATGTGCTAATCAAGAATGCAACCATCACCAAAACCTTCTTAATAATTTTATACCAAATCTCATTAGCATGCCACAATTGATGACCCCGACGTTTTAAAGGAAAAAGGGCCGCCACAACAATTGGACACCACCGACGTTTGAAACAGGTCATAACAATTGGTAACCCCAATGCTCGTGGATATCATCGACATTTGAATTATCGCCTACATTCAAGGAAGAAAAGATTCAAGCGAGCGAGTCTGTTGCGAATGTGTGTGATGTGTGTTGGAGACGAATAGAAGGTTTGGATTATCAGAAGGTTTTAAATTGTGTGTGTGTTCAATAATCTTCCATCCACAACAATACAAGATAGAGAAATAATGATTTATAAACATATTTTTTCAAAACATAACAATTGAATTTATTAGTGTTTGGTATACATGCATGAATACTGAGTGAAAAAGTAGGACAGAGTCGTGTCCCTTTGATTAGGTAATAGTTGTACCTGAGTTCATATTAAAAGGAAGTAATGAGTTCGTATTTAGTGTTTGGAATTGTATGAGCAAGTTAGGTAGAGTTCAGAGATAATACTTGCATGAATTAAGTATTGTTCATTTAACGTCTGACTGGATCAGTCGAGACGGGAGTTCCTTTAGGGTCACATTTTGGCGGCGTGTTGAGATGTACGAGTGACGTAGATAAGTTAGGCTCGAGTCAGGAAGAGCGGGAACAGAGAGATGAATGAAAAGAAAACTACAAGGGAGTTTACACGTGTTCTGTATTTATAAGGTCGTGTATCACGTGGGAGGCTCCAAGCATATTGAGCGGGAAAACAGATTTGTCGCGTGCAGGCGGTTTGATTGGTCGGAACTGACCAATCAGCAAGCTAGATTGAAGGTGATTGACCAATGAATGCTTGTTATATATTTGCAAGATTGTGATGGTGAAAATTATAACAGGAATAGTGCATTTTCTAGCAAGGATTAACTAGCTTGTTGTGGAAGATTCCACAAGTCAGACCCAATTTGTGCCAGCAACACGTACAAAAAAATTTTTGACTTGGCGCGAGAAAAATTTTCCTACACCACGTGCGTTTTTTTTTTTTTTTTTTAATAGCTCTGTTCAACATGGCTGAACAACCTGTTAGCGAAACAGCCGTCGCCCTAAACTTGCCGGTATTTGACGCTACCAATGTACATGTATGGTTCACACAACTGGAAGCAATTTTCCAAGCGAAAAGAATCCATTCACAGATGGCACGCTACGCATATGTCGTAGAGAAACTACCGCCAGAAATCGCTTCAGACGTACTGGATCATTTAGACACCGTACCAACACACGATCCTTTTGATACACTAAAAGAAGCTATAATATATCGAACTGGCAAATCACAAGAGCGTCGTCTGAACGACTTATTTAATACACTACAGTAAGGTGACAACAAACCTACACAATTATTACGAAAAATGAGAAACCTTCTTGGAAAACATACAATGTCTGATTCATTGTTCCGCAAACTTTGGCTCGATAAACTATCAGCCCAAACCACACAAATCCTCGCTACACTTCCTGACGATTTAGATTTGATCAAGACTGCTGAAATAGCGGATAAAATAAATGCTGTCACGATAATCAACAGTGTCGATGCTCAAACATCACACGATATAACGATGATTTATAAATTGCAACAGCAGATCAACAAGTTGTCTACGCAAATGGAGCGCCTACGCAGAGAACCAGCTCACAACTTATACAAGTCCCGACGTCGTTCTCACTCCACCTCTCGTCAAAGGAAGGCTACAATATGCTGGTACCACCACAAATTTGGTAACTCAGCAAAAAAAATGTACCAAGCCGTGTAATTTCAAACCACAAACAGATTTTACAGCAGGCCAGAAGGTGGGAAACGCCAGCCCCAGCAGCGAGTGAAGGCGGCGTCTGCTGTTGGGGGTCAGACATCTAACCGTCTGTTCTACATTAAAGACAAGAACTCAAATGAATCATTTCTCGTTGATACGGGTGCCCAAATCAGTGTTATCCCACCCAGATCCAACTTCTCGAAAACTAAATCTCCGGTTACCTTACGTGCCGCTAATGGCACACACATTCAAACCTTTGGACAATTATCTATGACCCTGGACATGGGACTGCGAAGGAACTTCCAGTGGCTCTTTACGGTAGCAGACGTAAAATTCCTAATTCTCGGTGCCAACTTTCTAGCACACTATAAACTAATAGTTGACTTGTCGAAACGTCTATTGTCTGATAATACGATGAAGATTAAAAATTATGGTGTTATTTCCACCCTCACTTCCACTAAGCTATGCATCGCTGTTCCAGCAGATAATCCACTCCAAGACATCTTAGATCAGTTTCCATCACTTATCCGCCCATGTACTTATACAGAGACAGTCAAACACCACACTGTCCACAAGATTCACACGTCAGGACCGCCAGTGTTTTCAAAGCCGCACAGGCTACCTCCAGACAAATACAAATTAGCGCGCGCAGAGTTCCAACATATGCTGGACCTAGGAATTATACGCCCATCGTCAAGACCTTTTGTGTCTCCACTCTATATGGTCCCTAAGGCACAGGAGGGTGCTTGGAGACCCTGCGGTGACTACCGTAGGTTGAATGCACAGACAATCCCTGACAAGTACCCTGTACCTAATTTGGCAGACTTTGCAATTTCTTTACAGGGAGCTAGAGTCCTAAAATAGACCTACGCAAAGCATTTTATAAAATCCCCGTCGCCGAAGAAGATATTCACAAAACGACAATCACAACTCCTTTCGGCCTATACGAGTTTCTACGAATGCCCTTCGGTTTGCGAAACGCCGCGCAATCCTTTCAGCGGTTAATAGATGAAGCACTTCGTGGCTTGCCTAACTCGTTCGCGATTATTAATGACGATCACAAGCGCCACGTAAAACAAGTTTTTGCACCATTATGGACTAAAAGTAAACCCTGAAAATTGTTTATTTGCAGTGCCTAAACTTAATTTCCTCGGTTTTGTTATCGACCACACAGGAATTACATCAGTCCCAGAGAAAGTCAAAGCAATCAGTGAATTCCCACAAACAACCACACTCCGACAACTCCGCCGATACCTGGGATTGATAAATTATTACCGTCAATTCATCCCTAAGTGCTCTCAAATCTTAGCACCGACCTGCTCCGTGGTCAGGGGAAGAGAAATGCGACAATAAGACTGACCAACTAGACACTTGTAGATTTCATAAACTCCAGAGACGCCTTAGTGAACTTAACTAAACTGTCTTATTTACACGACGATAGCACGACACACCTCTCATTAACTACAGACGTGTCGTCAGATGCTATCGGAGCTGTTTTGCATAAACATTTGCACGATATTTCCGTCTTTTCAGTGAAACTTTCCTCTACTCAAAAAAAATAAAAAATAAAAAAAAAATACAGCGCTTTTTCCCGTGAACTACTCGCAATATACTTGTTAATCAAGAACTTCAGACACATATTAGAAGGTAGAAACTTTACCGCGTTCTCAGACCATAAGCCTTTAACCTTCGCTCTTAACACTAAGTCTGACAAGTACAACCTCCGAGATTGCAGACAATTGGACTTCATATCACAATTCACTACAGACATAAGACACATCAAGGGAAATGATAATATCGTCGCTGACACCCTTTCCAGATCCTCCTTATGCAGTAATGTTGAGGAAAATTTGGATATTGAACTACTTGCGGACTAGCTGAAAAGGGACGCTACTCTGCTCGACTCCCTGAAGGATTCGTCACTACGAATTGAGCAACACCCTCTACCCTTCAGCACCAAATAAATTACCTGTGACACAAGTACTCACAATCCTAGACCATTCACTTTCATACCCTGGTCGCAAGGCTACATTCAAAATAATATCGGAACGTTTTGTTTAGCCGAATATGAGCAGCGACATCAAGAACTATACCCAGTGCTGTTTAGTCTGTGTTATGGTGGAACACACCTATTCTATAGTTAATAGACTCTCCCACCTATAATAAGTAGGAGTAAGGAGTGGAGTCAGGGAGTCGGTCAGTCGGTCAATGTCGGACGACAGTTAGTTGAATACTAAAGTATCAGCGACCACAACTAGATTACTCTGCGTTATACCTATTATATCAAGTTCCTAACGTTTTGTACGTCGAACCTATTTTAGGACCGACTTAGTACAAGCCTCCACTGTGAATTCACTCTACAACAGTCTGTCAGCGAACTAAAGTTCAACGTTACCACCTGGTAATTTTCATCACTTACATGTCGACTTGGTGGGTCCGTTGCCGGAAGTGCACGGACATCAATATATCCTCACAGTTATTGACAGATTTTCGAGATGGCCAGTCGCCATTCCCTTACAAAATACAACTGCAGAATCATTGGATATCAATTTTCTGATGCCCTTCAATAGTAACAACGGATTGCGGTCCGCAATTCCAATCACAGCTTTTCACAGAATTTATACATCTCCTCGGTGCGAAACACATTTTGACTACTGCATGCCACCCCTGTGCCAATGGACTCGTCAAATGTTTCCATCGCCAGTTAAAAGCTGACTTGACCAGTTCCAGCTCTGTCAACAAATCATCATGGATGGATAATCTACCCTTGGTAATGTTGTCTCTCCGAGCACAAATAAAGGAAGACCTTAATTGCTCGCCAGCTGACCTCGTCTTCGGACAACAATTGGTATTACCTGGCCAATTCCTTTCCAACCATCCAATTTCAGACCATACTACGAATTTTGTTAAATACCTACAGAATAGGATGTCATTCTTAGCTTTTACACCTACCCGGTTTTCAACAAAGGACATATACATTCCTTCATCACTACACAAATGTAATTTCGTCTTCGTCCGACAAGATGCTGTTAAGAAACCGCTTACGCCACATTATTCTGGCCGATTTCGCGTCCTTGCCCGGAAAAGAAAAAATTTATACTATTCAGTTTACCAATGGCCGATCTAATGTGTCTATAGATCGTCTAAAACCTGCCTATATAGAATGCGGAGCAGATTCAAGCCAATCACCAACACCATCAACATCACTGGATGATACACAACAACAGCAACAACAACGACGACAACAGCAACAACAGACGAGTAAAGGACGAAAGGTGCATTGGCCACAAAAATTTAGACATTATATTATATTGAAAATTTTGACTATCACCACACTTTCCAATCTGTAGGGTGGGGGGTAGTTGTATCGGTTGTTTACATACACCACACCCACAAAATACTCAATATAGCCATTGGATAGAAAATAAGCACTATTTTCTATAGGACAATTTATGCATCGCATGAGCCACATCAAATTTTCTGATGTTTATTTTGCCAAACCTGGTTTAGAAAAAATCAGTGATTCGTTGATTTTTGACCAATAATATAATATAACACTCCTTTCAATATTTTTCCCGCTCTCATTCCTGGAGTCTATTCAGAAAGTATAAATAACACGAAAATCAAAGAAAAGAACAGTAGTAGAACAGTAAATCTCCAGAGCTCAACCACGTACGTGAATAATTCTCATTCTTCTACTCACACACACACACATAGAGACACAAAATTACAACTGCACTACGCTGTGAACTGTCTGTCCAAAAAGCCAAGTAACCAACTGTTATATTTTCGTAAAAAAAAAAGGAAACTAACTTTCTTGTCCACGTGACTTTTCACACGTTCCCTTTCCTCTTTAAAAGCTGCGTTCTTCTTCCTTTTCATTCTGAATTCTTTCCTTTGTTGATTACTGACTGCTGTGAATTAAGTTCAGTAAAGCCTTAAGAAAAGGTTATTCTATCCTTGCTTTCTTCTTTGTACTACGTAACAATTTACTGAACTTAATTCCTCATGGACAAGATTATTCGTCTGGACAAGTTTGATATATCTTCTGCAAACCCTCAGGCTAGCAAGCTCTGGAGACTATGGTACCGTAATTTTAATTATTACTTATCAACTATTGCTTCTTTAAACCCGGTCAAACTCGAAGTCCTTTATTTAAACATCGGTGCTACCGTTGCTGATGTTATCGAGGGTTGTTCTGGATTTGAACATGCTGTTGAATTGCTGAAAAGTGTTTATGACAAGTCTCCAAGTGTTATTCATGCTAGACATTTGTTGTTTACATGTCTGCAGCAGGAAAATGAGTCTGTAGACCAATACCTTCAGGCCTTGAATCGACTTGCTGCTGACTGTTGCTTCCAAGATGTTACTGCTACTACTTACAGGGATGAATCTGTCCGTGATGCATTTATACGTGGTCTCCGGTCCCCCGTAATACGTGCCAGACTGCTTGAAAATGATACGCTAACTCTCAAGGAGGCTACTCAATGTGCTAGAGCCTTAGAACAGGCTCACTTTTGTGCTGAATCATACGCTTCTCAGATTGGATCAGCCGCTGCTACTACCACTAGGACTAAAAATGTGTTTACTGATTCTGCCGAGGAGGCCACTTCCACTACTATTACTAAAAATATGCTTTCTGACTTAACTGATTCTCGTACGGAGTGTGACTCTGTACAATTGTCTGCTGCCCTTGCTCGTGGCAAGTGCTACAACTGTGGAGGGAAGCGTCACTTTAAGGATAATCGTCGCTATTGTCCTGCCCGTGATAAGAGATGTCGAAACTGTGACAAACTCGGTCATTTTTCTAAAGTTTGCCGTTCTACCATGCCGGCGCCTTCACGTTCTACCTCAGCTATTATAGTAGCCCGTGCTAAAGACGATGATAGGTCTCCTCCAGTTACTAAAACTTTAGAATTAAAAGGAAAGAGATTAACTGCCCTCATAGACACCGGTAGTTCTGATAACTTTATCAGTACCCGTACTGTTAAAACAATGAAACTGTCTACTTCTAAACGGAATTCCGTAATTTCCATGGCATCATCTGCCATTTCCCTCAAACTATCTGAATATTGTACTGAGGATATTATCTTCAATGGTTACGAATATAAACAAATTGACTTTACAGTACTTCCTGATTCCTGTATGGATATTATACTCGGAGTGCCCTTCTTAAAACTACACCAGAGTATCACTATTTCTTTTGGTGGATCTCAGGATATTCTAAAAATCTGCGCTTTAACCAAGATCAGTTGTGCTCCTGTTAAGTTGTTCCGAAATTTGACCCCTGACTGCAAACCTATTGCTACTAAATCCCGAAATTACCGTGCGGAAGATGCTCGGTTCATTGAAAAAGAAATTCTACAACTGCTTGAGGATGATATAATTGAAACAAGTTACTCCCCGTGGCGTGCTCAAATTGTGTAACTTCGTCACCTAATAAAAAGAAACGATTGGTAGTCTATTTCTCCCAGACTATTAATCGGTTCACCTTACTTGATGCCTACCCCTTGCCTCGAATTGAAGATCTCGTAAACCAAATAGCCCAGTATCGTATCTATAGTATAATTGACTTGTCCAAAGCGTACTATCAGATTGAAATTTGCCCCGAAGATCGCCCCTATACAGCCTTTCAAGCTGGAAATCGTCTGTTCCAATTTAAACGAATACCCATGGGTGTTACTAACGGGGTTTCTGCCTTTCAGCGATTTATGAATTCTTTCATTTCTGATAACAAATTATCTGGAACCTTTTCGTATATAGATGATATAACTGTTTGCGGTAAAACCCAGGGGGAGCACGACGTCAATTTGGAATGTTTCTTAAAGGCTGCCTCGACATACAACCTCGAAATAAACCGGGAAAAATCAGAGTTTTCACTTCGTTCTATTAACGTGCTTTGATATCAAATTTGTAACGGAACTATCCAACCCGATCCTGAGCGTTTGAAGCCACTTTTGCAAATGCCTCCTCCTTCCGACTCAAATTCGTTAAAAAGGTGTCTTGGTATGTTTGCTTACTATGCGAAATGGATACCTAAATATTCACACAAAATCCGTCCACTGGTCGAAAATAAACAATTCCCTATGCCTCCTATAGTTATAAATTCTTTCGAAAAACTTAAGAAAGACATTGCCGAGTCATCTGTAAAAGTTATTGATGATGAATTGCCATTTACTATTGAAACCGATGCTTCAGAGAAGGCTATTGGAGGCACTCTTTTACAAGCTGAGCGACCTGTAGCATTCTTTTCTCGGTCGCTAAACCCCTCTGAAATACGACTTCATATAGTCGGAAAAGAAGCATATGCCATAGTCGAATGCGTTCGTAAATGGAGAGACCTCCTTGCCGGGAAACATTTTACTATTATTACTGATCAACAAGCCGTTTCTTTTATGTTTAAACCTGCTAATCGCGGAAAAATTAAAAACGATAAAATTATACGGTGGAAAATGGAACTTCTTCCCTTTTCATACGACATAAAACACGGTCCTGGAAATGAAAACACAGTTGCGGATACCTTATCCAGAGTATGTGGTGCTGCTGCTTCTTCCTTGAAGGAACTCAAATCGATAGACGATTCCTTAATACATCCTGGGGTACAGCGCTTTTGGCATTTTGTAAGGTCTCAGAATATGCTGTATTCGCTTGATGAAGTCCGACGTGTGACTTCTGAATGTACGACCTGTGCCAAAATAAAACCCCAATTCTTCGATTCTGCTAGTAATGTTCTGATCCGTTCTACTGCACCATTTCAGCGTCTTTCCATAGACTACAAAGGGCCTGTCTCGGTCAAAGGGCCAATGCGAACGTTACAACGGCATAATTTGGAATACCATATTATTGGCCCTGGAATCGAAACAGTTACCAATTAGTGCTTGGCAGGATGTTCTACATGATGTGTTAAATGCTATCCGCTCCCTGCTATGCACCACTACGAATGCAACACCCCACGAACGAATGTTCAATTTTGAAAGGCGGTCCTCCTCCGGTACTGCGTTGCCTGTTTGGCTCTGTGAGCCTGGGGAGGTATTATTAAAATGATTCGGTGGCAGAGGTAAATATGACCCTATCGTTGAGGTGGTGGAACTCCTTGAGGCCAACCCTACGCATGCCAAAATACGTCACAATGATGACCGGGAAGATTCGGTGGCGCTGAGACGGTTGGCACGTTTTCCACGCTCGGATGGACCTCAAAATGGACCTGAAAATACTCAACCCGACGTGGACCATACAGATTCAACCCTTTTTCCTGATACAGGACCCGTTAATATTTCTTCACCTTATACAGAAAATGAATCTGTGAATAATAGCCAGAATCCTGAAAGTCAGCCTTCTCAGAGGTCTGGCTCTTCCAGTGGTGAACTACCTACACGCCGGTCTAGCAGGATTCGTAGACCAATCCAACGACTGGATTTATAAAACTTTTTCAATCTCTTTTGCAAGTGGGGGAGAATGTTATATTTTCGTAAAAAAAAAGGAAACTAACTTTCTTGTCCACGTGACTTTTCACACGTTCCCTTTCCTCTTTAAAAGCTGCGTTCTTCTTCCTTTTCATTCTGAATTCTATCCTTTGTTGATTACTGACTGCTGTGAATTAAGTTCAGTAAAGCCTTAAGAAAAGGTTATTCTATCCTTGCTTTCTTCTTTGTACTACGTAACACCAACTCAGAATTCTATCATTCTTTTGTACAACTTTCTCATATTTAAACTCATATATTCACATATTGCTGAACTGTGAACATTTTAAACCAGAAAGTTCTTTTAAGACATATTTACAATCTCACATCAGTACAAGGGGAACTACTTCCAGCTTTCTTAACTTTGTTTCACCAAACACAATTGTTGGACTCGCTTGTTTTTCAATACATATTATTGTTGATTACTGAATAATCTCTTGTTATTCCTTCTTTGTGTTTCTTTGTAAAAATTTAAATGTGATGTGCTGATCAAGAATGCAACCTTCACCAAAGCCTTCTTAACAATTTTATACCAAATCTCATTAGCATGCCACAATACCTCTTAGCTCATGAATCCCTAATACTTGAGAGACAATGGAAGAATATGAGTTACTATTTGAAAGGAATAAAGTCGTTATGGACCAGGCAAAAGAGGGCAGTATTACCTATAATGGGAAAGGCATTAAGCGTGTTGTTTGGTACAGTCTCCGAAGGCGAAGTGAGAGTAATTAAGAGGAAATCAAAGGTGGTAGAACAGAGACAACAAGCAATGGCTCAGTCGGTTAAAAAGAGCGTATCTATACTCAATGTTACTAGGCTGGAATTGACTAAGAATAGAGGGAGTATTAATTGGCTGATTTCTCACCTACAGGTTTTTAGAAAAGAAGTGATAAATGTAATCACGTCTGTAACAACCGAATTACAGAAATTAGAGGGGTTTTTGCAAAGGTATTTTCAATTATTAGCTATAATGAGTAAGGTACGTCAAACAAGTCACTCTTTAACGGTGTTGTTAGAGCATGTGAGAGCACAATTTGACATGCTGTCGCTGGGACACCTGTTTCCGAGTATAATAACCCCAGAACGATTAAGGGAAGTACTACTGGAGACACAAGTCAAACTACCCCATCAACTTAGAATACCTGTAGACCCCACCCAGCAGTTATGGAGGTACTATACTTTGAAATTTATCAGATGACGAATCTTCTCCTTCCCTATCCAAAACTAAGGCCGAAGATAGGAGCGGTGGATAGGTACAAGGTAGAGACGGAATTTGTTGTCCTAAACCTAGCCAGGACAGAGTTTATGCTATTAACAAAGGGAGAAGCAGAAAAATGCAAGAATGATGCCTTAGGTATCTGTGGGTCTGTAAGTCCAATTTACATGACAGGTAGTTATAATCTGTGTGTACTAGATTTATTTTTAAAAAATAAGATGGAAATTAGAGATCATTGTCAGGTAGATGTGTTGGCTAGTGTAATGTTACCTAAAGCAACCAGTGTCTCTGACAGAATTTGGGCAGTGGCCACACAAGAAGAAATCAAATTATCTAAGGTGTGTGAATGGAAGCCCACCACTATGATAAGAGTTATTCCCCCTTTGTTTTTTTGTAAAGCTACTCATTGGTTTTGGAGCTCATGCTCCATCTATCTATTTACTTCCCTACTACCAAGCAGAAGAGAAGTTTGAAGAGAATGAGGCTTTGTTAGAGCTGGTAGGAACGAATAACAGTGGATGGACAGGATTGTGGGAACCCATTATAAGAGAGATTCCTAAGATGTTGCTAGAAAAGATGCTGGCGTTGTTAAAGTTAATCGATAAGATTGATCTTGGATGGTTGAAGTCGGAGTTAGATAGGATATGTACGCCAAATTCGGACTGGAGAGAGAATTTGGTTGCTATAATAACCTGGCCGACCATTGTGGGAATTATACTACTGATAGTCGTGGACTTGCTGGTTTGGTGGTGGTTGAAGAAGCGTGCGGTGTTGTTGACCGGGCAGAATAAACTGGCACGGGAGTGCATGAGTGAAGGAGGGATTTCAATTAGTGCACTTTACCAAGGTAGGTCCGACCCAAGTGCGTTGGGACCCCTAACTGATATTGAAGAAGAGTCCACGATTGATGTATGTTTAAGTAACTCTCTAGTAAGAAGCATGTTGGACTGGGTTTTCTTGTATTTTGTTGATAAGAAAGCTCGTGTGTCATTTAATTGTAAATGACAGATGGGTAGAGGAGGAAATGTGACAGAGAGAGAGAGTCTGAGAAACACACACACGTATAATTAGAGTAGATTTGAATAGCGAAATTAAATCAGAGTATTTTTTTACTGATGGGGAAATCTGATCTAGGGCAGAAGTTGTACCCATTGAATCTGGGTCATTAGGAGACAATGGAAATGGTAGAAATAATTTTTATTGATTAAAAATTGAAATAGAGCTGAGTAAGCTAAAAGGAATTTTGGAATTCACATAATTTTGGTTGAAGCAGCCAGAACCCCGTGATAATCGCATGCGAAGTAGTAGGGCCGAAAGTCAGTTATAACCAGCCAGGTTTATCTATATAAATGCGTAGTTATGCTGAAAAAAACAGACGGGAGAAAATTCTTGAAGAGAGAATTAGCTCGGGCGAGCGTTGGGAGGAGGAACGCCACAATAACTTTAAGCGCCGCACAGAAATCTTTATCCCTCCATCACAAGAGTCATATATCGTTCTGAGACGTTTTAACAAGATAATCACGCTCTCTCTCTCTCTGTCTAGAATCCAGTGTATGATTTTTTTTTTTTTACGTTTCTTTTTTCTGTAACCTGTTTCTTTTCTCTACTATTCTTTTCTACTATATAAAAGACATTAACAATTCAATTATTGAATCAATGTTTGTCCGGCTTTCTGCAGATATTAATTTTTTTTTTGCTGCATTCTAAATTTCTTAGTGCAGACTCCCCAGCCATGTCTACATCTTCAGTCGACTGTGAATGGACGGACATCACTTCTGCTTTCTGGATCAAACAAATCACAACGTCGGCAGGATTAAACCAGCAGACTGGTTGAATAATCTACGGATGCTCAGGGGGCCTATGGCCACTCCCTTAAGTTTGGTTAGGACTGAGTAGACACCTCAACCCCAAGAGTAAGACACCGGAAGTTGAGGGGCCGGAGTGAAAGTGTTAGATATAATTAAATAAAGAACAAGTACAAGTAGTAAATCTTTGTGAAATGTTTTGCTATTTATTTTGCTTCCTTAGAAAGTTGAATGATTCGGCACTATATTTCAGGTTTTAAATTCTATTTTGTTTTGTTTTCATTCATTGTGTAGATGTTATGTGTATTAGTGTTATGTAGTTGTAAATATATTTTTAGAAAATGTCTGCTGATATTTAAAGTATTTTGTATGTATTCCTTTTCCTCAGTGTAGTTTACTGGGGCATTTTCTTTTATTTTTTATAAGATATAGTCAGTTTTTTTTTATGTTGGTAAATTAAATATTGGTGGTTCAATATACATGTGGCATCTACACAATCAATAAAAACAAAACAGAATTTAAAAACTAAAATATAGGTCCAAATTTTTTAACTTTGAAAATTTCTGATGAAACTAATTAAATAGCAAAACATGATATTCATAAAGATTTTCTACTTCTTCCTTACTCAATCATTCTTTTGGATTTAATCTATATTTTTCAACAACATTTTAGTCTGATCTAAAGTGATGTTTACATTGATGCAACTACATATGCGCACAAAGGGGATGCTGAAAATTTAATTTTTTTTTAAATACATGTTTTGGGTATATAGTCTATCTGATTTCATTTAGTTTCTTTTTGTTCATGTTTCCATCACTTTTGTTATTAAATATCCAAAACATTATTTTAGAAGATCTGCCAAAAAAGGTGCAATGTAAGAACTTGGACATGAATTTACTCTGGGTGATATAGTGATTAAAGCACTTTCTGTACACTTTTGTCTTAGTAAATTACTTTCTCTTTTAATTAAAGTATTATTTTTTTAAATTAAAATTATTGTCAGGCTTATTATTGTGGGAAACTAATGCATTGACTGCATTGTTTTGTAAAAGATCCTTTTTTTGTGTTCATATAATCTTTTCTTTAAATTCCTTGAGGTTTATCCTGTGTATTCCTTGTGGCAATTACAGATGATAAAGTAAATTACTCCTTCAAGTTTTAGATTATTATTTTGTTTTATATTAAGTCTTTTATTATTTTAGAAGTAGTTGTTACAAATTTTGTGTTAAGCTTAGATAAATTATTTTTACTTGTAGTTGTGATAGAGTTGGTGGGTAGAACAATATATTTTGATTTGTTAGGTCTGTCAGAATAGTTTCCTTTTTTATTTTGAAATATTTTACAAGTCTTATTGATTATGAAATATTTCAGGTATTGGAGGAGCTTAAAAGTATTTTCAATGTATTTCTCTTCTTCATATAAATTTTAAGGGCTACAAATTGCTCTTAAATAGAATACAATGATCATTCCAGATTTTATTTTGTTGCTCTAGTAAGAATAGAAATTTATGAGAACATTTTTATTAGCTGAACTAGAACTCTGCAAAAAGAACATTATATCAAAACTGGAAATTGTTTATTTATAACAGATAATAAAATAAAATTACAATGTAAACTCAACACCCAATAGCAAATAAAAAATATATTAGAAGACCTAATAGAAAATCTACTGGATATAAATATAAACCTATCCAATATCAAACTGGAAGCCCTTAATTTTGGTTTAAAATTTGCTACAGGGATTCATAAAGGAGATGTAGTTGGTACAATAGTTAAAAATCACAGAGAAAATGACAACACAGAACATGTCACATGAAAGATTTTCGACTTTGTCATAGTTTTTTTTTTCCATAAAATCGTTCTTTATATATAAAAATGTATATACCATTTTTTCAGTTGTGTTTGTGTATATAATGGAGAGACAGAGAAATGAAATGATTATCATCTATTATATGTGCACAATGATTGTAGCTAATAATATTGATAAATGTTAATAACATTGCCTGGTTAACTTGAGTATCAGAAATTAAAGCAAAACTCTTATCCATCACACGAGTTTCATTATTAGAGAATCTTAGATATCTTAAGAGTTGGTCAGTCAAAATGAAATGCTTTATCAAGTTTCTTCACTAAGAGTTAAGTTTCCTCTTTAATGATTAGCCTACATCATTACTAAATGTTTACAATATTTTCTAACTTAAGCACAGGTATTACTTTTATTTAATGTGAATATATATATATATATATATATATATATATATATATATATATATATATATATATATATATATATATATATATTGAACAATAAAAAAATAAAAAAATTAAAATTTTCAGACACACTGGGTTGTAGATTAATATACTTTCGTTTTTTTTATTATTATTCCATTTAGATTCCTCGACTAGTTTCGGCCGAAATGGCCATCATCGGAAGGAGAAATATTTCTGCTTGCTGCTAGCACTAAACTACAGAAATGAATGTCTTGATGGAGAAAATGAACTTTTGTCTGTAGTTTTCATTTGTTTTTTTATTTTTTTTATCTTTTTAGCATGAATCTTTTAACATTCCTTGTGTTGGTCAAACAGTCTCTTTTAAGTTGTTATTTGAGATAAGAGCTGGATAGATACATGCTGCTATGAATTCTCTGGTCAGTTTGACAGTTTTATTGGACTTGGTGAGGGGATGTGTCTCTGTTTAGTGTTTGTGTGTGTGTTATTTGGTTCTTAGAGAGTGAGTGAGTATGATATGTGTAAGCGAGTGTATTGCTGTGGGTGTGTGTTATCATTTGGCTCATTAGGGAGTGAGTGCGTATGATGTGTGTAAGTGTGTATATTCGTGTGGGTGAGTGTATAAGTGTGAGGCCTCCACACCCCCGTAAGCCTGTCTGTCTTGTGTGGGTGAGAAATGTGGGTAGGTTTTGGTTTGTTGAGTTATATATTCATACTACTATCTATATATTGTTAAATTTGTGATTTAGCCCGGCTGGATATTTTGTTTTTAGACGTTGTATCCACTTATTTTCATGCGACTCTAAAATCTTTCTAATGTTATCTGCTCTGAACTTTTCTATTCTCTCAATTATAGTGAATTTGGCATGGGTTTTGAAATCGTGTTTTTCCAGGCGGAAATGTTGTTCTACAGGTAATAATTTTTCATGGGGAGTCGACTTAATTCGTTTACGATAATTGTTAATTCTGTAGTGAAAGGGCCATTCAGATTTTCCTACATATTGTTTCTGGCATAGTGTGCATTCTAGGAGGTAAATTATGTTATGACTTCTACATTTAGAATCGTGGTAGATTTTGAAAGTAGATTTAGTGACTGAGCTAGTGAATGAATTCGTGTTTTCAATATGGTTGCAACATAAACTTCTTTTGTTGTTCCATGGTTGGGAAAATCCTGTTGTTTTTGTTCTTAGTTTATTACGGATTACCTTGTCCCCTGAAATGTGGTTACTGCCTATGATTTCTTTTAGGTTCTTAGGTCTACGATATGCAAGAAGGCCAGGTTCCTTAAACAGTTTTTTTAGGTCTGGTTTGAGATGTAGTATTTCCCAGCGACGTTTGATTATTTGGGATAGTGGAGGCAGAGTGGGGTTGAAAGTGGTTACTAGAGGGATGCAGCTAGATTTATTTTTAATCTTGTACATTAGGGTGTCTTCTCTAGGTGTGGAAATTGCTTTATTTAATTGTTCCCTGATTAGGTGTTGTTTATAGCCACGTGTTGTGAATTGATGCTCCAGATGTTTATTTAATTCTTCATTGTTGGAACATATCCTTCTGAGTCTAAGTGCTTTTGAATAGGGAAGGTTCTCTTTGAGGTGTTTAGGGTGGGAAGACTTAAAGTGTAGATAGTTGTGGGTGTCAGTGATTTTAGTGTGTAGTGTCGTTTGTAGTTTCCTGTTTTCATCTATTTAAATGCGGGTGTCTAAAAATGTTACTGATGTTGTGGATTTTTCATAGTCAAACTTAATTGAGTCGTGCACTGTGTTTAGGGTCATAAGGAATTGGGTAAGTTTGTCATCACTACCCGTGTATACAAAGAATATATCATCGATATATCTTGCATAGAATACGCAGTCGCTACCAATGATTGGATAGATATGGGTCTCCTCAAATTTTCCCATGAATATTGTAGCATATGATGGAGCTGCTATGGTGCCCATGGCACAACCTCTTATTTGAAGGTAGTGTGCTCCATTGAAGTTGAAAGTATTCAATGTAAGGACATGCTCCATGAGTTTTATGATGACTTCTGTGGGGGGATCTTGTTTTCTTCTTTTAGTAAGTGCTTCCTGAAGGGCAGTTAGCCCTTCGATGTTTTTAATGTTTGAATAGAGTGACCTAACGTCCATAGTCACTAGAGTAGTGAGTAATAATATATATATATATATGAGAGAGAGATAGGGGAGATAGACATATATTGACAGTGAGAACATCGGAATCAACACTGCATGTGAAACCGACAGTCATCATGTATTGTTGATTTCTATGACCACACTGTCTATATTTATGAAGGCTTTATCTCGGATATTGAGTACTCTTCCCTATAAATATACTAATCTTTATATATATATATATAAAGTGTGGCGAAGCAAATGTTGTGATCTTCAACACTTATGGATAGATAGGTTTATTAATGCAAAAAGATATGAAGATAACTAATAGATATTATCAAAATGAATAATCTATTCTATGTAGCCTTTATTCTTTTCAATTACAGCCTCAAAATGTACCGTAAGAAGCTGTGCAGCTCTTAACCCCAAAAGTATTTAGTTATCTTGGCCCACAACTACTTGATAGCAACCTTAACAGTATTGATGCTGAGGTGGGAGGTCTTGGTGGCATGCCCCAAAATGCCCCATATGGTATAATCTAGTTGATTCAAATCCTGGCTCAAAGAGAGCTAGATGCCCATTGACCAGAAATCAGCAAAATTAGCTTTGCATAACTTCTTGGCTATGTGGCTAGGAGTACTATATTGGGTTCATATATAATGGCCTGGAGTTATAGACAATAGTACCTCAAGACCTTGTAGTAGATATCAATACCCACCTAAACAAATAAATAAAAATAAAAGACTAAATAAATATCTAAACTTATAGAAGAATAGAGGCATCTTTTTCCCATCAGAAGCCATAACACCCAAGACCATAATTTGGGCTGGATGTCTCATCTTGAAGGTACTCTTCACATCAAGTCTCTGAGTTGTTTTGGCAGTTCAAATCAATGCCTACTTGTGATTTTCTAATCAAAGAATATTTTAACAGCTGACTTATGATTCTTGTGATACCTGAGCACTTTCTTACATCTTTCAAAATTCTTGGACTTCGTGGATTCCATGAGAAGATGCACAGGGCATCGTTCATGGCTTTTCAGAGTCTTGGAATACATTTTGTACATGTTGGTTCCTTTGTAATTTTGATCTTGTGGGTGTTAATGAAGCCCCACGACTGTCTCTTGTTGATTGTGATACCTCCAGATGCTGTTGATCCCTATCTAGGTTCTTGACATTGTACACAGTGTGCAAAAACAAACCAACTATGCTGGGGGTACTTTTATTATTGATTTGTACATAAATTAAGTTTGGGCCATATTTATTTTTTTATAAAGTTATTTTCTAAGATATTTAAGAAAAAATAGGTGTGTATTAATTGCTGACAGTCTACTCTTTTTTTCTGTATTTGGTTTCACATCATTTGGTGAGAAATTTTAGTTTAAGATTTATTACAAGTTTGGCTTCTCTCTCTCATATATATATATATATATATATATATATATATATATATATATATATATATATATTATTAATAAAATTATTGGTAATCTGTATGGAATTTCCAAAAGGATATAGATCCATTGAGAGCTCTATGTTAAAAGACAGAGCAAAAATTATTATATAATGACAAATAACCACTTAAAAAACCATAGGTGATCATTGAAGTCAATAAAACACAGCTTCAAATCTTCAGACTTGTAAACCAAATAAAAATGGAAAAATTTACTCTAGGTTTAAAAATTAAGAATAGTGATTTCATATAGAGAGAGTAGGTGGGAAGAAAGATGTTATCATCATGTAGGAAGGGGGAGGAAATGGTGTGACAATCAGTTGTAATGTATTCTTATCATAAAAATACAAATATCTATTAACAAAAATTTTTAATTGGAAAACACTTAAAATCAGTCACTCTTGTGTTAACAATGTAGAGAAGATCATCTCAGCCCACAATAGTAAACTGCTTAATAAGTTTCAACAGAGTGAAGTACAAGATATTAACCCCACATGAAGAAAAACTGAGTGTCCTGTTGAGGGAAAATGCATGTTTAAGAATGTGGTGTATGAGGCAACTATCTTCCCTGAAGAAAATGTAAATCTAAATAAAATCTACATTCAAATATCTACAGGAAGTTGAAAACAACACCTATATAATCACAGGCACTCTTTCAGCAAGAGATTGCTAAAAAAACAAATTACTTTATCCAGGCAATATTGGGAGCTAATTGACAAAGGCCTCACCCAACATTTGGAGTGGAAATTCATATCCAGGGCTCAGATTCTTAAGAAGTTCAGAGACTATTGTGACCTATCTCCAGGAGAAAATATAATTAAATAGAAAATGTATTCAAATTTGTATCTTCATTGGATTGATGCTGTTGCACATGTTTACATAATTGCATTTATTGTACTCTGAAGGTTAAGGTTGTGGTGTATATATGTGTTTCGAGATGTATATTTATTTGAAGATATGTATGTGTATATTCACGGATATTCAGCAATGGACGCAAAGCTGCAATAAATGTCAGAAACACAAGATAAATAGAATTACCAAATCACTACTGGGTCATTTCAACATCATAATTACTGTATATCACCCATAATCACAGAGCATTTTCACAGATAACTAAAATGGCTCTTATAACTAAAGTTGAACCATACAACTGGGTTGATAATTTGCCACTAATGCTGCTATCTATATGAAGCATAATTAAAGACTTAGGCTGTACATCATCAGAAATGGTTTTTGTTACTACCATGCTTTTACCAAGCCAATACTTCAAGGCTAATCACACATCACAATCTACAAGTTTTGTTCAAGCTTTTAAAGATAGAATGGACATGATACTGTAGTGAACCGTGTCGACGATGTTGAGTAGAAGTAGATGAATATACATGGGTAGAAATTTCCTGCTAGCCGGTTCAACTACATGAGAAAGTTGGACTTTAATTAACTCCAAAGAAGACAAGGAAAAACAAACAAGACCAATAAATATATGTAAACAAATATATGTATTAATAACAAGAAAGGTTACAAGTTACATGGACAGAGTGTGTGTGGTGAATATTATGCGTGTGTGTTGTGGTGAGTGTTCGTACGTACGTGTATTGTTCTTAGCGTGTTCCTAGCATTTGGGAAACACTGTATCTATGAGCGCTCACATCTGCGAGTTGGTATAAGGTTGAAGCCTGAGGAAAAAAGAGATTTACCTCAAGGTGGTGGCCCAAAGGCCTGAGGGAAAAAGAGATTGAGGTGAAGGGTCAGCAAGTATTTATAGCCAGGGGAGAGAGACCCCTGTTGAAGGGTTAAGGAACTAAAGGAGGAGCTAACTCCGACAATACCATTACCTTTTTCTTTGTTGTGGGTTGAACCAAATCTGTGACACATTTTTATTAATTAATAATAAATAAATTAAAAATAATAGTTAATTCAAAAGTGTAAATAAACAAATAAATAAATATTTTAATTGTCTAAGTTTGTCTTACATTTTAGGGATGTATATTTTAAAGAACATTAGCTGGTTTATAAAAAATTGTTACACTTGCTTATGAACTTTCTTATTTTTAGAATTGACTGTTAAAGAACTGCCAAAATTATTGTGGTCAATGTTGACTGTTTCAATTTCATTTTTTAAATTCAAAAAATATATACAATTTCTATTTATTATCCAATAAAATTCATGGACATATGCAGTTGTAAATTTGAAGTTGTTCTATCTGGAGCCCCTTCATTTCTTATATAAAGAGAAGGGCCAGCAGATAAGCTTCAGAAGGAGGTGATGAGTCACACAACAGGACAGAGCCTGCTAGCTGCAAAAGAATGTTTCAAATTTCAAAGGAGATCAAATCTTCAAACAAGAACCAAATATTTCAACCAAGATGAAATGACACAAAAATTTTATCCAAAAGGCTGAATAAAGACCCAGAAGGGAAATCAATTTTTGGATACCTCCTGAGAAGCATACTAAAAAAAAGGGTACTAAACTTGTTATTAGAACTGTGTTCTATAAAGGAAAAATTATAAAAAGTCTCCATGACCTAAGCCCCTTTTGTTCTGTGATACTTTGTCTTTCTATTGAGTGTTTGCACCTCTTTTTTCAGCAAGTATTTTCTGCCTTATCGAAAATTTGTATTACCTGCTCAAAGGTTTTTCATTTTCCAAATTTTGTTTTGAAATCTTTTAAAATCACGTGTATATTTCTTGATATGTTATCAAGCTTTATTTTTTTAAATTAGGTGCACAAAACTAGAAGGAAATTTTTGAGCAAGCCCATCTGTTAAAATATTGTATTTGTTTTATTGTTTTAATAATATGTTTCATAATAAATGTTTGAACTTTTAAATTTCACATAACAGTTGAGACTTGTTTGTTTGCACCATTCTTAATGTTCAGAAAAAGAGAGCGGATGTTCTCTCTTCCATTAATATAGTTATCACATTTTTTAAAAATGTGGTAACAATTATTTTTAGTTAATTGATCATCCTTAATTAATTAACAATAAAAACAGAAAACAGCATTTATACATAAAATAAAACACTAAATATCTTTACAATATGAATAAGCTAAGCATGAAAATATTAGCAGTTGCCAACACTCTTTTAAATAAAATTTGATTTCCTACGGAAGTTGTTTTTGTCAAAATTACACCCTCTCAGTGCCTTCTTAAATTAATGGACGCAATTGCTAATTCCACCTGTTTGTATTTATTTACCAAGTTATTATTTCAAAAAAGAGTTCATAATGAAGTTTTGAAAAGTCCTTGCAATTTTTTATATTTGTAAACCAATTCCTTATTTGCATTTTTAAATTTTACTTGAAGCTTTAAGCACTGAGGTGTTCAGTTCTTCATGTCACAATATTCAACACTAAATCAACAGTAACACATGATTAAATCATGTGTTACTGTTGAATTTATGAAAACTAACTTACTCATACTGGCAAAAATTATGAAAGTTATTTATTTTGTGATGTCCTTAAATTTTCATATTTGAGTCTTTATATATGTTTTATTGTTTTAACTCTATTCTTTTACAGAGTCGGTCCTTCACCTCTCAAGTTTATAAACATTTTGAAGCTGTTCGGACAGACACTGCTATTTGGCGTCTTTGGTTCAAGGGACATAACTCTAGTTGAACAAACAAAAAAAATGTTACATGGCAAAAAATATCTGACATACAGTTTTGTTAGTTAAAGGATCAAACTATCAAGAGAATTTATTTAAATACAAATCATACAATCATATTTTCCTATTTATGAAATTTATAGTAAAATTATTTGTTTAATAAACGTAATGACATATTCTTTCATTTAATGACACTGACAGTGAAACATTTGCTTGCATATTTCACGAAGAAATATTACCCGGAAATAACCTTTGTGCTGTGGTCATGTGACCAAAGCACAAGATGGTGACATCAAGCAAGCACCTGATCTGAAGTTGTGATTCAAACTAGAGAAATAGGAACAAATTATTCAACCTTTTTTTTTTTTTAAACGTTTTATCGGTAAGATTTTTTTGGTTTATTCTCATCGACGATCATAAATTCTATATCGTAAATTATTTCATTATGTTGTACAAATCTAAAGTTAAACTACAGCAACGGTTGGGCTGTCTGCTTTTCTAAAAAAAAAAAAAAAAAAAACTCATAACGCCTACACACACAGTGATTACCTGTTTGCTTTATTTATAGTTACTATAATAAGTAAAATAATATAAATGTATTTTATTCTTAAGAATTACCTCATTAAATACTAACTATTTTGGCTATAATAAAGGTTCTTTTTTTTTTTTTTTTTTTGTAAAAGACAAATTTCTTTCTCTGTCTAGTTGTGAAGACGTGAGTCTATAATAATATCGCTAACAAACACTTACTTGCAAAGGGGAGTTTGCTGACTTAAAATTGGTTGATAAATTGAAGACATGCATGAAGGGAACAAGTAAATATTTAAATTTCAATCTTTAAACTAAACACGTCCCAATTATGTCAGTGTTTTATTTCTACTTCCTTTAGTTTTTTGACTCAATGAAAGTTGTTTTTTTGTGTGTGTGATGTGTGCGTGCGTGCATAAACAAAGAAAACTTAATACTTCTTTTCTTGTATTTTAAATTAAGATATTCTCTAATAATTGCACTGTGTAATGAAATACCAGAAGTTTTGTGCCCGTATGACTTGTTTGTCTCTCTTCCTTAGTCCTTTTACGTTTAAAATTCTGTCCTGTTTGAATAGTATCCTAAATTTCCGGGAATTGTTTTTTAGTTGTTCGCTTTGAGTTTATTTTTGTAATTAATGTCAAAAATGACGTTTTAAAAATAATCTCTCTGCGTGTGTTAAAAATTAAAAACCGTCTCTAGCAACTGGCGACTAACCTAAGAAAATCTATTATTTTTAAATAAAATCAATCGACATTTTTATTTGTACTGTTTTTTTTGTTGTTTTTTTTTAATTACTTTTAAAAAAAAATTATTGACGTGAATTATTTTCTTTTAATTCAAGTGGGAGGTGTTGTTTCGTAAAACTTTTTTAAAACCTTTTAGTTTCAAAGTGTACAAAAATCCTTTCAAATCGTCTGCGTTTCAAAATTTTTAAAGGGTTTTTTGGGTTATTTTTTTACTTTTTAGTTTACTGATTAGTTTTAAAAGTTTACTAAGTACTTTCAATCAACACAAGACTGACTGCTCTCATCAGAAAATAACCTTTGCCTTGTGAAACTGAAAAGTAAAAAAAAAAACTATTTTTATTTTGCCTTGTATTGAGGACAAAGTTTTTCTTACGTTCTTAAGTAAATAACAAATTTCATTATCTTTTTAAACGTTAAAAATGCCTTTTTCTTTGCTCAACCAGTCGGTTAAATTAAATTTACACGTACTAATCTCGACAAATGTCCATGGACTTTTTTAAAAGTACCTGAATATTGTTTAAAAAAGAAAAAGAGGACTGTAAAATATTTTATATTCACGATTATTAACTCTGCCTGTATTGTGCTCAATTGTAAATCACTTTCTTTTACATGCAAATTTTACAATAACTTTGTAACTAAAAAACTTTATCTTTTTTTGTTATGAAATTTCTCCTTGAAATTTGACTTGTATTGAATTTCAATATTAGCATGATCTTGACCTTTTGAATAAATTTTAGTTATTCTGATAAGTTGCCTGTCTGGCTTTATAATTAAAATTTATTTATGTGTGTAAGTGTAGCCGATGTGAATTTAATTTTTATTTATTTCATTTGAAATATTCATCAATTCAAGTTACAACCATACAAAACAAATATCAACTACAAGTTATCAGTCATCATCACTTTTCCAGTTTTCCTATGTTCATTTTGTTTTGTTTTTTTTGCTTCACAAATTTAATTTTTGTGTGTGTCTTTAAAAATCTTGACCTTCCTCTTGTTTAATTTCCATGTTTTTATTTGCCAACTTCTCTTATCTTCATTAACTTCCATAAGATAAAAAAGCCAGACCTTTAAAATTAAAAAAAACTCTTAGTCTTGTCTTGTCTATCGGCTTTGCTTAAAAAATAAATAGGTACTCTCTAATTTGAGGAATATTAGCTGATTTAAAACAAATTTTTTAATTCAACTGAAAAGGTCAATCTATGATTATTTTTAAGTTGCTTTAATTGTGGTTCAAAGTTTATATTTAATTTTTGTTTGGTTTTTGTTTCGACCATCAATCAATCATTATCAAGAACTAATTGTCTTTTTTTTTTTTTTTTTTTTTTACCACTGTAAAACAAGAAACAAGACTTTTCAAAAATAGCCCCAAAATGAAATTTTTTCTTAAATTTTAAAATAACATTCTTTGAATTTAGTAGTTATTTCCAACGAAGGCGTGATTTTAAACTCAGACCAATGTTTTATTTAAGAAACTCCGATTCCGTAAAAAAAAAATCAGACTGTTAGTAGTGTTCTGTTATCTCTGCAATAATTTAACCAAATCATGGCCCAGTGGGTGAAGCGGTTTTTAAAAACACATGCTGACGGAATAGGAAGTATTTTTATGACAAAAAAACTACCAACAAGACTAATCGGAAGACCAACAGAACACTTACTTAATATTTCAAAGGTTACCAGGAGAACACTCAACAAAATCGGACCAGGAGAGTTAGCAGGTTTGATAAAGTTTAAAATAAATATTAATATTTTTTTTATCCGTATGTGAAACTAGATGGGCAAACAATGGAGATTTTGTCAGAGACAAACACAGGTCATATATGCAGGCGGAGAGAAATGAAAGAGGAGTAGGATTGATATTTAGACCAAGCCATGAAGAAATGAAATGTGTTCTCGGCTACAGTCAAAAATATCTGAAAGGATTCTTGTCATTAAACTGAAAGGAAACCCTTTCAACATATTCATCATAGTTGTTTATTCACTAACAGCACAAAGTAAAGAAAAAAAATCAAAGTTCTACTCTATGCTAGACAATGCTAAGGTTCAAGGCAAATTGCAAGAAATTACAATTGTCATGAGAAACCTGAATACCAGACTAGACAACGAGAGAAATGGTGAAATAGTTGGAAAATGTGGACTAGGAATTCATAATGACTGTAGAGAAAAATAGGTCCAACGGTGTATGAGTAATAACGAAGTAGTAGCCAACACCTGGTCATTTCAATAACACCCAAGACTTATAGACACAGAGAAACGAAAAGCCAAATTGACTATATAACTACCAATAAGAGATTCAGGAAGGCTGTTTTACACTGCAAAATATTCCTAAGTGCCTAGTGCAGCAGCAACCACCTTCCTGTGATATGTAAACTTAGAGGGAAACTACAGAAATTGAAGATTGCCACGACAACACCCAAGTTGCAATATGACAAACTCTTGAATGACCTGAATCTGAAGGAGAAATATATGGATAGTGTGTAAAGCAGATACAATGAAAATGGAAACTTTAGTAATGTCAACAGTCAAGATCATCCCAAAGAAAAAAGAATGGTTGACAGATGAAATTCTTAACATGATGAAAAAGAGACAAAAAACAATGCCAAGATGTGGTACAAAAACTAGGACACTGCACAAAAACATTTGGAACAAATGCAGGTCAACTAAAGAGAAATGACTTGAAAAAATAGAAAGAATGAAAAAATGTCACAGATAAAGCAGATATGATGAAAAAAAAATAAGAGAACTAACAAGACAAAAGACATCATCAACAGGATGCATAAAATCCAAAGATGGAAGGTTGAGATTAGAGAAAGAAAAATACTTCAAAGATGGAATGAATATATCGGAACCCTTCCATGATGAAAGAAAACAACTGACAATATACAGAATTATCAATCTGAAATGGGATATTTAATTTTACCCAATAAGGTTGTTTTTAATTATTCTGAATTTAACAGTTACTGAATTATATATTATTGAATAATAATTATTCTTTTGAGTGAACAGAAGTCAAAGGCAGTAATTCAGAATTATTTCCATTTTGAACATCCATGCAAAAGATAATTTAACAGTTGATAAAATGAAAAAAATTAAATTTAAAAAAAAAACAAAAAAAAAAAACGGTTCACACTTGAAAATGGCATTAACTTTACATGTTTTTATTTAAATAAAAAACTTATGAACAACAATGGGTTGAATTTAAAAATTGCACTAAAAAAATTTTTTTTTATATATAAATATTAAGTGTCCCATCAAATAATCTTTTAAATTATGCAAGCATCAACTGTTAGAAAAATTTATTTTAGTTTTATTGAATTATTTTTGTTAAGGCTCAGGACAAATTTTCTCTATGTTCACACTTGATATTGAATAAATGTTTTACTGATGTCACATGTTCAGGAATTTTTCTTTTCTTAAAAATATTTTTGAACACATCCCAAATTAAAAGCTAGATACAATATATCAAAAAAGAGGAGTGAAACAAACCCCTAAAAACATTTCCATAAAGATTTCTAATAAAATAATCTATACAGTATACAATTCATTCATTATTGGATAAGTACTGAAAATTTTGTTTGAAATGGATGATTACTTGATTTTTGGTAATTTTTTTTAAAATGGCAGGTATTGATGTTTTTTTTGTCTTTTTTTAAATTTTGGTTTGAAAAAATGCATCCATTTTGATGTTATTGACAAAAGGTTAGTTGTATTACTTTTTATTTTTCTAAACACATCTTTTAATTTTCTCCAACTTTTATGGATTAATCTGAATGCTTTCTATAATAATATTCCCTTTTATTTTGTTATGGATTCTACATTGTTTTTTTTATGATCAAGAAGTGAATGATTTTTTACTATACTGTTCTAATACTAAATTTTACTCATTTTGTAAAATAAATTCCAAATAAGTGTTTCTCTTAAATTTATTCCCTGTCATGCTTGGCATTCAACAAGACTGAATCTCTATTAAAGAGGTATTTTAAACAAGTACACTTGCTAGCATATAATAAAGATAATGTGATGAAACAATTTATGATCGATTGTCATACATACTATCCCTGTCATACACGTAAATTAAACAGTAAACTTGATATCAAATGGATTTTGGTAGGTGACAATAATTGAATATACAGAAAAGACTTGGAAGTTTTCAAAGGAATAAAGAGATTTCTGCTTCTTGAAAATATATTTGTGTCATGGTAAAAGGACACTTTTTAAATGAATCCCATATTTTATATACAAGTAAATCTGTCACCAATAAGCTAACCCACTGAAGCCAAGTTTGGTTTTAAAGAGCAAATTTAACAAAATAATTATTTTAAATTTTTTATATTAATATACATTTAGTTTCAAATCAAGTCGGATAAACTCCAAAAGATTAAACGTTTTTAAAAATTTTATCTGCTAAATCCAAGTTTTTCTATCATAAAATTAGCCAGATAAGTATGAAATGAAATTTTATAAGCCTACAAGGAGTTAATGTACACAAACATTCTTTGTTTATCAAGTTAACTGCTCTCCATTTTCTGTAATTGTAAAATTTTCACTTTTACTTATCAGTAAAAATAAAATGTGAACGTTTTAACAATTTTTTGGGCTGTAAATAAATGTAAGTTATTATAAAAAAGGAAAGTGAATAAGACATCAGTTTCTTTGCTCCTTATTTGCAATCTTTTGCTTATTCTAATAGAAATGGTAATATTGTTTACCAATGTAGAATTTTTGAATTGCATAAAAAAACACTCATGGATGTGATAAACAGAATAAAATCTCATTTGTTTGTATCTGATATTTAAGAAGTTATGTATGAAGCCACTTTTTTCCAAAGAAACCAATGTTTTGTATTTTTCATTTTATTAATTGATTTCTGTTTAGAGGAAAAAACCATAATCCATTTATTGTCATTGGCTTTCATTTCATAGGTTAAGATGATTATATCATCTGATTCTATTTGAATAAAAACTTTAAAAAAAAAAAAGGAATTTATTTTATTCTATTTGAATTAAAACTATGGATTGATTACGTTGGATCTTAAGTTTATTTCCATTATTAGCTCTTCAGCAAAAAGTAATCAGCTTTTATCTTAAAACCTGAGTATTTAACATTTGAATACAGAAGATGAAATTTAGATATTACTATATTTTTTCTTTAACATTTTCAGTTGAATCTCAACCAAACTTGTTTTAAGGTGTGACTTATGTATTCCAGAAAGCACTTTTTCTTGTGCAAGATAAATGTTTTCTGTTCAGTGATAAATATTTAGCTGGTAATCATCATAAATTCCTCTGACACTTCATGAACACTAAGTTCTGTTTAGTGAAGAATAATTGAAAGTGAAACATCACTAGTTTTTACCAATCATTTTTCTTTTATTTTTATTTTTATCTTTATCTTTATATAAAGAATATACAAATTTTCCATGTTTTGAATGTTTTTTCTGTGTTATTGATTATTTTACAAATTTTATGTTAATAGAATATATTTCTTTTCTTTATTTTGAACTTGAATTTAAAAGAAAATTATGAATTATTCTTGGGTGTTATTCATTTTGATAAACTTTGGTTATGTATTTACTTTGTAAATCAAACAAATTGTGATCAGGTATTTACTCAATATTATACTCTCTCCCCATCACTTTTTCTTTCATTTGGATTTTTTTTTTTATCCAAGGGATTAATTATAAGTGAAAAAATGTCACATTTTATAAAACAGAACATTTCACAAATATTTTATCATTTACATCTTTCACCTCAATTTTTATAGATTTACTGACAAAAATAAAAAAATATTTGATTGGCGAAAAAGTTGGTTCTGTCATTATTAGGTGTCATCAGGAATATTTAGTTATTCATTCAAAGTGTTTCACAATATATTGACAGCTGTTGCATGCATTTTTTTTTTTTTTTTTTTTTTTTTTTAAAAAGAATTTGTCAAAATTATCATTTTTGTTCATTGATTATAATAATGAAGGCAGAAAAAAATAAGCAATATTTTCAACATATTTTTTTAAATTTAAGAAAGGTAAAACTGTAACTCAATTTGTGAAGTTTTTAAGCAAGTTATTGTGGATGATTGAAAGATGTTAAATGTATTTCATGAAGCTGTGTTAGAAATGTCTCGCTTAATGATACATTGTTGTTGGGAGCATCATTTGAATTTGATTGCAATCAAATGACTACATTTGAGAATAAGCAATTTTATGACTTGCAAGATAGCTAACTTTTTTTTAAAATCATTTCACACCAAGCAGGAATGCCACTAGTATGCAGTGGGTTACAGAGAATGAAAGTGAGGAAAAATACTGGGTATAGGGGTGGATTGAGTAAAGGACAAAAGCTGAACATGGTTCAAGAAGATAGAAAATGGCGATTGACATTGCATTTAAATTTTTGAAGATTGTATTTATCCGGGAAGCAAGTGGAAGGGAGTTCCACAGGCAGAAGTGTAAGAAAAACTGTTGGAGTAGAAGTGGCAGTTATATTTAACTATTTCAACAGTAAAAGGGTGGGACCTAGATGCCAATCTAGTAGCACGCTTAAATTCACATAGTCCAGGCACCAGAGGGAAAATCAAAGCAGTTGCCATGAAAATATTTGTAAAAAAGACAAAGGAAAGCCATGTCACATTTGTGAGAAAATTACATTGGAGATTCTTCTTTGGATTTTGTCAAGAACCTCGAGATGAGTAGCAGAAGCACCAAACCAGATATGGCAACAGTATTCAATGCATGGATGAATGCTAGATTTGTAAATTGTCCAAGATGGACTCAAGCTTTAGTATATGTATATCAAGAGCTTGATATACATATTCAGTGATAGCCATTAACACATCAGTGGTAGACCCAGCAAAATGGAAGCCATATTGTTTGTCAGAGAGTAGGTTGTGACAAGTAAGCTTAACCACTTCAGCATTAAAGCCTCAAATACTTTGCCAGAAAGCAGTAGGAGACTAGTAGGTGATAGAGGGGTCAGAAAGTTCTTAAAAACAGTAACTACAGAGGAGGAT
Source organism: Acanthosepion lycidas (assembly GCA_963932145.1). NCBI lineage: Eukaryota > Metazoa > Mollusca > Cephalopoda > Sepiida > Sepiidae > Acanthosepion > Acanthosepion lycidas. Next base: position 61,323,870 of record OZ010610.1, on the reverse strand, counting down.
TTCCAACAAGCTGGAAAGCAGGAAGCATCGAGGCAATAGTTATAGAGTTTGGAGAGAACTGGAGCCAGTGAGGGAGTACATATCTTTAGGATGACAGCTGGGATCCCATCACCTCTGCTTACCCTAGAGTCTAACTTAAAAATGATGTCTCAGACCAGTGATGGGGTTATGTGCATATCACTCAGTAGAGCCTCAGTTCTAGTGGGGAAATCAGGTGTGGGTACTCCAAATGAGTCAAGTTTTGGAAGTGAATTTCCAGGCAAAGCATTCTACCTTATCTACTGTAGAGGTCAGGACTACAAATTGATTGAATATAGGAGTGATTGAGGAATTGATATTGTTCAGCACACTCTTGCAGAACCACTAATAATCTCTAGAACCAAAGTTGCAAGATGTTATACGTTGTTTCATTCTATCAGCAAACAGTAACTTCACTTCTTTGAGGACCCGCTTGCACTCAATATGAGCAGAGGCAAAGAGACATCTGTTGCAATCAGACGTGTCACTCTGGTACAGCCAGAAGTGATTCCTGTGGGCTATAGCAGTCAAGAATGATGGTGAGAACCAAGGAGATGAATGCAATTTGAATATTTGAATCCAGCACAACCAACCATTTACATTAGCATGATTAGCTTACCTACTTTGAAGTAATAAAAACGTTTTTTGTTTATTTCTTAATTGTAAATAATGATTAGCTTACATAAATTGTAAGTAATTGTAGGTCAAGTGAAGTGGTTATGCATATCATTCAACTGGAAGGAAGTCTAGTATGAGATCCTTTCATAAAGTCACTTAGACCAATTGAAGGCAGTTAATTGATGGAAGACATTTGGAATTAAGAAATATATAGTGTATGTTTCACCCCCATCATGCCAAAATAGACTTTGCATTGAATATCATGCCATACTATCATGGGATGGCAGGGACCAGCTCCATCTGACTTGTAAGTGTGGGCATATATATATATATATATATATATATAAAAACATCTACACCAGTGAAGAGTGAGGAATCTCTCTCGTATTGCAGATGAGAATGTAGGGTTTATGTTTTGGATGAGTGCTACACATGCAATCTAACTGAGCAATTAATAAAACAGTTGTTGAATAAAATGTAGTGTTAAATATAAGATTAAGGCTTATCTTAACATTAGTTGACACAGTGACGTCTTTGCAGAAATATATATTTCATCATGATACCAATAGACTAAATTTTTATATATATATATATATATATATATATATGACCTTGACTAATCCATTGGTGTGACCTCCAAAGCTTGATTTCTCATTATATTTATAAGTGATTATTGTCATTAATGTTATATACAAAATATGCTTTCATAATTGTTTCAATTACAATAGCCAGCTGCTGTCTGTCACTTAGATATTGTAACTTCAGTAAAGTTTAGAGAGAATTTGTGTACATATAATACATATACAATTATGACAGGTAAGATATGAAGAGTAAAAAAGAGAAACCCAGTTCCCAGCATTCTTTTTTCCTTTTGTGATCATAATATTACTAACCAGTTATTTTCACATTAATTATGGAGTACAAGAAGAATTCTTGCTCTGCATAGATACACAGTTTTATTTACCTATTATTTTTTTTTCTATTTTCATGCTCCCCTCCCTACTGGTTACTAATAAAAAGTAGCAAAAGTACAAACATTATTCCATTGGTTATGTGGACTAATATCATTTTATTTTTATATATATATATATATATATATATAACTTTAGCTATTACAAGTACATTTTCATTGTAAAAAAAAAAAAAGTCAGTGTTTCTTTTAATTGTATGATAAATGCTTTAAGTAGTTTTGAAATTATTAAATTTATGCCATGGAAAAAATTAAGGTGGGGAAATGTAGGCATTTATATACTAGGTGTGGGTACTCCAAATGAGTTGAGTGTTGAGTTAGAAGAGAACTGCTTGTGCTCATTTAAATAAAGCTAAAACTAGTGAATGTTATTTGGTATTAAATGACCTATATAGATATAAATGTAAATCCATTAAAAATTCATTCAGATGCTTTAAAGTATGTCAGACAAGAATATATTTTTCTTTCTTCTATCAATATTCAAATGCAGCATTTCACTGATGTTATTTCATAAATATTTGTAACCACAAAAGAAAATTGTAGCTGGTGCTTTTTGCTTGTTTAATTATCTATTTATATTGTTTGAATCTAGACAGTTTATTTTTATTTAATAAATCTGGCATTCTTTTTATGTCAGCATTCAAAGAATTATTGTGTTCGTTTTAATAAGATGTAAACATGTTAAAATGTTAGTTCCTCCTTAGCAAATATGTCAAAGCAACGTCCTGCTTGATTAATACTCAGTAAATGTCCATTTCAGAATTCCATGTAGAGAATTTAAGAGAAAACTGTAGACCACCATGGAAAAGAGAATTTCTTATAAAATATACAAAGATGAATATAAATGCAGATGTGATATTTTGGAAGATAAGCTTATTAAAATGACCAAATATCAGACAAGGTTAGAATATAATTATCATAATCAATATTTAAGAGAGTAACTCATTGCAAAATACAAGCGTTAAAAATTGTGTTCATTTTGCACTTGGGAAAGGCACATACTCATTTCTAAATTCTATCTTGTGCTCCTTCTCTTTCAAGCAAAAGTATTGTTTGCAGCAATTCATTTGACAAATTTCTGACCATATTGAAAGTGAAATCTTGTTTACATATTTATTTTTGGTTATATAAAGTTGAACCTTATTGATAGTTCTTGTTTTTTGTTTTTTTTCTTGTTTGTAACAAACCATATGGTCAAATGATTTTACAATTTTAATTTCTTTCTCTCTTTAGGAAGTGAAATAGCATTATGTATGAGTTTTGGCTGATTTCAGCTCCAGGTGAAAAAACCTGTGCACAAACTTGGGAGAGTCTAAACAACCTAACAGCTAAGCAAAATAATCTGTCTACCAACTACAAATTCCAAATTCCTGATTTAAAGGTAATTTTTGTTATCTAACATCAATGTTCATATTTTCATTTTATTATATTTGAACTATTTTGCATTTATATCAACAGAACATAGCACTATGTGCTTAAAAAGCCATTAATATTTTGAAATTTTTTTTTTTTTTTTCACTCAATGCAAGGCCAAAGAGCCTCTTGAGTTATTGAATAAGGTTGTTGTATGAGTGTAAGGTATTTTATAAGAATATGTAGGAACAATAGCAGTTAACCCTAGACTTGAAATGGTTAAGATTGTAGTGAACAGAAAAACATCCTCTCGGGAATCTCTTCCGCAAGGAGTGGTTCTTGAGAATTAGCTGTCTGGGTTGAACCTCCTCCTTATTAATGGAATACAAAGGGGATCGAGTGTGTGTGGCATGGCAGGAATTAAGGAATGTAGCTCATAAAAACATTTGCCATGCTAATAGTTAGAGTAGCAAGAGGCTTGTGACATTTCATCTGTAGAGGAAGAAAATAATTCATCACCTACAGGGTCGCATAGATGCTTTCAAGACTGAAAAGTGAGAACTGGGCAGCTGCAGCCCAGATATGACAGCAGTACTTAATTTTTGGTCTGATCTGGCTCTTGTAAAGATAGAGCATAGCAGCGGGAGTCAGATACTTATTGGAGCGGTACAAGCGAACAACCTCCAGCATGTTTGACAATGGATACATACCAGTTGCAATTGAGATCTGAAATGAACTTGTCTCAATAGGTGTTCAAGGCAAGAAACCTCTTTGAGAACAATAATTCTGGGTAAAAATTTGGAGTCTACTTGGTGATGATGTTTAGAAAAGCCCACAAGATCAATGCAGGCCATTAACAACAACCTTCATGAACCTACCTGTTAAAGAGTTGATAATTGAAAAAATTCTTCCAGAAATTCCATAGCTGGGGAGTTTATATAGCATCTCCTTATGCCATGCAAAAAAGGCCTTTGATATATCTAAGACAGTTGTGCTTGTGATGAACTGTTTAGTGCTTTACTTATTCTTTATGCAATGAGAGAACATCAGCACTGGATCTAGTGATGTGATATTCATACTGTGTGTTGCTCAGAATTTTGTTCCTTCTTGTTGATCATAGACTCAAAGAGTTTGCTGATGATATTAAGGAGGCTAATGGGTTAATGTTGCGATGGGGATGCATTCTTGAAAACAGGGTATACAGCTGACACCTTGGGAAGCATTTTTTCTTCAGGCAGCAGTTAAACAATTTTACTAAGATTGGAGATAACTCTAGGCTAATGGCCTTAAGAACAACTGGGATTTTATCCAGACTAGTAGACTTTTTAGATAATTCTGGAAACTTCCTGTACTATGATAGATATTACAAAATTTGTGTTCTGTGAAAGAGGGGATGTCAGGTAGAGAGTGACCATTATTGTCTAATGTAGAATTAGAGCCAAAGTTCATTGCAAAGGGCTTTGCCTTATCTGATGTGGATGAAATAACCTTGGGGCCATTTACAATAATAGTCACTGACACTTTGCTTATTTTGAGAATTTTGTTTGAGATTTTTCAGAACTTATGGGAACCAAGCCTTTTGTCTTCAACCTTGGCTTGGACTGAATGTGCATAGCTGATCTTTGCATTTTCTAGAACACTCTTGCAATGATTGTGAGAAATTCTGAATGCATCAAGTGTCTTACTACACTGTTCTCTGTGATAGAGATGGTAGTAGTGGTTATAGTGAGTTATGGCTGCAATACATTCTGGTCTGAAACAAGGCTGGCTATTCAGTTTTTTGTTGGTAGTCCTCATAATATGCTTAAGATAACTAGTGACTAACAGTTGTTTGTGTACTCATTCTTAGAATTTGACTTCCAAATCCTGATGGAACATAAGTTATAAATCTTTTTACAATTTGATTATTTTCTCTAAAAGTTATGTTCTTTTAGAATCAAAATCATAAAACATCAAAATCTGAAAAAACATGCTTACTCTGATCTCTCCTTTGGAATTGTCTACAACTGCTTTCATTACAGTTGAAACAGTCTTGTCAATGGGTTGTAATTAAAATATTCTTTGTGTTACAATTTCTTTAACCCTAACATTCCACACAGCAACATTTTAAGATCCTCTATATGTAGCATATTTGTAAATGTCTGAAGTAATGAATCTTTCAGTAGAAAATTGAAATGCTCATATCCATAGAGATATACAAAATGCATTTCTTTGTCTGCTCTGTAGTTTTGTAAATGATAAAGGTTTGAATGCTTTTTTTTTTTTCTTTCTTTTGCTAAAGTGTTGCATTTGTTGAGTATCTTAGGCCAGCTTTTAAAAGTTGAAAAACTTGGATATTTTAAAATATTTTAAAACTGATTAAAAAGAATTTCTTAAAAAAAAAAAAAACTCCTATTATAATTCAATAGGAGTTGATGCACCATAGAATCACATTAAATCTTTATCATTAAATTGGTAATTTTATTTTGTTATATGTACTTTTAAAATATCAAATGAGAACAGATGTTTTTATTAGCTTCTTTCTAAAATTTCATATTCATTTAAAATGTTTGCTGAAAAAATTGCCTTGATAAAAGTTCTATGTTCAAGTATTTAACATTTAAAAAGAAAGCAGTTGGTTTAAGTCAGGTCTTACGTTTATTTAAAGAGGCATAAGACAAAGATGGGTCTTTTCTCCAAATCCTTTATTGAGTTTGTTCAGCTAAAATCCTGATGCATCATGAAAAGTAATCTTAGACCATCTTGTATATATCTTTTTGTTCATTCGAGTCTTTGAATAAATTTATGTTGACTTCAATAAAAAGTAGGTTTGTGTATGCCATATCTTAAGGTGAGTAATAGTTGCAGCATTTTAAGTCACACTTGTTTTTAGGTGACCACAATTCAAAAGTAAAACAGAAGAAAATATTTATTTGGCACTAATCATTTATATTTTGTCATAAAAATACATTGATTTATTGAGTATTTTTCTTTGTTTAGGTTGGAACTTTGGATGTCTTGGTTGGACTTTCAGATGACCTTGGTAAACTGGATGATTATGTGGAGCGGTAAGAGTTTTATTGTTTAAGACAATTTTAAAATGAAAATTTTACTTTTCAATTAACATGTTGAAACATTTTGTGTGACAGCTTTTATACACATTTTGGCACTTTGATTTGTATTTTTCAGAAAGAAATATTCTTCATTTTTACTGATGATTGCAAATTGTAATTTTTGCTTTAATTACAACCAGATTTCATAAGCCAGTTTTATTTCTAGAAGGCATCAAACATTTAGTCAAAGAAAAAAAATTAGGCCAGTTTCTACGTTCTTGTGCAACTTGGGAATGTGTTTCTTATTTTTTGTTACATGACCCAATGTATTCTGTTTCCTTGTGTGAACATTTTTTTCCATTCAGATATGTTCTGCCATTGCAGACTTTCCTACATCTCCTTTGGATATGGTGTCTTTATATTCCTTAAGTTTAAGGAAGTAGCTGGTTTCTTCCTTAGGTTCTCTTTCACATCAAAAATGTTATCTTCTGTCATTCATTTTTCTCAGAAAAGGATCAACTTTAGTAAGAATGTTGTTAAGAGTTGTTTTGCTACTGAAAACCAGTCTGATATTATAATGTTAGCAAATTTTTTGGATTTTAGTCGCTTCTTAAAGTGTGCATATCGTATCGACATAATTAGCTGTTCGTCAGGTTCATCCTCTTATTTCTGATATTAGAAGAGATTGTGTCTTTATATTTGACATAATGCATAAAACTGTATAGACAAAGCTGTTGCTGTTTGACACATATCCGAAGGTTATGTTTTGTTGGAGGAAGAACATATTTACTTAGCCTTATTCATATTAAATAAGTTTTATCACTGCCAAAATGCAGCAGCAGAAAAATGCCTACAATTGTGATAAATTTGGCAGCTGCACGATAATATCAAACCACATGTTGAACAAATGAAGTATTAAAAATCATGTAAATGAGTGAGGAAGTCTTGCTCCTCCTTTTTCTTACTTAATTGACTTTGTACCCCTTGATGATCACCTTTTTCTGCTCTCTGCACATTTTTTAAATAACAAAATCCTCACAACAGCTTTGATTTGAAACTGATAGACCCTTTTTTTTTTTGTTTTTTATTGTAAAAGGGATTTATGATTTGCCTTCATACTGACAGAAAATTAAAATAATTATGCTCATTAATATTTTTTTTATAGAATAAAACTTTAATTCTGTAAAATGTTTAAAAACTTTAACTTCCAAGTTAATAATACCATCTCCCTTACTAAAAAAAATGACCCAAGTTTAAAATGTTAATGTTATAGAAATACTGGCACACAAGTTAAATACCCACCACCACTATATATATTAGGTTGGTGCAAAAATAATGTCGGTTTTTAACGTTAAAAATGTCAAAAACCGTCATTATTTTTGCACCAACCTAATATCTATATATATATATATATATATATATATATATATATATATATATATATATATATATAAGCAAATATATGGATATAGAATCCGACAGTATGAAGAAAATATACGGGAAAAAACAAACAAAAATCCTTACAAGCAATAATGCTGTTTTAATGTTAATAAATCATCTACCAAATCTCATACACAAACTGTGACTTAAAATATGTGGGCTCGACAAGCGTACATATAAATTTTAGATCAAATAGAATTTCTTTCATTTTTCTTTCATAATATTCAAATTTAGGAATACGTTTTCACAACGTCGCAAACGTGGTGACAACGTGACCATGTTTAAAACTAAACGCTGATCGCATAAACTTTTAGTTATCTGTTTGGATTTGTCTTGTTCTTGTGTCCATCGTTTTTGTCATGTTAAGTTTGATAATGTTATTTATATTTTATATTGAATATGTCCTGAAGATGGTTTATTGACCGAAACGTCCGACGTCGACATATTAACATTAAAACAGCATTATTGCTTGTAAGGATTTTTGTTTGTTTTTTCCCGTATATTTTCTTCATATATATATATATATATATATATATAAAATTTATATATATATATATTTTGTCAAAAGGGGAATCATTTGTTTCTGAGAAACTTCTATCTTCTGACACTCATTTTTTGAATTCTGAATTTCATCAGGAACAAATATTTATTAAAACTGCAAAAGAATAAATTGAATTACTGTATTGGACAACAAAATGAAACAACCAGGCTGGCATGTGAAGTTCTTGTGAATGATTAAAAAATAATTTTATGAATCCACTTTAATGAAATTTTGTTCCACAGAACATCTAAGATGTAAATTCAGCTATATTTTATTCAAATAATCCAGTAGTATAAAACCCAATTTTCATGCATTGTGTTGTGGTTGCCTGCAAAGTTTAACATTTCTGAATGAAAAAGTCTCTGCACCTTCAGTCATTAAGTTGCTCCTATGGTCAAAATAGGTTAGCAAAATTGGAATAGGTTTTTAATTTTGCTAGTATAAACTAGTAAATTTCATGGCAATTCAGTCATTAATTTAGAAATATGATAATCAACAAGTGACAGAAGACCAGAAAACAATCTATCATGATGATATTTTTTGAATTAACTCTTTACATATTCAGAAGAATTAAAAGTTTTGTTTTTTTTTTTTTTTTTTTTATATAAAATTTATCCATTTTATTTAGTCTTGATTTGAGTTCATTTTTGACATTAATGTATTCCAGAGTGACCCGGAAGATTGCGCATTATCTTGGAGAAGTGTTGGAAGATCACAAGGATAATCTACGAGAAAATCTCAAAGCAGGCGGAGGTAATTCTGTTTTCTTGAAATTCAAGATTAAATTCTTTTTTGTTTGATCAGGCTTTTAAATATTTCTTATTCTATCATTCCAGGTAATTACAGTTAAGTTTCTCATTCCTTTAAAAGCTTTTGTTTACTGATTTATTATTCATCAGTATATTAAAATTGAATTAATCATTTTTTTTGTCATTCAGCTGATTTTAAGGTAAAAGAATTCTTTGCTTTGAGTTATTGTCATAGAACCATAACTACGGAGCTGTGTCTATAAAAGAATACCTAAAACAATTGTTAAAAATAAATTTTGATGTATTCAAGGATATTGTCTATCTTTAAGTATATATTGTTCAATAATGCAAAATTATCAGTCATACATAATCAAGCAATCAACAATCTCTAGTGATTTACAAAAGATTTATGTAGATGCTGATGACTCATACAGATTCTTACAGATGAGAAATCATCCAGCAGCTGTCAGTGCTTTCTTTTTTCTTTACCATTTCACCCCAAGCAAGGCAGGAATGCCACTAGTACACAGGAGGTTACAGTGAAAGTGAGAGAAAAGACTGGGCATGGGGAAAGGGGAATTGAGGAAAGGACAAAAGCTGAACATGGTTCAAAAAGATAGAAAATGGCGATTGACATTGCATTTAAATTTTTGAAGATTGTATTTATCCGGGAAGCAAGTAAACAGAAGGGAGTCTAACAGGTGGGAAGTGTGAGAAAAAAAACTTTTGAAGTAGAAGTGTGGTTACATTTACCTAATTCAACAGTAAAAGGGTAAAAATCTAGTAGCATGCTTAAACACATGTAGTCTGGGCACCAGGGAATAAAGCTTGTCAGATCAGTAACCATGAAAATATTTGTAGAAAAGACAGAGTGAAGTCACATCACATTGGTGAGAAAGTGACTGAAGTCAAGATGCCAAGTTAGGATTGATTACATTGCAGATCCTTCTTTGGATTTTGTCAAGAACCTCAAGATGAGTAGCTGGAGCACCTGAACAGATATGGCAGCAGTAATCAATGCATGGACGAATGGTAGATTTGTAAATGTGCAAGATGAATTCTGACAAGTAAATCCTTCTGGCATGACCCATGCAAATGTATCAGATCCAAATTGGAAATGTCAGAGTATATCTTCATGAGCCTCCTTTGTGATGTTATGTAGAATTTTGAGTGTGATACTAACAAGCCAAACAAAAATGTGCATGTCCCTCTCTAACTGACACTTATCTCTTCTTCCTGTTCTGTTCTTTATGCACACACACACACACACACACACACACACACACACACACACACACACACACACACACACACACACAACTCTATGAAATAAAAGTTCTAAATGAAATATTAACCAGACTTTATCAAATTCACCACTGTTCTCTAAGTTTTGAGGAAGCAGGTATGAAAATAAATTAAAAAGTTGCCCAAGTTAATGAATAGGCTTATCTACAGGGTGACTGAAAAGTAACTCCCTATTTTATATATGATGCATTCTTCCATTTTGTAAAAATTATAGTTAGATGGGAGAGTTCATCATACATAAAATAGGGAGTTACTTTTTAATCACCCTGTATATATCAGTCATCTTTCTCTCATGTAAACGCATATACACTTGATATATATAATCACTTATATTTGTGCACATAGTTAATTTTCACAACCCATAATTTATCTAGGGCTTTTATTCTTAAGCTGCCTGATACAAAGCAGAGTCTTAATAATATGGGGGACAGGTCAAAAATCATTTAAAAGGTCAAAAAGTACAAAATTAATAAATGGGGTAGTGTTAAAAGTTCTGGTATGGTTGGAAAATTTACTCAAAAAATAGACATTCCCTCCTCTTTTCTTAGGCACCTAAGACTCTAGGAAGAGCTGATCAGCTCAGAATCAAATTTGATTAGATATAAAAAAGAAAAAAAAAGATCCTTGTATACATCTATAAGCAGGTGTATTGGTGTGAAATGTGTGGGCACATATATTTGTGTACATAAGTCAGATGAGGTTGCTGTTTGTCATATAAATCTTGAATCTGTACTCCATTTTCTTGATTGTGAATTTTTTTTTTTTTTTAATGTGAACCAATGTCTTATAATAACCTGTATATCATGTATGGACAAAATACAACCTACAAGGAGTTTTCAAAATAAAGTTAAATTTAGCAATTGATTATTTTTGCGATATGATTTTATTCAATCAATATTTCACTGTTTTTGTATCTAATTAATCCTTTTAACTGTCTAGAAAAAGAATAATTTTTTACTTTCCCTCTCAATATATGTTTTTATTTCACTTACACAGAAAATCCTCTTTATTGGTTTCATTCAGACTAGAGTTGAATCAGATTAAAGTTTGCAACACTATAGCAGTATGAAAAACTCTTTTGAAATTCCTGTGTCCCTGATGGAAATAGGTGGGTAGGGTATGCAGAGAGCCAGTATTTCCTTGTCTCTTTGAAAAAATTATCTCAGTAGGTTGAGAAAATCTGCTTTCATATTTTGATGGTAGACGTTGCTGGGACATAAGGCTGAAAAAGTAATTATCATTTCTGATGCTGCTCTATTATTGTTGAGTTAAAACAAATGTTGAAATATCTAATAAATATCACCTAACCAGAGGTTAAAGCTAAGCATGTGTATGGCAAAGTACAAAATCTAAATCTAAACCTTTCTTACTAGAAAGAAAGAAAACCATTGACACCTGCTTAACATTTATCAAACAATGATGTGCAATCTTTGTTTTTGATTAAGACATGTCACCTTTGGGATGCATTAGTGCCATGTTTTTTCACTCAGTAATTTACTCTTGCAACTTGCTGCTAATTTTCTGCAAGTAATGTAACCCTTTGTATTTGTTTATTGTGTAGGTCTACTGTATATAGTCTCCAGTATTTCTATTGGATAGATGTTTACAATCACATCTGTTTGGCAAATCAAAGTAGTGCAACCTTTTTTACTTGTATACTCATTGCAAATTGGAAACCTGATCAAATGGAGCTTGTCTAGACATTGAAAAAAACATTCAGTCATTGGTTGGTTATGGTTGTAGTAATGTTCCAAAACCTCTCAGATCTGTCTGCATAATCCATTGACCTTTCTTGCTTATCAATGCAGTCAATACTGTTCTTATGAAGAGGGAAGATTTTGTAAGCGAGATAACTCATAGAAAATTTCTTGTGCTGGGTCATATGTCTGTTAGATAATCTGTACAGTTTTCACATCTACTATGACCACAATTACCTGACCTATCTCTCTACTTGCTATCTACTGGCCTGTATCTTGTAAAGATATACTGAAGATTTTTGTTTTGCTAGCATGTAACCAGCTAAATTGAAAGATCCACACTTTCCAAATGGTTACATTTATCTATAATCTGTATGCTCTTAATTTTGGCATTTTTACCTGTCTTAATTGAGGGGGGAGGAGTTATTTGCAGTTGGACTAATGTCCCAATCTTTGTTGCTATTATTATCATAACTCTTTAGCCATTGTGCCCTCTTGCCTCCTTCAGGTATCTGACAATCCAGGTAAACTTCTGGGAATTTTGACTGAACCCTTTGTTCTATGGAGGCAGATTGTTCTTGTTCTGTTGGCTATGTCTAGGGATATTTTGGTTTTTCTTTTTAGTCCTGCTCAGTTATTGTTAGTCCTGTTACCACTAAGTTTGTCAGTCTGACTCAGGAATAGAACTCACATATACTATGCCACCAAGTTCATGAACAAATTCTAATGCTTGATAGTTGTCTGAAATGTGAATTGCTTGTTCACAATAAGAATGATGATAGAACAACAGTTGTATTTGCCTGTTTTTGTTTTCCCATTCTTTTTTCTGAAAGCTGGGATAATTATCTGGTAGTTTTATGGCTGCTGCAGCTATGATTTGCCATTCCTATGTCTTTCTCACATCCCCCACATATATTTCCTTTTTTGTAACCTCAGTAGATCTACTTAAATTGTACCCAGCAACTCTGTCAGTGTATCACCAATGATGTATTGGTATGATTTGACCATTAATTTACATTTACAGTCTCTTTTGTTCTGGAAAGAATATGATCAGCTCGCTACTTAACAGAGTTCTGATAACCTACTTCTCAGAATTTTTTTCATATACAAAGACTGAAACAAATCATATGGTCCATTGATTGCTGATTTTTTTTTTTTTTTTTTTTTTTGATAGCCCTTGTCCAGAATTACTCTGCTTAAGAAACCCCACCAATCTGATGGATAATTCTTTATGTATATGACATTGTTTGAAAGGTTTTTAAAGATCAGTTTTGATTATTGCCAAGAAAATAATTTTCTCACCATTTTCACATAACTTGATAAATATAGCAAGTGGATACATGGCTATACCCATTTATCACCAAGTTAATTAAGTCTGGTTTCTTACAAATCCCTTCAATCAAGAGATTCCTTCATCAGATTAGCTAGATGTTTGCTACAGGTCTAAGATGGAGTTCCATGAGTGGGATTTGGGTCCTCCATGTCTTCATTTTTTTATTTTTATTCTGCCTTGCTGATTAATGCCAGGCATCACTTTATTTCATTCAGTAATGTTCTTCCTGGTTTATATTCTCCACTGATTAGACTTCATTGCTTTGTTTGTTGCAGACAATTCATCTTCATCTTATTTATTTATTCTAAATAAATGTTATACAATACATTGCAAATTATTTCTACTAAAGTAGACCAATCTTTTGAAACAGAACTTACTCAAACCATTTAGTTACAGTGTTTACAATGATTATTAACTACTTTTGTTCTTTTTACTTTCAGTTGATTTAGTTACTTATTTGTTCAGGTTTCAGTGGGATCTGGCCAAATACCCCATCAAACAGTCATTACGTAACATTGCTGAAGTCATCTCCAAGGTATATTTGCTTTCTGTTCAATTGGATTTGTCTCAGCTCAGCAGTAATTATTTGTCATTGATTGAGTGGAAATAATTTATAATTTTGGAATGAAAAATTGTTTAGAAAAATCAAAATATTTGAGCTGATGACAAGCATTTATATTTTAATTTCTTCTTTAAAACAATTGAAAAACATAACATTTGATGACGGGTATAACACCAATTCTATTTTGCAAGTACCTAGGCTACCTTTGTAATAATGTATTAGGTTGGTGCAAAAATAAGGACGTAATAATGTCGTTTTTTGACGTTAAAAATAGGTCAAAAAACGACATTATTGCGTCATTATTTTTGCACCAACCTAATATTATTAAATGTAAATGCTGTTTGAAGATTTTCAAAGTTGCCAATTTCATCTATGTTCATGGTGATTTTTGAACTATCTGAACATGCAAATCAAATTAGATGTTACTAAGAAGAAAAGTTCTTTTATTACAAGATCATAATAGACAATCAGTTGAATAGAGTAAAAGTGATAGAAGATACCAATCTGTGTGGAAATCAGCTTCTTACAAGTTATGAAAGTGAAATGTGCTTGAGGAGTAGGTGGTTTTATATTTGTAACATTGTGATGGAGACCAACTTTAATGTCAACTGCAAACAGAATATACAACTCTGCAAAAGATCAGTAACTCTACTGACACTCTACTCACATTGGATGCACTTCAGAATGATCTGCTTGAATCAGTTTGGATGTGTTGTCTTTATTAAGAGTTAATGCAATTAACCATTGCTCATGTCTTGGAGTGTTTACATTTTCTCTGCACCTCCCCTAATCAGGATAAATGAGCTCTTTTTGGTCATAGGGTAGTGAGAAATAGTCATTGACAACTGATCCACATCTCTTTTCATCATTGTCACTAAAAAAAAAAGAAAGAAATTTAACATTTCATATACTCAAAGGAGTACTAAGAGAAAAATGTTTGTAAGAAGACAATGGGGAACACTAAGAAGAATGGAAATGGTGTAGCTTGAAGTGGAGAAAGAAAAATATTGTTATAATATGGCAAACAAGTTGTAAAGTTGTGAAATGCCAAAATGAAAAGAGATTTTGTAAAAAACAAAAAACATTGATCAATCTTCTGAAATCAAACATTTCCTTTCTATTTTCATTTGGATAGATACCATAAATAATACCACTGATATCCCACAAGAGAATATTGCAGATCTGATAAATTGAATTAAGATTTTAAGATCTTTTAATAGTAAGGTCATCTACTTCTAATTTGCATAATGATGTTTAAGTCAATGAATGAGTGTTCTTGTTTGAAAATGAACTCATTTTGTCATTTCTCTATCTTTCCATGTATGCAACTGTTCCTAAAATGTAATCATTGTTTTATTTTACAGCAAGTTACTCAGGTAGAAACTGATTTGAAAACCAAATCTAGTTCCTACAACAGCTTGAAAGGAAACCTTCAAAACCTTGAACGCAAAGCAGCGTATGTACATTCTCTATGTTCTTTCAATCTCTTTCACTGTGAATATTTAGTGGTACTGCTCTACAAATTTACTAAACTATTTTATTGTAAATAAATGTAAAATATAAAATAAATATATTAGGTTGGTGCAAAAATAATTTTTTGACGTATTTTTTAACGTCAAAAAACGATATTATTTTTGCACCAACCAAACGAAAGATGGATATATTACATAATATGAAAGTATTAACAATTTTTATATTAAGAGTTGAACTGAGCTTTGAATATGCCTAAAATTTCTCTATGGTAATAAGGGAATGTGGAAATCTATAATAAATATCTTAAAATATTAACAGGACATCATTTTAGAGAAAGTAGTCATAGCCTTTATTTTCTTTTGTAAGTTATGTGTTTAAGAAAAAACTGTGATCAATAAACTTGTATCAATTCAGTTTAATTTTCTTCTATTCTTTCATAAATTATCAAAATCTACTATTGATTTATTTTTGTTACTTTTTTATAGAGGCAGTTTATTGACCCGAAACTTGGCAGACATTGTCAAAAAGAATGATTTTGTTCTTGATTCAGAATATCTCACCACTCTTTTGGTGGTGATTCCTAAGTAAGTACTGTTTTGTGTGTGTGTTTTTTTTTTTGTTTTTTTTTTTATGTCTTTTATCTAAAGTGCAAATTTTAGAATATACAAATGAAAAAAAATCTTTGTGTCAGTTTCATAAACCTTTTGAGCATGGTTTACAATGTATTCAGAACAATACTATTGACAAAATGTATATAACTAATAAAATTTAACCTATAAACCATTACACGCACACACCTGGGTTTTAAGCTTTTACATTTAGTTGTATCAAGAAAAAATTGAATTCAAGTTTATGAAATATTGGGTTGTAGAGAAAGTTTGTTTTCACCATTAGATGGCATTAGAAGCATCTAGTTTTAACTTCATTCAAAAAGATTGTATTTTGACAACTGTTGTTGTCAAAATACAATCTTTTTTAAAAATTAAAAAATTTCTATCATTGGCCATAGAAGAAAATAAGTAACACTTTTAAAATCTCATTTATTTTCTATTTTAAAGATAAAAATGCAGCTGAAACATAAGATTTGTGTAGTTTATTAAAGAACTACAAATAATTTATTGTGTCAAAAGTAGTTTGTACTGTTCATTTCTCAGTGGACAATGAAACCAATTGAGGTTAATAGTAAACAAATGAATACATGACTTGAGAATGATCAACATTATATGATACAGGAAATAGCCAATACAGAACATAAAAATCAAGCACTGAGAATCATTTGCAACAACTGTGTTATATGAGTCACTTGGATGTATGGCCTCCATTTTTTTAAACAAATTTTGATGGGTGATAAAAGTGGATACTTTGCAAGAAAAAAAAGGAATGCAAGAAATTGTGGAGGAGGTGAAATTAGCCACCACTAACTGTATCAAATGCGAGTTTTCATCTAAGTTGATGCCATGTATATTGGTAAATAAGTTCTTGGTCTAATGATTGGATAAAAATGCATTTATTTTATACAATCTTTTAAACAGAATTTCTTTCTTTGTGAGAGTACTTAATTCAGCTGTGAATGAAACTGATTAAACATTATACAGTAAAATATTTCAGATCAAAATTCAGCTAATGACTACATGTCATGCTACATGTAATGTACTTCTCTACTATAAGCTCCTTCTAGAGGATCAAATGATTGATTCAAACAAACAGTTTCCCAATTAGACCAACTGGTCTAAAGAGAAACAGCATGGCAGGGAAATTTTTGTTCATTCACTATATTCAACAGGTATTACACCTTCAGGATACCATTTATTGCAGTTTTTATAGAAAATACTTTAAAAAATGTTTTGATTCTTTATTCACTAAAAATATAATTTCTAGGCGGATGGAATTATGAAGTTTCCTGAAAGTTGTATTAGATAGTCAAACAAAATGGTAAATAAAGTTTGTTAAAAATAATTAATTTTTATCTGATGAATATTTTGTTACCTAATAAAAGTAAAACTGTAGTTGAATAAAGTTTTCAGTACTCACTGAAATATTGTTTATATTAACTTAGTTTGAATAATTTGCATTAACTTTGTATAATTTTCAGGATAGATTCTGTATATATATGAGTCAATAAAGTGATTCTTTATATTTCACATGCTATTTATATAAAGAACACTTGAAGAGGAGACAATCTGTACAGATTTGTTTGATTAATCAGCTTGGATCAGGTGATGAGGCACACATTTTGCAAGAGTCTGCTGCACATTTGATCAGGCATATCATAAAAGACTTAAATTTACTTCAGTTTATCAGAAATAAACTATTTTTATATGATAATGTATATTTTGCCAAACTACAATTATGAAGTTGATTTCCATAAGATTTATTATTAGTAATAAGAGTAGTTGCAATATATCGGGTAATCCATTTTTTTTTGTCTTTAATGATTTTTAAAAATAATTGAAAGAAAAAAAAAAATATATATATATACACACACACACACACACCATAATAGTGACTACAGAATGATGTTTGGGAGCAGAAATGGTTGAATAATACAATGCAGCAGGAAGTGTGTTACTCCTGTAAGTAATTGTTAGTGATTTCAGACCTCACAATATATCCAGATATAATGGCAAAACCTGTACAAGACATGTCATTCAGTGATGACAGATTAAAACGCTTAGCTAAATTAAATACTGTAATCATAAGTGAAAACATTGTAGTTTCATTCTTTTATTAGTCTTTCAATATGTAGCTTTGTATGTATATGTTAAAGTTTCAAAGAAAAATTGGTCACAATTAGTTAAAAAAAATTTCTGAATCAAGATAATTAATTTTTAGAATAAAGTAATTAGTGGAACCTGGTTAGAATTTAGACTAATCACAAAATATTCTTCAATTTCATTACTAAATTCACTATATAACATTAACTGATTGGAATTATAATATTTACAGTTTGAACAAGAAATTTGCACATTAACATTGAAAGCAAAATGATGGATTTTAGTTCTTATTGCAAGTGTATTTTATCACAGATTACTAAGATGTAATTGATTATTTCAGGAGTCACGCTAATGAATGGAAGGCAAAATATGAAACTCTGACTGATATGGTTGTTCCTCGCTCAAGCAGGTAAGTTGAACATTGCAATAAAGAGACAACCTTGTTTTAAGTTTTATAGGTGCATGAAAGTTGCAATCAGTGACTTCCAGCAGTAAAAGGGTTAAGCTAACAGATGAAAAAAAAAAAGTTAATTAAAGCATGGATCATTGGTAGGTTAAAATAATGGTTTAAAAATATTAATTAAAACCATTTACATTATTTGGACTATTGTCCTCATTTTTGTCACCGTGTTTATTACGTTTCAGTCGTTGTACACTCCGGCCTTCTTCAGGTGGTTGGAATGTCAAACTGAACCCTTTATTTCACTCACTGGGGTAAACTGTTCTAGTTCCAAGTGCCATGTTTAATGGATGTCAGTTATCTCCTGTTAATTCCCTTCTCCAAGTTCTCCACTGCCTTAACCAGGTATTGAATTCATACTCTTTGGGTCCTGTCACTGGATCTAACCAACACCTTTATCTACTGTGCCATCTTGCATATCTGAATTCTATGTGACATGAGTTTTATTTTGTGGACAAAGTTCTGTCTAGTAGTAAAACATTTTTCTGTAACAACTTGTTGATTTTGGCATCTTATAAATTAACAATATATATATATATATATATATAATTAGTATCCCTGTAATTATCTATGCTGATAAACTATTTTCAGCTTCATTTTACCAGTGTTCCAAATAGTTTAGATACCATGAGCCCTTAAAATGGTCTTTTGGGTAGTCTGTGAATTTTTTAAATGAACAAAGAAACTAAAGAAAGGACATGAAAATAATGATTCCACTAGATTTTTTTAATTTTAAATACATAAAAAAAAATAGTGAAAATGCATCACAATTTGTTCATGTTAAGAAATTTTATTGATGCTCAAAAATATACACAAATCAGGTAAAGGTAAGCTAAAAAATAACATTAAGGATAGTTTTAAAGGAAATAAACAAATATTTAGTCAATATTTTCAGTGATAAGACTGTATTTCACTTAATGATAATTTTCAACACATGAGAATAACAATTAATACAGTGAATCATGTATTAGGTTGGTGCAAAAATAATGACATAATGTCGTTTTTTGACGTATTTTTTAACGTCAAAAAACGTCATTATTACGTCATTATTTTTGCACCATCCTAATATAAGAAAAGCTCAACTTATCTCACAAGTCTTTCTAACAGTTGAACAAAGTTTCTTTCCAGGTATCTGGCCGGGTATTTTAGCAGATCCTAACTTTACAAAATGGAAGGAACCTACAAAAATGGATCTAAGATAAACTGAAAAATTAATTTTCTCATATACTGTTTCATTTTATATTTAACATGAAAAAATTATCAAATAAACAGTTACACAAAGTGCATCAACTAAAATTCTATACGAAATTAAAGAAAAAGATTATAAAATACCACTTATTGTCACCAAGTTTCAAGTCCATGCATGCAATATCATTGGAGTCTATAAATTTCAGAAGTTTGTTGAAAGCTCTATTTAGCAATATACAAAAAAATGCAGTGAAATTCCAAGATGCTCTGATTTTAAAACTGTTAAAGATGCAGATCAAATATTTTGGAAATTTATTCAAGTAATACCTGCAAACTTTTCCAGATTTTTCTGATGATGGTCACTTGTGATTTGGTTGATTTGAAATGGAATGACGTGCACACACATTTTATATATATATATATAGACACCCACCTCTCAAAGAATACAATCCCAGGTTGTAAATACTCTCACTATGTGAAATCACCTAAAATTTTACATTTGATTTTCCTTACTTTTTATTAACTCTTCTATTTGCCAAGAAGTAAAATTCCTGGCATTGTTCATTATTTCTGATGAATTAATTCACACTGTTTGATTGCCAGTAAATCAGTAACAGAAAAATCTCAGCCTCACAAGAGTCTTTGAATTTGTTAGGTACACAACGAACCCACTAGATCCTCACAACCTTAGATGGTGATGGCAAGGGAGTAGAGAAATAACCACCACACCAGTATCCAGAATCACCTCACTACCATGAATCTGTTTTACAGCATTGTGATGTTAGGATTGGGATCCTAAGGAGGCTCACCTGACCATTCCTATCCAAACAAAATAACATTCAGTCTTTGGTGGGTAATGGTTTTAGTAATGTTCCAAAACCTCTCAGATCTATCTATTGACCTTTCTTGTTTATCTGCTATGACTACAACTACCTGGCCTATTTCTCTACATGTATTCAGTCTGTGCTGCATTGTATCCTGTTAGGATGTATTCTGTTGACCGTTATTCTCTACATAAGTTACAGACCTGGAATAGCATTGAACTGCATATTTTGAGGTTGGCTGGTGTGAGTAGCAGGAACTAACATTTAACTTTATAACAACAGTTGACTACTAATTCCATCGTTGTTTTCATTCCCTGCCTAACTTTGGTGATTGTTTGTTTCTTTCTTTTTTCCTTTATTATTTCCATTTCTAAAATGATCACCCATCAAATTATTTATTGAAAATTCTGCCAAAATTTTATCTTATTGTATTGTCCTTCATATTGCATGTCAATTCCATCAACATATGTAAATTAATAATTATCAAATGCAGTCCATCCTGATACTAATGTTCAAATATGAAAAATCTCAAATACATTTACTTCATTTTCTAACACTGATCCATAAAAAATTTTCAGCTTAATGAGGTCACTTGTATTTCAGACAACCCAGAATACTTGAAATTAAAAATTTCCGAACTAATGTATTTATGTAAACTGTTGTTCACTATCAATTTCCTCATTTTTCAGGCAGAATTCTAAAACATATTTCATTTTCCACATTGCACAAATGTGATATTACACATTGAGCAAATCTAGAAATTTGGAGAATTCTCTGCTCGGCCCTAATTTGCAATCTTTTTGGTATGTTTTTTCTACAAATGTTTTCAGATGAACTATCTTTTGTAGAACTTGTCAGATAATTTATTGAGTGATAATTCTTTTTCCAGAATCCTCTATGATGATCCTGAGGGAGATAGTGTGTTATGGTCTGTCACACTTTTTAAGAGAGTTGTGGATGAATTTAAACACCATTGCAGAGAACACAAGTAAGTTTTTAATATTTTTATTTTAAAATGTGCAAATATTCTTATTTTAATTAACAGATAAAAGAACATTTACTTACAATCAGCAATGATCTTATATTGTGATGTAAAATAGGGCCTAATCAGTTCTGAATTGGTTAAACAATTGCAGGGCCTTTTTTCAGAGAAGCAATATGGCTTTTGTTTATCCAGGTCAACAGATGATATACTGATGATAATTGCAGAAAGTGTCTATCCAGCTTTAGATAAAAATGGTGAAGCTTGGTCTGCAGCTTTGGAGATCTTGAAAGCTTTTGACAGGGTTTGACATACAGGTCTTCTTCATATTTGTCTTTGGACAAATTTTTGAACTGATCCAGTCTTGTGAAATGAAAGTTATCCTCCACAATGACTGTTCCAGATCCTTTCATACTAATACAGGTGTCCCCAAGACTCTATCTTTGGTCCCACTTTGTTTTTAATTTTCATTAATGCTCTCCACTTGGTATCTATACTGATGACACAATAATTTACTCCTGCCAGCTGATGTCACAAACAACCGTTTTAGTTAGGGATAAAAATGTTTTGTTAATTTTAACACCTCCAAAACTAAACTGCTCTCTATTGATAATCTAAGAGACCCTTCTATCAGCATAACTGATGCTAACTTCCGGAAGAGTGACTCGTTGCACATTCTCAGCTGATATGAAGTGGAAAGACTATATTGAATCCATTACTGGGTTAGCTGCTAAGAAAGTTGGTTCATTGTGTCATGCTAGACAAATTTTTTCTCTCCATAATGTATCTTACATATCTATAAGTTTACTATTTGCCTATGCTTAGAATATTGCTATGACATATGGTCCAGTGCTCCTGTTATATATCTAGAGATCCTTGATAAAAAATTCAATATTATTGGTTCTGATCTTGCATCTTGGCTTCAGTCACTTTCCCACTGCTGTAAAGTTGCCTCTCTGTGCCTTTTCTATAAATACTTTCATGGTAATTGCTTGGATGAGTTCTTCCCTATGGTACCTAGACTTTATGAATTTAAGCGCAGTACTAGACTGGCACTAAGGTCTCCTCAATTTACAGTTGAGTTGGCTAGATGAAACCGTACGTTCTATGCTAACAGTTTCTTTTCCCACACTTCTCAGTTGTGGAACTCTCTTTTGGCTCCATGGTTTCCAGCCAACTTTAATCTGCAAAAATTTAGATGCAATGTCAGTCGTTACCTACTGTCCTCCTGATTACTCTTCTTCTGTACTTGTCCCTTAGTAATGTTTCTGCTTTCTAATTCTTCCACACTCGGTAACTCCTTGTGTCTTAGTGGCTTTACTACCTTGCTTGGGTCAGTATGAACTTGATTTAAAAAAAAAAAACAACATTTTTTTCTGTTTTCTTTTTAACATTACAAAAAAGAAATGAACTGCTTCAATCTTAGTCTCGATTGAAAATCTCCTATATTTGTATGTGCACCTGTGTGTTCACCTTCATGTGTTACTTTCCTTAAATAATTTTCATCTCAAGCCAATTTAATTTTGTTTTGCATAATATTTTTATCACTTACCTTTAGATTTTCTGTTCGAGATTTTACATACAATGAGGAAGAGTTGATTGCAGGCAAAAATGAATTGTCAAAACTTGAAGCAGACAAGAAGAAACAATTTGTAAGATTTTGTTTTCTTTTTTGTTTTTTGGGTTTTTTTGTCTTCCAACTAAAACCCCAGGCAGAATTTAAAATCAGTTATTAATTTTTACACTAAAAGTAACTTTTGTTTTTGTTGATATTTTCAATTTTATTTCTTTCTGTGATAAAATAGCACAAAGTTCATTAAAAGCTGAAAGTATTTCTTTCATCTGCTTTTCAGGTTATCAAATATAAATAAAATCTATTTAAATCTAAGAAAGAAATTGATCCATAAAACTATATTGCTATAAAGTTAATGACCATCAGTTGATACTTTATAAAGTATCTATAAGAATGCATGCCAAAATTAACATATTTTTCCCATATTTTAGCAGTTTAATTCTATATATTTCAATCCTTTACATACTTCTAATAAATCTTTTACAAAATAATATATCAAACATATATTATTTTCTCTAAAATGAAAATTTGAATAAATCAGCCCAGGCTGTTACTGTATTAAAAAGTACATTTTTTGAAAAGATTATATTGTAAAAATCAGGTAAGTTTTTAATATTTAAATAGCATAAAAATTTTTGATTATTCTTAAATATTACCATTACAAATAATTTAACCAATTTTCTTTAATGTATGTTATTTCTTTTTATCACAAAACAGTAGGAAAAAAACTACAGATAAAAATCTGGTCCAATCATGATAGTGAAAGATGATTGGAGGAAAACCATGTGCTGTTTTTGTCAAAAAACAGTTGATTAATAATAGTCTTCTCATTATCAAGAATGTTTTAAATGTAATTTGTGTGTGTGGTGGCGGGGTGCTATCAGCTGAAGAATAAAAGGCGAAAGAAAGAAAAAGGACTGCTGAATAAGATGTAGAGATGTTCCCTTGCATATTATGAGCATGTTTATATTCTAAATAGTGTATTTCTCTGTCCATTCATCTTTTTAGCTGTGCTCCAGCCTAGCTATATACTTATTGTCTGTCTGTCTGTTTGGTGACATCCTAAAGTCAGGGAATTTCAATTAAATTTTATTCCGTGATTAGTTAACCCTGGATTGACTAAAAAAAAATAAAAGAACAAAACAGATGAAAGAAAAAAAATGTCGGATGACGAAGTTGATTCTTTTTGGAATTTCAAAATAACTTTCACAGTATTAAATATTTGTGTTTATTTTTTTTACTTTTTCAGGGTCCTCTGGTGAAGTGGCTAAAAATCAATTTTGGTGAATGTTTTGCTGCTTGGATCCATGTGAAAGCATTAAGAGTATTTGTAGAATCTGTTTTAAGGTGGTGTGCCTTTTTGTTTCTTTCCAGACACATTGAATAAGAATCACTCCTAATAAAATTACTAACAACTTTTGTCTTGAATTTTCTTTTATTCGAGGATAAAAATTCACATAAAATTGGATACTTAAACAAAGATGCAAATAGTTATTCATAAAACTCAATTTGAACTTTGTTTTAAATTTCTTTTAAATAATTATTTTTAATCTACCAGTTAATAAAACTAATGATAGAGTAAATAACTTTCATGCTATGAATGATATTAACATAATGTCAGCTAGTTTATTGAAAGCTCTTTAATGCTTTGTGAGTTTCATTTATTTATTTTTTTTCCTTAGGTATGGCCTGCCTGTAAACTTCCAGGCTATCCTGCTTCACCCTCACAAAAAGTCAACTCGTCGTCTAAGGGAGCTGCTTAATCAGCATTACAGTCACTTAGATAGTGCTGCCCTTGCAGGTGGAACTGATGTAAGTAAATTAAATGTTCACTATATACAAATTCTTTCTTTTTTTTTTTTTTTTTTTTTTTTAAACTCTGTACACATAAGCACTCTATTATTTTGTAGGCAGCATGTACAAGAGAAGTAATTATAACCTCCTTAAGTCATTATTAGTAAGTAAATTATGTAAGGTCTGGTCTAATGTCAAACCCCATAAGTATGTGTGAGAAAAGGCAAAAAATCTCTTCTGACTTTGCTTTTGGCATGCGACAGACATCAGAAAATATCCTTAACCTCTTTAAGTGCATGACAACCTGCTTAATAAGATGTTTGTCCTTCATGTGCCCACAAAAGTTCTTAGCCAATCAAGTCATGGACACTAAAAGACCTAAAAGGCTTACCCTGGGATATGGTACCAGCGTGTTAACAGGTCAACTACTACAATTTATATGGTGGATGTTGTACAGAGTGAATTTGTTGGTTCAACACCTTCCATAAATGATGAATAGGATTGAGAGCTGGTGGGGATGGCCAGGACAATACTGTAAAGTTTTCATGTTCCTGAAAATTTTTCACTATAATTTATACCTGATTGGCAGAGTTGCATTGTCATGATGAAAGTGTACTTGATTTTTAATGATGTTTGAGTAGATGGTATATGATAAAGTACCTTCACTAGACCTTTCAAAAGAGTAATTGTCTATTCACCTCTTACACTGATTAACCTTATACACCCGACACCTTGTCAATGGTTGATTTTTTTTTTTTTTTTTTTTTTTTTTTTTTTTTTTAAACCTCCTTGAACTACTCCTGATAGGAAGTCACAGCAACTAAATAGGAGCAATTTAAGCTCTACCATTTTGGAAATGCTCTGACCTAGTCTTCCAACTATAACAATTTGGCTTTTATCAAAGTCTTTCCTCAGTATTCAACATCTCAAAGTATTTATCTGGCATGTCCAATTGTTATGAGGCAATAGCTATCATTCTTTGCTGTCTTACTAGTATGTTTTGACTCTTATATATATATATATATATATATATATATATATATATATATATATATACACACACACACACACACATCTTAAATCTTATTTTCTGCTTTATATATATATAAAGTAGAAAATAATATTTAATCAAAATGTTTCAAATTATAACTGAAGATTATTTTTCTCTTGATTTTAATTTAAAAACTCCTTTTCTGTAGAACTGTTCAATGGTCAAAGCTAAGGAGTCGTTAAACTGCATTTTAAGTGCTTTTTTATCTTAGCTAGTTGTGTTTATTGTTGATGATGGATAAAAAAAAAAACTTTGATTAATCAGTTTGTGATAAATGCATCAACTGACTCTGCATAATTTGCTTCACTTCATTTACATTCTATGAGGAATTTACAGAAATACAAAACTGTAATAATATACATAGTTACAGAATGTTTGAAATGTAACTGCCTAATTTCAATTTATAACATCTTCAAATTTAATTTCTCATCAAAATCACTGTAAAATTAGATTTTAAAATTTTAAACAAAATTAGTTAATTTCTTTTATTAATTATATCATATGTTACACTTTGAAATATTTTATTACTTTTGTTAGCCTTTTTATATTCTCTCACTTTGTTTTTTTTTTTTTTTTTTTAGCATGGTATGGATATTCCTGGTTTAAATATGGGCACCACTGAATATTACCCATACGTCTACTATAAAATTAACCTGGATATGTTGGACAGTACAGTAAGGGTCTGATCATTGCCAACCAGACAGACTTCTTGAACATTCCATGGACATTCCAGTAAAACACAAAGGGAATAAAGAAACACTATCTGTGAAGGAACGTGCAAAAATATGAAAAAAAGAAAATCTCCAAAAAAAAAACAAGAACCATTATAGTCGTAGAAATGCATCTTTTTCAAGGTGTACACCTTCTACATCCTGAGAGTATTGCTCCATCGAAACACTGTCAGAAAAAGTTTCATTTCTCCTAATCTTTTCAGAAGATAGACTTTAGTTACTTAGGGTCTCTGTTTGTAGGACGGTAATGGTTGATGGTCTTAATGGATTTAGATTTTTATTTTTTTTGTTTTTTGTTTTTTTGATAAAACAGAGAAGTCTCCAGCATCATGGTTGGAATGTTGTATATTGTGTTTACCATTCTTAAACTTTCATGACTACAACAACTACAATGATTGTTATGGCTGAGAGCAGCAACAGTAACTCTTTTCTATAGATAATCTTTGATTTTTGTTTGTGATGTTATTTAGCTTTTATTTTCTATCCTTACCTTCTTCTAAAAGTACAGATTTAAAAAGAGCATTAAAATTAATTTTAAGATAATTCCACTCCCTGCAAAAAAAACTTTATATTCTGCTCACTCTTTCCTTCGAATCTCTGACTCTCTCTCTGTCTCTCCTCTTTCTTTTTAATTTTATTTTTTAACCTTTCTTTCATTTTTTTCTTTCTGGTTTTGTTGACTATATTTTGAATTATCTCTTAAGAAATTATTTACTTTGTAGATTTTAGAACATTTGGGGGATCTACAACTGTTAAATTTGCTTAGAATTCTTATACCATGATTTATTTGATCAATTTGAATTTGTCTTAAAAAGAATTGTTTGGGTTTCCATATAATTCATCACAATTTCACTCAAGAAGATTCTAATTTTTCCTCCTCTTTTTGAAAATAAGAGAAGGATTTCTTTCTAATGTTTTGCAAAATTGTAGTAAAAACATTTGATGGAATTGTTTTTTATATATTTTATTTTGTTGCAAAGTTTGTTGAATAGTAAATTTTTGATAATTTTACAATAATCAGAATTTTTTTATCATTCACTCAGTATAAAATTTATTTTTTATTAAAAACTGAGTATTTGCTACCATTTACAAATGGATATATAATTTCAAACAGACTATAATGATAAGAGACACAAAATAATTTTTTTATGAAATGTTGGAAAATATTTAGTTAAAAGCATTTGCATCTGAACTTTTAAAATTGCTGTTAATTTTCATCTATACTTCACATTATTTCTTTTGTTTATGCCATGGTTGTAAATTTACATCTTGTTAGTAATCTTATATTTTATTTGGCTTTCAAATTCTGCTCACTTCTGTAATATTCTGGATAAAACTATGAGCACTTGATTGAAATTATAGATGTTGGGAATGTACAGTGTACTTCATACCTTGTTTCTCTCCTTGCTGTTGCAGAGTCAGTTGCATTTAGTCTACAGGAGAATGTTAATAAAATTGTGATTTAAAAAAACAAAAAAAAATACATTGTATTTTTTTCATCATTAGAAAATTTTTGCTATATAATTTCATTTAGATTAGAATTGTTAGATTAAGAATTGACATTATTTTTTTTTTTTTATTTTTTTTTACACTTATCCTTTTTTTTATTGTTAAACTCTCAAAGTGAAAGCTTAATTAAATCTCTTTTCCAGAAATGTAACAAAAGTTAGGATAATGGTTAAAAAAAAAAATTACAAAATGGTTGTACATTTACTTGTATAAATTTGTGCCTTTTTTTTTTTAGAATCTAATTCTAGTTATATGCCGTCTTATATTAATAATCCTTCCTGTCTTACTAATTTGAATTGTATGCATCACAGGCAGTCTCAAATTAACTTAACTAGTTTTTGCCATTGGATTAAGACTATTTGATGCTCAGTATCCACACAGTGTTGCACAAGCTGTCAATGACTATAGACAATCACATGGGCACCATTGCTTTTTCAGAAGTTGAAAGGAGACCACATCATCCACTATGGCCTATTTAGTGATCATCTGTGTTTTATTTATATATATATATATATATATATATATATATATATAATATATATATATGTGTGTGTGTGTGTTTATATTTCTGAGATGAGGTAATATGTACAGTGAGCAAAGTAAACAGTTCTGTTCAATATGCCAACCACCTGAAGAAGGCCAGAGTGTACAACGGCCAAAACGTAATAAATATGACGACAAAGAAGAGGACAATAATCCAAATAATGTAAATAGTGTGTGTGTGTATATATATATATATATATATATATATATATATATAATGTGTGTGTGTATTTAGGCAGCAATCCTTTCTTGCACATTTCATTGAAATATATATATATATACACACACACACACACACATGTATGTGTATGTACATATATATATATATATATGTATAAAATAAAAGATTAAATAGGAAACTTATATCAATCTAACAAGTTCCATTTTTATTAAAGCTTTGCCAGAAATTGAGAAAGCAGACAGAAAACACTGGTATTTTCAATTATGTTTGGGTCAATGTCAGTCGTATATTAAAACAATGGATTATTCTGTGTATATAGGCTTGTGAATTGGGCAACAGATGGTAATGTGTAATTGTGTGTGTCTGTCTAGTTAGGGTTTTATCTTCACCTTTGTGCAGTCAACCTGTGCAGTGTTCAGTCACAGGTTCTAATTTATGGCTTGCCTCTTTAAGAATGCATTCTTTGTATTCAATATAAGTTAGAATCTTTAAAAATGGATTCAAAGAAAGATGGAAATTAATGTTTTTGCTTTCTGTTTATAGTTGATAATAATATTAAGTTTTCAATGATAATGAAGTAATAATGTCGTTTTTTGACGTATTTTTTAACATCAAAAAACGACATTATTACGTCATTATTTTTGCACCAACCTAATATTTTCTTAAAGGATTATGTTCTTTGTTATTTAGAGTGACATTAGGGAAATCAAATTTTTCCAGCATTGTTTCAATGCAAAATGAGAGAGCTATTGTCCAAACGTAAGTCTCTTGTGTGTTCTTGGATGTATGTTTTTAGATCATGTGATGTCTCCTCCACATAAACATTTTTGTATTGTAGACAATTTATTTGATAAATCCTGACATTTGAATCAGCGTTGTTTATTTTTCTTCATAACTATATCTTTGATTATCTTGAAGGTGGCATTAACAATCCTAGTGTTAGGGATGACTAATTTGTTTGAGTTTAATAGAAAGTGTTGGAGAGCGGGATTATGAATTTTGTGTAATTTTTGTTAGGTTTACTGGTGGTGTCTTTTTTTTTTTTTCCCCTTTGGCTTTTGTGGATTTTGTAAGCTCATTTTTTTGCATTGAGGATAAAATGATGGCCACTTAGACATACAAGAATCTTCACAAACCTACAACTGGCCCAAACATAATTAAAATAACAGCATTTTCTGTCTTTTTGTCTGTTTTCTCTCAATCTCTGATGATGCTTTAATAAAAGTGAAACATGGTAGATTGATATATTTCCTATTTGTTCTTTTATTTCATTATCCTGACAGATTCCAAACCATATTTGATTTACATTTGATCTTTAACTCATATATAATAAAATAAAGATATGAAAACAAAGCATAAGTTAAATTTTTAGGTAGTTTGAACATTTTTTTTATTAATTATTGGATTTATTATAAAAATTACAGTCTGTAATCCAATTGAGCTTTAATTTTTTTTCTATAATATATGTTGAAACGTGGGTAGTGGAGAGGATTGAACAAATGCTAAAAAGCAGAAAATAACAATGTTATTGAGTGAGGGAATATCCATATTGGAGATATCAAAAGAGCTTTACAGAGATTCTCAAACAATAGAGGGCTGTTGAGAATATAAGTTGAGAACTAGAAGCAAATAGTCTTTAAGAACTTTTTAAACTAAAGCAAGTTAGAGACAAAACAACCACTTTTGACCAGTGTTCAGATCTTTGAACAGGCAGGAATTGAAGAAGTTAAAAAGGACAAAATGTGTAGAATATTTTGCAAATTGGGATCTGTCAGGAAATTGGGCAAACTTCTATTGGTAAAGCAAATATTTAGAAGCATCAAAATTGATTGAAAAAATAGATGAAAATTGATTTTTCTAAAGTAATTTTCATGGACAAATCTTTGGTGACACTTGATGTAAAATGATGCAGATATGTCAAGGAAGGCAGCAAGGAGGTGACATTGTGATGATATGGGCTGTAATTGTCAACCAAACCCTTATTGGTCCATTCAAAGTCAATGAATGAGTTAATCTGATCAGTGCTAACTGGTGCAATTTCATTAAATTATATGAAGGCAGCAAAAAATGACAGAAAGCAGGCCTATAGGAAGTAAAACCACCATGTTGGAAAATGAGTCTGCTGAAGTAAAAAAAAAAAAAAAGTCAATGAATAATAGATTGCTGTTATTTAGAAGAAGGGTCGATATATTAAGATGTAAATGCTTCAGACATGATTTGTTATTTGTTCTATTATAAGTGTAGATCAATTGTTGATTTTATTAACTTGTTGAAGTAAAAACATTATTTTCTGGCTTTGCTTAACTTCCAGCTGTAGTTTTGATTAAAAAAAATCCAATGACTTTAATAAAACATTGAAACTACCTAAAATGTTTAACTGAAGCTTTGTTTTGATACTTAATTGTTTAAAATTTGAAAAAAATTATTCAAAGCAAATTATTGAGGTTTATGTGATTTGCATAATACCTTCAGACATACTGTTTTTGTGTGTGTGTGTGTGTATATATATATATATATATATATATATACACACACACACACACACACACACACATTTTTTCATTTACTCATTAACAGACTTTCATGCCTTTTAGTACGATTTTCAAAATATATGTTTGTTATCCTTGGATTCTCCTGAGCTCTATACTTTTTCACATTTTTCAAAAGGAATGACCATTCAAAATAATTTCTTTTAATTATTAATCTATTCATGTTCTTCAGTTCTATGATTTTCAGCTTCTCCTTCATCTATAGATTACAATTTCTTACTCTTTCTTTCTTTTTTTTTTCTTCTTCATCTTTCTTATTACATCCCATTCTACTACTGGTATTTTGACAACAATGTATTATTCCTCCAATTTTCATATTTGAATGATAGCAAATTGTTTGCATATTTTTCTTTAAATTTATTCACACTTGCTCTGATGTAAATCCTCTCTTCCACTAGGTTCTCCTTTATTGTCATTCATTTATCACTTTCTCCATCTGCTGCAGATTGCACACTGACATAATTGTCACCACAATTGACAAACATGTTTGGCTGCATTCTATGATTTTAAGTTGTTTTGTCCATTTGTGCACATTATCATGCCATCGTTTAGGTTTGTAGCCTCTACTCCTCCTTCCGCTTACCATCCCTTCAAGGCAAATCTTGCTTAGGCCGCATTTTGTTTGTTTGGTGTGGCCATAAAGTTTCAGAACCTTGTTTTTGATGTTGGATGTAATAAGAGTTAGCCCTGTGATTTTCAGAAGGTCCTGAAGTTTTCTGTGTTTGGGCAGTTTATGGTTTATCATAAACCTAATATGGTTTTGAAACATTTCAATTTTCATGTTATGCTGTAGAGATCCAGCTGATACTCTAAACTATAGAGTACCACAGGCAATACGTAAGTGTTAGAGATTTTAGACTTGATATGATATGGAACATGCTTTGATGTTGAACTACAATCATTCCATTGTTTTTGCATGACACTTTGTGTCCTAGATATATGAATTCAGATATTTGTTTAATTGGTTTACAGTAGGCTATGAGTAGCAATGCATTCAGTTTTAGAGACATTTGCAAGAAGTCCAACTTCAGCTGCATGCCTGGCTAGAATGATTGTAAGTCATTGCATGAATTGTTTAGAGCAGCAATATCATTGGTGAAATTTAAATTTAAAAGGAGGTGGCCACATTGACATTTGGGAATGTATCACTGATAACAATACTCAATAATATTGCTGAAAGGACATTTTGCTTTACACTATATCAACTGACTTTGAAATACCTATCTCATATGTGAGTTTCTGCAGATTGATGTACCTTTTCTTGATACAAGTTCTTTTCAAGTGTTTCCATAGAAGAGAAGTGTTATACTGTCAGAAATTTTAGTGAAATCTAGAAATGTGTACAGGATTATTGAATTCAATAGATTTTCCAATTATCAAAAGCAAGGACTTGTTCAATGGTTTCTTTGCCTGGTTTGTATTTTGGAAATGATGCATACAAATTGGTTTTTAATACAGCAATGATACTCATAAAGAACTTATAAACATGACCTAGCAAACTTAGTGTATTAAAGTTACCACATTCAAGTCAGCTATTCTTTTTTATAAAGGTGCAGGGACAGTCTACCCAGACTTTAGGTGGAAAAATAAAATCTAAGTGTCATGTTCACAAATTACAATACAAATTATAAACAATGCAAAGAAATGATTTTCACAGAAAAGGAAGAAACCAAGTTAAATATAACATTAACATTTATACAGTAGATGTTGAAAATGAATGTTCTTTGTTGTGGCCATGAAGAGACCAATTGTTCAATCTGATTTGTAAAGTTCAGGGTAATATGTACACCAATATATATGTGTGTGTGTGTGTGTGTGTGTGTGTGAAGCACACGCTAATGAAATGTGCAACTGTAGGCTGATTACTTGTGCTAGCAGTAATTTTAAAAACAGTAAACAAAGCAGCTTTTTATGTAGGAAAATCATTGCTGACTGATGCATTTTCATGGTAATGTGTGTCGAGGCTGGTTGGGTTCACTGTCTTCCTCTGACTCATTGCATATCTGGTTCTGACTATTCCATTTCAAATCTGTCTGATGACAGTTCTGTTGCAGATCTGTCCACTGACTTTATATGGCTTATGGCAAGTCGGTGATTGGCTCACAAAATCTATCTGATTTTTAGTGGGAACATACTCTGTGACCCCGAGCCCTGATCTATTTCCAGGTCATTTGGAGTTCAACCACATAGATGTTGTAGAAAGTACATGACATGACTTGTCATATCCAACCAGGTTCCAGAAACCAATTATTTAATTTTGGAGCTGTGTTTTATACAGAATTGTAAAGTTTTATTTTATCTACTGATTTTAGTAGAATTTATTTGTAATCATCTCTTGTTTTGTGATTCACTAATTGGCTGTAAAATATAGGAGTTTACATCCTATAAAGGACAACAATGAGAGCATTTTTAAATGACTGAGCCACCTTGCCAGTAGCTAATATACATCTGAATACAATTAACAATGCCAACGTAATTACTCCGTATGCCGTAAGTAGCAAAGACTGCAAGCACAAAATTTTATTTTATTCATATTGAATGACTGCTTTTTTTTTATTTTTTTTTTTTTTTTAAATGCCAAGTTATTAGGTTGGTGCAAAAATAATGACGTAATAATGTCGTTTTTTGACGTTAAAAATACGTCAAAAAACGACATTATTACGTCATTTTTGCACCAACCTAATAAAATGATTGTATATAAAGTTAGAGAAAGACTTTAATGAGATAACCATTTTACAAAGTTATGTCCCTTTTATATTGAAAGAAACTTGAATTGTTTTATAAAGAAAAGAAATTAATTGATATTTGTAAAGTGTAAACCGTTGCTCAATCTGTTGTAACGAAATGAAATACAATGATGATCTGAATAGAATACAGGAAAGTACATCCATGTAATATATTCTATTACAGGTTTATTCTTCATTTCCAAAAAATTCCAAAAAGTAATCTTACTCCATTCTCTTCAGCAGCTCCTTATATTAATTATGCTAATTGTAATATTATTCATCATGTACAAGCATTCATTTTTATGCAAGCACAATTTCTTAGTAAATTGTGTTAATGTCACACAACCAAATCTGTTAGGAAGATATATTTTCTTTCACATGTCCTTAAACTTCAGCTACTGCCTTCTTTGTTTACAGTCTATGTTAAGGTAAAATAATTACAGGTAAGAGTTTTCTAGTGAAATAATGGTGCTTGATAGCATTAATTCTCAGCATAGACTTTCTGCAGAATAACTCAATTAAAAATCAATGGAAATACACAATGTTTCAGATACTGATGCACCAAAATACACTCTGGTTTATACTTGGTTTATCTTATAGGATAATCTTATATTTTGCATCTGTAAATGTAAAGTAATTAGATTTACAATTTCTTATTTAAACTTTTGCCATATCAAATATAAATTTATTTGTATTTTTAGAATTTAATACAAAGTGGATTTCAGATATATACAACATAACATGTTTTTTTTTTTTTTTTTTTTTTTTTTCAACCAAAGCAATAAAGCCACTAAAATGCAAGGTGGGTTACTGAGTACGACAAAATATGAGAAAAAGAAAAAAAACATGATTAACTTAAATCACAAACATTTACTTGTAAAATGTTTCAGTAATCTTTTCAAATATGCAAAAATGTAAATCCTTTTAAACTGAAGTAAAATAATGAAGACATTATTCAAAATGAGAATGGTTTCTTTCTCAAAATCTTTGAGAAAGAAACTGTTTTCATTTTGTAAAATTGTACCTTAAGGTACAATAATAATGACATAGATGTATGTGACAAAATAATTCTGTTAAGACAAAATTTGTCCTGAAATCAAAGGTACTTTGCAGGGGTGTAGTCATTAGCAAGCAAATCAATAAAATCATTATTACTGCAGTGAGTTCACTGATGCTCAGCACTTGTGTTCTTGTACCAAACTAAGTATTTGTCAGTATTTACGAGTTTTCTAAGATTTTGGTCACAAACTCATACACACCTTTCAAAAATGTGTACATTCAGTATTTTGGGAGATATGTCATTTTCACTCAAAAAATATAGTGGAGGTTATCTTGTGACAATTTCCATTTCCACCATGAATCTATTTGTCCTTGTAAGAAAATGCGCAGAACGTTAATATGTACAAAATAATTTTATATATATATAAACACACACAAACATAAGGATAGAGTGATAAGTTTGGTGTTCAAATGTACAGGAGAGATTCATTCATTTTCTATGGCTTATCAACCATTTGCATGTTATTTAAAGCCAGAAAGTGCTTTTTTAGATTGTAAGAATTTTTTTGGAAGATACTGATTTTATGATACAAGTCTTATTAGTTAACCCATAACGGGGGGGAAATAGTTCATGCCTTTCCCAATGGTATTTGTAAATAAATGACTATAATGAACCCAACTTAACAATTCTGAGACATTTTCCATTATATAACTCACACATCCAAGCTTACAGCATGTGGTGATATTCCCAAATAATCACCCATCTGGTTTGACGTCACTTCAGTGAACATACAGGAACGAAAGTTTCAATGCGATATGAATGTAAATCTAAGAGAAAGTGATTCCGGGAGAATATATGTATGTATTCAAATGTAGCAGCCACCTTGCTTAAAATAGGTGAAGGAAGTGTGTATGTCTTAGTGTCAGCACTAACACTGTGGAAACCTTAGTCTTAGTTCTCAAGGGTAAAGGAGGTAGGTATTATATAAGTCTATATGATACTGTGGGTTGTGCGTAAGTGTTGAATTTTAGCTCTGGGTATGTTATGATGACTACAACATTGAAGAATTGAAAAATTTAATTCATTGATTCTGATTTAGGTTGTTTTTCCATCTTTTTATATATATATCTTGAGATCTGCTTCAAAAATGTTGTTTGGCTTCAGATCAGTCCGTGATATTCTGTTTTGAAAGCAATCTTATTTCTGATTCACTCACTAGATTATAATGTTCGTATACTCATTGAGATGATTTCTGGTTGGTTGGTCGAAATAT
Organism: Acanthosepion lycidas; assembly: GCA_963932145.1. Lineage (NCBI taxonomy): Eukaryota > Metazoa > Mollusca > Cephalopoda > Sepiida > Sepiidae > Acanthosepion > Acanthosepion lycidas. The sequence goes on along the minus strand of OZ010610.1, from coordinate 61,287,681 downwards.
ATAAACTCCTTGACGTCTTTTATTGGGAGCATAAAACCAATGAGTTTGTGCAGAAAAGGGTTGAAATTTTTATGGGTTACCAGGAACCTCTTCTCACCACTGTCAGAGAAAAATGGCATGGTTTAGACATATTACAAGGCACAACAGCCTGTGCAAGACCATCATGCAAGGCACCATTGAAGATGAGGATGACAATGTGAAAACTGATTGGACAGGTATGACTATACCAGAATTGCTCATGGCTGCTGTTGATAGACCATTGTGGAGGAAATTTAGTGTGGCTTCTGCATTTAGATCCTTACTACGATTACAAAAGTCAAGGGGATGATGATGACGATCAAAATAAGACTTCATGGCAAAATGATTCTGAATATACATTTATTTTTAGAGATGGTGAAATTTTGGCCTCCTTGTTATTATGTCTATTTTTCTTTCACTACAAATAAACTATTATTAAAGATTTACTATTTAATATATAACAAAAATAAATGTAGTATCATATGCAAATGAGATAGGACAGGCATAAAAGGAAAGCAACTGGTGAAGACTGAAGACAGCATACTCAATGAGCCCGTTTGCTTAATGTAACACGGAGAACTATGCTAAGACTGCTACTGCAGAGAGAGATACCTAACATAACAATGGCATCACTAATAGGATCCTTAAATGCACTAGACAACACAGAACATGTGGAAACGTGGATAAGAACTTTTGCAGCATTTGCCAGAGTAAAAAAAGTATGAGGTATCAAGACCAAAAGAAAAGAGAATAACAGATTTATTTCTTGCTACTGCTGGGTGCGAAGCAGTAAGGAAATTTTCGACAATGTGTTACCCCAGCAAATTAGAAGAAATAACATTTGAAGAAATTGCCAAAGTTATAAAAAAAGAACATGACCAAAGAAAAATTGGTCATTGCTGAAAGAACCAAGTTTTTAGAAACAAGACAAACAATCAATGAGTCCATTATGCAGTACTTACATAGATTAAAAGGATGTGCCAAGTATTGTGAATTTGAAAAGTTGCGAACTCGGGAGATGATAATAGAAGACAAGTTAATTCTTCTCAGAATAATTGAAGGTTTGCAAGACCAAAATCACAAAAAAAAAAATAATGGAAAGTTTACAAAATAGTAGCATGAGTTTGGAAGCTAGTGTTGAGTTTTTACAACAGTTAGAATTGATTAGAGAATTTAATCAACCAAAAGAGGAATTCGAGGTGTACAGGACAAGTCCAACCAAGTTCATAATTAAATGCAGATACTGTGGAAAAAATCACAAGAGACAAGTACAAATGTCCTGCTTTAGGAATAGTATGCTCAAATTGCAAAAAAAGAGATTATTTTCAGAACATATGCAAATACAAAAAGAAAATAGAAAGAGTACAAAAATTACAAACCCCTTCCAAAAGAGAACCTGGAATATTTACAGTGAATACGCAAAAAAGGAGAGAAAAATTAAGGATAAATGGCCAGATATTTAGCATGCAAGTTGATACAGGCAGTGAAGTCACACTGATATAAAAAAAATTCTGGATTTATGAATGACTATAGGTATAATGGGTACATTTTAAGGCAATTTTGAAACTGATAAGCATTTGGAAATAATTCCCATGACAGTTATAGAATGCGAAAAAGATCTTGGATTACTAGGAATTGATGTATTAAAAGTAGATAACAGCAAGGTTAATCAATTCCATGGAAGCACAACAAAAATGAAATTGGTTTATTGAAATGCTATAAAGCAAGTATTCAACTAAAAGAAAATTATCACTCAAAATATATAGAGTCAAGAAGAGTTCCAATTCATATCCTCCCTTTGGTGGTGGCCAAGTTAAACAAAATGATACAACAAGGCATAAATTTTGATAGTAAGTTCATACCAAGATACATCACCGTAGTAGAGCCATTTGCAAAATTACACAAGAAAAATAATGAATTTAAGTGGACACAAAAACAAACTAGTGCTTTTGAAACACTAAAGATGCTGAGGAACAAATCAATAGTGAAAGTTTTTGATCCACAAAAAGAAGTAATGTTCAGCACAGACATGAGTTAAAAGTAGATTGCTGCTATTATATTGCAAGAACACCCAATCGTGTACATATCAAGAAGGTTAAGCTGAGATTAACTACTCGAATATTGAAAAAGAAGCACTAGCGAATGTATGGAGCATGGAAAGGGCACAAAACTTTTTGATAGGAAAAAAATTCTTATTAAAATTGGACTAAAAACCATTGGAATTCATATTTAACCTGAGAAAAGAATTGCCAAAAGTAACATCATCAAAGATTTTAAGATAAAATAAAATCATGACATTTGATTTTGACATAATATATGTAAAAGGGAACACTATCCCTCATGTAGATGCTTTATCAAGGTTACAGTTCAACAATGAAACAGAAGAAAAACAGGAAAATGTTGAAGACAAAATAATACTGGGTAGAAATAGACGTTCTTCTGCTAAGTAGACTCAAAATAGAAACAAAGCAAGACCCAATATTAAGCAGAATAGTAGAGAGAATAAAAAATAATGTATGGAGCAAATGTTCAATGGCAGAACAACCCTTTAAAGAAATGAAGCACAAACTGACTATAGAAAATGACATAATATGCAATGCGGATATAATTGTAGCTCGACAAATATTGAGAAGGGACATATTAAAAGGAGTACATGATGACATGCATTGTGGCGTAACAGCAACACTAAAAAGACTAAAGTTACAAGCTTAATAGCCAGGGTATTCAAAAGATGTGGAGGAATACATTAAGAGATGCACAAAATGTGTGGAAATAAAAAATTCCAAGCAAAGAAAAATTCATTCAAGGCCCAAGGAAGCAGAGCCATAGGTTAGGGTCCACATGGATCACATGCATATCAAAGATAGGGAATTATTCTTAGTATTAGTGTACTCATATTCAGGATGGCCAGAGGTTGTCAGAGTAAAAACAGAAAAGCCATCACAATAAAGCAAGTACTAAGAACTATATTCTCAAGGAATGGAGCACCCCAGACATTAGTCATCGACAATGTACCTGAATTTTGTGATGAGAGCTTATGTGCGGAGTTAAAACAGATTGGATGTATCCCGTACAAGATACCACCATATCACCCACAAATCTAATGGTCTGGTGGAAGAATGGTACAAATGGTGTAAATGGGGTTAAAAGCAATTCTCACCACCATGGAAGCATAGAAGCATATTTACCGAAAATGCTCCTCAGTTACAAATCCATTCCATATGTGGGAAGAAAACTGAGCCCTTCAGTGTTAAGGGATAGGCAAATCACAGCCCCCGCCCTAACTATGTACTTCTCAACAAAGAAAAGTTATAGTATAGTAGAAAGAATAAAGAGGCTGATCCAGAAGAAGCAAGTTTCCTGATCCAAAAAGGACACAACACAGCTATACTAGAGAAAAAGGGACAAAATATACTAGTACATGCGGATCAATTTAGAAGCAGAAATGAACTGGATGACATGGAAATGGAAGATCAAGAACAAGAAGAGACAGAAAGTCACAAAAGTGGAACAGCAGGAAATGGAAGAAAGAATGAAAAGATGGACGAGAGTGAAGAAGAAAATGAAAAAAGACCAAGATCACCATTTAAAAGAGCACAGTACATGAATAATAGTAGTAGAAGGAAAAACAAGAGTATACAACCTCTTTGATTCAGGGAAGTGTAGTATCATATGCAAATGAGATAGGACAAGGAAAAAAACTGGTGAACAAGACTCAGTGAGTCCGTTTGTTTAACATAACATAGAAAACTGTGCTAAGACTGCTACTACAGAGAGAGATATACCCAACATAACAATAAGGTATAAAAAGGTAGATTAAAAGCAGGTCTTATAAAATACACGCACACATTGAACTAATATTTTGTATTCCCACTATTTACATTTCAAGATCTCCATTTTGTTCCATTCTTCATAGGAATATTATTTTAGTTCTTCAAAATTTGTAGGTTTTCTCTTCAGTTCACCTGGAAACTAAGATGACTATTCTACTACATTGGTTTTGTGTTATCCTTCAAAATTTCTTTTGCACTACGTTTAGTGCCATTATCTTGCTGGGATATATTTGTGGGAAATAACCATTCTGTCAAAGTTCAATTTTGTTTTCATCAGATTATACAAATTTTATACAAAAAAGTCTGCAAAGGTGGTCATTGACAAATTTTAGGCAATCTCTTTGCTTTCTTGTCTTAAATATGGCTTCCACATTGCCAGTTTCCCATTAAGCCTAACTTTATTTAAGTGATGTCCTTAGTGTAGATATTAATTCTTGCTATTCGTACAGTTGTCTTAAGAATAGATATAGGTAAATGGATTTTCATGGCCTCTCATGCAATCAACCTTTGTGTTTTGCATGTTATTTTGTTTTATTATCCTGATCTTGGCCCATTTGATTTCCACTTTATTAACTGGACAAACATATAATAAATAATTTACAACTGTTAAAATGTGTGCTGAAGGATCCCAATATATAAAAAGCATTATAGAGAAATAGTAATATCATAGAGTATTAAGAAAGTGTTAGCATCATTAAAATGATACAAGTTTTTTTATAGTATTTCAGTAAATATATTACTTTTAAAACATTTAGTACCTCCCCATGATCACCAAACTACAAAAAAGATGTAACATGTGCATAATATATAATTAAAAAATGTAAGCAAATGAGTCCATTTTTATTAGTATAAGAAAAAAACAAGGGAAAATGACAACATTACAGTCTCTTTCTAAAATGAAATTGAACATGATCTTACACTATAAATAAAAAAACATGCATTTAAAAGAAATTATCAAATTCAGCATATTTTTCATTATTGATTCTAAAAATAATGATGGAAAAAAATAAGCAATATTTTCAGCATATTTTTTTATTTAAAGAAATCTAAATGCAACTGACATATTTGTCAAAGATTTGGACAATTCATGGAGGTGTCATGTTTACTAAAATATCAAATCCAACATTAATAAACAAATAACACTCAATAAAGTGTTTACATCTTAAAACACACCAATAAAACCATAGAATACAAATCAGAAAAGTTGTTTTATTAGTCTTCAATTAGGTAGATACCACCAAAATATCATGTAGTCATAGTAGAAGACATATCACATAGCTTTTAAGGTCAATTAGGAAGAAATAAATAATATAATTCTAGAGCCAATATTCTTACAAAAAAGTGTATAAAACTCAAAAAATATGGCCTCAAATAGGATATGCACAGATGTCACCAAGGACCATGTCACTCTAGCTGCTGATTTTCATGACCTCATTCATGTCTACATACAAAAAGCAGCACTGCTGACAAAGAGATCGCTTCAGATTATGGCACCACAGTTCACAGTAAGTACCAAATTCTCACTATATTTGGTATCCCCTTTACTGTTAACTACACATACAAGTGCTGACTTTTTCACACAAACACATAAAACAATATTTCATTGTTTCTCACATACATACACAAATTCAATTTATATTCTATTCCAGAAGTTTATTAACCAAAACAAAAAGATATTAATTTCTAAACTATAACCAACTTCTTGTATTCTTGTCGTTAAATTAAACTAATGTTTATTGGTTGATACTATACTTTTTCTACTGGATTTTATTCTTTCAATGAAAATTGTGGTATTATTCTAAATGGACAAATTAAGGGAAGTCTTGCAACAATGTTTTATGATATTGTATCGATCCTGACTCTTCAAATTTTGACATTCAATGAAAAACCAAGTAGAAGGATTCCTACAAATGTATTATGAACAACAAATTGTGACAGGCAATAATGAGCAAATATTTTATAACATGGAATGTAAGTGATCATGGGCAAGTAAAATGAACCCAAACACTAACCATATCTAAGATCAGTCTTCATTCAAAATTATGTAAATGTTTGGATTGGAAGGAAAACCTCTATTCCTTTCTTTCTTCAAACAAATGATTTGAAAAAGTACTCTTATAAATTATACCAGTGAACTGGAGTAAAGCATTGAAAATTAGTTACAGAATGATTGTAGATATTCCATGAGGATAAAGCTAGGCTGCACGTCTCTTGAGTGATCAAAAAAAATCATTACATCTTGGCTGGGAAGTTGTCACTCATCCATTGTGTTCACCAGATTACCACACAAGTTTCACATATTTTAAAACTGAGTTTATTCTCAAAATATTTGGATAGTAAAAGATTATATTTATTTGTAGGATATTTTCTATCACAAGAGCTTCCTTTATCATCTTTGTTTTCCCTACAAAATTTCAAAATATTACACTGTCAATTGTGCTGGTATTATAAAAGAATTCATCTTGCCTCCCTTACCTAATGGGTCAAAAGGCAATGTTCAAAAATGCTTTTATAAAGTGTGCCTTATATATCACTATATATAGCCTTTGTTTTTTAATATCAATTCTTCAATGAGAAATCTTTTTGTGCTCTTTTAGTACATGACAGTTATATTTTGTTAATTTTCGTGAATTGTTACTGAATAGATATGAAATTCTCTCACATAAATAGTTATTAATTCAACATTTCCAAAGAGAAAACAAGTCATATTATAAGATAAAGGCATTGTAGTGAGATCCATATAAAATAGAGTGCAGATAAATGACATTTTAATCAGTTTAATGTAGTGGTGGTGTAATCAATGTATGTGTTGTTTGAATTATTATTATTATCATTATTATTATTATAGAAATATCCTTACCAATAATGCAAAAATATGATATCATATAAACTGTAAAAAATGATAACAAATACTAGAAGCATTAAACATAAATGCAAACAACCCAACCTCAATAGAATGTTATCAAATACTAAATATATTTAATAAATAACAATGATAATAATAATATAGACATGATAACATTAACTGTCACATGAAGACACAATATTTGAAAATGATGAGACCAACAAAAGAAAATTCTTTGATAAATGGTATGAAATATAGAAAAACCAAACTTGTATAAATAAAAATTTTTTCTAAATACACCCTATATATATTTGATAACAACAAACATTCTAGATTAATCAATCCCTCTAAAACTGAGCTAGGTTTTATTTCTAAAAATATAGTTAAAAGAATAATAAACACTATACAAAAATCATCTTATAACAATCTGTGGAAAGATTCTTCCAATATTATAAAATGGTACTATAATAAAAATAAAAAGGCCACATTTATTCAATTTGATATAATAGATATCTACTCCTCCATATATAAAGATTTGTTATTAAAAAGTATGAATTTTGCTAAAAACTATATAGAAATTATAGATGATGAATTCAAGGTTATCTTCTAGAAAGTCATTATTAACTAATAAAAATTCCACTTGGATTAAAAGTCACTATGATAATTTCAATGTTCCTATGATTGTCTATGACATCACTCAAATTGCAAATTTAGTGGGCATCTATATTTTAAACACTCTTAGTAGGATCACTGACCCTAAACAGGTCAGTCTATATAGAGATGATGGACTTATTGTTATCCCTAATAGTAATAGTCCACTATCTTTTCATATACAAAAGAAAATCATCAGGGATTTCAAATTCCTTGGGTTTAATTTAGAAATTTCATCCAATCTTAAAATAGTTGATTTTTTAGATATAACTTTAAACCTTTCGAATAACACATTAAAACCTCATCACAAAGATAATGAAACTCCAATCTTTATTAATGTTAACTCCAACCATCCCTATCAAATAACTAAAAACCACTGTAAATACTAGAATCAATAAATTATCTTCTAATAATAAAATTTTGAATGAAAATATAATACCTTATAATGACGCCCTCAAAAAAAGTGGCTTTAAACAAAAATTGTTTTATCTGGAATCTTCAAAAGATACTAAAATAAATAGAACCAGACACAGAGAAAGAAAAGTTATATGGTTTAACCCTCCTTTTTGTCAACTATCCAATATAAATATTGGTCAATACTTTCTGAAATTGATTGACAAACATTTTAACTGAAATAACCCACTTGTAAAGTTTTTTTAATAGAAAAACCTTAAAAATTAGTTACTCATGCACAAATAACATCTACAATATTATTAATTCACACAGTAATAAAATATTAAATAAATTTTATAACAATAACCAAACAGCAAACCCTATTGTAATTGCAGAGTCAAAAAAAAAAAAACTGCCCAGTTGGAGGTATATTAAAATACAAAAGTGCTATATACCAAGCAACCATTTTCCCTAAAGAAAATGTAGACAATAAAAAAAATGTATACATTGGAATTTCCACTGGGATCTGGAAGCAGTGACTATATAATCACAGGCATTCTTTCTCTGGCCCTTATCTAAAACACCAGACAGCTCTTTCTAAATATTGTATTGTAAGCAAGATAACCATCATAATATGAGAAAATTATCAGAATCTACTTCCCAAAATCAATATTCAGATGCTTAGTCATTGATACATTGATTTTGTAAATCCCCATCAAAACCTGTCCGTTAGATGTGAAAGCAAAATAAAAATAAATTGCTCTCTGCGCATTACATCCAGCTCACAAAATAAATCCTAAAATATAAAATACGATTTAAAAGGAGCCACCTACAAATGTTGCTGGTAATGCAAAAGTGTGCCAAAAAACGTTGAGTCATGTATCCATCCTACTGCTTAAAAAGGACCTGTTTGTTAAATTTAAGACAGTTAAAAGTGAGTAGGTTGTCAACTCACCTGACATAAGCTTCAACATCAAGCCCTACCAACTCTCACATCCTCCAGGTTGCTTCCCTCACCACAAAGAGACATTCTATCTTACCAGCAGTACTTTATCGTTTTTGTTTGTTCTCATGCAAATATGGTTGAATGTTCACACTTGACATCTCTTAGATTCCTTGTTATTCAAGCTTGTTGACTTATTATATTTAGGCCCCTAAATTAGGATGTGTTGCAGGATTTTGGATTTTGTTCAAAGACAACACTCTTGCTCCAGTCACCAAATCTTCCATGGGTATGGTTTCAATATCTAGAAATTGATGCAGCTCTATCAAAATTTGATCAGGGAAACCAGTCATAAATGCAAGCTTAACCATTCTTTCCAATCCCTCTACAATAAATCCAACCAAACTCATGATCTCATTGGTATATACATACACTTGTCCCCTAATTCATTTCACGCCCCCCCCAGACTTGACATGGGTCATGAATGTCTTCTCTTTGAAAGACTCTTTCAATCTAAGCTTTATTTGTTCTTTTATTTTCTGCAATTTTGCTACTAATTTCACTTTTTTTTAGCTATATATCCTTTGCTACTGAATGGCTTCATTTATCTCATTACTAATCCTCAACTCAACCATGTTATAACACATATTGTTAATGATGTTAAATTGGAAAATGAAATTAACCTTACTGATATCTTTATCTTTCCTCTGTGAAAGATTCACTCAGTGTAACAAGATGAGACTGGAGAAAAATGCAAACCTGAGAGTATGGCAGATTTTGAAAGAGGATAAAACTACACTGAATGGTTTGAAGTGTAAAACAAAAATATTAATTCACATGGTTAGAAAAGTGTTTTCTTCTCAAGGTCTAGATAATTCAGAAAACAGTAACCATGGTTTGTAACAACAGGTATTTTGACTAGCAGTTAACAAGTTGAAGAGATGAAAATCACTAAAGCTGATGATGTCACTGGTTTCAGTCATGGGACATGGTAATTATTATGTGACAATATTTAGCTATGGTAATTGGCTAACTAATTAACCATAGAAATTAAAAATAGGAAAGACTTAAGGCGAAAGATAGACTGATCGACGTTAAAAGGAAGATTTTATTTTATTTACGAAAAAGATACTTTTCGCAAAAGACAGTAAACTCATGGAAAAAGCCATGTGTTGGGTCTTGTCAAATTAATTAATTGTGAGGGAATGCCTTGCCAAGGGAAACAGAATTCAGAAAGAAAAACATAGCATTGAAGATTTCAGCCAAACCACATGGCAGTCATAAAAAAATTTCAGTCTGAGATGATTGGGATACAGGCAGGGAAAATCAATATTAATTATCTTTCTAAGATATTATTTATTTTTAATTCTTGAGTGCTGGCGAAGAAAGGCCATATGGCATCTGTGAGAATTTTGGCATGAGAAAGAAAATTGTGGAGAGAATCATTATTATTTACTTTATCAACGTATCGATTCAGACACAGAGACGTTGAATGGCACTATGGTGTCTGTAAACTTTTGGCATGAGGCAGAAAATAGAATGGAGAATTGAGATTTGGCAAGATAAAAGAATTTAATTTCTTAACAAGCAAAGGATTCCATTATAAAACTAACTTAATGAAAGGACCAGATGGCAAACTTTGACAGTGATTAATGGTGTCGTTATAGACGGCTGGCTAAGTGAGTTTTGGGTGGCCAAGTGATACAATAGAAATTTGTGAATTCTGTAAACAAAAATTCTCGATTATAATTTTAAGGAGGCCAGCTTAGCCACACCCACACAACCAGATGTCATTGGTCAGGTGGTGGCATGGGTGATAGGTGGAGGTGAATGGATGAGAAAGGCGGAGAAGTTGTTAACACCCACTAATGGACGACGGAGACTTCCCCACGAAATGGAAAGTGATTAATTTTCCAAAAATGGGAAGTAATCAATTTTCCAGGCCTGACAACAAAGAGATTTCTTGTTGGGAATCGAAATTACTGAAAAACCCAGGTGGCGCCTGGCCCTGCACTGGGTTTTGGTCGGTATCCATATAAACAAATGTCCCCAGGCCGAGAGACAGAGTTTGCAATTCAGTTCGGGCAGTTGCAATTGGAGTTGGAGTCAGAGCTAACCAGAGTGTTGCCTCACAGAAGCTGACCAAGAGATTCCACAACCTCTGACTTCACCTATCCTACCAATAGCAAGTTATACTAATGATCGAAGCCAAGCCAAAACCTAAGAACTAAATTAGTTGACTTACGATACCAACTTGCTTGAAACATAGAAGTGTCACATTTTGTAGGAGACAGGCTGGGAGAAAAACACATTCCTGTATATAACAGAAGGATAAAGTTAAATTGTTATTTCTTAATATACTTGAACCTCTTGGGTTTTTCTTTTATTTATTTTTTTTTCCTTTGTGCTTGTGCAATACCACCTTCAATCTGGACTCAGCTTACACTACGGCCCGACGCCTGATTAATCTTGTCTACCTAAGATCAAAGTCACAACGTGGGTAGGTTAGACTTGAGATCGAAGAAGTTACTTCATTAACCAGACGTTGCAAGTGAGCTGGGAACAATAGAGCTGGTATTGAACCGGTACAGCTGGTAGACAACCAGAATTCGATCCTGGATGGACCAGTGTCCCATATTGGTATCCTGACCAGGGGATTTCGCCAAGTAGTGACGACCACTGATCAATTGAGACACAGGCTAGTGGCAGCAACAAAGAGTCAACCCCAAAATGCCAGTAGAAGAAACATTACAGTTTCGCACCATGACTGGGAGTTGGCCATGGGTCAACAGCTGTGTGTCACATATTGGTGCTGTGACCAGGATTCGTCCCTAAACTAACCACTGCCACAGGAGTTGCGGAAAATTTCGCCTTAGACAACACGCGGCGTCTCTAGTAGACAAACGGAAACAGGCTAGATTGGGAACCAAAGGACTTTGGTTAATTATAACCATATGGTTCCAGACCCTCTAGTTTGACAGCCTGGAACCAGAGAAGAATGACCTGGAAATCAACTGTCAGGTGAGACACTTTTTTTGGTTAATCTCCTTAATATTTCGATTGTTGCTGCTCTGATTGTGTTTTTATTTTTTGTTTTGAAATGTTTAAATATATCTGACAATGATTCAGATAGGGTAGACATAGAGGAAGAGGGGGTTGAGCAGGGATTGCCAGTAGACCTGAGGAAATTGTTGGGTAGACTGAAGATTCCAGCCTTTGATGGTAACTCAAAAGATTTTAGAGATTGGTTGGCAATTCTGGATAAGAGTCACATAATCTATGAACTCTCAGACTGAGAAACCCTGTATTTGGCGTATGACGCAACGAGAGGGAAAGCATTGGAGTTTATAAAGGGGCTCTTGACCAGTGAACCCCACTTGTCATAGAAAAGGCTAGAGGTATTGCTGACTCAGGAGTTTGCTGATGAGGGGGCAGCAATAGAGGCCATGAGATCCCTCCTGAAGATGATGCAGCTGAAAGACGAAACCCCTGGTGAATTGAGAACCTGAGCAGAGAAGATGTCTTCGTTAGCTTTCCCAGAGGAAGTAAGACACAATGCAGTAATGCAGGGCCAGTTGGCTGATTTATATATAGAGGCGCTCAGTGACGAGCATATTCACCATGACATAATGAAGGAAGGACCGCTAAGGTTGTCGGCGACAGTGGCGCTGGCTAAAGAAAGCTAGGGAATTTGGGAGAAAGTAAGAGGAGGTAGGAAGGCGCTAGGGCAAAGTTGGGAGGTAGGAAGAAAGGGGGAAGGGAAGAGAGACCCCACATAGAATTGAAGGGTCAAGTAGGAGGTAGAGGAGCCTGAGGTGTGGGAAGAGGATCCCAAAAGAAAGGCTTGGTCGACAAAGTATGGGTTTTATAAGTCCACGCCGGGTTGATACTGGACATGTGGGTATGACCACCACAGAGCAGCGGACTGCCTGAAAAAGTGGGGATTGCCTCCAGACTTTGGAAGGCAAGACCAGGGAAAAGCCAGCAGGCCACCCCAGAAATAAGAGGGAGGGTGGCCCAGTTAAAAAGAAGGAACATGAAACATTGAACATGTGGCCAGGAGAGCCACTTAGGTAGAGGGCAAGTTCCCCCAGAATTATGAGGGCCATCCAGGCCTAATTAAAAAGAAGGAGCATGAAATGTGGGATATGTGGTCAGGTGGGCCACGTTGCAGTTAACTGCCCAACAAGAAGGTGCTGGTTTTGTGGAAGACTGGGGCACCTGAAGAGGAACTGTGCTCTCAGAAACGTCCGAAAGAGACTGGGAAGGGTCCAGCCGTGACCATCCAGGCAGAGAAAACAAAGAACTCCCCTATGTGAGGAGAATGATGGGAAATTGTTGCTGCCAGCTCCTATGGCTGGGATAACACAGAGATAGGAATCCAGGAGACCAAGGTGTTCTCTTCGTTGATGCAAGAGAAGAAGCTGTCTTGTAGGGCAAAAATAGTGGGTATGGCAATGAAAGCTCTGACAGACACATGAGTGTCTGTTTTATTGGTGAGAGAAAGAATACAGACGGGTGAAACAGAAGGAAGGGATGTGGGAAGCAGACATAGAAATTACACAGGCAGATGGTGGCCCCCTGGAGATAAAAGGGATGGTGAAGCTTCCTGTGAGAATTGGAAAACTGAGAAGTACCCAGAACTTCTACATAACACCCAACCTGTGTACGGAAGCAATCTTGGGAGAAGATTGGCTTCAGAGCCAGAAAGCTAGTATAGAGTTTAACCCTACTGTGTTGATAGTAAATGGCAAGAGAACACCATTGGAAGATCCACCAGAAGAAGTTATAACAATAGTGCTGGAGGATGATATAAGGCTGCCCCCTAGAACAGTAGTGTCGGGTAAAGGCAGAACTGGTGACAGGGAAGAGAATGAGGAAAGGAACCCTGCAATTGGTCCCTACAGAGGAAATGGGCCAGAAAGAGAATGAGGTAGGTCTCTGTGAGGCAGTAGTAGAGGCAGCTGAATTAGTTCCCATTATGATGGTGAACCAGGCCCACAAGACAATAAAGGTTAACAGAGGAGAGGAGGTAGGAAAGACACTACCCCTGCGAACTCTGAATCGAGTGAAATTTGATGAGAGGCAAAGAAAATACGTAGAAGGAATAGCAGATGAAGAGATATTGGCGCCTGATAAATTTAGGGCCAGAGTGGGAGGTCTGCTAAGAAATAATCGGGATGTGGTGGCCAAATCAGATAAGGAATTGGGCCAGACCCACACTGTAAAAATGAAGATTGATACCGGCGATCACCCCTCTGTGAAATTGAAGCCTTATAGAACACCTACTCATAAGAAGTCCCTAGTAGAAGAGGCAGTGGAAGAGATGTTGGAAGCTGGGATGATAGAAAGATCAATTTCTCCTTGGAGCTTTCCAATGGTGATAGTAGACAAGAAAGATGGCAGGCACTGGTTTTGTGTGGATTTTAGGAAACTGAATTCCATCTCTAAGCCTTTGGCAGTGTCATTGCCACTAATTGATGACATATTGGCATTATTAGGGAAAGCGAAGTACTTCTCCATGTTGGACTTGAGGTCCGGGTATTGGCAGGTAGCCCTTGATGAGGCTGACAAGGGAAAGGCCGCATTTGTGTGTCACCTGGGACTGTTTCAGTTCAGGGTGATGCCATTTGGTTTGGCTAATGCCCCGGGAATCTTCCGTCAACTTATGTCAATAGTATTAGTGGGATGCGACAGTTTTGCTATGGCATATCCAGATAATTTCAGAAACACCAGAACAACACTTTTTCCATCTAAAATGAGTGTTGGAAAGACTAAGAAAGCACAGTTTAAAATTAAAATTATCAGTTTCTGAAGGATGAGACTAGATATTTGGGCTTTGTTATAAATGGTGAAGGTATTAAGCCCAACATGGATAAGGTGAAAGTTATAAGGGAAATGCCAGAACCTAAGTCAGTGAGACAAGTAAGAGGATTTATAGGGGCTATAGGGTACTACAGATGATTTGTCCCAGCATTCTCGAGAATTGCCATACCCCTATTAGCACTGACATAGAAATACGCTAGGTTCAAATGGACAAATGACTGCCAAAGAGCATTTGATACCTTAAAGGAACAGCTGACAGCCATTCCGCTGCTGACGTACCCAGACCTCAGCAAGCCCATGGTGCTATACACTGATGCCAGTGAGGAGCAGTTCTCACTCAGCCATGTCCCAATAAAGAAGGACCAGTGCCAGGCATACCAGAGGAAGTGCCGATATACTTTCTCTCTCATAAGCTCTCAGAGACACAACAGAGATGGCCAGTAATAGAGAGAGAAGCATATGCTATCATGTATGCTCTCCAAAAACTGGACTACTACTTGAATGGTGTGGTCTTTACTATAAAGACAGACCACAGGCCCATGCAGTACCTACTGTAGGCAGAATGGATGAATGAGAAGAAGATTCAATAGTGGGCGCTAAATTTAAGTGGCTACCACTTTAAGATAGAGTAGTTGGCAGGGAAAGAAAATACCTGTGCCGATTTACTCTCCAGAATACTTAAACAACTAGAAGAAAGATCTGTAAAAGTAGAACGGGGAGTAGATGATAAAGCTTATAGAATTGGAGTAATTAACTCCAATAGGTTAAAGGATCACCCTATGTTAGAATCAGACGAGGAAGAGGATGCACAGATGATGACAGATCCTTACTGGACAGAAGGGATTGAGAAGGAGCAGGCAGACAGTGAGATAGCTGCTCTTAGAGAAAAGATGGAGACAGGAGAGACCACCAAGTATGCAATAATAGATGAAAGGCTGTATTATCTCTCAGGTAGAGATGAGGAAGTTGTTGTAGTGTGCCAGTCGCAGAGTAGAAGGCAGGAAACGGCACCATTGGAAGGGATGGATGTGCCGAGTTTCCCCTTCAAGAAGGTGAGTATCAGGACCATATGAGGAAACTGCACAAGAAAATAACTATATAGTGAGTTTTATTGATTGGCTAACAAATTGGCCTGATGCATTTTCAGTACCAGACAAGAATGCTAAAATTGTAGCCGATTTGATAATAAGTGAAATCTTCCCTAGGTATGGCGCCCCTGTGCAACTTATCACTGGTAATGGCACAGAGAATATAAACAGCATAATGAGAGATGTGCTGACAGATTTGAATATAGAGCACATAAAAACATCTCCATATCACCCCCAAGGAAACGCTAAAGTAGAAAGGTTTCATAGAACCTTGGGAGATGTGTTAGCTAAACTGGCTACAAAAAATTGGGATCTGTACTTGACACAGTCATGAAACCTCCAGATTTTCGCCATACCTTATGTTATTTGGCAGAGATGTGGTCCTGCCTGTGGATAACTTGTTGAAGCCCCGATGAAAGTATATGGGGGAAGATCATCATCTGCTGATGTTGAAACAACAGCATAAAATATTTGTACCAGGCCAGAAGAAGAATAAAGAGGGCACAGAAATGAGAGAGTGAATGCTGAAAGAAAGGTAGTGGAATTGAAGGTTGGAGACCCTGTCTACTATAAAATTCACCAGAGATAAGGAAAGTTGGACCAGAGATGGGAACCATACTACCCGGTAGTAGAACAGATGGGCCCAGTATCATATGTAATGGGATCAAGTGGCAGGATGGGCAAGGAGAGCCCATGCAAATGATCTGAAGAAAGCTGAAATAGCTAATCAAGAAATGAGTGAGCCAAGGCCGAAGAAATCAAGAACAAGGAAGGTAACTTGAACCAGAAGAAATGGAGATGGAAGAGGATTCCAAAGAAGATGAAGAGATAGATTGACTTAGCCATCTGGACAAAGCAATCCAAGTGATGAAGCTGGAACCTTCGGCGAGGACCAGCGGAGTTCAGTCATCACCTGAATCGGTGCAGAGGGGACCCCATGATGTCACTGTTTCGCCCCCATGTCCAAAGAAAAAGAAGAGAAAAGCAAGGAAATCCAGTCAAGCAGTCAAGGGTTCTAAAGGGAAACACCCTAAACAAGAAGAAGAGCTCAGTGAGTGGGAGGAGGAGGATCAGGTACCCCTTTCCCAGCTCAGAGAAAGGCTAAGAAACAAGAGAGATCTAGACATTGAATCAACAAGTAATGAAGAAGTCCAAAGTACAGACTTGAAGTAGAAGGAATCAAGAGAGAAAGAAAAGGACGAAACACCTCCTGAAGAGGAGTGGAACCCTGAGAGAAGGAACTACCTCTGAAGATGAGATTGATATGGGTGGGGAAGCCCAAATCTCAGTCGAACAAAGAAGGCTGTGAAGAATAGAAGCATTCGGCGTTGACAGATAACAACACTGGCTCATCCAAAAACCTACTTGCTGACTGTGGTGGATGTGGATGGAGGGGATGGAGGTGCGGGTTGCATCTCACGAAGGATGGAAGAAGATTATTGGCATTGCTGACTGGCCAGCAGTGGTGTCATGAAGTTACGGCCTTTGGGGGAGGGGGAGCACCGTGCGCCTGTCCGGACCATTTGATCTCCTAAGAGTTAGAGGAGGGAAGAGCTGAAGGGTTACAAACTTAGAAAAGAAATTATGGAATAATTGAGTGAAGAATTGAACAAGACAGAATGGTTAAGAAGAATAAAAACAAGAGAATCTTGTTGCCTTGCAGGAATGACCAAAATGAAGGATGATGATGAGGATGGTGGAAGCTTGGAAGCACAGCTGAAATACTATTTTTTAAAAAGATGAGTGAAGTAATAATAACCAGGTCAAAATGGTTGATCACATTCGTGATACATTTAAATCGATATGAGTTGCTGCTAAATAAACTAAGAAATGAGCTAAGGCAGCTGGTTGAAGGTAGGGCAAGATTATTCCAAGGAGAAGGGATATCTCAGATTATTACATTCCCTAGAATCGGAGGCCACTATGATAGAGGCTCAATGGAGGGACATGCAAAATTACCTGAAGGAAATAGAGCTACTGCAGATGAGAGAAAAGAGATCGGTAATTCCGATTGTTGGAAAAGCGTTAAATGTCCTCTTTGGAACAGTGACTGAAGATGATGTTAAAATCATAAGAAGAAAACTGGAAGAAGTGGAAATAAACCAGAGAATGCTAGCTCAAGTGACAAGCGAGAGTGTGTCAATATTAAATGTGACAAGGTTGGAAGTGGCCAAGAATAGAGTCAGAATTAATTAGTTAATAAATAACCTAGCAGGGTTGAGACAAGAGGTAATTAATGATACAGAAACTGTAATGATGGAATTACAGGAAATAAGTGGATTTATGCAAAGATATTTCCAACTAATGACAATTATGAATAAGGTACGACAAACTAGTCAGTTGTTGACAACCTTGCTGGAACATGTGAGAGCATAATTAGACATGTAGTCGTTGGGACACCTGTCCCCAAGCATAGTAACCCTGGGTCACTTAAGGGAATTGCTACTAGGAATACAAACCGAATTACCCCATCATTTAAGGTTGCCAGTGGATCCCACCAAAGAATTGTGGAAATATTATCGTGTGTTGGGATGTGTGACCTTGTTGGAAAATAGAAAACTATTAGTTTTGATGTCTATTTTGTTGTTGGATAGAGAGGGTATATTCAAGATATACCAAGTTATAAATTTACCTATTCCTTACCCCAGAGGAGATCAAGGTTTGGGAATGGTGGCAAGATACAAGGTGGAAACAGAATACATAGCTTTAAATTTGGGTAGAACAAAGTTCATATTGCTAACAGCAGAAGAAGCTATAAAGTGTAGAAATGATGATCTGGGTCTTGTACATCATTGTGCCCCATCTATGTATCTGGTAATCACAAAATGTGCATGCTAGAATTGTTTGAAGGGAAGAAAGAGGGAATTAAGAGAACTTGTCAAGTAGAGGTATTGGCAAACACGGCATTGCCACAAGCTATCAGTGTTTCAGACGGGGTGTAGGCAGTGGCCACACAGAAACCAATCAACTTGTCTAGGGTATGTGGGAGAGGGTCCACAAGGACACTAAAAATTAAACCAACATTATCCCTGTTAAAATTGCCCCTGGGATGTTTGGTATTTGGGATATCTATTTCTTTGCACCCATATTACCAGGTAGAAGAAAAATATGAAGAGAGAGATTCAATTATAGAATTGATTGACCGAAGCTTAGTCAATTGCACAGAGCTGTGGGAGCCAATAGTGAGGGGATTCCCCAACGTTACCTTGGATAAAATGGCAGTGCTAATGAAGCTGATAGGAAGGATCAATATGAATCAGTTGAGGGACAAGTTAAGTGTGTTGGAAAAGGAAGATATGGCTTAGGAGGATGATGAACAGAATGTGATAAATTGGTCAGCAATGATGAGTACATTAATAATTATCGCCGTAGCGGGAATGGCAGTATGGAAACTTAGAAGTAAGAGGGGATTAATTTGTGGTAATCAAATGAGCATGCAGCAACTCAAGAGAGAGATGCCGAGCAGTGTTCTTTACCCATACAGAATCAAGGAGGAAATTGCAGAAAAGCCGACAGAAGAAGCTAAAGTGGAACTGATGCGTACGGTGTAAAAACCTCCTGTAGCAGAGAGAAAAACATTGACTAAGAAAAACAAGCCATAATAACCACACACATGCACCCACAAGCACACGCACACTTTAAATTGCATGAAAGAGAAAATGAAAGGAACATTACATTGCATGCAGAACAGAAGATGACAAGAACTTTAATTTGCATGAAAAAGAAAATGAACATTACATTGCATGTAGAACAGAAGATGTCGAGAACTTTAAATTGCATGACAAAAAGAAAATGAAATGAACATTACATTGCATGTAGAATAGAAGAAGAAAGACTGATCACAAAACATACCATGAAAAGGAAAAGGAAAATAGAATTGCATGAAACAGATGCATGATACATGCTAAATAGTGTACTGGGATTTAGGTGTCATTTACGAGTAAATGACAAGGCAGGTAAGGGAGGATTGTGACACTATTTAGCTGTGGTAATTGGCTAATTAACCATAGAAATTAAAAACAGACTTAAGGTGAAAAAGAGCGATCGATATTAAAAGGAAGATTTTATTTTATTTACAAAAAAGATACTTTTCACAAAAGACAGTAAACCCGTGGAAATAGCCATGTGTGGAGTCTTGTCAAATTAATTAATATCATTGTGAGGGAATGCCTTGCCAAGGGAAACAGAATTCCGAAAGAAAAACAAAGCATTGAAGATTTCGGGCAAACCACATTGCAGTCATAAAAAAATTTCAGCCTGAGACGATTGCGATACAGGCAGGGCGACTCAATATTATCTTTCCAAGATATCATTTATTTTTAATTCTTGTGTGCCAGCAAAGAAAGGCCATATTGCATCTGTGAGAATTTTGGCACGAGAAAGAAAATTGTGGAGAGAATCATTATTATTTACTTTATCAATGTGACGATTCAGACACGGAGACATTGAATTTTGGGTGGCCAGGAGATATCATAGAAATTTGTGAATTCTGTAAACAAAAATTCCAGATTATAATTTTTTTTTTGTGTGTAAGTGTAAAGTGTCATGATGCCATTTCTAACCTTAGGTCCCTGGGCGGGACCCGGAAAGAAATGTGTAAACGTCGGAAATAATAATAATAACAATAGCAGCAACATCAACAACAACAATAATGAAATTGGGGAATCTCCAAAAGCCCATGGGTGCTGGTGAAATTAGGAGGTCTCAAGTGTGACGTAGAATAACTCTGATAGATCACATGGTTGGAATTACCCAGGTGGGATGAGTATGGCCTCAAGTGTGAGAAAAACCACCTCCAATAGATCACATGGTTTGAATTGAGCAGTTGGGATGAAATAAGGCTGGTGAGGAGGAATTTGGCAGAAATCCCTATTTATTCAGATCTGCACAGCAGTCACTTGGGGATTTTGCAGTGAGAAGAAAAGGAGTTTACAGTTAAGTAGAAAGTTAAGGGAAGAGTTTTGAAGCCAGTTGCAGTCATTAAAAGAAGCCCTACTAAAAGAAGACTTTACTGAATCATAGTGGTCCCTCAGCAATAATTACTTGCCAGACAGAAGTACAGAGAACTTATCTAAACCAGTGGTCCCATATTGTTTGGCTAAAGTTTACTGTTGCAGCATCAACTATAGTGAATATTGCTAACATCAAAATAAACCAACTTATTGCTTATAGGAAGTGTTGACTTATCCATTGGGAAAAGCTGTTTGTAAGGCTGCTGTAATCTGGTTAGTACAGTCGATTTTACTTAATTCCTGGTGGACTTGTCAGATACATCTTTTCCAGGATCTTAAAGTCACAACATGGGCTGGGAAAAACTGATAGATTTCTGATTGACTATCAGGTGGAATGGGGAAGTAGTGACGCAACCATCTGGAAGCAATAGCCAGAAGTCATCACTTCTGGTTACTGTAGGTCAGAGAAATAGAGATATTATCAAGTGATACTATCACAATCCAGAAAACTGCCCTAGCAGTCTAGTCTTATAATTTATACTGTGACAACAAAAGTGCCCCAGCAGCTGAGTTATAGGTGATTGTAGTAACTGCAGATAGAGCAGTGTCATATCTAGTGCCTTGTTAGACCAGGATAACATCCCATACCAACCTGAGCATACAGGTTGTATTATAAACTGGTTACTGTGATTGTGGCGGACTTCACCACATTTATTTAACTTAGATTAGGAAACCAAATTGACGTGAAGAAAAAGAGGATAAGCCAAAGACATCATTACACATAAAATTTGTATTTAACAAGATGTACAAACAAGGATGTGAAAGAAAAGCATGCATTGAGTAAAACAAGAGTTGTCTCTCTTTAACTATCAACTGTTCCAAAGTTCACTGAAAGCAATAAGTTAAATAGTTTCTGGTAATAAATGTTTTCAACAGTTTTGCTGTGTAAGAAAAAAAGATTATGTGAGTATAGGGAATATTCAGTATGTGAGTGATGGTGCGAGTGAGAAGATTGGCCCATGGTTTCAACTGTCATGGATTTCTGTGGCAGCTGAAAACTCACTGGTTTACTAAGAATTTTCTTTTCTTATATAGGTGATCATCAGCTCTGAATGTGCTGCGCAGGAAGAATCACTCTTCACATGCAGACAATCTGATTGGTTGGCATTGACCAATCAGCGAGCGAGGTTTGGGGAGACTCACAAAAAGCTTCTGGTATCTGATTCTCCCAAAAGTGCATGAAATTGACTACATGAAAATATAGTGATTATAAAATTGTCGCATTATGCAGTAGTGTTGATTTACTATCCAATGAATGCTTGTTGTTGTATAATTTGAATTTGCATAAGTACTTGTAGCGATTGGTATGTTTTTCCATGCCCACATTTTATTCGTCTGCGATTGGTTAATAAATCAATACTACTTTTCTATAGGACAATTTAGACATCGCAGTCATTTCTTTGAATCCTTCGGTTTTGAACTTGCTTGCCTGTTTTGTTAGTACGAATGTAGTGATTGGTTAATTTTTAACCAATCTCATATTTTAGTGCAAGATTAAACTTTTCCCGTGCTTCTGTGGGAGCCTATTCTTTTTCCTTAAAAGAGGCGACTTTTTCACAAGTCGTCAGTAAGATCCAGTAAGTTTCGCCTGTCCAAACGAGTCCACGATCTTACTCATAACATTTCAAATGCACACACAGACACAGAATCTTGTAATATAAACTTACACTTCTCTCTGTGACGTAGCCAAGCTCAATCAACCAGGACTTTGTTAATTTCGAACCATTCTATAACACAACACATTTCTGATCAATTGTATTCTTGTGTTATCTATTCTAACAAACAGACCGTTGTTCTAATATTGATTCCTGAACATTTTTCTCTCAAAAAGAACTTTCTTCGAACAATTGTAATGTGTTGATTAGTACGTCGGGTTGATTAATTAGAATGTACTGCTTCTTGAGTGTTGTGGTCACCAATGTTGAATGGGTTAAATAGATAATGCGGCTGCGTGTTGAGAAGGTAATCAACATTCATACATAATACTTAAAACATCAAGGAAAAAGAACAATGAGAACCAATTTTGTCTAACGAAGAAATATGTATATTAAATTCAACAATAATACAAAGTAGTTGCAATATGGGTAAAAAAGGAAGAAAAAAGTAGCTTCCCCTTGACTGTAAGAAAATATCTATAGAAGATTTGTTTGAGAAAAATGTTCAGAGTTCAGTGTTGAAACAGAATGTTTCTTTTAGAAAATTGTTCAAATGTTGCAACTTACAAAGTTGATTTAACTTGGTGTGTCCACTGAGAACTGGTGGTGTGTCACATAAAGTTCTGTAGTGTGTATGTACGTGCAGATGAGTAGGATGAAATACACGAGCGAGTAAATGAGAGCTATTGTCTCTGGATACCTCGACTGTGGTTTTGAAATTACTACTACTGTTTTTTTGGAATGCTTCAATATTTATACTAGTGAGTGGCTCAAAAAAAGAGACGCTTAGTACATTTTTGAATATACATGAAAAATATCCGATTGGACGGAAAATGGACCAATCAGTGATTTTGTAGCAAAGCTTGTTTGGAACAAAGTTTAGGAACAAATTTACTATGGTGGAATGCGATAGATAAATTGTCCTGTTATTTTCAAGTATGTACTGACCAATTAGAATTGGCGAAAATGTAGGCGGGGCACTACACAATCAATTACAAACCAAAATACAGTTAAAGGGGAACAATTTCTTTCCCTTAATCTATACTTTGAATATAATTTTATTGCATGTTTGTTCTTGTATGTTGTTTCAATATATACTTGTTGATTCACAGTTTGGAGTTTTTGTTGTTTACTTGAATCCTGTACGTTGAAAGTATAATAATATAAATAGTATTGGTCCATCTACCCACTGGGCCATTACATATGTATGTGTGTGATGATCATCATCATCACATGATCAAAGATGCAATGGCATGAGCACAGAAAGAATAAACAAAGATAAAGTCAATCGAGATTTTGAAGACATAAAAATGTCATTCAGTTCTAATGACTAAGAAGAAGGAAAGTAATTTTGATACACTTGATAAACCAACTAAAGTTTATTAGGTTTTTTGAGTTCTCTTTCATATCATTTACTTACATCTCATTGCTCTTACTTACTCTTTCCTACTCATGTGCCACATTCACCACTAATTGAATTAAATAATTAAAAAAAGCAGATCCTACAGGAAGCAATTTGTAAAAATAAAACACTCATTTTTGCATGTTGCAGCTAACTGAAATTACAGAAAGCAAGAGCAAGTCATAAACATTACTCAATTAAAAAAATAATTAAAAAACAGATTACTATATTCAGGCTTTATGTCACCAGTTTCTCACATAATCTTTGAGGACTTTGTCATTAACTGCAAACATTATCATGTTCATAAATAAAGGAAAATACCAAAAAAATACTGAAATTAATTCCATTTGAAAAAAAAAAAAAAAAAAATATTTCTCATTTTTTCTTTCAAAAGTCATAGTTCATAAATTTTTAACAAGTGCA
This sequence comes from Acanthosepion lycidas, assembly GCA_963932145.1. Classification (NCBI taxonomy): domain Eukaryota; kingdom Metazoa; phylum Mollusca; class Cephalopoda; order Sepiida; family Sepiidae; genus Acanthosepion; species Acanthosepion lycidas. Next base: position 61,263,592 of record OZ010610.1, on the reverse strand, counting down.
TTAAGAAAAATTACAAAAATTGGCAATGAATTGAATTGAATTACTCACAAGGCTTAAAATCAAAATATATCTGAAGATCAAATAGAAAAATAAATGTTTATTGTTCAGTAATGAAATGTTCTGCTTCTTCTGGAGATCTGATTTTGTTTTAGTTCATTAATTTCCTTTGCGCAAGGAAAGGTTGAAATGTACTTCCAGTGTAACTAAAAAAAGTCATTTAAAAGATTCTGTCTGGTTATCTTCTAATTTTTGAGTATAAAGATAAAATAATTTTATTATTTCTAAATAGTAAATTCTTATAACTTAGTTTTATGTACAGTACATAGGACGCTGAAGGTAAAAGGCCGAAGTTCCCCAGAAACTCTCCCGCCTCGCAGGAGCTAGCCTAAAAAAAGTTCGAAGGGCGCCTTCTAACCAAGTTTTTTTTTTTAAATTAAGTCCCAATATTGCAGGTACAGATCTGTGTTGTCTTCTTACTTATCATAAGTAAGTAAGTAATGTGGTAAAGGTTTTCTTAAACTGCTTAAAACTGGTCTTAAAAATAAATGTCACTACGAAAATAGGCAATTTTACACAGTTAAAATAAAAATATCTAGGAATTTTCAAACAGTAATACTGTAATACTGACATTGTGATATTAATTAGCAACACTAACAGGAATTAATATAGAAATAGTCTCGAGAGCTCATAAATGTCAGGAAAACTAATTTAATTTGTAAATTTTTGTAAATGAGAAGCCTTATTTTGGCCATTTTATTTTTCAGGTACTTAAAAAATAAAATTAGTTAAGAAGACACACCTAAGCTGTCGATATTTTTTGTAATCTACACAGTAAAAACAATAAACATTCATTAACTCAGTTGTTATCACCAATTTTTAAAATCTAAAACATGCAATAATACATCCTTGGAGATATGTTGAAGTTCGTTGAAAAGAGCCTTATTTAGCAAAATGCAAAAAATGCAGTGAAATTTCGATGCTCTGGTATCTTCAGGATTTATCAATAATTTTGATTTTTGATCAAGGAATTTTCCCCAAGTTTTCTGAGGATCACCTATGGTTGATGCAATGACCCTTTTTAAGTTTAACTTACTGTTAGTGTTACTATAATTGTTGCAATATTGTTAATGTTATTTAACCTTAAGTTATTTAAGTTTGAACAATATTGAAATAATATTGTAATGAATCATTCAATATACCATGATTTTTTCCCCGGGAAAAATTATAAACACAAGCAGTCCTAAGAAGATTAAGGAAGTTTTTAAAATAAATCATTTATTTTAAAATCACATTTAAATGTGATTTTGATTGCTAATTGCAGATTTAACATTTAGTGTATGTAACTTAGCAATTTTAAGATATTTTCATTCATCTAGTTGAGTTTTTAAAACGAGCTTCACCTCACTGACTCAGAAATCAGTCGTACAAAAACTGCCTTGTAAGTTGTTTAAGTTACAAAACTACACGAAAAAGAGTAAAAAAAAAAAGCCCATTCTTTTTATTCACTCAGTTTTCCCAAAGAAAGCTAAAAGAAAGAGCAATCGTGTCTCGTTAGAATTACATACGACAGAGTAGTGAGTTCGATCCTTACTGGGTGTTCCATACTTTCGGCCTTGTGCCCCCACCGTAAGTTTTGCTTAAAATCATAAATAAATAATTTCCAACAAAAATGTAGTGTAACTTCTTGTATGAAGTTGTACTGTACTGACCATTTTATTTTACTAACAAACAGTTCTCGCAGATTTTTAACCATTCAAAACGCAAAAGGATGCTGCCATACTTGAGATTAAAAATGATGATTTTCCTTAGCATTTGATAATAAGTCACATCAATCCATCACCTGAGAGAGATCGAATCTTATACAAATGTTTCTTCCGTAAAAGTTAAAAAGTAGAATATTTCATTCATTTCCTGTAGCACTTGGCCATTTACATCATTGGATATTATTATTATTTCTTTTTTCGTGTGTTTGTTCATTAACACTCTTCTTTACTTGTAATACTAGGCTGAATATAAAATATTTGTTCGAAAAAGATAAATATATATTTCTTTCGTCATATATCCTTTCTTTTGAAACAAGAAAAAGCAATCTTTTTCTTTCGTGCTATTTTCTTTTGTTTTCCTTGTTATAAGCGACAACATAAAACGGACTGCAGCAAAAAGACGAAGAAAAACAAAAGGAAATGTTTTGTTAAATAAAATATTTATAACATTTAGAAAAAATATGTGCATCTTTAAATTTTTGTTTATGACTAAAACTCATGAATTTTATTTATTTTACTGGTTAAAAATATACGGATTAGTTGAGAAGCACTAATAGCGGGTGTATAACCGACCTGAGAATAGCCACTAACGCATTATGATAACATCATAAACATACACACGCCTGAATGTGTATAGGTTTGCACACGGGCACATAAGCGATCGTGAGTGGATTTAGACATCCGCATCTCCGCACCCACAGCCATATACACACTTGAATAAGCTTAGCAAATCTCGCACCCACATCCGCATATAACCAAGCGAGAACACGTGAACTCAAACGAGAGAAGATCGACGTCCCTTTATGAAAGTTGTTGCTGTTGAAAAATGCCTTCCTCTACTAAACCAAAGAATGAGACCTCTAACGAGGTCCAAGATCCTCTCAAACAAGCGCTTAGCTTAGTCGAGAAAAAGGTCCGCAACTTGGAAAAGCGGAAGGTGAGTGAAAAACGGTAGAAATCGTATTTTAATACGATTTTCTTTCTCTTAGCTAAGCACAGCCTTAACTTAGCTTTATAGTTGACGTTCAAGTTGTTTTAAATCGTCCCGTATGCTGCAAAAACATACATTGCTTCCATTTATCTCTTGATACAAGGATGAGCTCAGGCCATAAATGCCTTTGCAAACTCCTCCAAAAATGTATGCAAAGACTTAAAAAAAAACAAAAAAACCTCATTTAGTTTTTTTTTTTCGTTGACATCATGTCTTCCCAGGAGGAATGAAGTTATTTTTTTAAAAATAAGCTGAAATATGTATAGATTCATTTTTGTTACTTAATGCAGAATTCAATTTTGTGAATATTATGATCAATCCCAGATAAATCTTAGTGAAAATAATAAGGGTGGAGTGGTTTAATCATTGTTACTGTTTGTGTAACATGAGGAAGAAATGTGTAAGCTGAACGACATCTAAGATGGCGGCCGACCTAACAGGCTAGGGCAGCATGGAATGTATGTACTTGTGTACACAAATCACTTTGTTCTTATCGAACAATAAATAAACATATCCTTAAATATATGCTTCCTATAAAGTCTTAGGATTTATAAATAAAAATGACTGTTTTAAATAATATCTCTTTGGGTGATTTGTATTCTTTCTGAAAAGAAAGATAAAAAAACTGCAGACGGAATCCCATGTTAAAAAAATCGACTATATATTTAACAATTATTTCTCTCTTTATCAAATATTTTAATACTCGTAAATATGTTTTAAAATGAAATAACTTGGTAACTAACGAAAAATCTCACGTGACTAACTTGTAAGTTAGAATCTTAGTCTCTTACAAAGAGGCTGGAAGACTGAATATTTCCAGACATGTTTCTCTTATTTTCTTGGATATGTATATATATATATATACATATACATATATATATATATATATATATATATATATATATACATATATATACACACACACACACACACACACACTTAGAACCTACTTAATGACGAAATTTACTTTGACTATCTGCTTATTAAATATTTCTTGCATCTTATAATGGTGACTGACAGACACGACTAAATCCTAACTGGTTGTTGGCCATTAGTGGCATGGGTTCTTTTTTTTTTTTTTTTTTTTTTTTTTTTTTCACCCATGCTTTTATATTCCAGGTGCTATAACTTATTTTTTCTCATTTTACAAGACTTGTGTGTCACGTAAATTCTGGAAATTTCTTGTGACATAATCGGTTATGTCTCTTGTTCAAATACTTGAAAGGCATCTTCCGACATTAACCACTCTTGTGTAGAGTTATCTTAATAATAATATCCATTTAAACTTTACAGACATGTTAACAATTGAATAACACTTCTAAAATACGTTTTAAATTTTCATTATTCATTTAAAAAATAATAAAAAATTCAAATTTGATAAACTCTTTTTGTAAGGAAAATAACTTTTCTAAATATTAGAAAATTTAATTTAAAAATTAGGCAGTTAATATTGCACATAGGTTGTTAATTTTGTAACAAAAATATAGAAATATAAACTAAACATGATATATGTTGTTTCTTTCATCAGAAAGAACCAACTATCTTATTTTCTTTCATTGACGCTTTATTTGACAATGACACACGGCTATTAGTTGTTATTCTTGTCCTGTTATGAACTATCAAGTCTCATTTCATTTTTTTTTTTTTTTTCGTTATATTTAAAAAAAAATATAAATGCTACTAAATCACAATATAGATTGCTGCAATTAATGTCCCAGCTTTTAGAATTTTGTTTATTTTTGCGTAGATATGTGTACGTAAATATGATTTGACACCCCCCACCCTTTCGTAGAAAATAACAATCAAGAATAAAAAGGTGAAAAATCTGTAAATTAGTTATCAATAATTTTTTTTCTTTCAACGTCAATATGAAATATAATTTAAGAAAAATGAACAATGCGATCGCATGCTTTAATTGGCAGTTATTAAACTTTGAATGTCAAGTATATTATTTTTAAATTGTTTGGATATATTTTCTACCTTTTAAATATGTTTCCACTAAAAATGTAGCTACATTAAACAAAAAAGCAAGAAAATGAAAATAAATTTATAGTGTAAATTCTAACCATTTCTAATAGGAGTTTGTGCTTGTATAGAAATGCACACACAATGTGGTGCATTTTATTCCATCTGGAGGGCAACTAATAAATATATATATATTTGCAAAAATAATTTCGTTTTCTAACATATGTTACTATGTGAGAAAACGAAATTATTTTTGCACCAACTTAATATATATATAAAAACATTCCTTTAAACAAAAAGACAGAGTACAGAAATTATTCAAGAATTCCATTTTAGAAAAAGTGAAATTACAAGTTTTTAGGGATTTTATTTTAAACACTTTGTGGATATAGTCAGTAGACACAGCAACAGTTTAAAAATGGTGGCTTTACCAAGAATTTTTTTTTTTTTTTTTTTTAAATTCAATCTATGCAAATTAAGCAAAGTATCTATTCATTCATTGACAGTTGATGTGATAGTGAAAAGTTTGACAATAAGTGAACTAAAAAAAAATCTTTATCTACTAAGACACTGTTTACACATTAACAAATATTATGGTAAAATAACATTTCAGTTGAACTAATCTTTCAGATATTTATGGTATAAATTTATAACATCTTAAAAAAATTTAATGAATTAAATTGTTTTCACACTTCACACATCAACAAAAACAATAACCATTACTGCATGTGTTCTTTTCAATATGCATAAAAACAAATGACTCTATTTCTCTTGCATTCAGTTATATGCCTTAAAATAGATTTAAAAAAAAAATATTTTTAATTACAAATTGATAACTTAAGAAAATGAGGTGAGAGAAGAACCAGCATGTTTGTAGTCTGTACAAGTATTAAACTAAAGTATTTTTCTTGCTTTTTCAGTCTAGGCTCAAAGGATTTTAGTTGTGAATAAAAGAAAAATACCTGCTAAAAGAAATGTCTGCTCTTACTAATATCAAATTGTTTTGCACAAACATATTGATATGCAAAATGCATATCTTCACTTTATATTTTCAACTGCACTCCATTAATCATCTGAAAGACCCTTCTCTGTCTTCCTTCCGCATGGCAAGTGACTTGTTGCCTATATTGAATCTATTGCTAGGTTAGCTGCTAAGAAAGTTAGTTCCATAAGGTTGCCTACCTGTGTCTTTCCCATAAATACTTTTACAATAATTGTTCAGATGAACTTTTTACTGTGGTATCTAGACTTGAATTAAAATGCAGTACTAGACTGGCATCAAGATCTCATTAATTTACAGTTGAATTGTCTAGATGTAACTGTAAAGTCTATGCTAACAATTTCTTTTGTTGCACTTCATGCTTGTGAACTCCCTTTCAGCTCCATGCTTTCCAGCCAACTTTAAACTTCAAAAATTTAAATGCAATATCAATCACTATCTACTGTCCTCTTGATTACTTGTTTTTTTTTCTTCTCGCTCATTAGTAATGTTTTTGTTTCTAATTTTTCCACGCCCAGTAATCCCTTGTCTTAGTGGCTTTACTGCCTTTCATGGGTGTGAACTTGATTTAAAAAAAAAAAAAAAAAAAAATGCTCTATCCCAGATTTTACCCATAAATATAGCATATCTTAAAACTTATATTTTTATCATGTATATAATTTTTTTTTAACTTAAAATGTTATTTTTTGTGGATACCTGTATTTTATTTTTAAACAGTGTGTATTACATCATCTATAGCTGACCCTATGCACTCGAGAAAAATTAAAAGATGTTCTCTCCAGCGGGGTTTGAACCTGCATCCCCCTTTGTAGGAGAAAACCCCATTTGATCTGGCATGTACTAGGTATCTTGTCCACAGAGCATAACAACACAGCAGGGTCCTATTTTCCCATTTAAGGAATGCACGCTTCCTAGTTGAGTTTTTTCTTGAAAGCCCATATCTGATCAATTTGGTTTATATGAAATATAAACAAAGCAATTTTTAAAGGATTTATTTTTAATCTGAAGGCTTAAGTAGTCTGGCCAGCTGATTTAAATCATACCAGATCAAATTGTGGTTTCACCTGCAAAGGGGAATGCATGGTCGTGCCCTGCTGGAGAGAACATTTTCTTTAACCTACATGATTTAAAATAAAAATGGGACATTTACTAAAATAACATTTGAAGTAATAAAAATGGCGGATTAAAAATAAATCCATTAATTTTGAATATATATGAGTGAGTAACATAGCACTTTTATGGAATAGTGCAAAATTGTGAAAGAAAACTGTCTGCGTGCAATTAAATTGTTGCAGATCTACTGCTTAGTTTCACTCACTAACAGTGCATCTAGTGCAGGCATTTTTATATTTTACATTAAGATTACTTTGCATTTTCAATATGCCTAGCTTTATGTTTGCATTGTAGAATGGCTTGCCGGTTTCAATAATTCTTAAATATTTTCCTTTATTTCTCTTAAATTGCTATTTCGTTGTACCTTAAAACTTCTGCTTTATTTTCTACGCATCAACTTTTTTCACAAGACATAATTTTAACTAATTTTTATTTTACTAATAATTTATGAAGATGCTCTTCAGTATTCAATGTTGATACAAGGAATAGTGTGATAACATGTTTTACTCTTTCTTACGTAAATTAAAAAGAAAGTTAAAATTTTCTCTTCGCCTTGTGTGTACTAGTGGGGATACCCAGCATTGCTCAGGAGATCTCTCAGTAATAGTTTATTATTGTCAATTTATTGGAAAATAATTTTTTATTCAATCTTTACGAAAATAAACTTTTGGAAAATACCATGTTGGGGTCAGGGGGTTGGCTATATTTTTATTAAAAAACATGTTATTTCTTTAGATTTAATACTAAATCAAACTTAGAAAAGTTGATTAATCTTTTCTCAAATTATTATTAATAAAAAGTAAATAAGCTTAAATCAAGTTACATTTAAATCATTTTTTTCAAGCAAAAACTATAGGGAGCCTTAATATTTTCAAAAATATTTACTATTTATTTTAGTGGGGGATTTAAATTTTTTTTAAGTAAAGTTTTAATTTTAACATGTGTAAATGGATTTCATTTTGAAAGAGTAGAAGCAAGATGCATTGATATGTAGATATCCCCAAAATATGAGATCAATAATAGACATGCACACTTGAATATTTGAATAAATATTAAAATTTATGTCACATAATTGTATTTAATATTCTCCTCTTTTTAAAATATTAATTTGTTTTAATTTTTTTTTCTTTTTATAAAGAAGATTAGAAATTTTAAAAATACATACATATACAGTGTTTAGCAGAGTTAAAAAGTAATAAACCTAATCTGCAATAAGAATTATCATTTTTACTTTTTAAACCTGAGAATTTCAAATTCAACCTAATGCATTATAATTTTAAAATAGCTTT
>OZ010610.1:60945471-61250471 GCA_963932145.1 Acanthosepion lycidas | reverse complement strand
AACATTGGAAAGACATTTTGCTATGCGAGTCCTCTTTGGTACGTTAAAAATAATTTCCTCATCTGTCTCACCTTCAGTCCAGAAACAATCTGTATGGAGAATAATGTGTCTTGTTTTTGATGATCCAAAAATTTGTGGATACTTTGGATATTAATATAATTTTCAAGGTATGATATATTTGATTTTGTAATTAAGTTCCAGTAAGGTCCAGTTATTTTGAAATAAATCTGTTCAAAACATTGCAGTATCATGGCAATAACTTCTTACATCAAATCTGCTTTAACTTAAGGTTTGGATTTGGTGCCATTTCCACAACTTCAATAAAGCGATTTTGATGAAGAAAAACTTCAGCTGATGTCTGAAAAAATTTGTTGAACCTATTGTCTCTATAGTTTCCGATTACAGATTTTATAGAATTTTCCTGACACAAGCCTTCCCATGAATCTTTTTGAATCCATAATGATCTCCGGCTGGGCCCAAACACTTCAGATGTGGTCCTTAAAACTCTAATAGAGTTCCTGGAGATTTCCACAAGTTGAAAATTGGAAGAGTCTAGCCCTAGTTAACCATGCTTGTTCACAAGTGTCTTCTCATGCAACTGAATGTCTTTTATATGTGTGTATATAGAATCCTAAAAGTACTTATGCCATGCAGTGGAAATTCGGGATAGGACTTTGATCCATATTTTCATCCACACCTTTTGGCATCTCTTCTCTCCATTCTGATAGAAGTTGGCTTGCTTTCTTATCACTCATACAAAATGGTAATTTTTTTTTTTTTTTTTTTTTTTTAATATTGATTTACATATTCCTGTGAATTCGTGGTCTTGTCTGTACTATATGTATTAACAAGTTCTGTTAGGTGGTCTTTTGTAACATTGTGAGTTTCACTTGCTGTTCCTCTCTGGAAATCCTATCAAACCCTAAATTGATTATTTTCCAGAGGGCAGTGCCATTGAGGTGTCAACAATCTTTTGTTTGTGTCTTGTGGTACCGTCTCTGTTTAATCCCCAATGTCTTGATTCAGCAATTTCATTAGATATAAACCTTTAGGCAAGAAAATGGCCCTCGTACAATTGTCTGGACAGTCGTACTGCTTGGTAGATATCTTGTTTTAAGTTCTTTGGCAAAGAGATACCTTGATTTTGGTTGACAATGAAATACAACTTATATTTTTTTTAATCTTGGTTTGACCTTAAAATTTGCATTTTACATTATTAGATTATGGAAAATTGTTAATAATGTTATTCAAAAATGTTTCTCTTAACTTTTAAACTTTCTATTTATAATTAAATCTATAGTTTTACTTAATAACAGTGTCACATTGGCTTTCCAAACTTAAATTTATAAGATTGATTTTTTATTTTTTAAAATAATGAAAGAGGAAAAAGTTTGTTTTTTTTTCTTTTCTTTTTTTTTTTTTATAAATATTTTCAATACACAAGTACCTATTTTTAGAAACTAAGAAAAGCCACAAAATTTTAAAAAAGACTAATTTTTCTGTAAACTTGTAGTTTTTCCTTGTAAGTTTTTTAATTGTTTAAATTCTCCAATGACTTTTTAAATAGTTTTTGTGTGGAAATTTCATTTTTACAAAAATTTCAAAAGTAATTTTGTTAATTACTGAATCCTAACTTAGGAAAATTTCCTTAAAATCTGATAATTATCCGATTTGATTTTTTTTTTTTTTTTTTTGGTTTGTTGTGAAATTCTGAAAAATTCTTGTGCAAAAAAAAAAAAAAAAATTTAATGTTAAATAAATGTTTTCCATGTAAGTACCTACAATTTTTTTATTTTTTTCCCCTCTAAATATTTATAAAAATAGAAAAATACTTTTTATATAATTTAAAAAAAAAAATCCCCCCCACCATTCCTTAACAAGTTTAATGCAGAAAATTTATGGTTAAAAGGTTTTTTTTTTTTTTTTTCCGTTGCATAACAGTAGGCATCTATTATTTACTGTCAATGTATGTGGATTTTTTTATTTTTTTTTTATGGTAACAGCAAAAAAAAAAAAAAGTAGGTGGGGTAAATAAACTAGCAAATAGATAACTTTCTTTATTTTACTTTATTTCATTTTGATTGTTTTATGTTTTAATTCATAAAAATTTCGAAGCTGTTTTTCAAAATTTATTTCTGGAGTACTAAACGTGTAGTTGCAAGCAAAAGATATAAATTTAAATTACTTTCATTTAAATTGCATCAAAGTGCATTTATTATAACGATATAATATGAATAAGTTAAAGAATTGCTCCAACAGTTCAGTCCATCCACAATACCACTATTAATTTTTACTATTGAATATGGAACCTCATTTAATGAAATACTATTTTTCAAAGTAAGTTATACAAAGTTCTTTTTAAAATTAAAAATTATTTTGAATAATTTAATATTTTTAACACAAAATTGTGGTTAAATATTTATGCTAAAAGTGTGGAAAAGAGAAACTAAATGAGAAAGCTGCTAGAATGACCACGGGCATGTGCTGACATTTTTGTTTACATTTTAACAGCTTGAATTTTCAATTTGTTTTATTCCAAAATTGAAACTTTAACAAAAAAGCTTGACATTAAATACTATCAAAATTTTACAAATTATATATCAAAATAATTCTATCTTAGTGTGATATTGCTGTTTTGAAAAAAATTCCTATTTCCTATTTTTGTCTGTTCAAAGCAAATTACCATTTGAACTTGCTATAAAAAAAAAAAAAAAATTAAAAGATCAATGGATAAAAGCACATAAAAATTATATATTTGGAAAGATTTTTTCTTTCCAACCATATAAATTTTTTAAGATTGAATGAGAAATTGCGAGTTGAACAGATTAGGGTGCAAATTTGTCAAATGTCGCATTATAATGGTTGATGGACAGGGAGTGCTAATATCGAATCCGATGACACCACAAAGGCCATAAAAAATCCTCATTTTTGCTTTCAGTTGGAACCAAAATTTTGATTATAACACTGGATGGAGATGTAATATCAATGTATAACAGCCTTGTTGCTTGTAAATAAAGGTTCTTCCTCTTCACAAATGCTACAGTTGTTTGAAAACTCAGATTCATTGAGTGCCTTTTCTTCCTTCCTTTGTTTCTTTAGAGGTGGATATGTAGGTTCAGTAAAAGTTGTATCAATTTAGTACCGGTTCCTTTTATGACTTTATCAAGATATATTGCAAGGAATTTGAGGTTTTCTTCGGCCTGCTTCTTCCACTGAAAAAACTACTTTTCAATGCCTGGAGTTCATCCACTGATTAGAAGATTAAATGTAAATTATATTATTTGCCAGGGTAGGGGTCTCTGGTGTAGAAAGCACTAATAAAAACAGGAAGAAAAAAAAAATTCTTTCTTTTACTATCTTGTTTTGGAGGTCATGTAGTTTTCCTTCTGTGTCTACCATTAGCACACTGTCATCTGTGCAATTTTGTATTATTGCACCCACCAATAATACTGTAACATGATTTTTATTCTTGGGTAGCAACTGTTCATTCCTATTTCCCATTTCTGGTGAATGTGAACATTCTCATTTTTCGCAAAGTAGTAGCAATGTCCATTGCTTGTAAAAATGTCACTAAAGTGGCATTTTTTTTGAGTCCATTATCAATGTTTGTTTGTGCAATGTGTTTTTATAATTTTTTTTATTGGTGAGATTTAGAGAGAAAAAAAAAATCGTAAAACCATTTTTATTTTATTTTACTTAAAGGGTACTAGTATGTTTAACTTGATTCCAAAGACCACAGTGGTGGGAATTTGGTCAAATTTTGTCTTTGAAAATCAAAGAATGCCATTTATGTTTGGGTTTGGTTGGTCAAATACTTTGGCCATAATCAGTTATCAAAGGTCGACAACTGTAGATCAGTATATTTTCAGCTTCAAATGCTTATATTTCAAAAAGTTATGGATTTTGATAATTTAAAAACCAAGTCTTTGATCAATTTATATTTTATGAACATCCTATTTTTCATAGAAAAATCTAAATTTTTGTGCGTGTGTGTGTGTGTGCATTACTAAAAGTAGAAGCAAAAAAAAACTGGATTCAAAAGTAGCATTTATTCTAGAATTACACAAGAGACCACAAAAAAGTAGTTTTTTGTGAGTTATGCTTATACTGTAAATTACTTTCATAAATCGGACTCCAAATAGTCCTCTATCATGTTTTTGTTATATAATACTTGGTAGCAGTATTCAAATTCCAGTATATCCTGGTGGAAGTGCTTGCCTTGCTCCTCTGAATATATCTCCACATTCTTGAATTTGTCAAGATGATCATAGTTCTTAACCAGGGTGTCAACAAGCTCCACATAGTTGTCAGCCTTGATTCCTCAAGGAGCCCCAACCCACTGTGACATAGCTGTTCTGTGCTGTCCTAGTGAGGTTCTTGGTGAATTCCTTGCACCCTACTATCTTCTTTATTTGTGGTCTGACCAAGATACCAACTTTGCTGCACACTACTTAGGGAAGAAGTTTTGAAGGCTGTATCTCGGGCTGTGACAAATTGTTTCATATGGCCCAATTTTAAGTGCAGTGGAGGAAACAATACTTTCTGGGAGTCCAACAGTGGCTCTGATTTGATGTCATTCCTCCCTGACACTGTCTGCTGTGGCAGGTCTTGCTTGTGGTAGTGTACCATGTTGTCCCAAAGGCAAAGATAACACGGAAACTTGATAAAGCTACCTTGGAGACCCATCAGGAAGGCCACTATTTTGAAGTCTCTGATAGCCACTCAACTGTACTCTCATCCTGGGTAAGACAAAAAGGTTTTGAGGAGCGTGGAACCACCTCTTAATTGCTGGTGTTCTCAAGTCCACCCTAACCTGGGGTGGTATACACCTGGTAGGGTCCCAGCTATGGGTAAATAGTTAACCTCCGAACTGGGGTTGAAGCCCTATGAAAGTGTGAAAATAGGTTTTAATACCAGCAATATGTTTTTTTTTTTTTTTTTTTTTTTTTTTAAATTTATTACCAGCAATAAAAATCTTGTCAGCATTAAAGAACCCATTCAGATTGATATGCCGTAAAACAAACCAAACCAATTACTCTCCAAGGCATCTAGCAAGATCTTGACACTGCTGTATTCCTCTTTGAACTTCACATTGAGTACAAAGGAAGAGATGCATATATATTTATGAAGCAGCATGGCTTTGAGGTTTCTGTATGAGCTACGTCCTGGGTATGACGGTAAACTGCGTCCGCGTCCTGGGTATGACGGTAAACTGCATTTTTTTTTTTTTTTTTTTTTTTTTTTTTTTTTTTTTTTTTTTTTTTTGAAACAATGTTGCCAGCTATACGTTGTTTTTTCTATACAAAATAGGCATTTAAAATTCATATAAACTGGATTTGGCATTAAATAACCCACAGTGGTTGATATGCCATAAAACCCAAACAAACTGTATGAGCTGTTGATGAAGGGGCACCACTTGCTGGGGTTATAGGCAATTCTGATTTCTTATTGCAAACTGGTCACATTGTGGCAGAAGTAAAACCCCTCTTGATAGGTGAGAAAGCTTGAAAAACACTTGACACTTTCTCTGACCCACAACTTGTGCACTTTCAAATTTTACTGCTTTAGTCTGTCAAAAGATCAGGTCATTGAATCTTTTTGGTTGGGATAGTATGGGTTTATTTCCTCACCTGCGCCTCTGTAATCTGAATCAATGATTTCATCCTCTTTTGAATTGCTATTCTCTTCTGAAGACAGCTACTCTCTATTTGGAGGAGTGAGTATAGGGAGCTCAGGTAGTGTGGCATTGGGGTGATTGATGACAGTCTAGATATATGATAGCTGGTGTATTCTTTGCCAGCTTGATGAGCCACCATGCAGAAGAAGCAATTGCTTGAATGGTCAGTTGGTTCCCTCCATATTCGTGGGATTGATAATTGCATGGCTCTATATTCCCCTCTACCATTCTGGAAAAAAGAGCAAAATTAACTAGTGTTAAATTCGGTGGAGGAAGGGTCATGGTTTGGGGGATGATATTTGGAGATGGTGTGGGCCCTTTGGTGTGATTATATGGAAAGGTAAATGCAGGAGTTTATAAACAATTTGTAAAAGATCATGTCTTGCCTGTGCTGAGAAATTCAACTAAGTGACTACCCATATTCATGCAGGACAATGCCCCATGTCACAAGGCTAAGGTGGTCATGAACTTCCTCAAGGCTGAAAAGGTTATTGTTATGGATTGGCCTGCTGAAAGCCCAGATCTCAATCCTATTGAAAATGTGTGGAATATTCTAGGAGAACGTTTGAAAGCCAGAAATCCTAAAACAACTGAGCAATTATGGAATGTCCTTCAGGAAGAATGTAATAAGATCACCCAGCAAGAAATGTAAAATTTAATTTCCTCATGCAGTCGAAGATGTCAAGGTGTGATTGAAAGCTAAAGGGCTTCACACTAAATATTAAATAATTTGATTTTGTTATTTTTTTCAACCGTACTGATCAATTTGGCCGCCATGGGTTTTGCAGTAAATCATCCATAACTTTTATATTATCCTCTTGAATTACACCAAAATCTCAGACAATAACAATTAATATCGCAGTTATTGTCTGTGAAAATTACAGAATATAAAACAACTTTGATAAAAACTTATACCTACTTTTCTGACGAAAACAATGCCGTTCTAAACATTTTGGCTGCAACTGTGTGTGTGAGATAGATATATATATATATACACACACACATACATGTGCACACACAATATACGTATACCAACATATTTACATCAATAGGAGGATTATCAGGTAATAAAAGTAATAACCTATAAAACTTACAGTAACATAGCCTTATTGTTGAAAGTATTGCAACCCTATAGTAAGTTATTTATAGCTGTGTTTACAGTTAACAGTGAGTTCATTTAATTTAAGAGATGGGTTTTGTTTTTAAATCTAATTATTTAAAATTTTTCATTAAGACATAGATAACAAGGGGCATATAGGGAATTAAATGTTTGTGCTCTTTTAAATAATTTCCATTTAACAGTAGGTGTCTCATTTTTCTCCTTTAAACTCCAAAAATACACCAATGTTCTTTTGAATTAATTCATAGTGCTTCCAATGTAAAATTTTTTAATATTTGGATTTTCTAGTGTAGAGATTGTACTAAGATGAACTAGTGAAACAATTATTCTGTAATGGACAATTATTTGGATTCCTACACTTGCACAAGTTGTTATTCATGTCATTATACTTAGTTGTACTTGTTGCAACCTGGTGAGTAGTGAAGTTTTTTGAGTCCCTATACTTGAAGAAGACTGTTATGTTTCTTAATTATTTTCTCTGTTATCCGCACAACTATAGTTTAATTTAAGGGTATTATGATTGAAGATTTTACTGAGTGGGTAAGCTTCGGGGTCAGGCAAATGTTTCTTGATAAGGTTTAGAAGTTTCTGTCTGTCTGTGTGTGTGTGTGTGTGTCATATATATATATATATATATATATATATGAGAGAGAATGTGTGTTTGTTTTTGTTTTTTAAAGAAAATCTAAAACTTTTACACTTAGAACGTTTTACTTGTTCGGATAGTGTAAATATTATCTTCTAGAGTTCTTTTGCAAAGTGAACTGAGGTACCTAGGGTTTGTCTTGATCCTTGACAAGCATGCCAAAGTATGACTTGTAATCTTCACATATTTTGCCAGATATTGCCACAATAAGTCAAAATCACTGAATCTGTGAAGGTCTCCAGCTCTTAGAGTAGCCTGTACAAATAAGAAAGAGGCAAATTTTTTACCATTTTTTTTTTTTTTTTTTTTTTTTTCCTTTAAAACTTTAACTGATTTTATTAGTTCACTTTACTAAAAAACAAACAAAAAAAAAAACATATTTCTCTGAAATGAACAAAAATATACTCATAAATGTTTGTCACTTTTGTGTAGCTTTTCTTATTTGCTAATGAATTATTAAAGACTTTATCTACTGTTTCTCCTGAGATTTTTACTTGTTCAGTAATTTTTATGCTGGACATTCCTGCAGTATAGGAAAATGCCTGTTTAAAAAGAAAAAAAAAAAGTAATTTTTCTTTTGAGGTTGAATAATTCAATAAGGCCAGAAAAAAAAAATTAATATTTAAACTGAAAGAAATTTCTTAAAACTGGTGATCCTTTTGTAATTCAAAATCTTTATTTTATTCCATTTCTTAGAAAGAAAAAATATTTTAATCTTTCAAGAATATAAGTAGGTAAAAAAAAAAAAAAAAATTAATCATTGATAGTTAACTTGATTACAGTTCTTTTGAAAAGGAGTCTCTGAAATAAATTTTTGATGATTTGGTCAACTTACATGCAAGTAAACATTCTAAATTTTCAGGAATGGAGGTTGACTTGAACAAAATTTGAATAACTCTGTCTCCAGTTCTTAAGGTTTTTGTTTTCAAAGAAACAAAGATAAAAAGATATTTAATCTTTGTTTCAAGAGATTAATGTATTATTTATCTATTTCAAGATTTGAACTCTGATCTCTCACATCTTGTGTATGTATATATTAGATTAACTTTTAATCAAATTTTATTCCTCTTGGTTATTTTAATTGGAGAATTCAAGTTTTAAATATGTCATCACACAAATACTCATATGTGGAGTGCTTCTGCAATGTTCCATGTCATGTGACCTGGATTATTTATAATCCATTTTTCAATTAGGTCATCAACAGCAAGCCTGCTGGAATGTTCTGTCATGCAGATCAAAATTTACATTTTTGAACCTAGCAAATCCCTTTATGAATAATACTGAGAGTTATGGCATCATCTCTATAAATGGCATGCATCATTTTTGCTGTTTGTACAGGTCCTCCTCTCCCTTTCTAGAACTAAGGACATCAATGTCAAAAATGCTTTATTTTCCTCTATTTTCACTTTTAATTTAAAAAAAAAAGCATCTTTTAATTCACAATCTGCCCATGAATCATACAGGAATATGTATATCATAAATTTCAATCACATATATAATAAAATCAGATTCAAACACTATCTGTTGAAAAATGTTCCAGTCATTTTGTTTCAGCCTAATATTATATAGACTTACTGGTACACAGTATGTGAAACTTTAATTACATTGAATCTTTTTTATGAATATTTTATGGCAAAAAATTCTATGTTTAATTAAATCTTTATTTTTCTTGTAGCTCAAGTTGGATATGTACAAGGTGAAGCTGGCTGAAGGTGCTGTTCTAGAAAAAGATCAGTTGGTAAGAAAAAAATCACTTGTGTAATTTTTGTTTTCTTCTTTGCTGTCATTTCATATAACAAAATTGCTTGTTTAAATTTTTAATGGGAGATAAATATAAAAAATTGTGTTGACTTCTATGTAGGTACTAGTGTATGCTTTTAAAGATAGTGACAAGTGTTGAGATACCAAAATTTGCAATGTTAATTTTATGATAATCTTGGTACCATTTGAGAGAGGTGATTTGAAGAAAATCTTGGCATAAAAATTATGTACAGAACTGGTAATTTATCTTTGAATTTTTGCAGAAATATTGTAGGTGATCATTTATTTGAAAAAACAGTTAAGATAGCTTAAAAATCCTCTGTTAATTTCAGAAGCAAAAAAAAAAAAATGATCAAACGCTTGCTTTGTGTGAATCCTTTAACTATTTATTTAATTCTTATGATTGATTTGGATTTAGCTGGACTTAAAAATTTCATTCCTTTTTTTTATATATATATATATATATATATATATATATATATATATATATATATATATATATTGGCTGTACTTCAATTATAAAAATTGATTTAAAGTATCAAGCTCTGTTTCATCTTAAGTGAAATTTTGGTAAACAGAAATTTTGCTTGAAGATGGAACAGAGCTTGATACTTTAAATCAATTTAATTTTTATAATTAAATAGAAGTTTTCAGAAATATAAAACATTTGAACAGTTCTTACACACCCTTTGTCCAGAAAAGAAAGCTCTTGTTTGAACACAAGAAAAATTAAATAAAAAGCTTAACCATAGTACCTTGTCTGTTGTTTTTAATGAAACATGCATAAAGGAAGGATTGCTGCCTAAATATACAACTATCAAATTACACGACCTAGCAGCCAACAAGGAAAATGACACCACTACATTCAGGAAAAACCTCATCTTATGACAAATAAAATCAGCTCAAAATGACATCCGACATTTAAACAATGAAAATACACAAACATAACACTACACTAAAAAAACACCTTGACCAAACTGGAATATAATGAAGCATTGTACCACCTCAACCTTAGCATCAGTGAGCACCAACTTACACACAGACAAATAATTACTAAAAAGCTTTGTAAATTATACCAAGGAAACATTTTACTACCCAACAGTGAAGACATATATAAATTTATCCAACCATAAATTAACAGATGATCAAAAAGAATTTCTAAATTTAGGGCCAAACTGTCACATCCAACCTATGTTTGACCTTATCATTAAGACAACTGAAATTGAAATTCTATACCAATCACTATCCCAACTTGCTACGCGTGGAGACATAGCAGTTCACCCAGACCTGAGAGACCTACTCAAATCGAAGGCTTGAAGAACCGATCACCTGGAAACAACCACAGTAATATCTTAACACCAAAACTAAAGGCCGTGAAAGAGTTAAAAAAAAAACAAAAAAAAAACAACCCTGACATTGTCATGAGACGAGCTGATAAAGCTAACACGTATGTCATACTGGATAAAGCCGATTACCACCAAAAATTTAAAAATATTGTCAATGATAGAACTAACTTCACCAAACTGAAAAGAAATCCCACTGAGACTTTAAAAAGGTCTGTCAACAAACTAATAACAGCTCACAACGCGGAAGTTGGTTCCCTGAAAATTCAAAAAAAATAACTGGGATGTTTATATGGAAATATAAAAACCCATAAACCAGGATACCCGCTACGACCAATTATTTCCCAGATACCAACACCTATCTACGAACTATCATAATTCTTAAATGACATCATCACTCCATACCTACCTACCAATTATAGCATCACATCCACCCACAAATTCCTGCAAATCTTAAAAACTACAAAAAAACAAAACAAGGTATAATAGTCACTTGACGTTGAAAGCTTATTTACAAACGTCCCTGTCGACCAAACTATTGACATTATCCTCAATTCTGTATATACTAACAATTCCATCCCCCCACCATCCATCCATCCTAAAAAAAATTACTACATGCATGCACAACCAAAGTTCCATTCTATGACCATAATGGCAATATTTACACCCAAACTAATGGTGTTAGTATGGGAAATCCACTCCATGCCTTTCCAACTATTACATTTCCTACATAGAAAATACGATATTTACACAGGTCTGCAAGCCAAAAATATATGTTTGCTACGTAGACGATATTTTTATTTTAGCTAATAACATTAAAGAAATAGACACATAAGACCTCATTTGAGAAGAACTCCGTCCTTAACTTTACCTGTGAACTTAGCCAAAAAGCAAACTTCCATTCTTAGATGTCCTCGTTGAATACAGTAATAACACTTTCATTACATCATTATACAAAAAACTCGTGCCACCTTAACTTCAAAAGTGAATGTCCACTTAGGTACAAAATAGCAGTAATAAAAAAACTTTCTAAATGGAGCACACCGGAATTCATCCTCTCGACTACTCTTCCTCAAAGAACTTAATAATGTTAAACAAACACTAATCAACAATGGCTTCCCTAACCACCTGATAGACCACCAAATTAGACTATTTCTCCCCAAAGCAAGTAATAACGATAGTGAACACAGCCAAAAATCACATACACATTTATTACAAAAACCAAATCCGTATTAATTACAAACAAGATGAATCTTCTCTAAGGCATATTATAAAGAAATATACTGCTCCAATTGACAATATTTTTTATTTCATTAAAAATTTCAATCACGTGTCCGATGGACCCGCTTGGTAATAGAAGTCACCCACCGAAATTTTATTTTTTCTAAATTTGTTTCCTTTATGTAGATGAAGAAACAATGAAAGTCACAAAAAATAATTTGGATACAGTAACTACAAGGGTGAAAAAAAAAATTAGTTTTAAAAAAAAAAATATGGGTTTCTATCTGATTACTTAGCTAATTCTTGATCAGTGATAACAATGGTATATTCCAATTACTGTAATTTTCGTTTTTTTGCTCTTTAGATAGCAATTGTGTGCTCTATTTCTCGTACTGATTTCCCTACTCTTGATTGATGTTAACTTACAGAAATACCTTAATCCTTTAGCATTCAAGCCGCCCTGTAAATATCGTCTCCATGTTCAACCCGCCTCCATGTATTCTCTGCCATAATATATAGGAACATCATCGTAAATAACGCAGGGAGTCACACAAACCGTGAGACTTTGGGAGCCAATATTTATGGGGCTAGTTTGAGTATGTTGAATGCTAAAGCAGGGCTCTACGTTGCAAGTGTTTTTTTTTTTTTTTTTTTTTTTCCAAGTGGCGACTAGAAATAATAAAACGCTTATCTTTTGGCGACTGTTTTTTTTTTTCACCGACAATCTTCCAAAGCTCATTACCGAGTGAAAAATGTCTGTTCAACCATTTATTTTTTTATTTTTTTATTTTTTTTTCAATAAAACGAGCAAAGTCAAATTATTTAAACAATAAAAGGTTTAATAGAACAATATACAAGATATTAATTGGCATTTTGACGACAACAGCACACATTTTATTCGCAGTTTCATGTTTCATTCATCTTTCTGAGCATGCGCAAAGATTTAAAGAAACATGGCAATGAAGAAAACAATACTAAAGCCGATATCGGCTTTCTTTGCAAAATCAAACAAAGTAGAAGTGCTGAATGAAACTGAAACTCAAAAGAATGCCCCGAATGATAAACAAAGTAATGATGACACACAAAATGAAAGTAAGCCATCCATTGTACGAGAATTCCGACAAGTTTGGTTGTCAACTTTTGCCTGGCTTTGTTACGATAGAGAAAAAAATGCAATGTATTGTGATTTTTGTCGTAGGGCTGGAAAAACTGATTTTGTAGATGGTAGTACTAAATTTAAACGTGAAAATGTCCTTGCCCATAGTAAAAGTCTTAGACACGGTAAGTGCCGCGACTTTATCATTAATAAAACAAGCAAACACTCAATTGAAAAGTCTCACATTGCCAGGAAATTTCTCGATGCAGAAATCAAATCAAACGAAAAGGATTTGACGGATTTGAAAATTAAATTTAATACAGTTTATTGTATAGGAAAGGAAGAAATGGCCTTTACAAAACTCAAGCCCCTACTCTTACTTCAATACAAAAATGGGCTACCTGTGACACCTGCATACAGTAACGATGTTAGGTGTGGTGAAATGTCTACTATTGCAAGCATGATCAGAGATGAGACATTGGAATCTATCAGTGACTCTCATGTGTCAGTTATGATTGAAGGTGCCACTGACAGCTCTGTGTCAGAAAATGAAGCAGTTTATGTGAGAACAGTGTTGAATGGCAAAGCAGAAAATAAACTTGTTGAAGTTATTGCCATTGAATATGGCCATACTACTAAATCTGCTCTTTCAAAAGTGGGGATCAGTGATGATGAAATGTCGTCGAGAATTGTTGGGTTTTGTGCAGATGGGGCAAATGTGAATACAGGACAGAGGAATGGGGTTGTGCCACTGTTAAGGCAGGAAGTTCCCCATCTCATAGACTTTCACTGTATGGCACATAGGCTTGAATGAGCCCTATTGAAACTACAAAAACATACTCCTATTATGCAGTCTGTCAATGACTGTCTACATTTGATATAGATGACTTACCATTTCAGTCCAAAGAGCAAGAGAGAACTCAAAATCATCGGAGAAGAACTTGAAGCAAGAATCTACTCACCAGTGCCAGTGAAAGGTACCAGATGGATTCCCCATGTAGACAGGGCAATGAGTCTTTCTCCAACGAAAGAAAGATGGTTATTTGGCTGAGGATCATGGTCACTACGCAGCAGTCTACACTCATATGGAAAATCTTGCAGCAACATCATCAAATGCAGGCATTGCTGGTAGAGCTAAGAAAATAAACAAGCAATTGAAGGATCTTGTATTCACTGCATTTTGCCATTTCGTATCCGATCTATTTGGTGATTTAGCTTTGCTCAGTCTAAAACTACAGACAAACAATCTGATTCTTCCTGTAGCAGTTGCATCAATTAAGGATTGTATGGAAACTGTTTCAAGTATGAAGGAGGAATACATTCCTGGGGGGATGTATGAAAAGTTTATCCTGTGTATTGAAGAACAACAGTCTGAAAATTTGCAGGGTAATCCCAAATTTCAAGGAGTTGAAATGACCAGGTGTCCTGTTTATGAGGCCAAAGAAAAACTAAAAGAAGCATGTTGAGTCTAAAGTTGACATTACAATCAAAGAACTAGTCAAGGTTTCAAAATCTGTTGGGAACAAATACAAGTGTAGATGCTCAAGGTGTGGTGAAAAGTTTCATTAAGGTGTTCAATCATGACACATGGCCAGAATGCAAAAGGGAACTTGTCCATTTTGGAAATCATGAAATAGACATTATTTGTGACTGGTTTGGAAAACCTCTTGTGGCTGCAGGATGCAATATGGAAGTTGTTCAGAGGGAATGGAGACACATGAAATTCTTTGTTGCAAATACTTTCAGGGACAAGTCTTATTCTGATCTGTGGCAAATCCTCAAGGACCCATACAAGACTGACTTCTGCAATGTACTTCATCTTGTGAGAATAATGCTCACTCTTCCAATCAGCTCCGCAGAGTGTGAGAGAGCCTTTTCTGCACAGAAAAGAATAATGAGCGACATACGGAGCAGCTTGTCTGTACAGATACTGTGAGACTTAATCTTGCTTCCTTCTGAAGGTCCAGATCTGGCTGAATTCAACCCAGAGAAATCCATTGACAAGTGGGTGGCAAACAGCAGGAGAAGGATTGCTGGGGGGCCAGGACAGTGTGACTGGCTAGCTAACATTGTGTCTGTTGATCGAAAGTGTAAGGACAATGCAGTACTGTTTGAAAACAAAAAGATTTAGTCACAAGCTATTGATTTGACAATTCAAATTGAGCAAGTGTTAAGTGTGAATAAAATGGAATAAAAAGGTAAATGCAATTCAATATTGGGCAAATGGAGTTATAAATTTTAAAAGATAAAATTTCAGTTTGAAACAGAAATAAGTTCATTGTCAGTAACACAAAGACACAGTATGTGTTTGCCAGACAATCTGGACATTTCATTTTCCAGTCCCACTTTAAGATCTTAGATCAGCATTACTATAGTTAATATAGTTAATATTTCTGAGTGACATTTACCAACCTGATAGGGAAATTGAAAATAAGGTAAAAACCTCTTGTTAAGAGTGTTACAATGACTGCAAATCATGACTGAATATTTCTAAATAACAACTTTGTTGAAGTGAATGTAATGTTTTTATGAGGTGGTTGTTGTTTCAAGTTTAATAATATTGAAACTGATGCGATCTTCAAACTTGCATTTGTCAGTTGACTGAATTATCCTGAGTGATATTTGCCAGGTAGCTGTAAACAGTTCTACAGTTTCTAGACTCAGTATAATGTATTTATGATCTTTTTGTTTGTGGTTGTTGAGTAATATTGAAACTGATGAAATCTTGAAGACTTCAAATTTGCATTTAAATTTTGTCAGTAAGTTTACTGAATATTTCTAAATGACGCCTTTCAAAGTTTGTCAGGTAACAATTGAAGTGAATGTAATGTCTTTATGAGGTGGTTGTTTCAAGTTTAATAACTAATATTGAAACTGATGATCTTCAAACATGTATTTGTCAGTTGGCTGAATTATTCTAAGTGATATTTGCCAGGTAACATGTAATTCATTACATGAATGTAATTGTTCTTGAAATTTCTAAATTTCCTCCCATAAATTTCGTCTATATTGTCTTAGAGAATTAGAAAATAAAACAAAACTTCACCTGGAATTGTTTTATTCATAACATTAGGCGCAATATAAAATAAGGTAAAAATTCTGATTGTGGTTTCAGACTTCCCACATATAAGAAATACCTAAATCATAACAAACTATGTCTAATGATGCTACAATTGTTAAGAGTTAACAGGAACAAATAATTACTTTGGAGATGTAATTAAGATTTAAACTTTGTAAAAGTTAGAGCAAAGAGCACTTGACTTTAATGTTGGTATTTTCAATAATCCACTGAAAAAGACAGCATAGCATGATGAAAAAAAAAGTCCCCCAAACTTAATAAAACCAATGTTTCATTGTGAAAAAGTTTATTAATAAGAGGAAAGACCGAAGTATATGTTAATTATTTAAAAAAATTTTTTAATCCATTCAAAATTTTGTTTTAAAATCTTTTTTCTTTAGTGCTTTTTCCAATTGAAAAACACATTAATTTGGAAATTCTTGCAAAAATCAAATAACTGTCAGCTTTTAATGAAACTTATTACAAAATGAATGAAATTTATTTTAGAAACATGTTTGTTTTTTTTTTTTTTTTTTTTTTGTTTTTTGTTAAATAAACCAAGAAGCCAAAAACTTTAGCTCTGAATTGTAAAATGCAAAACCTAATAAAACTAAGACCTTTAATTAGAAAAGCTTTCAATGGCTTTTATGAATATGTTAAGTTCATTATTGTCCAGAGCCAAAATATTTTTCTGATGAATAATTAATTTTTACAATTTTTTTTTTTTTTTTTTTTTTTTTTTTTTTTGTAATTTTAAATACAAAATGTGACAGTTAAATATTTTAAAATAAAGTTTGAATATCTCTGGAAATGCTCTTACTAAAGAACTATTTCTACATATCTTGAATTTGAAAGCTTGTTACAATCTGCGAAGTATTTGTATTTTTAAATATGCCAAAAAAATGTATTAAAATAGTTTTCAGAAAAAATTGTCAAGTTTGGGGGTCCCTTTTTTTTTTTTTTCTTCTTTCAGGGCATGCTCTTTTTTTAGCAAAGTATTGAATATACCTACTTTAATGTGTTGACAATATGGACTATTTTAATGAAAGTAAATGTTTCTCATGAGCAAAGTAAAACTGCATTTATATCTGCTTGTTTGCAACAGTCTAAAGAATCAGATTACTTCTCATAAAAGCTATGTTGGAATGAGATCAATGTCCCATGATAATTATTTTTTCTCTGAATACATTAAAAAGTACTATATTTGATAAACATTTCTATATATGTGGGATGCATTTTGTTCTTTGACTTCATCAGACTAAAGTAATATTTTTGTTGATGGGAGGAAGGGGAGAGGAATACAAAACATAAGTCTCAGCTACAACCGTGTACAGACCGGAAACACCGAAATAATAATTACGCAAATTTAACTGAACAATTACAATACTAGTTAGTAGCAAAAACAAATTATGGTATAAATTACTAGAATAACCAAACTTCATAGTCTACCTAAAACTCACATAGCAGGCATTCCAATGCACCCCATTATATTAGGTATTCATAGTGCTCCCCACAAACTGGCAACAGCTATTAGGTTGGTGCAAAAATAATGTCGTTTTCTCACAGTCAAAAACGACATTATTTTTGCACCAACCTAATATAACAAAAAATGTTAACACCTCTCCTTAAAACAATCGGTCCATCACATTAAAAATTCAGGCAATCTGGTCAAAAAATCTAAAGGGAATAAATATGATCTCCAAACTTGTGGCTAGTTTAGATGTTAAAATCCCTTTTATACCAACATTCCTGTTAATACAGAATAAACTTAAAAAAAATCTAGCACAATTAAAAATACATCTCTTCCCCACCAATCAATGTTATTTCACCTTTTAACAATAATTTTTAAAAACAAAAATTTGATTACCAATGGGTGTATCTTTGTGTGGTATTTAGCATGTCTTTTCTTTAATCTGGTCCTTTCAAGTGTATATAGCCTAAACAATCAACATTTCTGATATATTGATGATACTCTATTAATATATCCCCTCAAACTACCTGACTGTAGATAAACTAAACAAAGACTAACATGATAAAATTTACTTATGAAACAAAGGATATATTATCATTCCTGGATATTATGTTACATTATACTGATAATGGCCTAAAACAGTTAATGGCAATTAGACTAATAAAAATGAGCTCGTAAACTTCTATTTTCACCATAACACAATAAAATCTGAAATAATTATCAAATTCTATTTAAGAGCACCCAGAATTTGTAGCCCTCACTCTAAAAAAAATTTGGAGGAATCTGTAACAATTGCCACAAGTAATACACAGGAGAAACCTTGAGGAATTTAAAGAAAAGTATATGAATACAAAAAGGGAGTTTACAAAACAGCACATTTAATACATTAGTTGCTCAGCATAATGTGTTTAATCATAATTTCTATTTTTAAAAAAATACTGCTTTAATTCACGGAAAAAACAATTTACTAAGGTTAAAGTATATAGAAAGTGCTTTTGATTGCTAGATCATCCACAGTAATTTTGCGTCAAGGTTCTTAATATTTCACCTTTCTTGGTAAATCTATTATCACAATGTGGGATAAGTGATAAAAACAAAAGTATAAGAAAACTGAAGGAAATTGGATAGACTACATACTAAACACACCTCATCATTGTCGATAGTTGTAGCTGACACTTTTGTTTTTTTTTTTTTTTGTTTTTTTTTATTTCTCTTCTATTCCCCTTCATACCTTTAGTCTAGAGTCTGAAACTTGTCTACTTTATCATTAATTTGCTTAACATTATTCTGATATATAAAACTTTATATATCACATTCTCCCATAAATTTCTAACATGTTCCCCTTCCTGCTCTTAACAAGGATATCATATGTCCATTATGATGTAACTCCAATGAATATGGATCAGCTGTAAGCTTTTTACTGTATTTTATATTATTTCTATTGTATTAACATTTTCTTATGCCTGATAACATAGGAGCATTAATTATGTTAAGAAAAAATATGTATTTTGTTTTCAGTTTCTATGGAACTTCCTCTAAATCTTTTAGACTTTTTCTTCCAAAATCAAAGCTGCATGATTGATGCAAGTAAGAACTATATTTATTGTCAACATATAACATGCCTAGTAAGTTTACATAATGCATATTCTAAGTACAGTCAAATTTGTTGCCCTCTTGTTACTCTGAAACCCTTCCTCTCTCTGTTATCATTTCATATATGTAGAATGTTTTCTTTTATATAATGATCATTATTGTTGCCAATGTGAGTGACTATACTGCATAAGATTAGTCTTTTTGCTGCATTCATTGAACTTTTTAAAAAAAGTGGTTGCAATCGTATTGAGATTGTGTAGGCATAAATGTTGCAATGGACACTTAATATTGATAGTTGAGTTTGGTAGGTTTCCTTTCAGTTATCCAGAAGTTCTGGGTGGGTGGATATTGACCTGGTGATTGTGTTTAGCATGAGCCACTTCAGGGTGTTGTCAGTGTCCACTTTTTTATATTTGCATACACTCTATCCCTGATATTGAGCACTTTAACTCGGAAATATAGCATACTGTAAAACTATATTTCCTATATAATTTTTTTTTCCTTTACAGGATGCTGTAAACAAGTATAATGATGTGAGTTGCAATCTGGAATTTGCAAAAGAATTGCTTAAGCAGTTCATGGCATTGACTCAAGATGTAAGTTTTTTTTTTTTTTTTTTTTTTTTTTTTTTTGTTAATCTGTTTTATGAATACTGTTCAAATTTGGCTCCATGTGACTTCTGGCTTTTCCCCCAAAAAAATTCAAACTATAGAATAAGGTGAATATAACAGTGTAGTCCAGAAAGATAACTTGTTATATCAAAGTGAATTGATGGCTCTTAAATAATAGCAATTTTAGCCTCCTTAGTATTATGGTTATGACATCTACAACTTGGAACTTGGTTGGAAATCTACAACTTTTACAATGAACTAAAGCATGTGAAATTTTCAGGTGCATTTGGGTGCTTCTGTCTATATAGGATTAAGTGATGGTGGGACAAAATGTGAGTAGTGGGAGGAGGGACTTTTTTTTTTTTTTTTTTTTAAAGGGAACTAAGGAACCATTTTCCAAGGTAAGTTAATTTAAATCAATGGTTACTTTTGGGTTACTATTTAAATCATTCAGTAGAGGGTTAGAATTTCTCTCTCTCATCACCTATAGAATACGGCTCTGTCCATATTTGCTTTTGTTGGGAGCTGTTCTGTTGTAAGCACTGATCATGTTAGCTTAATTTCTATATTAAACTTTAAATTCTTGTTCGTAGGCTGAAAAGCTGATGAAGCGACAGATGAAGAAGGAACGGGCAGAAAGGATATTAAATGAACATAAGCGGCTGAAACAAGTGCTGCTCATACAAAACATGTTCGAAAACTTGGGAATTGAACAAGTGCGGAATGATTTCCGGAATGGATGGCATTCTGCTGTGGTGAGATAAAACTTTATCAGTTTATGAATTGATTGACCATTTGATATCTTTATCCTGATTCTAATATTTGTTTCTGAATAACTTAATAGTTCACTCTAAAATGAAGCAATTTACCTTTATTTTTGGAAGATGCTCTAGTGTGTTTTAAGTTCATATTCCAATTTCATCTGTTATAAAGTAGTCACTCCTAATGAGTACTGTTGTATTGTGATGTTTTTGCTTAAGGTGTAAAAGATAAAAGTACTAACTGAATTCTAAAGATGAAATTTCACTTTTTTTTTTCTTTGTTGAATATAAATCTCAGAACTTGAAACATTTTCTAGACTGGTTTTAAGTCTTGGCTTGGTAACAAAAATCAATAAAAATGATAACCTGTTCTGTGAATATAAATATTCTTGGCATATGTATATCTAATTTTGCCTTAGGTACTCTGGCTAATGTCTTTTCTTTTTAATCTCTTGTAGGTATTGACCGAAGAGAATCTGACACAGTTGGATAATCTGTGCAAGCTGGTCACTCCTGCATCACGAGAAAATGAAAAAGAATTCACATCTGCCTCTGAGCATCTATGCAATTTGTTGGATGCTCGTGAGAAAGCCATACTTGGCACCACTTACAAAGAACTCAAAGAGTTGATAGATTTAATTCTCAACTGTGGGTATTTTGAGAATGCTCCTAGGTATGACAAAACAAATGGTTCGTCTCAAGAAAGTAAGTTATTTCAACTTTTGAATAACTTCATAAAATTGTCTTTTCTCCTCAGTGTACTTATCTTCATTGTTTTTTTTTTTTTTTTTTTTTTTTTTTCATTTATATATATATATATGTGTATATATGAATGGAAATGTATTTTTGTCTATTCAAAATATTAGCTGCATCTTTTGGTAACCAAAATTTCAATATTAATTACCTAAGATTTAAAATCTAGAATTTTTCTTGTAACTAAAACTCCTTCAAAATATGATTAAATGTTTAGTTTGAAGCAACTTTTAACTTCTTTGTAATATTTTTCTTCTCTTAGCATCTATTGCAGACAAAGCAGAAGAAAGCAAACCTAATGAGGAGCCAGTTACAAGTGATGTAAAACCTGCAGAGACCAACCCCATACCTGAAGAACCAGAGTCAGTCAGTGTTGAAATAGAAAAACAGCCAGAGCCTGTCCTCCCAGCTAAGGAAGCTCATGAAGTTAATAATGTGGGGACAGACAATAACATTGATAGCGACTCTTTCTTCAGCACAGGCACCAGCTTTCCACGACAACGTCCTTTTCAAGAAATTGTATCCTCTGTGCAAGGCAGTTTTAACTTCTTGCAGGAGTCTACAATTGATCTGGATTGTTAGTGTTACTATTTTCATTACTAATTTTTAAACAATGTGTCAGATCTCTTTTGACTATGACTGAAATTATGTTTACTATTTAAAATAACTTGATTTGTAATATTTATAAGTTAATATTTACTAGTTATATAATTTGTATGGGAAGCAAATGAATAGTAATCAATGGTAAAATTTCATCCTAATTGCAGGCCACTTCTAATGCACATGCTTTAATTCCAGTTTAATTTAAGAAAACTTATAACAATATTCCATTTATACATTTAAATACTAGTTTTTTTTCCTTATATATTGGATAAATATTTCTCATTTGATTGTGGTTTTTAAAACATTCTGCTATCATAACCTTAATGCATGGTACATTTTTAAATAGATTAGAAATGGTTATCAGCAAATACACATTCATAAGTGGAATTACAGGCTTGTAATGTCATTCTTTGCTACAACTTCATTAGCATTTTGTTTGTATAACACACAAGTTTGAGATTCTGCTTCTAATGCCAGGTAGTTAACTCTTAATATTTTTATGTAAATTTTCATATTAAAACTTAATTTTCAGCTCCTCAGCATTTGGACCCTGCAGTAGTAGCTGCCCACCCAATGCCCACAGTTCGACATCCTCCAACATCAGCAGAAGTCAATGTAAATACACTTGCCCCAGCAGGCTTTGCCAGCACTGGATATGACCAGCCTCCTCCAGTTGCTGCTCCTCAGCCTCCTAAACCACAGCCACCTGTGGTACAAACATCAGCTCCAATGCATTCTGTACCACAGCCTGTGCCACAACCACAGGCTAACATAGCTCCACAGCCATCAGCACAGCCCCAAACTGTGCCAATTGATGTTGCACCTACTGACCAACCACAACCACATGCAGCTGCAATCTTAAATACTCCAGCTGCTGCTGTGGTCAGCCAACAACCACTGGACTATACAAACCAAACATATTCGCAGAATGCCATTCCTCAGAACTTACCAAATGATTCTTTATTTCATTCAGTGGAAGATGGCCCAGCACCACATGCACTGATAGGACAGCCAGTAAATGATACTACAGTATCTCAATTTGAAATTCCAGCCATGGCCATGCCAAACCAATCACAGGTAGGTACACCACCATCACAAGCAATGGTTACATTTTTTAATGTCGAAATAGGATTTAGTGAATGAGTAAATCTCCCATGTATTGAAATATTCCAATATTAATGTGCTCATGTAATCTTATTTGTTACTTTTAATATATTTTTCAGTTAGTGTTAAATTTATTCACATCTGAAAATCTGTAAACCATATTTTTATTGACCTTACAGTAGACTGTTTTTATAAATTGTTTTAAAATAATTGCTTTTCGGCAGCTGTTGATGTTTATCACTTGAACTTTTTTTTCCCTCTTTCTAACTTTTCATTGAAATTTGTCTTTTCCTTTATTTTTCTATAATTATAGCTGCAGTGCAAAACTTTCAAATAGTATCTTGGTCAATGTTTACATTTGCCTTGTCTGAAATATGTATAGTTTTTAGGCTATCCTAAAAGATATTGATAAGTTCCCTGCCCAACTAACTTTCCAAAATTTGACTACATAAGCAAAGTTTTTTTTTTTTTTCTTTTTTCTTTTTTCTCCTCCACTCCTTTAGTGTCAAGGGTAGGCTGACAATTTTTTCAGCACCACCTCACATAAATATCTAAAAATTATACAGTTGATTTTATATTGTTTAACCTGTTATTTCTGTTTGATTTGGCTTGTAAATATTTTATTAGGGGTTTAAAAAAAAAAAACTCTATTTTTAG
Organism: Acanthosepion lycidas; assembly: GCA_963932145.1. NCBI lineage: Eukaryota > Metazoa > Mollusca > Cephalopoda > Sepiida > Sepiidae > Acanthosepion > Acanthosepion lycidas. The sequence goes on along the minus strand of OZ010610.1, from coordinate 61,226,996 downwards.
TGGAGTGTCTGTTTTATTCAACTCTGCTTTTCAAAGATGGCTCAGAAATTATTGCATTCAGGTGGCTTTCAAGAAATGGTAACATTTGTGTCAAGATTTAATTAGAAATGGAAAAATGTTTGATACATTGAGATTCTGAAATAAAAAACCTCATTGATAAATTAGCAGATGTGCTTTTGAACCGCAGTGTATCTTGTAATCATTGCCTGTCATCTTAAATCAGTAAATGTTTATGCACTTGTTTAGACTAATATAGTTAGCTGATTAGTATGGACATTGTTTGGGAGCCTGCTTTTTGCTGTCTTTGTGGGGAGCAACTTGTTTCATTTTGGTGATGAACAGAAACTAACAATAGATAGAAATGGAAGGTTCTGAATAATAAGAGAATAAAGCAAGTACATTGGGGAAATGTTTGGAGATATCTTCACTTGCACAGAAAAAATATCTAAGATGGTGAGCAGAAAACTGCTTATCAATACATATTTCTGGGTATGGTTGTGGTAATAGTTGGTGTTTTTAACTCCCTAGTGATAGAAAAACACTTTCTCTGTTTGCTATTCCAGTTTGGATTTGTGCATAGAATTTTGAGTGTTCAACTTGCTCATGGTGAGTGAACTTCCCTTTACACTAAAACTTATCTGCTTGATTCTCTCTCCTTGCAATCATATCCCTTGTGTATATAGGTACCTCCACAAAATCTCTGTAAAAAAGCATAATATGATGAAAAAAAAAAAATGTTCCAAACTTGATTAAAAACTATTGTTTTATTGTCAGAATCTGTTATTATCAAGACAAAAGAACAGAAAATATTTAGTGACTATATTAAAAGCAGCAATCCTTGGAGAATTTAAATCATCCAATTTTTTTTATGTAAAGTTGGACTGTCTTACTGAAAATTTGCTTTCAGTTGTAAAATTAAAAAGGCAATAAAACTAAGAAATTATTTAAGAAATTTTAATTGCTTTTATGAATAAGCTATATTAAGAAGATTATTGTCTAAAGAGAAAAATTTTTACAATTAATGTGTTTTTTTTTTTTTTCATAAAGTTTTTAAATCTTAAGGGAACCTCTATTTGCTTGAAAATCTTAATCAAAAAGATTATTACAATCTGAGGTATCCTAGTATTTAAAAAAAAAAAAAAAAAAAAAAATTATGAATAATTTTGCATATATAAAAAAAACTACCAATTTTTGGAGATGCAGATGGTCACATGACATTATCAGAAAATAAGAGTGATAACTAGAGTAAATTTAAAACCAAAGTATATAAAATACAATAAAACATTAGATTACAGAATATTTTGCTAATCAAAGATTACTACCTACTTAAAAATTACTTAATATCCAGTTTTTTTTTTTGTTTTTTTTACAGCTAAAGCCCCTATACAACAATATTAAATAAACATCTATCTGTGGTGGGACCATTTGAAAATTTTCCTTAATTCTGTTTCAGGTTTTGGGGAATAGCCCCCCCCCCCCCCAAGCAACGTTTTCATTAGAGGTTTCTGTTTTTGCTTCATTAGTGATAAAGTGGAACAATATATAAATGTTATTAAAACAAGAAAATAAAGGAAAATGAAAAATTTTACTAGCTGGAATATCCACTCATTGGATAAATTGCTCCAGCTTTGATAGTACCTTAGACTCCTGCCCTTAATCTAACTTAATGTGTTTCTGGGGCAACTTTTGCAAGAATTCTACAATCCTAAATAAGAATTAAATGAAAGTAGTAAAAACTACAGAAATGTAGCACCACAGTCATTTAGAAACAAAAAGCTACATTATTGTTGGGTCACTTTATTGAAATTAAGTAACATTTTTGAAAGTCTAATTTGTAAAATTTGACTTTCTGAAATGACAAACTGCCCTCACTTATGTCAGTCACCGTGTGTGATAAGGGGAAGAAAAGATAAAACAAATGGCAAAATTTTTGTCAGCCACTACCATTCACTCGGTCAGTAGTGAGACAGTAGGTAAGGGATTGTATTAAAATCTTACAGATTTTATCCAGGTGAGTGAGTTAGGAAAGGCTAACCTAGCAAATAAAAATGGCATTGGAAAATCTGTTAGAAAAAGAATTCCATTTCAAAATCATGTTCTCCGTTTCAAGTTGGCCATTCATTTTTCCCAGAAAATAAGCCCCTCTACATCTGCCATCAAACTTATATAAACTTATCAATCTTATATAAACAGCTGCAGTTGTGTTAAAAAAAAAAATGGATTTCTGTGAGTAAATAATGTTTCAAATCGGATTAATTATACTTTAAATCAGCAAATATTCCTCAAAGTTTTGGAAAAGTATATTTTATTTTTGGAAGATTTTTATTTTTTAAAATGATGGATTTAAATTAAAAAATGTCAAATTTCAAAACTAATCGGTTAGTTTTGAAATATAGCAAAGGATTTTGCTTATTGAAAATATTAAATAAAAGCTTAAAATTTTTCAATTTTAAAAAATTCATTTGAAACCTCAGGTATTGCAAATCTAGAGGTAGCAAATATTTTTATATATAGTACTCAATATTATTAAAAATAGAGCATCAGTAATATTATATAAAAAGATAACATTAATATCATTTTTTTGTTATTGTTTTCCCCAGACCATTCTTTAAGGTGTTCTGTTTTTTAAAAAACAGTACCCCTTGAAGAATGGTCATTATCAAAAAACTTTGCAATCTGGGACGACAACAGCACAAAAAAAAAAAAAAAAAAAAAAAAAAAAAAGATTAAAGTTAAAACTTTTTTTTATATATATATATATATATATATATATATATATATATATAATATAAATACACACACACAGTGTGATGAATAAATTGCAGTCCAAATTACGCCAAAAATGTAAATAACGCTGACATTTTTAAGATATATTTACCAAAATTACATAAAAATATCTTGAATAAATTTATTTCATTGGCTTCAGACACGGACAATTTCAGAATCCTCTGCAACTCTTCTGGACAAGCTCCTTGTTTAAATTGGTGAATTCTGCCATAATACTTGCCTTCAGTTCATCTTTGGGGCTACAAGGAGTTTTGTTGGTCTCTCACTCAACTGCACCCCATACATAATAATCAAGGGAGTTGCAGTCTGGGAGGGGGTTAGCTGGCCAGATGCAAAGGGTGATGTGGTTGCAGAAATTGTCTGGTAGTTATGACTGGGTTCTCTTGCTTGTGTGTCATGGTGCAGAGTGCTGTTGCCAGACATTGGGTCTTCTAGCAGTGACCATCTTGACCCAGGGCAGCACTATCTCCTCAAGCCACTTGATGTAGGCTTCTGTGTTGAGTCTGAGGCCCTCACCAACAAATTTGGAAGTTCTTTATCTTATCGGAACAATCGGTGAGTTTTCCGAGCTGCTGTATCTTCATAATCAACATTAGACTCATTCAACTCTTTCTGGATCCTTTGCACTGTGATTGACACCCAAACACTCTCCACTGTTTGTATTGGAGCTTTCAGCTTGAATGCCAAGCAGTACAGCATGCTGTTTCCAAATTTCTGGCAGTGTGAATTGCATCATGGCGCTCTTTTTCTCACAGACTCTGCAACGACTGACCCTACTAGACTGTGCAGTCAACAAAATTAAAAATATAAGATTATAACAATACCCATTGCTCTCTGTATGTGAGATATATATAAAAATAATAATAAAGGACTGCTCAATTGTTTTGTGTTTTTTCAATTAGATGTTATGTTTCTGTCCAAATTATGTTTAATTCATGCACTCTGAGATTATCAAGATGCTGTCTATATGGTTAACTTTTCTTTTTAAGAATTCATATATAAGCATATCATAAATGAAATCGTGTAGACTGCACCAGAAAATGTATCAAATCTTTGTGTATTTGTATGTATGTTAAATATTTTATGTACTGAAAATCTATTCACCTGTGGTGAATGATAGTTAATGTAAATTGTTTTTGTATAATAATAATTATAGCTTTTAGTATTTTTGGTATCTACTAATATTGGTATTGATTTTAACATGTATTTTTAACACGAATTTTTCTAAATTGTGAATGTGGACAGCTATGCTGTTGTAAATGTTGAGAGATGTTAGATGCATCATTCAAATGAAAAGTCAACCTTCTAGACAACATGTGTGACCAACATATATTATCTCTTCTGTTGGAGATACAATCTCCCAAGAGACATTTCAATTTACATATAATGTTGGTTTTCTGTAATGTTAATTGGTGGGGAAGAATCATTATGAATGATTAAATTGGATATATTAAAGTTGGTATAGTATATAATTAATTTTATTGATTTTTTTATTTTTTTTACTAGGATCTCTGGTGGATATATTAGTTTTGTTTTATATTTTATTTTTTTTTATTTATTTATTTTTTTTTTTTTTAAGGATATTTTCTTCCTGTTTATAATTAGAATGTCTTTGATTGTGATATAAAAGATTGTTTAGGATTATTTGAGGAAGTATTATATTCTATTAGGTTTATATTAAAATTTCTAATAGAATGTCTTATTTGTTCATTGGCAATATGATTAGGGAAGTTATAAGAGTTTGTTTTATATTATTTAGTTCATCTGTGGATGAGTTAATTTTTGCATGGTTTATTAGGTTTTTATAATTGCTATTTTATAGTAATTTGGTGATGTAATGAATATGCATACACCTGGGTTCCCCCTCAGTAATATGATTGGCTGGTGTCCGCCATAAATACAGACTGATGTAGAGATACAGGGTGACAACACCTATTGGCTATGTCTATAGTCTTTGCCTATTGCCTACCACTACGACGAGGACCAGTCCATTACGGTTACCTGCTAGATTGTCCTACTCGGTTACAGTAGTCCAAAAGCACTTTGCTACTTTGAACAAATATATCCCTTTTCGCGACATATCATTTGGACATTCACTTTTCTAGTTAAGAGTGTTCATATTTATACTAGTAGACATAGAAATTACTAAAAGTTGGGCCAGAACTGAACCCATGGAAACACCATCCCATTGTATTTGTATATTATTTTTGTGATCATAGAATGGGACTAAGTTAAAAATAGTTTCCATAATAGTTTTAATTCTAAGTGGACATGTTTCTTATAATAATATCAAGTTTCACTAACTGGGACATTAGTGAATAAATTTTCAACATTAAGTGAGGCTATGGTTTTATTATTAGGTTTTTCTTTAGAATTTGAAGGTGATTTTATGCTATATTTACTGGGAATGTATGGTGTGATAATTTGGTTTATGATGTTTGTTAATTGATAAACAAGAGTGGAAATTTGAAATATAATAGGATGGAGAGGATAGTTTTGTTTGTGTGTTTTTATAGTGCCATATATGTAACATGGCCTATAATCCAGCCACTATTTTAAGTTTTTTTAAACTGTCTTGTTCAGCATTATTAACTGTGATAAGTTAATTTTTAATTTCAGTTGGTTAGTAGAATTCCAGGTGTGTGTTCTTTCATTTTTTTTTTTTTTTTTTTTTTTTTTTTTTTTTTTTTTTTTTTAGGTACCTCCATTAGGTCACGTAAAAAAGCGGTATATCACGATGAAAAAAGACTCATAAATCAATGAAAACAAAGTTTTGTTTAAATTATGTTGTTATGAAGAGGAAAGACCAAAGTATTTTTTAAATATTTTTTGAAATTTTTTACTCCTTTCTAACACATAGAAAATTTTGGTTAAAAATTATGTTTTTGTTTTTTTTTAAGACAGCACGAAGAGACTAAAAAAAGGTTTGTTTTATTTTGCGCTTTTCCTGAGGAAAACGCACGTTAATTTAGGAAATTCTTGCAAAAATCAAATAATTGTTGGATTTTAATTAAACTTTCAGGACTTATTCAGAATTGAATGAAATTAATTTTGAAATTTTTTAACATGTTTCCACCCACTTACATATTTTCATGAAATTTCGAGAAATTAAATCTTCATGCGCAGGATTTTTTTATTAGTTATAAACAGGACACTTTGTAGAAAGTAAATCACCAGTTTTTTTTTTTTTTTTTTTTTTTGTAAAACATTACATGGTTTCATAGAAAATCTGCTTTGAATTGTAAAAAAAAAAAAAAAAATGTAAGAAAAGTATGACATTAATTAATTAGAAAAGCTTCCACCTGTTTTTGTAGATACGTTATACTAAGGACATTATTTTGTGAAGAAATAAATTTTTTTCGATGAATAATGTATTTTTTACAAATTTTTTCCCCATTTTTAAAATTTTTTTCTTTAACTTCTTAATACTTCAAAAATTGTTTAAAATTCTTTATTTCTTTCACACACGAAATGCAATGATAACGTTAATGAAAATGTAAATTTACGAATCGAACTTTGAAAAGCACATAAGTCGTTTAAACAGAAATATTTTTAAAATAATTTTAAAAAGAAATTTTTATTGAAAAACGTTCATAATTTCTATGTATGGAAATGTATACGCGACATAATCCTTAAAAAGGTCACTTGATTTGTGTCGTCTGGTTATTTCTCTGCTCTGTCCATTTCAGATTCACATCGTTAATGTGTTTCCAGAAATTCTTTTCAAATTTTAAAAGTAATGGTTAGGTTTTAAACAATTGTCTAATTAAGAAAGTATGAAATAAAAAAAATATATAGTACATAATTGCTGAATAAAAATGTTAATATTTAAAAAGTACTAGTTAAAAACGAAAAACCGTGTTCGCCTACTTTTAACAATAATTAGAAATAAAATGAAAAATATATAAAAAAATATAAATCAGTTAGGTACCTCTACTATTTCAGCATAAATTAGAATTAATTAAAAGCTTAATGATTAAATTTTATTTCCATTAAGTAAAAATTCTGGTGTATATCAGACATAAACTATATACATTGGATTGTAGAGTCACATTTAATTTTGATTTATTAAATAATTAAATTACCATTTAATAAATTATTAAATTACTTCTATCATGGTATTTTATTTTTGCATATTCGAAAGGTAAATAAAAGTCAATAAAAATTGCGGAAAATATGTTCATTTCTAGCAATTACTAGGTAACTAAAAACCCATCAAAAAAACGTTAAATCAGATTTTTAAAAATTATGTCATTTATGGTCATCCTGAGTAGCTGTCATCGCTGCGTCATTCAACAATCCATCAATAGTTGCATTGGATGAACAGGACCGATTGTTAATAATTGGTTGTATATTATTTTTTTTATGCTATAAGTAATATTTCTTTCAAATTAGATTACTTTAACTTTAAATTTTTTAATTTTAATAAAATAACGTTTCAGAAATTTTTTTAAATATTTTTAAAATCGATAAATTTGTGTTTGTTTACAAATTTCTTAAAATTAAGAAAATGGCCGATTTTAAGAAAATTAAAAAAATTTGAAATAAAATTTCACAATCAAATGTATATAGTTTCTATCTTAAATGCACCAGAATTGTTTAATTAATGGAAATCATAAATTTAATTAAACTTTCAATTAAAGCTAAAATGAAATCTTCAAGAATGTTTTTTTTGTAAAAAATTCATTTTAAACTTAAATATAGAAAATTTGTCGAAATCTAATTTTTTTTCTTTCTGTATGGTCATTAAGTATTTGTTCTAGTTTTGTATTATAATCTGATTTTTTTTCTTTCAAAATGACAAACATGTTTGTTTAGTTTGCTTTTTTAACAATTATATCTGGATGATTTCGTAGTTTCTTAGTAGTGGCAATTTGTAATGCTTTTAATATTTTTGAAAAATTTTTACTTTAGTTAGGCCTATCTTTGACTGCCTCAGCCTTCAGTAAGTCCAGAAATTCTGGTGTTGTAATCAATTGAAGTTTTTTGATACTTTGATATAACATCATTTTTCAATTTCAGTTTTTTAATTAGATCATTATATTTACTGTTTATATGACAGCTGAGGCCAAGGTTTTTATATATACACACACACACACACACACACACACACACACACACACACACACACACACACACACAGAGCTTTGTATGCTTGTGTGGACAGTAGCATTTTGTGATACAGATATCCCTTGAAAAAGAAATCTGTATCTGAAATTCAGTCTATCCTTAACAACCAATTTCTGTAACATATCACATACAAACTTTAAAACACTTAAGTTTTATCTAATGAAAAATGTGTCTGGATGTTTTGGATTCTAAATTAACAAAGAAATTTTTTTCTTCTGATTTTTCAGTTACAAGATGGAGGCATTAATCCTTATGGGAAAGTAAGTTCCTTGACTACTTCTCATTGCTTTTCTCTTCTACATTTTTGTCTTAGTGCAATTATTTATCTCTACTTAGATTTTTGTTCACTGAGAATGTGTAAATTAAAAAGTCCCCCCCCCCCCCCCAAAAGTCCTGTCATAAATGAATTGCATATTTTTTTGAAACTGGATTTCCGAAGTTTTTAATTTTCATTATATTTACAGGACACTTCCTCTCAATCTCAGGGTGTTAAAAAATTTACCAATTTGAATGCTAATGCAGCAGTATTTCAATCCATGAATGCCAATGCTGCAGTCTTTCAACCACAACACACAGATGCTTCTCCTACAGGTGATGGCAAGGGACAGTTATCTCCACAAGCAACAGATTACAATCAGGGTAATTTTAAAACAAAAAATCTTTCTATTACTATTAATCTTTCTTATCATTTGATTAGTGATTAACTTATTTTCCTGTGTATTTTTTTTTTTTTTTTTTTTCTTAAGTAGAGAATAAATTTTTAATTTTACAATTTCTAAATCCTTGTTTTCAAACACATATCTTCTTCCCATCTTAAATTGATGCATTTTATGCATATATCTAAACTAGAATTTAAAGACTTAGAAAGTGAAAAATTCACTGAACTGTTCAATATTTTTGACTGAAAAGGAAATTTTAAGCAAAATGGTTAGTGTATGGGTGTGGAGAATGTGTCAATTTAGTCCTTTAGCATTTGATACACTCAAACCTGCCCTGAAAATATTGACTTTCAAATTCTGTGTTTGCATGAATTCCTGTTATTTGTGATGATGTCCTATTTAAGCAGAGTATACATGAAGTGGGTTGAAACATTGAGAACTGATATTTATGGGGCGGGTTTGAGTCTGTTGAATGCTAAAGGGTTAAACTGATGTCAATGAAGATATTGTCTTGTTTGCTGTAATAAGTTTTGAATAGGTTGTGATAATATTGAGGTTAAGATAAGTTAATTTTACACATCTTAGAGACACAAGTAGACTTGGTCAAAAGATATATAAAGGCTGTGTCATCATTGATTACGTTAATGATTTTACTATCTACCATAGCCTTATTTTCAAATGCAGTGCTGAAAAGGAAGTATTACAAAATAAATGTTAATGTTTGATTGTCATTACTCTCTGGTTCATAGTGGGAATCTTTCTGTGGGCCAAAAAGATCTCTGGAAAATTGGGTTTGACCTGTTCAGCTTGCTAGGGGAAACAGAACCTCGCCTCCTTTTTTTTTTTTTTTTTTTTTAAATATATAGGCATCCATATAGAAGACACTTTGGTATAAAACCAACTTTCTTATTGTGACATGACTGGACTTAAAAGCCACCTTTTTAATGATGTGATCTGAAGCAATTGGCTATACTTGATTTTTAAAACTAACCAGTTGGTTATGGTGAATATACAGCTGTAATGAACTGAAATGGGCATGTTGAATGTTTTTTTAAAATATTAACTTTTAGTTTTTTTTTTTCTTTTTTCTTCAGGCGGGAATTACTCAACTAGTTATTTTCCCAGAGGAAGCTTTCCTAATCGCAACTTTAGAGGGAATAGGGGTCGTGGTGGTTTAAACAATGGCTTCAATCGAAACAGCAACAGTGGTGGAAGTGGCGGAGGAGGAGGCGGCGGCGGTGGTAACAGAGGTGGCTACAGCAATAGAAGTATGTATTCCTTAATTTTTGGTGACACATTGAATATAACTGCTAATCATTGACTAAATGTTCCCTTTCTATTTACTATGTACCAATTTCTGGTCTTGTTGAACTCTGTTGGAAACTATTGAAAAAGACCCCCCCCCCCCACATTCCAATATTTCCTATATATTTCTTCCCCACTCCCCAAACCATCAGTGGTCTAACATCTTCACTAAAACTGATTGTCATAATGCTTGATATGGACGCATTACACTTTTTTATTTGTTCAAGAATAATCACAATCATTATAGCCTTGAATATAATTGAAAGAAATATCAAGTTTTTAAAAATAAAAAAATTCATCATTGCATTCTAGCTTGAACTAATTTCAATCAACTTATTTTCAACCAGTCTTGATTAAAAATGTTACTTATTTGCTAACAACTAGAAGTTTGTGTGTGTGTATTTTTTTCCTAGTACTCCTCAGTTTTTAGCATTATTTTGCATTTCATGATTTAATAAAACTCTTTCTTTCCCTTGTTTATTGTATCTAGGTAGTTACCCCAGCTTCCCAAGTCGTGAATACCGAGCAGCAGAGAACTACAGCATGCTCAATGGTGCATCATTTGGTAATGGCTTCCCCAAACGTAGCAGTAGTGGCACAGGCAGCACAGGTGGCAATGCAGGCACAGTGACACGAGGTACAACTGGCAGTGGAGGAGGCGGCAGCAGCAGCGGCGGTGGTGGAAGTGGAGGCAGCTTGAAAAGTGGCACAGGAAGTGCTGCAGGTGCGTGTGTCTCCCAAACTACTTATTGGGCCAACTTCAGCAAACCTTTCTTTGCTGTTGTTAGTAGCTGTCCATTAAGAAACCAATTTTCGTTTAGTTAGCATTACTGGATAATGAAATACTAATAAGGGAAGACAAAAGAAGACCCTTAACAAAAAGAATTTTTCCACCTTGGAAAAATATATCAATAGTTTATTCAATCTATTTAGTACTTGGTGCTTTTAAAAATAAATTCAATTAGAACTTAATTATGTAATTGCTTGATTTTGATTCTTTTTTTTTTTTTTATTTTTTTATTACTGTTTATGCATTTGGGCAAAGTTGACTTTTGTATATTTAGTTTTATGTATCTCTACATTGTGAATTAAGAGAATTGCTTTGCTCATTTTGCTTCATTCTGAAATTTTCAAAATAAATTTTCTGCTGATAAATGCTTAAAAAAAAAAATTTTCAATTTTTTTTTTTTTTTTTTTTTTTTTTCAAATCCATCCAAATAATTGGGAAGGATATAAACTTACTTTCAAAGGTTGGGTCAATATGTAAGATGCATTTTAGATGTGAAAAGGTTTCTTTTAAATATTGACTGAAATAAATAAGTTTTAAGTATTTATAAATTCTATAATATTTATAAATACTTAAGTTAAATGTTGGTTAATCTAAACTTTATTATTGAAATTGGCCTCTGATATCTTTCAATAAAAACTGATAAATTTGTTTTACATTTATTGCATGTTTCTGTCTATATTTAGTCATATAGAAATGGTGCAAAATGTTTTGGTTTTTTCCCTCCTCCCCCTCATTGAAATTTTATTCTGAAATGTATTTATCTATTGTCACACTTAATTTATAGAGTATTCACAATTTTTCTTTTTTATGCTTTCTACAAGTTAGACAAGTCTTTTATTATATATATATATATATATATATATATATAATGCATATTTCTAACTGCAAAAGAAGAGTTTGCTCATAGAGAAAATGTAATAAGATTTGCATTATCAAATTTAAAAGTACAAGTGATCAAGTAGTGAGTTTACTTGTTACTGTGCCCTTTATTTATAAGTTCATTTTTACTCAAGCCAGAATGTGTTAAAATTCAATGTTTTATTTTTATATATTTTTTATTAAAATTGATTTGTTAATAAATGTTTTTCAAAAGCAACTGCTTTAGTGCAAATGTATTTCTTTTTAATCATTCCAGAAATACCTCCTTTTATTAATGTGTAATGTTTTGTACATTATCTTTGAGACAAGTTTTTATATCAGCTGTTATTCCAGGGATTTTTTTAAAATTCAGTTTCCAATGTTATATTTTTTGCAAAACTTTACAATAGTTTTTCTATCAAATTTTATATAGTATGGTGCTTCTGACAGCTCTTACAGCTTACACACACTCACTCACTCACTCACTCACTCTCTCATATTGTTGAAGCATATAGATGAAAGTATAGATACAATCAGCCATCTGTACTTGTGTAGTAGTATTATATATTAGTTGTGGTTGTGTATAGTAAGTTACAATTTGAACTGTTGTCATTGTTGTTTTGTTTTCAGCTGTACGAGGCCAACCCAGAGGAGGAAGTATCCGTGGAGGGAGAGGCACCGGAGGTGGGCTGGGTCGGACGACCTTCCCTCAACAGCCTTTGGCTCAGCAGTAAATGACTGGACCCTAGGAACAGCATCACTTGGTCAGACTCTTTGACTGGCCACCAACAGGTGTCATGCAACACCCTCTAAATAGCTCCTTTTCCTCCCTCACTACTTATATATGTATTTGTCTATTTAGTCTTTTCCTTACCATCTTACTCCACCTCTTGTTCTCACAGCTGCATGCTCCTCTGTTGTTGGTCTGTCATACCTACCCCAGCTGGCTGAGTGTCACAGGCTCTGACACATACTGAACTCTAGGACACTATTCGTGGAAGGTTTATTGGATCCTTTCCTGAAGAAGTATTTTTCTGTTACTTATTAGCTCATCATCATCATTATTATTATTATTTCTCTCGATGTGATACCTTCTCCACCAAATTAGAATACTTTCTAAATTCTGCATTACCTCATTTATAAAAGTTTTTATTAGGTTGGTGCAAAAATAATGACATAATAATGTCGTTTTTTGACGTATTTTTTAACATCAAAAAACGACATTATTACGTCATTATTTTTGCACCAACCTAATATATTATACTCTTTGAGATTTTTTTTTTTTTTTTTTTTTTAACACTATTTAAAAAAAACCCAAAAAAGAACACTTTCTTAAAAGTTCATTTCTTTTTTGCTCATAAGCTGGTGAGGGTACAAAGCTGCTAAGACTTTTTTTCTAATTGTGTAAAGCTAAACAAAAGGATCCAATAAATCTCCACTAATTTTATTCTTTCAGCTTGGAATTCATCCCCCCCTTCCTTCCCAATCATTAAGCAATTACTTTATCCCATCCCTCTAATCTCCCATTCCTGAGTTCTTGTGGATTTTGAGTGGTATAGGAGTGGTAAGGCAACTTCAACAGGCAACAACTGTATTATGTTTTTCTTTTTTCTTTTTTTTTTTTTCTTTTTTTTTTTCTTTCCTCACAGCACCAAGTAAACAGCAGAATGTGGTGAGCTTCTTATTACATCTTTGGCTCACTTGTTTGCCACTCAAGATCTCATTCACTGCTTTTCTATTGTGCGGATGATGATAATGCTGGTTTAGCGACTTTTCAGCTGTTCCTTCTGACTTAGGTATCCAGCCTTAAAACAGTTACCCAATCAACATTTTGCATGTGTGCGTGTGTGTAATTATATAATAAACTTATAATCTCATACACATTAAAAAATAAATAAAAAAAAATAATAATCATACACATATGCACACACTAGTGCTAATCACATGCATGTGTACACATGGTGTGTGTCTGTCTGTCTCTCTCTATTTTTTTTTTTTTTTTTTTTTTACATGTTTATGTAAGAAATTTTCATTACCATTTCTCCCCTCTATTCCACACACCTGTCTATCTCTCACCTCACTGATTTTTCGTTGTCCTAATTTCCTACCTACCAAACCTTGGCAATCAATGTGTGCAGAATTGGTTCTTTATGGAAAACCAAATAGTTTCAGTTCCCATTGGCAAGTGTTAGCTTGTCATATCAGCCTACAAATCGTCCAATCAAGTGAGAAGAACGTGGAAAGTCTGCTATATCACCAATAAAGTACAGAAAACTTAAAACTTAAAACACAAAACATATTGTTGACTTTTTTCTTTCCCTTCCCTCTCTTCCTCTTGTACTAACACCAGTAGTGGCTGTAAGAGATTGATTTCTTATCTCTCTTTTTTTTTCTTCCTCCCTCCCTCTCTCTCGCTCCCGTATAGCATTGAAATTGAGTTTGTTTGTTTCTGATAGGTTTAAGTGATATTCCTTCCAAAAGTCAGTTCAGAGAAATTTAAATGTACAATTGTTTGGTGATTAGTCAATCTTTGCAAAAACTCATAACTTATGTATAGCTGATGCATTTAAAAAAAAAAAAAAATATTCATCTTGTATAAAGTTGGTAAATGCTTAATGGTAACAATACCAAACATAAGGGGGCCAACATCTCACATTTGAACAGCTGTTTGAAATTTGGAAATGGTGCCTAACTGGAAATAAAAGGCTTAGCTACAATAACAAAGTGATAGCAGATTGATTTCACCAATAAAACTAACTTTTTTTTTTTTTTTTTTTTTTTTTTTTTTTTTTGTCATATGCAATTGTTGACTACATATGGAAAAAATAGGACTTTTTTTTTTTTTTTTTTTCTTTTTCTTTAGTAAGGTTTTAAAAACATTTTCATATTAGTATTTCTTTAATTTCAAATCTCCAGGAATGCAAGAATTTTGAACATTCTTGGCAACATTTGTTTACAAATGTATTGCTCTAATTCATGATATTAGTACTTTTCATCACAAATCCTTGACAGAAGAAAATAAGTGTCAACTATTTAAATTTTGAGCTAATTTTTAAATTCATAGAAATATTGATCTCCCTGTAGATGTGGAAAAATCTCTAAATTTTTGACAGATTCAGAATACCAACATCTCATCCTCATTGATATGAAATTCTAAAATATATTCAACATTTAAAACATTCTGGTGTAAAAATACCAATATTTTACCAAAAAAAAAAAAAAATTATTTCTACATTTAACAGCTGCCCCAATTGCAAAATTCTGCGTATTTGTTTATAAACCTAATTATCCACTTGTACCAAATTGATTTCACAGGTACAGATTACATTTTTGTTTGAATCTCACTTGTGGCTATAGTTGGGAATTTTAACTGATAACTAAATTAAATTCTCAACTTTATGCACACTTATCAATTTTTTAAAGCTCCTGTTTTGAGGAGAAAGATGGGGGATGAAGGGTTCAATTAAAACAGCAACATTTGAAATAAAATAACAAGTTTGAAAAATAAACAATGTATGTGATATTTTATTTAAGAATAACTTACAGATATCTGATTTTATTTTTAAAATGATAATCAAAATTGAGCAAACAGTAAATTCAAATTTCTTACATAAGAAAAAAGTAATTGCAAATTATCACACTTTAGGAGCTTTTTTGAAGAATGTAACAATTTGTGGGAGTGGGTATAACTTCCCTTCCAATTAATCTGATTGTGGTAAAAGTGTTTGAGCTATTTGTCCATCTTGCTTTTCTTTATCCAACCACCTGTGACAAGGAAAAATGGTAGTCTCCTTTGCATTGGTTATCTCAATGCGCTCAAG
Source organism: Acanthosepion lycidas (assembly GCA_963932145.1). Lineage (NCBI taxonomy): Eukaryota > Metazoa > Mollusca > Cephalopoda > Sepiida > Sepiidae > Acanthosepion > Acanthosepion lycidas. Next base: position 61,211,646 of record OZ010610.1, on the reverse strand, counting down.
AAACCAACCTGGATGGAAGCCACTATTGTCATGTTCAATCAATATACTTGTCAACTTACCTAATTTAAAAAGAAAATGAGAAATGCACAATGGTGAATATTGAAAAAAAAAAAAAAAAAAAAACTGGATTTTAAAGTTAACCTATCCAAGCTTTGTCTTCAATTATAGAAAATTCAACTTTAGTAATTCTCATAGATTTTATTGACAATGAAAATATATTTATATCTTGTTGTGATATTAAAATTGATAATCCATGCAAAATAATGAAATGGCTAATAAAGCAAATGGTATTAATGTCCAAAGTGTCTGCTTGACCATACTGATCATATGATTGTGTAATTTAGAGATAACCTTATTTGTTTATATTGTCAAAAAAGAATTTTGGAGGCTGATGCTTTTTCGAACAGATTTGCTTTTGCTTCTTTTTTTTTTTTTCTTTGACAGTATAAACAATTATAGGTATATCTACCAACATGTAAAAAGTAAAGCATATTCTAAAATATATTGCAGCTAAAAGTTTATATGCATGAAAACAAATTGTACTTGACAATGGTTCTTGCATTAATTTCTTATGTAAATTGTGTCATTTTATATCTTAGATATTTTACAAACTTAATTGAAAATGCATATAAAAGTAAATTGGAGCGCCTGCTCTCAATGATGAATATTTTACATCAGGTATTGTCAATATATTTGTATGTGTCTGGAATGTAAAACTATCAAGATTCCTTTTGTTTTTTTACTCTTGCACAAATTAAGTGGTTGATAAATACTTACCAAGATCAATACTTTCAATTATAAACGAATCCATTTGATTTCTCTCAAATAAATCACGGAATCTCTGTTTCAGTGGACGTTTTCCTGTATCTCCATTTTTTCCAAAAATGGTAAGGAAAACATTTGCATTGGTTCCGGAATTCTTCTCATTTCCAGTGAAAACATGGACTTCATATTTCATCGTATCAAGTTCTGTAATATATATGTTAATTTGTTAATCGGAATTTAGACATTTTTTTCTCTCTATTTTCACTGAGCATTTTGAAGTGACTGACATGGTTGTTTGATGAGTCATATTGTATTACAAATACAAGAAATAAACTTTTTTGCATGAGACTTTCTTTGAAAGAGCATAAAAACTTATGTGCAACATATAATTTCATGTGTTAATGGGAATGAAAAACTTAAATCATAAAAATGACTAAACTCTTGTTCTTCCAACATAGGTGATTTTTTGGTTGTGTGCTTAAACACTTTTTGCATTGCATACAGACATTAGAGACAAATGTATCTCAAATTTGTATAATAAATACAAAATTTCTTGTAGGCCTAGTTGATAAAAATGTTGATTACTCAGTTGTGAGTTCAATTCTTGAGTCAGGCAGTGAAATTCATATATTTGTATTCAGTGGATTAAGCAGCAGTAACATCAAAAGGATTATATGGAATGAGGAAAGCCCTTATGAATTGAATAAAGGTTTAGATTGTATCTAAATATTACAAACCAAAATGTCACTACAATGAAAATCATAGCACCATGTTTGAAAAGATTGATGTATAGTAATGTGGTACTGGTTCCCACTTTTCTCCTCATGTAGTCACAAATAAATCTGTGCATCAAAATCGCTGCACTTTACATCTTTTCATCACTAATTCATTACATTATGCATGCACACGTGTGTATATAAACGGTACTGTAGAGGTGTTAAATTGATTTTCTTGAACAAACTCCCCTGCAAAAAAAAACATGCTAAATGTTATGTTTGTCATGGATTTAAGAGGGATTCTTTTTAACTTTATTCAAAATAAAATTTGTTTTAAAAATGTTAAAATTTGAAGATAAAAGAAAAACCAAAAATCATTTCTCACTGAAAGTTTTCCTGATGGTTGGGTAATGTAGATAATTTACAACATTGGAGATGTTAACCACCACTAAAACTGGTCATCAAAAATTGAGGCCATGGAGCTTTTCTCCTACCAAATACTGTGTTTGACATTGAAATAAAGAAAAGCAGTAATAAATGAAAGATGTAAAATTTGTTAAAGGACATGAAATCGGGATATTGTAGTAGCACTCATCTGCCATATTCCTGTTTTTGCAGAATTCTTTAACAAAAATATTTGGTTCCCTGGAAGACTACGAAAGTCATGATCAGTTTACTGAGAAAAATAGGAAGTTCTGTGAGCGTGGAATATGAAATTGGCAAAAAAATAGTGAAACAACATGGTGAAATATGCAGCATATCTTGTGTTTGCATAGTTGTAGAATTTGTTGCTCTTCTGAACAGCATCTACTTCATTATATAAATTTCCTTAAATTTTAATGTCCATAGCAAATGTGCACTAAGTTTGATATTGAAAACAACTTATTTTGGCCTACTAGAACCTAGAAATTTGTAGTAAATAGGAAAATATCTTTTAATAGGGAAGGTGTGTACCATGTTGAAATTTGATCTTGTAGACTAATTTGTAGCTTGTTAAGTTCTTGTTAGTTGCTGCACTGGCAAGGCCTTGTGCCAAAGTTTAGTTTATATTTTTCTGGGTTATTCCTCTATTATTATAAATATATTATAGATCATATAGCAATCCTTTTCTAAAATTAACCTTTTTGTAATGATTCAAAGTTTATTTTGAAGTCTTATTTTTTTAATTTTTAACTCCAATTGTAACTATCCATTTTCCTATGATACTGGAATTTTTTTTCTATTTGAATTAAGAATATTTATTATCTAGCTGATCATATACATAGATAATTTGGTCACTAATCATTTTCACTGTTGATTTACTTTTTATTTATAGGAAAGTTTTAATTTAGTTATATTTTGCCTTACAAATTTTGTTTTAGGAAGTTTTCTTAATTTAAAAAAAATTACAAGTTTTCTATTTGGTTGTTAAGAACTGAACTACACTTGTTCTTTGTTTTGAAAAATGTTTTTTCTTGATCCTCCAAATTTCTCCATTTTGTTTCTTCAAATCCTGAAACTTCATTTGATTTTTTTTTTTTTTTTTTTTTATATTATGAACATTTTAAAACTTGTTATCATTTTATTAGAGTTTGTTCATTTCTTTTTTGCCCCAATTGGATATTAAAACATTATACAAAATTGTACTTACTTCGGATCAGTGATACTTGATCTTCTTCGATGTTTGTCACTTTGAGTCTAATTGCATCATTTATGGAAATTTTGCTTGACACTTGAATCCAGTTTTTGCAAACAAAAGTATATCTGAAATAAAAGGAAAGCTATGAACAATAATAACCAGATCTCCTCTTCAGTCCTATAGGAGAGTGGGGCTGCTGTCTATACCTTACATCACTACTTGATCTTCCTCACTTATGTTGTGTTTTGGATCAGAGGAAGTCTTAGGCAAAGCTGGTTGAAACATTCCCAGTTGCAAAGAGGTTGAGTTACAAGAAAAGTAAAGAAGGAAGCCACATTCGGAACAGACATTTGAATTTTGCTTATAGAATTTATTTATTGATTACATTTATCAGATTAACCCTTCTCAATTCTATGGTCATTTTGTGAGTTAGTATTCTTAACATATTGCAACATCAATATCCAGACAACAATTCAAACAAGGAAATAGGCCAGCAACCAAGGATGGTATCCAAAAACTCTTCTAATCCTTGATTAAATTATTCTTAGGGAGTATCTTGCAAAGAGTGATGGAATGGGTAGCAAAGAGCAGTGTTGATGTCAACTATGTTATATTGCTGATTGCCTTGAACTCTGATTTGTCTTTTCTGACAGATCTGTTTCTTTCATATGTCAGGTTACTAGTTAATTTACATAAATGCATCCTCTTAAACAATGTCAGCAGAATTAACCTCATTAAAATAATCAAGGTAGAATGATTGGATAGTATTAATAAAAAATACTAATTTTGGTTAAGATCTGACTGAGTTTAGGGATATGATTTAAAATCCAAATTATCTAGCTTGGCTATCTACTTTTCACGTCAACTTTTAATTCCCATTTCAACTTAGTGGTAAAAGCCACTCCAGTAACTTACACTGACATATTTTTAAATAAATTTTAAAAGATTTGGTTGTCAACTTTGGTGTGATTCACAAGTGGGGATTGATAATTTTTCTGAAGGATTTTTGCAGTGCCAGATGTCCAATATATTGTTATTCAAGAAAGAATTAAATAGTGGAATTAAATTTGGTGGCCAAGTCCTTGGAAATGCTTCAGTATGCAAAAATATACAGAGCATTTTAGAACTTTCTGGATGTGTCAGCTTATAAATAAATTTCAGACTATTCAAGTTACAGTTGTCAGTATAACAATCGAGTACGAAATGTAGAAGATAAAGAGACTGAAGATTGAGCTGGACATTTTGAATGTCCAGATTGAAAGAAGTGAAATATGAAGTTTCACTGATTGATTTCTCAAGATTACTTTTCTGGAAGAGGCTCACCTAATGCCAGAGGCAAAAATAAGAGACCATTGTGTTAGATTTTAATTAGGATCTGGAGACTTGTCATATCTGCAAGTTAGAATGGGTTCAAGCCAGGAGTTCAATATAAGCTCTTTCAATTTCTCTTCAGTCATGTGAATTGCTTGAAGAACTGTTGTATGTTTGAACAAATTTATTTGATATTCTAAGCAAACAATTTGTTTCCAATTTTAATATCATTGGACATAAAAAAATAAAAGAGGAAGCATAAAAATATAATGGATACTCACTTAGTTCCATCTGTTTGGTCAATGACCCAAATCTCGCTGCAGTGCCATTTGTTTTCTCTGTTTGAATTATTTCCACCATTTTTGTGCTGAACAGCACCTACAATGCAAGCCTGTAGCCAACCAAGAGGTTCACTTGTAAAGGTGAAATAATCATGGCTACCTCTGAAAATGAAGGAAAATAATTATTTTACATTAGGAAATATTGTTTTATTTTTGACGACACTTGCATCTTACACATGTTTATTTGTGCCATGATTAATCAAATGAAATGGAGATGCATATATATTTTAAGCCAGTAAAAACTGGAAATAATCATCTATGTATATAAATATATTTACAAAACTAATAGACTAAAACATTAAAACTTGATCTTTTTTTTTTCTGTACATGTTTTGAAAATATATAATTGATTCTTAAAAGAATATTGACAAAAAATTGCTACTATAATTAAAAGGAAGCAATATACTAAGATGAAAATATATACAAAGTACTTTAATTACTAGATCATCCACAGTAAAATTATGTCCAGTTCATTATCACAGTGTGGGATATTTAATAAAACTGATGAAAATATGAACAGAAAGAAACTAAGTGACAGCTAAACTATATACCCAAAACATCTAAATAAAAAGTTAATTTAAAATTCTCAGCATCATTGTGTAGTTGCATCAATGAAACATTACATTAGTCCAATGAAGTCCTAAAGAATGAAATGCATCACACAAAAGCTCTTTCCACTTCATGTTTTTTTTCCATAGCATTGTATATCATTTTTGCACTATATTTGGTCTAAAGTTTAGTAAGTCTAGCAGGAAGAAATTCTACAAAATGTCACACTATCAACTAAACAGATTTGGGTGCAACAAGTTAGATATTTCTAATTTCAAACAAATATAATACTAAAATTCTAATCTTTGTGTTTTCCCAAGATACAGGTTAAACAATACAAGTATATTGTTCCTTAAACCCCTTCCAAGTGCAGTACCAATTTTCAATAAAATTAGACAAGTTCTTGAGCTAGGGCTATTTTTCTATATTTATGGCATTTTGATTATGAAATTCAGTATTTGTTTAAATACATATTCTTATATCAATCTGTGCAAACACTTGTATATTATATTCCAACTATTATGTGTGTGAAAATAAACATGCATAATACATTATAATTACATTATTAGAGAAATTTAAATATACATAACACTACAATTCACTACAAAATTAAAACTTTATAAACAAATGTATCGGATGCTTGGCAAGTACTTGATAGGTGAAGACACTGGGTATGTCATCGTAAGAGGTAATCTGTATGGCTGGCTTGTTGGTAAATAGATGTTCATTGGTTTGCTGCCATTATGTATATTTTAATAAATGTGAGAAAGAACCAAGTATGTATAATAAAAAAAAATATAATTATTACATAGAAAAAAAAAAATAAATGCACAAAAAGGAGGTTTCTCTACTTCATTATTTCATTAAATATGAATCTCCCTAAGCAGATGATTGCTGGTTTTAGGGTTGTTTTTTTTTTTTTTTTTTTTTTAAATAACCATCATCTTTGAAAATTATAATATGCTAAATACTAAAATTATTATAAATTGTAACCATGTGTCTACAACTAGATAATTTATAATATTAATGCTCTGTAAATTTACATTGAGCACTATTTTGTAAAAATAAAAATAACTAAGAACACCGGATTATATATCTTACTGTTCTTTCTTTTTATATATATATATATATATATATATATATATATACACACACATTATTTTGTATGATAAAATGCTTTTAAAAGGAACTCAACGGGTTTATGTATAGACTAGTTATATACTCTGGCTCCACTATGGGACTTTAGAATAATATTTAAACTATAATTCCAATGAAGAATAAAATTCAGATTTATTTAAAGAACAATGTCTAAATGAAGAATTGATTATAATTTGAAATAAAAATCGAAATGTACGAGACGTAGTTATGTCCCTTGCATAAAAATTGATTTTTGCCTAACCATTTATACTGATATTAAGAAGGTCACACTGAAGTTTCCATATTATTATATTTACAATAATATAGCGTGTATTGTCTGGTATCTACTAGTTAAGGCAGTCAGGTATAGGATGGAGTTAGGAAAGAATATAACATTTCAATATACCTTTTATTTATCATGCATTAAAAATCAAATACAAAGGAAAATAAAGAGAACAATCATTTGAGAGTTGATGTACTTGAGTTATTTTATACCTACATAATTTCTTACCTACGAAGTATTTTTTGCTGAGAACTGTTAACCATTTGAAATACTTTGGAAATTTTGTTTTCACCCTCAAGTATTAACCATCCATTGTGTATTGTCCCAGCATCTTTCTTGTCTGTTGTAATCACTTGTATGGAATATTCTGTTTTAAAAAAAAGATAGAGAGATTATGAAATGAAGAAATAAAGTTTGGGATTCAAGTCTACATCACTTGAAATCCAAACGTTGCTGCTTATCACAACATTTAAAAAAAGAGAAAATACAAATTTGAAAACTTGTTACAAATTATTCACATAATATTTGTAAAAGAGAAATTCCTATAATGAAATTGAACATCTTAAAAAAACAAACTTTGTAGGCAATCTGACCTTTTTATTCTTTTCGTTACAATTTTTTCCATTGAAGAAGAGTTTTGTGTTTGCTTTAAATGTTAACAAATATCTGATCTTAGTTAATTATATTTTACTCTGTTTTGAAAGGCAAGGACAGCTAAAGAAAATTATGGTTTTTTGAATTAAAATATTTTATAAAAATGAATATAATTAGAAAATGAAAGTATAGAAATTTAAAAAAAATCACAACAAAAAAAATATTATCAATTCGGTTTAATCAGCAAATATGACAGAACAGTTATTCAAGTACATTTTAAAAATACAATTATTATATACCTTAATAATTATATATTTGATAAATATTAAAGGATTAACCTGTTTTTTTCTTAACACTCGGAGGTGCAACTTCAAAACAGGTAAGTTCACGGATAATCTGTCCATCATCCTCAGACTTTGATAGCCATTTGTCACAGTCAAAAGTATAAACCCTACCAGTTTTCTCATCCACAACTTCAATAAATGATAAGTGCCAGGCTGATCCAATTCCTACCAAAAGTCAATGTTAATTTGAAAGTAGTAATATGGATATTATTATCTTTATTATTAGTTTAAAAATTAACAATAGAAATACATATCAATAATAAGAGGAGTTTATAACAATAATAACTTAATCCAGTAGGAATAAGTAGGGGAAAGGCTACACTATTAATAATGATTTGACATTAAAAGATAATTATAACATGGTATAAAGAGTAATTATAATAGTATGATGATAATGAATTTTGTTAGAATTAGTAAATTGTTCTGATGATCTTGTTTGTACTTTGACTTTATGAATTTAAATGTAATACTAGGTTGGCAGCTAAGCCTCCTGATTTCACTGTTGAAATTACTAATTGTAATCATGTTCTATACTGATAGTTGCTTCTCCCACCACCCTCCCTTATATCTCTTCTTGCTTCCTGCTTTCCTATCAATTAGGATCTTCATAAATGTAAATGCAATGTCAATCATCGTTGTCATCTGTCTCCTTGAATCCTGTTCTTTTATTTTCCTCTCTGTTTCTTTCACTCTCAGTAAAACTTTGCATCCTAGTGGCTTTTATTACCTTAATTGGTGTGAAATGATGAAATAAAGAAGAAATATTTGTATAAAAATATACATGATGCTAATTAATTTTTTATTCATGTAAAAACACTAAAATAGAAATAATATCAATAAGAGACAAATATTTAATAAGTAATTAATAAATTAATTTTTCCTTTTATTGGTTTATGACTTAAAGTAAAATGGTCACCAATTTGAGAAAGTAGTTTACCTTTATTATTGTGCCAAATTCGTAATTTGCTAAGTTTTCCCAGACTGAGGATGTCATTCACCTCAAATACATCCAGTTGCCCACGTTGGAATGGGCTATTATTGTTGATTGGTTTGGTTAAAGAAATTTCACCAGAATCTCCATCCATTCCAAATAGAAGTAGAAAAACTCCAGCATTGGTGCCAGCTCCGCGAATGTCAGATGTTTTTACTTTAATTTTGTACACCGTGTCTGGCATGAAAGTAAAACAGATAAGTTTATTTATTGTTACAGCAGTATTAGTTAATAGTAAAAAGGAAAATTATAATTTCTTTTACTTTTTAGTGAATGAAACAAACCACTTTAGTTCTTTGAAAAGAAAAAGTTTAGACTTTGGAATGACATCTGTATCAAAGTAGCTCATTTTTTGTCAAAGTATATTATTTTTTCCCCACAAATTAAAGATGTCTAACAAATGGTTTAAATAAAATTTACTAACAAATATTGTGAAAACATTTTCAAAGAAAATATTTAGAAAATAGAATCATCCATTGAAACTGATATTTTTAGTTTATAAATAAATATGTCTATTGAAAGTGTATGTACGATTTTGGATCAGTTTTATCACTTGCTAGAACAAGTCTGGGATATGTTGGGTTATCCTTTGATATAAAATTATGATGGAAAAATGTTTATCAATGAATTTAGTCTTGTAACTAGAAGGAGTTCATTCGTAAGTAAAGGGGTAGTACTCTATAATTAGAAGTTATCTCCCTTGAAAAATCTTTTTCTTTTTATTTAATATTTAGTTGCAAATCACTAAGATTTTTTGGTATTCTGTAATTTGCACACTTATTCTATATCCTTGTCATCGTTTCAGGTTCTTGGAGATTACATAAAAAACAGACATTTAGTATTATATAAATAAATTGCAGTGGTTTCATTTTAATGATTATTAAAATTGCTATATGTACACACATGCAAAAACATTATGGCCACTTGCTTCATAAGGTGTTGGTCCTTTATGTGCCTCAGAAAAACTCTTCTTAAACAATGTTGTATATGGTGACTATGCATTGCACATAGACTATGAGCCTCTGTTACTAACCCCTTCCCTTGCCAGTAAAAGTAATAGCTCTTTATGCTGTGATGCTTGAGAGAATGACCCCAGGTTGATTAAATCTGTATTAAACCCTTTCTCTAGTGTCTGTGTTAATAACTGATTATAAGTAGTAAAAAAGAAAATGAATGGACTCTTATCCTTCAAGAGGTTCATGATTGTTTCTTAGATAAATACTTCATGAAAACAAAATATGAATGTGGAAAACAATGAAGTGAAAATTGTTATAACTATTTGGGAGAGCGGTATTTACGTAAGAAGCAAAATTTGGAATAGTGACAGTTTTTTTTTTGTTTTAAAATATTTTTCTCACTGAAGTAGAAATAAAAATGGAGGAATATACAGGATCTGAGGAGAGGCCTCAATGCATTGAAACATTAGAATTCTTCTACATTGTGAATGACACAGGATATTTCTGATCATTATAGGTGTTAAAACCAAATGGTGTTAACTCCAAATAGACCAATAAACAAAAGTTACCCAGAAATAGATAAAGTATTTAAAAAACACTTTCAATCAAAATCCTCAGAGATTGTTCAGCATTACAAATTCTATACTTGCATCAGAAAAACAGACAAACCTGTGGCAGACTTTAAATAACTTTAGGTAACTGCAACTTCAGTGTGACCATGGAGAATTGTGTGTGGAATAAATGATGAAACTATCCTATGAAAGTTATTGTTTGAAAGTGATTTAACTTTTAAGAGAGCCTTTGAAATAGCTCCAAGTGATGGAAGTCAATCACTAATATTTCTTGGATTTAGGAGGCCAGAACCAACCAGGTAGAGAATGTAGAGAACAACTGAGAGAAAAGCAATGAACAAAAACAAATGGTAAACGTTATTGTTGTTGGTAAAAACATAAGCCAGAAAAATGCATCCACAAAAAGACAAAATGTTATTGTTGCTTAAAGATATGGCATCTGATGCATTGATGTTGCAGTAGACAAACAAATGTAAGGGGTTACACATCATCAACTGAGAGACCTACACAGATGCAATCTATAGGTACTATAAATGTACACACCACATGGCCTCAACAGACATAGAACCAGATGAAAAAATTGACATTATGTTCCAAGTGGAAGAAAACATAGATAGGTTAAAACCATACAAAGTCACCCTACCAATAAATGGGAATACAATAACCCTGAATGTAGACACATTTGCAGCCATGAAAACCCATCTGTTGCTGAAAAGAAAAATCAAAAGCCAGGATACACATCTATACAGGAGCTAACATAAATGTTCTGAGATCTATAGAAGAATATCAAGGGTAACATTATAAATCACCCATAATAGTTGTGGCAAGCATAGTTTGAAACAGACTGAACATCATCAAAATAGACTGAACCCCAAAGTTCTTTACTTAGTTACAGGTACCAGTACCATGACATGAGAAACTGGGCATTGGAATAAAAACCCTCATTCATGTAGCAGAAGGCATGACACCAAGGTATTTTAAACCTAGGCAATTAGCTTATGCACTGCAAGAATCAGTGGTCAAGAAAATTGAATGACTTTGAGCAACTGGTTTCATAGTTCCACTGACTCTTTCTAAGTGGGCTGCACTCAGTCCCTATAGTAAAAACTGGAAGCATTCAAATATGTGGAGACTACAATGTCACAATGAATCAGGCTTCAATGCTTGACAACTACCCAATCTCCAAAATGGAAAACTTTCTACCCCAAATCAGAGGATGCTAGAAATTTACAAAACTATATTTAAGTCATGCCTATTATCAGGTGCTGCTAGATGAAGAGAATTGTAAATATATGACAATAAATACATGTGGATGACTATTCAGGTACATAAGATTACCCAATAGGATTTTCTCAAGACTTGGTATGTTTTAGCAGGTGATGGAAAATTTGTTGGTTCTTATTAGATATGTAATTGTTAGACTTGATTATATCTTGGTCAGTAGCAACAATGATGCAGAACATCAAAAGAACCTGGATGAAGTAGTGAAATGACTTTCCAATAGATTGAGATTGATGAAAAACAAATGTTTTAATGACCATTTGCATCTCTGGGAGTTCCCACAGAAGCCATGGTTCTATGTTCTATATTCATTTACATTATACAGGACTCTGTGAAGGCAAAATGTTCCTTACCATTGTAGATGTACATACTATATATATATATATATATATTAGGTTGGTGCAGAAATAATGACGTAATAATGTCGTTTTTTGACGTTAAAAAATACGTCAAAAAATGACATTATTACGTCATTATTTTTGCACCAACCTAATATATAACAACTTTGAATGTAATGATTGAGAAGATACCAAAAGAAAGACACAATCAAAATGCAAAGCCGAGAGATTTCATGGAAGATCTGGTCTTTGTGTGTACATTCAATGCCTAGGGAAAATGGATTCCGGGGGTAGTAAAAAACGGACAAAGCCCATTTTAATACACGTGATAATCTCATATATTGACTTTGCATTAACCAATAATACTAGCCAACCCTTGTATCACAGGCACCCACCTAACAGCAAAAATGGGGAGTCCAGCAACAGCTATGGAACAAGCACCAGTCGATAAATTATCAACTACCACATTGATGTACTAGTAGTAATTTCTTATCCTTTGATGAACAACACTTCACCCCCATGAAAACCTCAAAAGCTGGAAGAGAGGTGACTCATGCAGGCTGCACATTAAACCTCCTTTATTGAAAGATTATGTCAAGTCAGTAAAAGACTTATAATGTGTAGTAGCAACCTAAAGGTGAGAGGGATGTTTTATATGCTAACTACACCTTGCCTTATAGATTATGAGCAATTGCTACTAACTAGCTAGTAAAAGTTATGCCCCTTTGTGTTGTGATACCTGACAGGAACATTGACATGTTGAACAAATCGGTTTTGAATAATAATTAATAACACAACAACCAGGCATCTGAAAGAATTCTTTGAGAAAGAATATTAACACAGCAGGTCATTTAACTGCTGAAATTTATGTGGTGGAGATTTTACAGAGTGAAATTGTTGGTTCAATCCATCATACATAAATTAACTTGAGAGCTGGTGAGTTTGGTAGCAGTGATAACATGTCTTTTTCCTGTTTCTGAAACCATTTGCCTGCAACAATGTGATGTCGAACTTAGTGGTAAAGTATGTTCCACATGAATGATAGGGACCAATATTTCCCAGTAGAACTACCTCAATTACTTTTTGGTTTTCCTCACAGTGCATCCTGCCATCCACTTTATTCAGAAGAAATCAGATTCACCTAACCAAGCAATCTTGTCTTTTCCCTTTGAAACAAGTTCCAATGCTTACATTTCCACTGAAGATGCTAGTGGTGATGGAAATTTGTGAGCAAATATATATGTATGATGGGGTCTGTGTAAAACTATGATAGGTACAAATTGCTATTATTTTTAATTTTTTAAGGCTATTTTGTTATTATTTTAAAGCCTGTTATTTGCTTGTTTTTGGTGATTGTGCATATGTAAATAGTAGAAATTCCAATTTGTAATACGTGTTAGTTTTTATGCGGTGTTATTAATTTTGCTGGGGGAGAGAGGAGTAATTTACGTTAATGGTGATTGTGGACTAATACGGCAATAGTAATTGTGATGTGGTAGTAATGGTTTGGTTTGGTTTGGTTTAACGGCATATCAACCTTAATGGGTTATTTAATGCCGACAGCATTTTTAGGATAGATTTGTATGAATAGAGTATGTATTGTTTGGTTTAGATTGGTTTTGTTTATTTTGTTTAACAGCTTATCAACCTCAATGGGTTATTTAATGCCGACAACATTTTTAGGATAGATTCGTATGAATAGAGTATGTATTCTTTGGTTTAGATTGGTTTGGTTTATTTTGTTTTATGGCAATGGGTTATTTAATGCTGACAAAAATTTTTATTGCTGATAATATTTTGTTTTGTCAAAAATCTGTTTCTGGTAATATATTTCCTTCAAAATTGTATTGCTGCTAATAATTTTTTTCAAAAAAGTATTGCTGGTAATAGTTAACTATTTGCCCATAGCTGGGACTCTAACAGGTGCTACCACCCTGGGTCAGAGTGAACCTGGGAACACCAGCAATTAAGAGGTGGTTCCACGCTCCTCAAAACCTCCTGATGAGAGGCCTTGTTGCTGGACATAGTTTAACATCTTACCCAGGACATGTGGTAGTAATGGTGGAGGGGGGTTGATGATAATAACAATTGTAGTAGCAAATAGTTATTGTAAAGTAGTAGAAGTGATTAGTAATAGTGGTGGAATGATAATAAAAATAAATGCAATTATTATGATGGTAGCTTGAACTAGAGAATAATTGATGGTATTATGGTATCAGTGATTTCTCTTTTCATGTTTATAGGGCCAATGGTGGTTTATGTGGTGCTACATACAACCCTACATAAATCCAAAATTTTAAAAAATTAATCAGTTTGTCTGACGAACACAAAAGCGTGAAACTGGGGTCACAAATTCACATCAATCCAACTAAATATATATATATATATATATATATATATATATATATATATATATATATATATATATATAATCAATACAAGTATTTGAACAAAACATCCATATTGCTTTTAATCACTTAATTTACAGAGTTAAAAACAGAAACATAATGCATGAAAATGTTTTTATTGCAATATAACACTTATTCATGTCTTGTGGTTCTGAATGCTGAATTTCTGCAAAATGTTTTTTAATAGAATTAAATTATTAAATGGAAAAGAAAGTGTAGCAAAATAGAATAGCTGGTCAACCAACAACTGCAACTGTATTCTGGTATATTTGCATGTCAACTGGTCTCTCTACTTAGATTCATATCTTGATCAGCCAATGAATTTTCCAACTTATCCTTGTATAAACAAATTATCATAGCATTCAAATTATAGGTAAATATTTTAGATCCCTACATTTTCTATTATTATTGATTTTTTATTGATCAGACAACAGATAATTTTCTGCTAGATAAAAAAAATAACTCACAAGGAACAAGTGGTTTTCCTTGGTTGTCCAAAGCTGGGATGTCCCTTCTAAGTTTCTTGTCATCTTTATCTGCACTGAGCCATTTTTCACAGAGAAAAATTGTTTGCTGACCAGTTTTTATATTAGATAATTCAACCTATTAGAATTGATCAAATGTATACAGATAATAAACAAGTCAGTAAAATCTGAAACAGACTTAGGCATTTTCCTGGTTAATGTATTTTCACAGAAAGTCATACAGTGGAAGAAATCCACTGACCATTTCCTGAGAAAATAAAATTAAAATTAAGAAATTAAGAAAAAGTCTAAAGATGAAAAGTGACATTTTATTTTTTCTCATTATATGATCTATTAAGCATAGAAAGCATAAAAAGATATGATATTTTCATAGATGAAATATTTCAGATCTGGCTCATAGCCTTCATGGAGTAAAGATAAATATTTTGTTACTTTCTCAATTACAAATGACCTGTGAAAGTACAGAATTTATTTCAAGTTTTAGATCTTTTTAAAATGCAGATTTATGAAACTATTAAATTTAAATGCTTTCAAAAATTCTTATTTATGTTACTCACTTGGTTTAAGTACCAATCAGGCCGACTGCCACTACCATCAATTGACATTCGAATTCTCTTCAAAGGTTCAATTTCATCAAGTTCAATCTATAAAGGAAAGATAAACAATCATAACTAAAGTTTTTATTTCAATTTCAACAATCAGCAAATGTAAACATTCAGTGAATAATCCTTTTCATTTTTAAACAGATATTACTTTTAGATTAGAGAAAACAAAATCTGAATTTAAAAACTGAATTTAAAGGTCTTGTATTATTTCAAAAGATTTTCAATTCTTAATATAATAATAAATTCACATGTTATGATAGAGCATCAAAGTAAACTTTGAAGTTCAATCTGTAGATTTTAGATGAATCTTGCTAATGACTTTTTAATGTTAGAGAAGAGAGTCTCACTACATGTAATGACCATGTAGTAGAAGAGGCTTCAATTTTGAGTCAAAACACAGTGATTTTCAAAGTGGTTTCTGAAACCATAATAAAAGTTTAGAACTATATTTTTCTCTTTGATCTCAAATATTTTTGTTGATAAGATAAAAAAAAAAATGGAGGTTGCTTAGTTTACATGAAATTTATAATTTTAACCACCATAATTGGTGGTCAACTCTTTTAGGAAATTACTACATCAAAAGTATCTGTCAGTAGATATACAAAAAGTCCCCGTAAATTACATGATGATGTAAAAATTATCAAAAAAAGCAATTATTATATCATAATTTACACACGGTAAATAACAAGAAAGTTACTGTAGAGAGAACTCGTGATTAAAATAATTGAGACTTGATGTAAGCATTATGAAGTAAAATTTTTGTAAAATTGGAATTGCATTCTAGCATCTTAATTGAATTAAACTAACCTTGAGGGTATCAACCTGGTTCCTTTCAAAATAATTTTCTATCTTTTCCAATTCTAATGTCTTGGAAGTTCCTCTTTCACCAAAAACAGTCATAAAAATCTTAGAATCAGTTCCAGCTTCAGGCAAGTCTCCAGTATGTACTGTGACTTCATAAGGAACCACTGAAAAATGTTCAACCACAAAATTAGTTTATTAAAATTTATAGAAACATTTACATTATTGGTTGAAATTTGTTTTTACTTACAAGCTTTATAGGAGACAACTGAATTGACGCCATCATTTACACTTAATGTCTTCACTGTTTGACCATCACCTTTATCCTGGGAAAGCCAATTATTGCAGACAAAATGGTAATGTTTTCCTCTAGTAGGAAGATCAATTTCAATGTCTTTAAGAAACCACCCACTGCTTGGAGATGTACCATCATGTCCAATCTAAGTTCATAATAAATAAAAAAAAATATAAGATCAAAAGTTTAAAACATTTTGATGCAAAAAGAATTTTAACTTTGATTTTCCTGTATTTTGATTTGTTTATAGCTTTAAATTATTCACATTCTATAAAAATAATTTGAACTTGCCTTTAATGTTATTCTTTTTAGTTTCTTATAGGTAGTATTGTCAGTTCATTTTTTGATTTTCTTTCATCTTAATTTCATCAATTTTTTTTTTCCAATCATCATGTTAGCTGTTCATAAGTGACATGGAGACATGGATAGAACACAAAATCTATTGAGATCTGTATCCTTTTTAGAAACATTTATAAATACAACTTTTATATTTTTATCTACTAAATAAAAAAAAATAAAATAAAGGGTAATCAAAGATATATAAACAAATATTTACTTTACTATTTAAGCATTAATTTAAAAAAAAAATTAATTCTTTACACAAAAAATAAATAAAAAACAGAATACACCTATATTTCTCGAACTTAAGAAAACCCCAGAATATTCAGAAAATGAATTATCCTAAAAAATTCCTGTTTGTGACACCATAAATGACATTATTACATTATCTTTAACACTCAGGGGTGAAAGAGAGAAACAAAGAAGAAAAAAGGGTGAGAGTATGAGGAAAGAAGAAAATGATAAAAAGGAGAAATAACCACACCATCACACACATATGCACACATACATGTGTACACACACATACAAAGAAGAAAAAAATCAAACCAGCATCAATAAAAAGTGTATAAAATATTTTTTCAACTTAATATAAAAATAACGAAAGTGAGAAAATTGGTAGTCAATTGCTGAAACCTCCTGATGAGTGAACCAAAAAGGTTCATCTATGAAACTCTGGAGTCGGGTATTGAATATAGCATCAATCATCTAAGTGAGAAATTTTATATTTGTATTAATCCTATAAAATCATATTTATTCATTCTGAAAAGATATTTTGATTGCCAGTCTGCAGAATAATTTTATTTCAAACTATATTTTTTATTTGTACACTGAATTTATTAAGAACTCATAAACATATTGCATTTGATTGCCTTGCGCTTATTACTATTTCTATTATTTCCATTCTGAAATAAAATGTTTTACAAAACAATTTTCAATCCAATTTGTTTTATTACATTCAATAATTAAACTGTATGTGCTGGTAGCATAACAGTTATTGCAGAAAGTGGATTTAACATGCAAAGTTTAAATTATGCCTAATTATATCACTAATGGCTTTGGAAAAGGCATGAACCCATCTTCCTCCAGTTATGGGTTAAATACCAGGTCAAACTGGGCTCTCTTGGCTTGGGTAGCAGCCCATCTAGAAGAAAGAAAACTGAATTCAACCTGAAGAGGCTGAGACTCTGTCAGGTTATTTTGCCCAAAACACAACCACTGCTACTATGGCTATAGCATATGTGATGCCCTAATGAAATGGAGATGGGTGTTATGATCATAAATTATTAAGGATTTTGAAAATATTCAAAGAGTACATTTTAAAAGAACTTTCTCCTATTTGTAAAATAGTGTTACACTAAACACACAACATACCATCACATTTTTTATTTCATCTACATCAACTGCTTCGATTGAAAATATTTCAACTGAGCCAGGTTCAAATTGTTTTTTATCCACCAACTTCAAGAACAAATGATCTGTGCACTTCTTTTTTGGACCAAATATTTTAATCCAAACATTACTGTCAGTTCCATGGTCCTTTTGGTCACCAGTACGGATTCGGAATGTATATGGAATGGCTAGAATAAAAAATGAAAAATTTATTTTTTAAAACCATATAAGAATTGCAAGTATATATAATAAAGATGTCATAGAATATATCAGAAGTAAATTTAATTTTGCCTTAGTAAATAAGTCAATGTTTTAAACAAAGAATTTCTATTGAAAACAATGCATTGCTTGTTTTTGTAATAGTTTGGTTTGAAATTTAGAATAAATTACAATAAACAATAAATTTGTTACAAAATGAAAGCAACTTACTTGATCGTTCAGGAACATTTTCTAATGACAGAGGCATTTGCTTACTGAGCTGAGAATTTTTACCAAAATGATTAGAACCTCTTAATGTGTCAAGACTTGAAACAGATCCATATTTACTGAGTGACTGACTGTTTAGAGTTGTACAACTGGACATATCTCCATCATAACCCTACAGGAAAAAGAACAAACAGATTTTGGAGTAAACTTCAGGATGAGAAAGAATAAGATTTTGTGATAAGTTAAATAAAACTCAGAACAGAAGTAAAAGTACTAAGCATTATTTAGCTAAATGAAACTCAGCTACAAAATAAAAGGGAGGTAGTCACAGATTATATAGTGTGTGTGGATGAGTGTATTGCTTGTACAATGTGAGAATAGGACATCACATTCTTTGCTCCTTAGAAAATTGTAACATCACCATCCATAATGATCTGGGATCTCATTGTTCGTCCAGATCTCCTTATCTGTTGAACCTCAGCAACATCTTCATTACATGTTGTGCCCTCCTCCAATATAGGAATATTCAGGATACCCCTATCTTGTTCTGCAGTGGGGGTGGGGAGGGCTCAGGGGTTAACTCTGTTTCAGGGCAGGGTGCTAAATTGTGAACAGATACAGTAGACACCCTTCCATCTGGATATCTATGATATATGTTGGTGTATGTCAGATTACTGTCAAGGAATTCGACTTGGTTCACATAAGAATCAGTTTTACTGTTTCCTACAAACTTTTTTAATAGTATGGGGCCTGGTGATATTAGCCCGGACAGCAGTGAACTCCCATGTGATGAGTGGTGTGGGAATGCAATTGTGTCAGGAACCACATTCTCCTTGCCAGGATGATATTTTATCAAGTAGTCAAATGCTGCAAGTTCTAACTGCTACTCCTGAATTTTGGCATTTTTAATTTTGGTATGCCTTTTGTTGTTGAAGGCCACTGATCTTTGGTCAATAACTAGGGTGAAATGTTGTCATGATAGATAGAGATTCCACTTGCAAACCACCTCAATAATTGCTGAAAGGTAAGCTGTAGTGCAACCTCCCTTAGTTCTCTTTTTAATTGATTGAAGGCTTTGAGTGCCCTCTTCTCAAGTGGGAATTTTTTAGTTTCTATTAAAGGTTGAATTTTATTAGAAAATTTGTTTATTGCATAATATGCAAACATGCCCAGCACCCTTTTTAATGATTTCAAGTTTGCTGGTGGAGATAGCTCTCTTAAGGGACATAGTCTTTCTGGGGCGGGCTTAATAACCCTACTGCCAATACAGTATCCCAATATATTGATGAGCCACAGATTTCATCTTGTTGAGTGTTAGATTAGCCTTTGTAATAGCCTCCAGGAAGTTTTTTTACATTTTGGTTATGTTCTGTCTATGTGCAATCTGCAATTGTTCTATCAACAATGTAAGAAATACAGTGCATAGGTTTTCTTTTTTTATTATTCTTTCAATAACTCTTTGGAACAAGGTAGCCTCAGTTTTGACCCCAAATGGAATCCTACAGAAATGAAACAAAGAACCATTCACCTCAAAAGCAGTGACAGTGCCTCCACTTGACGGCAATGGTGATAAATTATGAAATAGTGAAGATTCTTTTATCCATATTTAATGCACAGAATTAAAAATCATTGTCCATAATTAATTCAGGCAAGGAACCACTGTATTTGAACATTAGCTTCTGATACTGATACAGAAAATCCTGGTCGAGTATCAGGTCAGAACAAAAATTCTTCAAAACATCCAAATGGGTGGCAACATATGACTGGTTGTTAAAGAAAAAGGTTGGATTTACAACTACATAGCCCCTTGAACTAGTGTTTAAAGTTTTCTGGGCCATGGTGATACCTTTACTAGATGGATGAACTTTCAAGTTTAGTTCCCTCACAACTCCTTCACTGTGATAACTGTCATCAAGTAGAGAACTTATTATTTTTCCCATTAACAATCTACCCCATTGCCACATTGCCATTCCCACAGGAACTCTACCCCATTGCAATGGGGTAGAGTTCCTGTGGTATGTTAGTAAGCGTGGTTAGTATATGAGGACCAGCCACTGTTGCTAATGAATTTGATGAAAGTTTGGACTAACATGCATGATCATAATGTCCTTGTTTTAAGCATTTTTTACAAATAGTTACATGAGCAGGATAATGATCCCACAAATGATAGGGAAATCCACAGAAAAAGCATTTACATTTTGCTTGATAGTCCACGGCTATTCTCACCTATCTTTGGGGGTTCTGGGTTGACTATTGCTGTCATTTGAGCTTCTGAAGTAGTGTACAAGTCCAATGACTATAAGTTGTTTGTAGGTCCAGAGTCCTTTTTTCCAGGAGATGCTGCAATATGGGATGTTTAACCTATGCCTATAATGAAAGTGACTCACATAGCTTTGTTGCCACATTCTTCAGCAGTATGGTTTCTAAAGTTGCAGTTCTTCCTCAGCTTTTCCAACTCCCTGAAAAACTCGTCCAGCAACTCTCCCAGCTTCTGTCATCTCATAGCCAACAGGTGTTTCGCAAAAACCTCATTAAGTGTTTTAACAAATAAGTTATCCAATTTTTATATAGCCATGTCAAAATCTGTACATCCTTCTATATATACTAGAACTCATACAGCTCAAGAGGGCCCAGTATCTGTTCTTTCTTTGTAATCATTGAAATAGTCCAACATGATGGTTTGCCAATGGTGATAATCTCTGAGAGCTGTTGTTGAACAGATGCCAATATCCAAGAATATCCAAGTTTTTGCTTCTACACTGTTTCCATGTTCGTTTTTGTATTCGTTTAGCTAAATAAATTGCATAAGTAAAAACAAAACTCAGAACAGAAGTAAAAGTACTAAGCTTTATTTAGCTAAATGAAACTCAGCTACAAAATCAAAGAGGTGCTAAGTCACAGATTATATAGCATGTGTGGGTGAGTGTATTGCTTGTACAATGTGAGTGTAGGATACCACAGATTTTATGCAAATTTAATCTCACCATACATTTTCAGAATTTGAAAGTTTCTTTCACATCTTGCAATATATAACTTTTACTTCCTTTGTTTTTCTATTTCAAAGCTTTAATATACAAATACAATAATAATGATGAACTTTATATTTTAATGACAAAGAAAATGAAAATATATAATGATATTATAAGTAAAGTAATATTTAATATGACAAAGATGAAATGCAATAGAAGATATTAAAAGGACAAATATTGGTATGAACCAATGATAAAAGTTGTACCGATCATCCATTATAAAGAGAGGGATTAATGCATCACAGTAAAAAGATAAATTTGTAGAAGAGATTCACTAAAATTTGATAACTACAGCTAAAACTTATATAAATTATACCAACAAAGCAAGAATATTTATTGTTGTTAATTGATGTTCATATACAGAAAATAATTAGGACAGAAAGTTATCTTCCCTTGAATCATATATATATATATATATATATATATATATATATATATATATATATGTGCATGTGTCATTCTCAGACAGTACTGTTTTGCTGTATCACAGCTCCTCAGTGTGACTAGACATCTGAACACCTCAAGCCAGGTGTATATCACCACAAAATGTATCCTTTCCGGTTACATCTTTAATGTATTAGACATCCGACAACATTCATATTTCTTTATTTTAATTCACCTCTCTAAAACTTCTCTCTGTTAAGTTTTAATCTCCCTCCTCCTCTTGTCTATTACCCCTCTCTTTAGTTCTAACATTCGTCCAACACTCTCATACTTACATTCTCTTTAAATTCTATTTTTTATTTCTGGAGTTGATTTTTCTGTTTTCTTTTTGAATTTGTAGGTCTGATGAATTGGATCGTATTTACGATTCCAATGGAATAAATTATGACCATGGAATATTAGTGTTTAAGCCTTTGTATTATATCCTTACTCTGTCCTGGACATGGAGTTTTACCTGGATTCTATCCTCCTGGAATTTTTTTATTCAAAAAATATATATGTATGTGTATGTATGTATATTCATATATTTTGCATATGTATGTGTATATTTACCACTAATATTATCTATCTATATCTATATCTATATCTATCTATCTATCTATCTATATATATATATATATATATATATATATATATATATATATATATATTCACATATTTTAAAATTATTTTTAGTAGGAATGAAAATAATGTCAGAATGCATTATTGGTTTATCTAATAAAAGTTGATATTTACCTTTACATAGAGACTCCTTTCGATTTTGCCATCATCTTTGTTTTTGGCCAGCCATCTTTCACAGTGGAAGATGTAAGCTGTGTTAGATGTTGATTCAGTAACTTCTACTTTCTCCAGGTACCAAGCCGGTGAGATCATTGAGTTGTCATGACGGATATGTATTTTGTAGATCTTACCCAGATCAGCTGCTTCAAGAATAAATCTATCCATCTAAATTAAAAGTAATTATGTACTTCTCACTTGCATCTTTGATTCTTTATTCTTTCAATTTACAAACATTTTTTATTATGAAAAAAAGTTTCAAAAGAAGAAATAAGTAAATTGAAGGATTGAAAAATCACCAGGTGAAAAATAAACAGAACACAAAACAAAGAAAAAAAATGTCCTAAATACGTGGATTTTTTCACATCATTTAGTGGATAACTAATAAAAATAAATACTTTAAAAATGAATGCATGGATTAAAAGGATCAATGAAAAGTCATTTTTAAAGCTTATAATATATTAAAGCTTATTTATAATGATTACAAAAGAATAAGAAAACTGTTATTTTAAAAAATTTGATTTCTAAAGCTAAATATTAGAAATCTCTATTAAGCAAGAAGCACTAAATAGAGCAAGCTATAAAACATATGCTGGGAGATATAAATATTAAAAGTGCATTCATTTGATGCTACAGTTTTCTGTAATATTTGCACACATGTGGACAACCAACAAACTTAATATATATTTAATTAATAGTTTTTTGAGTAAAACTTATTAGATGTATTTTTCCCATTAATTTAAATAATGAAACGCTTTTCAGAGTTGTAACAATTTACCCTACAAGGATTTATGAAGATTTACCCTACGAAGATTTACAAAGATTTACCCTATGAGGAGAGTAAAATAAAACAAGTCTTTATTTAAGAGGATAATAACAACAAAGATACTCACTTGATTTCGTTCAAACTTGTCTCTGTGAGTCTCAGAATTAAACAATTTTCTCTCTCCAGTATCTCCTTTGTCACCAAATATTATAATGAAGACATTGGCATCAGTTCCAGCCCCTCGAACATCTCCAGTATAGACACACACAATATATTTCTTGGCTTTGAATAAATATCAAAGATAAAACTTAATGTAATCAAATCAAGTTTAAATTAAGATAAAATTTGTAATGTCTTATAAAAACAAGATTCCATCCATCAGATAATGTGTTACACATTTAAGACAAACATGGATTTAAAATCAGGACAAAAACATCATCATCATTAGTTAGTTTGGTATAAAATCTGACGTTCTGAAAATAACAACATTATGTCTAATACAGAGAATATCAAAAAGCAGAAAATTTTAAAAAAATCAGTTTTTGGCAATCTTCTGAAAGGCATGAACTGGAAGAATCACAAATAAAACACAGGAATTTTCTTTATATATATATATATATATATATAGATATAGATATAGATAAATTCAAGGGTTTTCCGAAACAAGTATAGTTATCTATATTTGTATATATATATATATATATATATATATATATATATATATATATATATATATATATATATATATATATATAGGTAATAATGATAAAAGCAGAGACTTTAAAATCCATGGTAATAATTTATTTTGTGAGATCAATCAGATATTGTCTCTTCAGACCAAACAATTTTACAAAAATAGATGAATTTTATATTTATCCAGGTACAAGCACAAAGAAAAAAAAAACATTTTTTCAAACATAAGAGGGGAAGATCCAGATTTTAAAATAAGATTTTAATATGGGAAAAGGAAAGAGAGAGAGAGAAAAAGGGAAAGAGATACATGTGGGAGGGAGTAAGATAGGGAAATGAAGGGAAGGAAGTTGTTGAGAAATATTATATATATATATATATATATATATATATATATATATATATATATATATATATATGTATATATATATATATATATATATATATATATATATGTGTGTGTGTGTGTGTGTGCATGTGTGTGTTCGCATAAGTGCACTTGTGCGTGTGTGTATGTGTGTAATTAAGGAGTTAGACTGAGTTTAAACACACACAGACATATGTATATATATATATATGTTCTTGGCTTGCTTAAAAAGGTTCTCCACAAAATTCTAATGATTGCTTATTTGTTAAGATTTGGGGTTATATGTTAGTGGTAACTCCAGCACTCTAGTTATTCTGGCTCAGCATAAGAAATCCCACTGTAAATGAAGAAGCAATGTCACTGTAGAAGAGAATGTTCATTCAACCTTGAGTTGTTATAATTTCTGAATCAACCTTATATTTATTCTTAAGAATAAAAATATTGTTTTAATTCTGTGTTTTTCAAGGGATGTAGCTGTTTAAACTTTATAGCTTTAAATGTTGACTTTACCATTCATAATCATAACAATGTTGCATGAACAAAGTTGTTGAGGCTAGTTCAGGCAAATTCAATTCAGCCCACTGAAACTAATAAAATTTGATTTTATTCTTTGTTCTAATAGCATGAGCTGAGCTGAGCTAACTAATTCCTTCCCAAACCATTATGAATAATCTTAAAAATTTCTAATGTTTTAATTTACTATTATTCAAGTTATATAACTATTACAAATTCATAACTTAAAATCATGACTTAAATAAATTTATTGAGGTCAACTTGTCATCTTGTTGCAAAAATAGGAAAATAGCGTCAAAATAGTCAGATTTTTCACAAAAAGTGCCTTCAATGATTTTATATGGTGTGTTTAATTTTTCAGTTTCTGATATATACATATATATATATATATATATGTATAAATAATATACACATATATATCTATACATAACAAAAAATATAATAATAATTAATAAAGAAAAATGATCATGATATCTACACATAACAAAAAATATAATAATAATTAATAATGAAAAATGATCATGATATCTATACATAATAAAAGAATAAAATAATAATAATAAATAAAAATAAAAATTAATAAATGAAAATTATTTTTAAATTGATTTTGGAAAAT
This sequence comes from Acanthosepion lycidas, assembly GCA_963932145.1. Taxonomy (NCBI): domain Eukaryota; kingdom Metazoa; phylum Mollusca; class Cephalopoda; order Sepiida; family Sepiidae; genus Acanthosepion; species Acanthosepion lycidas. The sequence continues at coordinate 61,185,900 of OZ010610.1, read as the reverse complement.
AAGTATAGCAACAGTTTCTATTCTGGGCTCCATTTCTGGGAGCCTTTGAATTGTTTATTCACTTCTATACAAAGATATCCAATTCCAGGTGTTTAATGTAAAAAGCTATATACTATTTTTAAAATAAATTTTGTTTTTTGTTGTTTTAGGAATTTATTTTTTAAAAGTAATTTTCATGAACACATTAAATTTTATGTTGTAAATTTGGACAAATTTGTTCAATCATTATTTGTTTCTTACAGATTATGACTAATGATTTAATATAGTGTAAATATTAGTAAAATTACTTTTATAGCAATTATTAGGTTGGTGCAAAAATAATGGCATAATAATGTAGTTTTTTGACGTTAGAAAATACGTCAAAAAACGACATTATTACGTCATTATTTTTGCACCAACCTTTGTATAGAATTGCAAAAGAATTTTTTATCAAAAGCAGTTGTGAAAGAAAAAGTTTGAAAATCCATAGTTTAAAGGTTTTGTGCTGTTATATGTCTGTTGTTGTAATCCCCATGATCCTAAAGAATCACTGTATTTTTGTTTAAATTGTAATTAGATGCTTAAATTCCTCTACACAATGTGATATCCTAAAATGTAGGTATAGTAAATTTTCTTGACAGTTGTTGTCAACATCAAATCACCACTGATGCTTCATGTCCCACTTGTGCATAGCAATTCACTACAATGAAGGCCTACAATCCTTTCAAACAATTCTAAAAGGACCATGTGTGTGTGTGTGTGTGTGCATGTGTGTGTGTGTGTGTGTGTGTGTGTGTGTGTGTGTATGGAATGATACCTACTTGCACAGAACTGTAGCATGCTTCACAGTCTAAAACTCAGATGCTGGTATGTATGGGCAAACACTGAACATTTTATCAGCATATATATTACCCACTTGTACTCAGGGTAAAATCTTCATTGTTGCAATTTTATTTCCCATCATAGTCTAATAAAAGGTTTAAAAGCTTAACCCAATCATAAGATAAAAAACCCTTTATGAAGTCGTCAAAAAACAAATTGTAGTTCAATGTGACGCGTTTATGTATGAAACAGGCCTTTAGAAAAAAAAAATAAACAAATAAGATTCTTTAGGCACTTAACAGCATATTATGGTGCCAACAGCTATCTGTCGCTGTGACTGACCAGACGATGTGCATACATGAATGCCATCATTTGCTTTGAAATGGACACTCTGGCCCTCTTTCTTTCTTTTGACCTCTTTCTGAAGGTGAATGATATGTGGATAAAAATTAACTCTTATGCCCCTTATCAAAATGGTCATTCAGGCATTTCCATAATAACTAATTTAGTGAATGAACATGCTTATAAAGATGCGTAAATTTCAAGATTGGTTATTCCTAAATTTTCGCTTGAGGATGAAACAGGGCTTGATACTTTAATTCAATTTAATTTCAATAATTATATTGAGGTTTTTGGCTCTTGTTTTTGAAACATGAGAACTCCTATGTAGCAAAGGAATCATATTTAAAAAAAAAATAATTACACACACACACACACACACACACACACACACACACACACACACACACACATATATATATATATATATATATATATATATATATATATATATATATATATATGTGTGTGTGTGTGTGTGTGTGTATATATATAAGGCACGGTGGAGTAATGGATAGCAGCTTGGATTGAGGAATTGGAGAGCCGAGTTTGAATTCCAGTTGAATCCATTACATTACATGCTAATACCGTTGAGAAAGGTATGAATCTTCTTCTTCTCCCTCCAGATATGGGTAAATAGCAGAACAGACTGGGTTCTATAGCCTTGGATGGCAACTGGTCTAAGAGAAAGGACAACTCTGTATTCAAAACCTGCGGATGGTTGTTTAGGGACCCTGTGGCACATAGTGCAACAAGTCTCTGTATTCGGCCCTTCAAAACGTGTGGATGGTTCTTTACAAAACCTTCACCACTATAATCAAATCTCATGCGCAGGTGTCAAGCTGTCACTTTCCACAGAACACATCTGCTTGACCCTCATACATCAAATTCGATTGGAGAGTTGAGTATATATTTAATTCCTCCAACTTAGGTTAATTACCTACCTATCAGTTGATTGGTAATAATGGATTCTTTCTTTATTAAATTTCCATTTTTTCCAAGTAATTCTTGGGAAAGTTTGTCAGCCACCAGTTCTCTTTCTATGTTACCATCATCTTCATTCCGAGCAAGCCATCGATTACAAGGAAACGAAAAAGTCAGTGAACCCTGAAGAGAGAAAAAAAGGGAAAATAAACTTCAACTAAAAAAAATTAAATCAAGGCTTAATTATATTCTGGTATTTTTGATAATGTTAGAAAGTTAAAAAATGCAAAAGGAAATTTAAAATAAAAAGCAATTAAAGGTCAAAAAGCAGCAAAAATGGAAAAAGCAAAAACTATAAAATAAGAATAAAGTGAAAAAAAAAGCAAAAAAAATAAAAGATAAAAAAGAATGAAAAGGAAATAAGAAAGGAGGACAAAAGAAAGTGAGAGAAAATGAAAAATAAGTAAAATTGAAAGGAAAAGAATTTAAAAAAGAAAAGAAAAACAGTAAAAATGAAAAAGTCAAAAGAAAGCAAAAAGAAAAGAAATGAAAAGAAAGCAAAAAGAAAAGAAATGAAAAGAAAACAAAAAGATAACAAATGAAAAGGAAGGAAAAAAAATGAAAAGAAAGCAAAAAGATAACAAATGAAAAGGAAGCAAAAAGAAAAGAAATGAAAAGAAAGCAAAAAGATAACAAATGAAAAGGAAGCAAAAAGAAAACATGAAAAGAAAGCAAAAAGAAAACAAATGAAAAGAGAGCGAAAAGAAATGTAAAGAAAGCAAAAAGAGAATAAATGAAAAGGAAGCAAAAAGAAAAGAAACGAAAAGAAAGCAAAAAGAAAAGAAATGAAAAGAAAGCAAAAAGAAAAGAAATGAAAAGGAAGCAAAAAGAAAAGAAATTAAAAGAAAACAAAAAGATAAATGAAAAGGAAGCAAAAAGAAAAGAAATAAAAAGGAAGCGAAAAGATAACAAATGAAAAGAAAGCAAAAAGATAACAAATGAAAAGAAAGCAAAAAGAAAACAAATATAATGATAACAAAAGAATGAAAAGGAAATAAGAACGGAAGACAAAAGAAAGTCAGAGAAAATGAAAAATAAGTAAAAACGAAACAAAAAGAAATTAAAAAAGAAAAGAAAAACAGGAAATATGAAAAAGTCAAAAGAAAGTAAAAAGGAAAGAAATGAAAAGAAAGCAAAAATAAAAAATAAAAAGGAAGAAAAATGATAACAAATGAAAAGGAAGGAAAAGAAATGAAAAGACAGCAAAAAGATAACAAATGAAAAGAAAGCTAAAAGTTAACAAATGAAAAGGAAGGAAAAAGAAAGCAAATGAAAAGACAGCAATAAGAAAAGAAATAAAGGGAAGCAAAAAGATAAGAAATGAAAAGAAAGCAAAAAGAAAAGAAATGAAAAGAAAGCAAAAAGATAACAAATGAAAATGAAGCAAAAAGAAAACAAATGAAAAGAAAGCAAAAAGATAACAAATAAAAAGAAAGTAACAAGATAAGAAATGAAAAGAAAGCAAAAAGAAAAAGAATGAAAAGGTAACCAAAGGAAAACAAATGAAAAGAAAGCCAAAAGAAAAGAAATGAAAAGGAAGGAAAAGGAAAACAAATGAAAGAAAGCAAAAAGAAAACAAATGAAAAGGAAGTAAAAAGGAAACAAATGAAAAAGAAGGAAAAAGAAAACAAATAAAAGGAAATCAACAAGAAAAGAAATGAAAAGAAAGCAAAAAGAAAAGAAATGAAAATGTAACCAAAAGAAAAGAAATGAAAAGAAAGCCAAAAGAAAACAAACGAAAAGAAAGCCAAAAGAAAGCAAATAAAAAGAAATCAACAAGAAAAGAAATGAAAAGGAAGTAAAAAGAAAAGAAATGAAAAGGAAGGAAAAAGAAAACAAATAAAAAAAGCCAAAAGAAAACAAATGAAAATGAAGTAAAAAGAAAACAAATGAAAAGAAAGCACCAAGAAAAGAAATGAAAAGAAAGCAAAAGGACAACAAATGCAAAGGAAGCACAAAAAACATGGATAGCAAGTAAAAAGAAAACAAATAAAAAGGAAGCCAAAGAAAAAACACACCAAAAGAAAGTCAAAAGAAAACAAATGAAAAGGAAGGAAAAAAACACAAATGAAAAGGAAGGAAGAAGAAAACAAATGAAAAGAATCAAAAAGAAAACAAAAGAAAAGAAAGCAAAAAGATAACAAATGAAAAAGAAAGAAAAAAGAAAACAAATGAAAAGTAAGGAAAAAGAAAACAAATGAAAAGAAAGCAAAAAGATAACTAATAAAAAGGAAGGAAAAAGAAAACGAATGAAAAGAAAGCAAAAAGAAAACAAATGAAAGAAAGCAAAAAGAAAAGAAATGAAAAGAAAACAAAAAAAAAAAAATGAAAATGTAGGAAAAAGTAAACAAATAAAAAGAAAGCAACAAGAAAAGAACTGAAAAGAAAGCCAAAAGAATACAAATGGAAACGTAGCCAAAAGAAAACCAATGAAAAAGAACCAAAAAGAAAACAAATGAAAGAAAGCAAAAAGAAAACAAATAAAAAGAAAGCAAGAAGAAAAGGAATTAAAAGAAAGTAAAAAGAAAACAATTGAAAAGGTAACCAAAGGATAACAAATGAAAAGAAAGCCAAAAGAAAACAAATGAAAAGGGAGGAAAAAACACAACAAATGAATTGAAAGGAAAAAGAAAACAAATGAAAGAAAGCAAAAAGAAAACAAATGAAATAGAAGGAAAAATATAAAAATAAAAAGAAAGCAAGAAGAAAACAAACGAAAAGAAAGCCAAAAGAAAACAAATAAAAAGGTAGCCCAAAGAAAACAAATGAAAAAGAAGGAAAAAGAAAACAAATAAAACGAAATCAACAAGAAAAGAAATGAAAAGGAAGTAAAAAGAAAACATATGAAAAGGAAGGAAAAAGAAAACAAATAAAAAGAAAGCCAAAAGAAAACAAATGAAAATGAATAAAAATAAAAAAAAATAAAAAGAAAGCAACAAGAAAAGAAATGAAAAGAAAGCAAAAAGAAAACAAATAAAAAGAAAGCAAAAGGCAAGAAATGAAAAGGAATTAGAAAGAAAACAAATGAAAAGGAAAAGATAACAAATAAAAAGAAAGCATCAAGAAAAGAAATGAAAAGGACAACAAATGCAAAGGAAGCACAAAGAAAACAAATGAAAAGGAAGGAAAAAGAAAACAAATGAAAAGGACAGAAAAAGAAAAAAAAAGAAAAGAAAGCATAAAGAAAACAAATGAAAAGTAAGGAAAAAGAAAACAAATGAAAAGAAGAAAACAAACGAAAAGAAAGCCAAAAGAAATCAAACGAAAAGAAAGGAAAAGGACAACAAATGCAAAGGAAGCACAAAGAAAACACATGGATAGTAAGTAAAAAGAAAACAAATAAAAAGGAAGCCAAAGGAAAAACACATGAAAAGAAAGCCAAAAGAAAACAAATGAAAAGGAAGGAAAAAGAAATCAAATGAAAAGGACGGAAAAATAAAAAAAATGAAAAGAAAGCAAAAAGATAACAAATGAAAAGGAAGGAAAAAGAAAAGAAATGAAAAGTAAGGAAAAAGAAAAACAAATGAAAAGAAAGCAAAAAGAAAACAAATGAAAAGAAAGCAAAAAGATAACAAATGAAAAGGAAGGAAAAAGAAAACAAATGAAAAGAAAGCAAAAGAAAACAAATGAAATGGAAGCAAAAAGAAAAAAAATGAAAAGGAAGGAAAAAGAAAAGAAATGAAAAGGAAGGAAAAAGAAAATAAATGAAAAAGAAAACAAATGAAATGGAAGGAAAAAGAAAAGAAATGAAAGAAAGCAAAAAGAAAAGAAATGAAAAGAAAGCAAAAAGAAAAGAAATGAAAAGAAAGCAAAAGGACAACAAAAGCACAAAGAAAACACTTGAAAAGACAGCCAAAAGAAAACAAATAAAAAGGAAGCTAAAGGAAAACAAATGAAAAGAAAGCCAAAAGAAAACAAATGAAAAGGAAATAAAAAGAAAACGAATGAAAAGAAAGGAAAAAGAAAACAAATGAAAAGACAGCAAAAAGATAACAAATGAAAAGGAAGGAAAAAGAAAACGAATGAAAAGAAAGGAAAAAGAAAACAAATGAAAAGGTAACCAAAGGAAAACAAATGAAAAGGAAGGAAAAAGAAAACAAATGAAAGAAAGCAAAAAGAAAAGAAATGAAAAGAAAAAAAAAATGAAAAAGTAGGAAAAAGTAAACAAATAAAAAGAAAGCAACAAGAAAAGAACTGAAAAGAAAGCCAAAAGAAAACAAATGGAAAGGTAGCCAAAAGAAAACCAATGAAAAAGAACCAAAAAGAAAACTAATGAAAGGAAGCCAAAAGTTTACAAATAAAAAGGAAGCAAAATGAAAACAAACGAAAAGAAAGCAAAAAGATAACAAATGAAAAGGAAGGAAAAAGAAAACAAATGAAAAGGCAGCGAAAGGAAGACAAATGAAAAGAAAGCCAAAACTAAAGAAATGAAAAGTGAGGAAAAAGAAAACAAATGAAAGAAAGCAACAAGAAAAGAAATGAAAAGAAAGCCAAATGAAAACAAATGAAAAGGTAGCCAAAAGAAAACCAATGAAAACAACCAAAAAGAAAACAAATGGAAGAAAGCAAAAGGAAAACAAATAAAAAGTAAGCAAAAATAAAACAAATGAAAAAGAAGGAAAAAGAAAACAAATAAAAAGAAAGCAACAAGAAAAGAACTGAAAAGAAAGCAAAAAGAAAAGGAATGAAAAGAAAGTAAAAAGAAAACAAATGAAAAGGTAACCAAAGGAAAACAAATGAAAAGGAAGGAAAAAAAACAACAAATGAAAAGGGAGCAAAAAGAAAACAAATGAAATAGAAGGAAAAAGAAAACAAATAAAAAGAAATCAAGAAGAAAATAAATGAAAAGGAAGTAAAAAGAAAACAAATGAAAAGGAAGGAAAAGATAACAAATGAAAAGGAAGGAAAAGATAACAAATGAAAAGGAAGGAAAAAAAAACAAATGGAAAGGAAGGAAAAAGAAAACAAATGAAAAGAAAGCAAAAAGGAAACAAATGAAAAAGAAGGAAAAAGAAAACAAATAAAAAGAAAGCAATAAGAAATGAAATGTAAAGAAAGCAAAAAGAAAACAAATCAAAAAGTAACCAAAGGAAAACAAATGAATACAAAGTCAAATGAAAACAAATGAAAAGAAAGCAAAAACACAACAAATGAAAAGGAAGCACAAAGAAAACAAATGAAAAAGAAGGAAAAAGAAAACAAATAAAAAGAAATCAACAAGAAAAGAAATGAAAAGGAAGCCAAAACTAAACAAATGAAAAGAAAGCAAAAAGACGATAAATGAAAAGCAAGCACAAAGAAGACAATTGAAATGGAAAGAAAAAGAAAACAAATGAAAGAAAGCATAAAGAAAAGAAATGAAAAGAAAGCAAAAAAAAAAAAAAAAGAAATGAAAAGGACGACAAAAGCACGAAGAAAACACTTGAAAAGAAAGCCAAAAGAAAACAAATGGAAGAAAGCAAAAGGAAAACAAATAAAAAGTAAGCAAAAATAAAACAAATGAAAAAGAAGGAAAAAGAAAACAAATAAAAAGAAAGCAACAAGAAAAGAACTGAAAAGAAAGGAAAAAGAAAAGGAATGAAAAGAAAGTAAAAAGAAAACAAATGAAAAGGTAACCAAAGGAAAACAAATGAAAAGGAAGGAAAAAAAACAACAAATGAAAAGGGAGCAAAAAGAAAACAAATGAAATAGAAGGAAAATTAAAAAAATAAAAATAAAGCTAGAAGAAAACAAACGAAAACAAAGCCAAAAGAAAACAAATGAAAAGGTAGCCAAAAGAAAACAAATGAAAAAGAAGGAAAAAGAAAACAAATAAAAAGAAATCAAGAAGAAAATAAATGAAAAGGAAGTAAAAAGAAAACAAATGAAAAGGAAGGAAAAGATAACAAATGAAAAGGAAGGAAAAGATAACAAATGAAAAGGAAGGAAAAAAAACAAATGGAAAGGAAGGAAAAAGAAAACAAATGAAAAGAAAGCAAAAAGGAAACAAATGAAAAAGAAGGAAAAAGAAAACAAATAAAAAGAAAGCAATAAGAAATGAAATGTAAAGAAAGCAAAAAGAAAACAAATCAAAAAGTAACCAAAGGAAAACAAATGAATACAAAGTCAAATGAAAACAAATGAAAAGAAAGCAAAAACACAACAAATGAAAAGGAAGCACAAAGAAAACAAATGAAAAAGAAGGAAAAAGAAAACAAATAAAAAGAAATCAACAAGAAAAGAAATGAAAAGGAAGCCAAAACTAAACAAATGAAAAGAAAGCAAAAAGACGATAAATGAAAAGCAAGCACAAAGAAGACAATTGAAATGGAAAGAAAAAGAAAACAAATGAAAGAAAGCATAAAGAAAAGAAATGAAAAGAAAGCAAAAAAAAAAAAAAAAGAAATGAAAAGGACGACAAAAGCACGAAGAAAACACTTGAAAAGAAAGCCAAAAGAAAACAAATGGAAGAAAGCAAAAGGAAAACAAATAAAAAGTAAGCAAAAATAAAACAAATGAAAAAGAAGGAAAAAGAAAACAAATAAAAAGAAAGCAACAAGAAAAGAACTGAAAAGAAAGCAAAAAGAAAAGGAATGAAAAGAAAGTAAAAAGAAAACAAATGAAAAGGTAACCAAAGGAAAACAAATGAAAAGGAAGGAAAAAAAACAACAAATGAAAAGGGAGCAAAAAGAAAACAAATGAAATAGAAGGAAAATTAAAAAAATAAAAATAAAGCTAGAAGAAAACAAACGAAAACAAAGCCAAAAGAAAACAAATGAAAAGGTAGCCAAAAGAAAACAAATGAAAAAGAAGGAAAAAGAAAACAAATAAAAAGAAATCAAGAAGAAAATAAATGAAAAGGAAGTAAAAAGAAAACAAATGAAAAGGAAGGAAAAGATAACAAATGAAAAGGAAGGAAAAGATAACAAATGAAAAGGAAGGAAAAAAAACAAATGGAAAGGAAGGAAAAAGAAAACAAATGAAAAGAAAGCAAAAAGGAAACAAATGAAAAAGAAGGAAAAAGAAAACAAATAAAAAGAAAGCAATAAGAAATGAAAAGAAAGCAAAAAGAAAACAAATCAAAAAGTAACCAAAGGAAAACAAATGAATACAAAGTCAAATGAAAACAAATGAAAAGAAAGCAAAAACACAACAAATGAAAAGGAAGCACAAAGAAAACAAATGAAAAAGAAGGAAAAAGAAAACAAATAAAAAGAAATCAACAAGAAAAGAAATGAAAAGGAAGCCAAAACTAAACAAATGAAAAGAAAGCAAAAAGACGATAAATGAAAAGCAAGCACAAAGAAGACAATTGAAATGGAAAGAAAAAGAAAACAAATGAAAGAAAGCATAAAGAAAAGAAATGAAAAGAAAGCAAAAAAAAAAAAAAAGAAATGAAAAGGACGACAAAAGCACGAAGAAAACACTTGAAAAGAAAGCCAAAAGAAAACAAATGGAAGAAAGCAAAAGGAAAACAAATAAAAAGTAAGCAAAAATAAAACAAATGAAAAAGAAGGAAAAAGAAAACAAATAAAAAGAAAGCAACAAGAAAAGAACTGAAAAGAAAGGAAAAAGAAAAGGAATGAAAAGAAAGTAAAAAGAAAACAAATGAAAAGGTAACCAAAGGAAAACAAATGAAAAGGAAGGAAAAAAAACAACAAATGAAAAGGGAGCAAAAAGAAAACAAATGAAATAGAAGGAAAATTAAAAAAATAAAAATAAAGCTAGAAGAAAACAAACGAAAACAAAGCCAAAAGAAAACAAATGAAAAGGTAGCCAAAAGAAAACAAATGAAAAAGAAGGAAAAAGAAAACAAATAAAAAGAAATCAAGAAGAAAATAAATGAAAAGGAAGTAAAAAGAAAACAAATGAAAAGGAAGGAAAAGATAACAAATGAAAAGGAAGGAAAAGATAACAAATGAAAAGGAAGGAAAAAAAACAAATGGAAAGGAAGGAAAAAGAAAACAAATGAAAAGAAAGCAAAAAGGAAACAAATGAAAAAGAAGGAAAAAGAAAACAAATAAAAAGAAAGCAATAAGAAATGAAAAGAAAGCAAAAAGAAAACAAATCAAAAAGTAACCAAAGGAAAACAAATGAATACAAAGTCAAATGAAAACAAATGAAAAGAAAGCAAAAACACAACAAATGAAAAGGAAGCACAAAGAAAACAAATGAAAAAGAAGGAAAAAGAAAACAAATAAAAAGAAATCAACAAGAAAAGAAATGAAAAGGAAGCCAAAACTAAACAAATGAAAAGAAAGCAAAAAGACGATAAATGAAAAGCAAGCACAAAGAAGACAATTGAAATGGAAAGAAAAAGAAAACAAATGAAAGAAAGCATAAAGAAAAGAAATGAAAAGAAAGCAAAAAAAAAAAAGAAATGAAAAGGACGACAAAAGCACGAAGAAAACACTTGAAAAGAAAGCCAAAAGAAAACAAATGGAAGAAAGCAAAAGGAAAACAAATAAAAAGTAAGCAAAAATAAAACAAATGAAAAAGAAGGAAAAAGAAAACAAATAAAAAGAAAGCAACAAGAAAAGAACTGAAAAGAAAGCAAAAAGAAAAGGAATGAAAAGAAAGTAAAAAGAAAACAAATGAAAAGGTAACCAAAGGAAAACAAATGAAAAGGAAGGAAAAAAAACAACAAATGAAAAGGGAGCAAAAAGAAAACAAATGAAATAGAAGGAAAATTAAAAAAATAAAAATAAAGCTAGAAGAAAACAAACGAAAACAAAGCCAAAAGAAAACAAATGAAAAGGTAGCCAAAAGAAAACAAATGAAAAAGAAGGAAAAAGAAAACAAATAAAAAGAAATCAAGAAGAAAATAAATGAAAAGGAAGTAAAAAGAAAACAAATGAAAAGGAAGGAAAAGATAACAAATGAAAAGGAAGGAAAAGATAACAAATGAAAAGGAAGGAAAAAAAAACAAATGGAAAGGAAGGAAAAAGAAAACAAATGAAAAGAAAGCAAAAAGGAAACAAATGAAAAAGAAGGAAAAAGAAAACAAATAAAAAGAAAGCAATAAGAAATGAAAAGAAAGCAAAAAGAAAACAAATCAAAAAGTAACCAAAGGAAAACAAATGAATACAAAGTCAAATGAAAACAAATGAAAAGAAAGCAAAAACACAACAAATGAAAAGGAAGCACAAAGAAAACAAATGAAAAAGAAGGAAAAAGAAAACAAATAAAAAGAAATCAACAAGAAAAGAAATGAAAAGGAAGCCAAAACTAAACAAATGAAAAGAAAGCAAAAAGACGATAAATGAAAAGCAAGCACAAAGAAGACAATTGAAATGGAAAGAAAAAGAAAACAAATGAAAGAAAGCATAAAGAAAAGAAATGAAAAGAAAGCAAAAAAAAAAAAGAAATGAAAAGGACGACAAAAGCACGAAGAAAACACTTGAAAAGAAAGCCAAAAGAAAACAAATGGAAGAAAGCAAAAGGAAAACAAATAAAAAGTAAGCAAAAATAAAACAAATGAAAAAGAAGGAAAAAGAAAACAAATAAAAAGAAAGCAACAAGAAAAGAACTGAAAAGAAAGCAAAAAGAAAAGGAATGAAAAGAAAGTAAAAAGAAAACAAATGAAAAGGTAACCAAAGGAAAACAAATGAAAAGGAAGGAAAAAAAACAACAAATGAAAAGGGAGCAAAAAGAAAACAAATGAAATAGAAGGAAAATTGAAAAAATAAAAATAAAGCTAGAAGAAAACAAACGAAAACAAAGCCAAAAGAAAACAAATGAAAAGGTAGCCAAAAGAAAACAAATGAAAAAGAAGGAAAAAGAAAACAAATAAAAAGAAATCAAGAAGAAAATAAATGAAAAGGAAGTAAAAAGAAAACAAATGAAAAGGAAGGAAAAGATAACAAATGAAAAGGAAGGAAAAGATAACAAATGAAAAGGAAGGAAAAAAAACAAATGGAAAGGAAGGAAAAAGAAAACAAATGAAAAGAAAGCAAAAAGGAAACAAATGAAAAAGAAGGAAAAAGAAAACAAATAAAAAGAAAGCAATAAGAAATGAAATGTAAAGAAAGCAAAAAGAAAACAAATCAAAAAGTAACCAAAGGAAAACAAATGAATACAAAGTCAAATGAAAACAAATGAAAAGAAAGCAAAAACACAACAAATGAAAAGGAAGCACAAAGAAAACAAATGAAAAAGAAGGAAAAAGAAAACAAATAAAAAGAAATCAACAAGAAAAGAAATGAAAAGGAAGCCAAAACTAAACAAATGAAAAGAAAGCAAAAAGACGATAAATGAAAAGCAAGCACAAAGAAGACAATTGAAATGGAAAGAAAAAGAAAACAAATGAAAGAAAGCATAAAGAAAAGAAATGAAAAGAAAGCAAAAAAAAAAAAAAAGAAATGAAAAGGACGACAAAAGCACGAAGAAAACATATGAAAAGAAAGCAAAAAGAAAACAAATGAAAAGGAAGTAAAAAGAAAAGAAATGAAAAGGAGGGAAAAAGAAAACAAATGATAGAAAGCAAAAAGAAAAGAAATGAAAAGAAAGCAAAAAAGAAAACAAATGAAAAGAAAGCAAAAAGAAAACAAATGAAAAGAAAGCAAAAATATAACAAATGAATAGGAAACAAAAAGAAAACAAATGAAAAGAAAACAAAAAGAAAACAAATGAAAAGAAAGCAAAAATATAACAAATGAATAGGAAACAAAAAGAAAACAAATGAAAAGGAAGCAAAAAGAAAACAAATGAAAAGAAAGCAAAAAGAAAACAAATGAAATGGAAGCAAAAAGAAAAGAAATGAAACGGAAGAAAAAAGAAAACAAATGAAACAAAAGCAACAAGAAAAGAAATGAAACGAAAGCAAAAAGAAAACTGTTGTGGTAGGATCCACCTAATTTGCATAGTAGAGTACCGACCATATAAATATGGTTGGTACCGGGAAGGAATGAAGAGATCTAACCAGCATAGAGGAACCCGGACGAAGCTTTGCCGAAGGGCATGGTTTCGTCCGGGGAGTTAGACAGGCCTTGAACCCGTCTAGGCGGGTTCAAAAAGGCTATATTTTTGGCCGAGCCTACGGGCTCGGAGATACCCACATTAAACCGGCCTTGTGCCACATTTTATCCTCGTGGGTGGATACAGAGATCCAACCAGAGATCGACTGTCGAACTCTATGCATTAGCAGAGAGGAACCCGGACGAAGCTTTGCCGAAGGGCAAGGTTTCGTCCGGGGAGGTAGACGGGCCTTGAACCCGTCTAGGCGGGTTCAAAAAGGCTATATTTTTGGCCGAGCCTACGGGATCGGAGATACCCACATTAAACCGGCCTTGTGCCACATTTTATCCTCGTCGGTGGATAGATAAATACAGAGATTCAACCAAAGACTCTGCCCGACTGCGACTCAGTCAACACATTCTCCAGGAACGTTCTTTCCAGGAATAGACACAAGACTATATGTAAATATTGTGTACACTTTCTTGTTTCAATACATTTTGTTCTAAGTACATTTTGTGTTGCATTTTCCATGCATTAGTCAAGTTTCAACAATGGCGACGAGGTAGAAAGAACTATACGAAAAAAAAAAAAAAAAGAATTAATAATTGATAGCCTGGAACATTGAAGAACCCAGGCTGAAGGAAAAAAATATTAATTAAAAGTCCAACATCTAACGGAACGGCGAAGGATTCTGAATTTCTGGATATTTAGAACTCGTTAAAGGACGACTAAGCATAAGGAACGTTCACTCAGAAAAATTTGAAAGGTGTCGTAAACGAATAACGGTGATTTTAAATTGAAAAAGTTATCTACAACGAGACACCCGTTAAAAAAAAAACTGGCCGACTACAAAAACATGCATGGAATTAAAAGGCGCACAAATACACCGTGTCGATTTTGAAAGGTAACGAACTTTTAAAAAATTATTTTTTGTTTTTTGTTTGCTCAACAATATTTTATAGTGACGAATTTACCTCTGATAATAAAAATCAGAGGTTTGTCATTGAAATACGCGAACAGAAGTAAAAAAAAAAAAAAAATACCAAAGTTGATTATCACGGGCTTGAATGTAAAAGCAAGACATAAAATAAAAAAGTCGTAAGTTGTTTCGATTTTTCTGGTCAGCTTATCCATAGATACACAAATTAAAGGTATATTCTTTGTTGCATGAATACTATCAGCTAAAGATGGATGAATTATCCAAAGTCATATCCGAATTATTCAAATCCCAGCAGTTGAGTCAGCAACGTCAAAATGAACAGTTTGCCTTATTAATAAGGGAACAACAGATAGCACAGCAAAAATATCAAGAAAAGCAAGAGGAAAGACTTTTAGAAATTCAAGAAAAGCAAGAGGAAAGACTTTTAGAAATTCAAAAGTTAACATTGGAGAAATTAAACAACAATCAGGCAAATGAGGGAAATTCTTCATATTCTAATAACACCATATTTAATTCGCTGGAAACTTTCAGCTATGTGCCAGACGAAGAAAAAACGTTTGAAGCGTACTTTAAACGATATGAAGATATTTTCTATACAGATTGTGAAAACTGGTCGAATTCAAGAAAAGTCAGTCTATTACTAAGAAAGCTAGGTACAGCAGAACATAGCAAATTTGTAGATTTTATTCTACCGAGAAGAACGAATGAATTGGAATTCTCGGAAACAGTGAAATTGTTAAAGGAGCTGTTTGGAGCAAATATGTCGCTTTGGCATAAGCGATGGTTATGCATGAATGTCACTAAATCCGACGATCAGGATTACTTAACATATGCATCTATAGTGAATAGACATTGTGACAATTTCAGATTGGCAGAGATTACGGTTGAAGAATTTAGGTGTTTAATTTTTGCTCAAGGACTGGTATCCAGTAAGAGTGCCGAAATAAGACGTAGAGTTTTGTCTAAACTCGAATCTGAACAAAACCTTACCCTGAAAAAGTTAGCAAAGGAGTGTCAGCGGGCCGTAAGTTTAAAGAAAGTTTAAAAGCTGGCATTGCTTATATTAAAAAAATAAAAAACAGTCAAATTACCCATCAGAAAAAATTGGAATAAAAATTTGGCGTATTTTAAAAATAGACAAGAAAAATTAAATAAGAAGAACGAGGAGAAAAAAAAGGTTCCACCATATAATTGCAGACGTTGCAACAAAAGACACTGGCCATATAGAAATAAGAAATGTTTCGTGTGCCACAAGAATGGACACAAAGGATCGTGTTGTAAAACGAAAAAATTCAATAGCCGAATTAGACAAACAAATTCGAATATCAAATCAGATAGAGATTTGAGGAAATATGTGACGATTGAAATATTTAAAAAGAATATCAAATTTCAACTCGATTCGGGTTCAGATTTAACAATAATGAACTATAAAACATGGAAAATTTTGAAAAGGCCTACAATAATGAAGTCAACGAAACACGCTCGAACGGTAACTGGAAAGGAAATTAACTTCGAAGGCGAGGTTGTACTTCCCATGAAATTGAACGGGATCGTTAAAAAAATAAAGGTTTTCATTCTGAAAAATGGAGAAAACTTGATGGGTACAGATTTTATTGAAACATTCGAATTGTGGGATAAACCGTTAAACTCATTCTGCAGAAAAGTAGAAAGTAATACGCAAACAAGACAGGACATTAAAGAAAAAGTTTCCGGAATCCTTCACACCTGGTCTTGGAAGATGTAACAAGTTTGAAGCTAAATTTGAATTAAAGGAAAATACTATGCCAATTTTTAAAAAGAAACGTAACGTGCCTTTCGCCAGTGTAGAGAAAATTAACGAAGAACTTGATAGGTTGGAAAAAATGGGAATTATTTCGAAAGTAGAATCTAATTCATGGACTGCGCCGATTGTGTGCATAAAAAAGAAATCAAACCAAATCAGAGTCTGTGTTGATTTTTCGACAGGGTTGAACTCGGTAATCAAGGACTACCATTACCCGTTACCGAGTCCGGAGGAGATTTTTAACAAGCTAAATGGTGGAGTTATATTTTCAAAAATCGACTTATCAGATGCCTATCTCCAAATTCCCGTCGAAGAGGAATGTTCGAAATTACTAGGGATAAACACGCATAGAGGTTTATTCAAGTACAACAGGCTTCCTTTTGGTATTAAAGTGGCACCAGCCATTTTTCAACAAGCTATGGACGTCATGTTGAATGATTTAGACTTTGCGTGCGCCTACTTAGACGACATCATAGTAAGGAGTGCAACCGTCGACGAACATCGAGAGCATCTCAATCAAGTATTTAAAAAGATTCAGGACTTTGGATTTAAAGTCAAAGAGTCAAAGTGCGAATTTGGTTTGGAGGAAATTAAATATTTAGGTCACATAATCAACAGAAATGGCAGATTTCCAGATCCGGAAAGGTCCATTGCGATTAGAGTCATGCCGACGCCCACTAATGTGGTAGAATGTCAGAAAGCCTTTGATGAAATAAAGAAAATGCTTACATCCGACCTCTTTTTAACCCATTACAATCCAAAACTTGATATTGTAGTGGCAAGTGACGCCAGTTCATACAGGATAGGAGCGTGTATTCAACACATAATGCCAGATGGTTCTAGAAAACCAATTGCACATGCTTCGAGAACTTTACTCCCAGGAGAAAGAAGTTACTCACAGATCGAAAAAGAGGCGCTGAGTATCATTTTTGCCATAACAAAATTTCACAGATACATCCACGGCAGACATTTTATGCTTGAAACGGATCATAAACCGCTGATCACTATATTTTTGGTTCAAAGAAAGGGTTACCCGTTTATACGGCAAATCGTCTGTTGAGATGGGGAACCATTCTTCTCAATTATGATTTTCACATAAAGCACCTATCATCCAAAAATATAATTCACACGGATAGTTTATCAAGACTCGTACCGAGTCAAGAAGAAAGATTCGAAGAATCAATTATTGCAAATATCAGAGCAGATTATGAGGTGAAAAGCATGGTAAACAACATTTTAAGAGAGCTACCGGTTACATCAAAGGAAATCAAAAAAGAAGCTGAAAGCAATGATTTCATTTTAGAAATAAAAAGCAAAATGGTAGCAAATGACCAAAAAGTGCAGGAGATTTATTCAATTTGTGACGGATTTTTATTATATGGTGAGAGAGTAGTAGTACCAAAAAAGTTGCAGAAAAGAATACTACTGGATTTTCATATGGGTGACCCGGGGGTTAATAGAACAAAAAGCTTAATGCGAAGCTTTGTATATTGGAAAGGAATGGATGTGGATATCGCAAACATGGTTCATCGATGTAAAGGGTGTGCGTTAGCAGCTAAGGCACCACCTATAGTACACAAACCATGGCCCAAGACGGATCATCCGTGGACAAGATTACACATTGATTTCGCTGGTCCAGTAGAAGATTATTACTACTTAATAGTGGTAGATAGTTTTACAAAATGGCCGGAAGTACTACGCTGCAAAAAGCCTACGTCCAATACCGCAACAACTTTTTTTCATGAACTATTTGCACGGTTCGGTGTGCCAGAGTGTATTGTGAGTGACAATGTTACACAATTCACTTCTGAAGAATTTAAGGAATTTTGTGAGTTATATCAAATTAACCACATAACGACGCCGCCGTATCACCCGAGGTCCAATGGACTCGCAGAAAGATTTGTCAATACTTTAAAGCGCGCGCTGAAGAAAGCCTCAGGAGTTCCAACGGAAAAGGCGCTTCAGCAATTCCTACAAGTATACAGAATCACGCCAAACCAGATAACACACTCAAATATGGCACCAGCTGAACTAATGTTTGCTAGGAAAGTTAAGTCAGTGTTTGACAAGCTTTTGCCAGGAAAAAATAGAGTAAAGAATACTATGTATACAGTGAGAAAAAGATACACCTCCGGAGAGAAGGTGTTTTTCAAGTGCTACAAAAACAACGTTGAGTTCTGGGAGCGAGGCATAGTGGACAAGAGAATCGGTGACCTGATTACATAATTAAAGGGCCGAAGAATACTCATAAAAGGCACCAGAACCAACTTAAAAAATGTTACGTTCTAGAGTATGAAAAAAGTATACCAGATGAGGAGGAAGATCCCATTGATGTAATGTATGATATGTTTCAAGTAGAACCTCCGCAGAATACTCCTGAACCGAGAAGATCCGGTAGGAAACGAAAGTTCACGGAACCATTGGACGTGAATCCAAAACGAAAAAATTATTAAAATTAAGTGGATGGACATATGCATATGAAGTAAATAGCCATAATCATCAACCCATATAGGAAGCCAGTTTGAAATCCAAAAGGGATTCCAAGGCTTGGGAGGGGGGTGTTGTGGTAGGATCCACCTAATTTGCATAGTAGAGTACCGACCATATAAATATGGTTGGTACCGGGAAGGAATGAAGAGATTCAACCAGAGACTCTGCCCGACTGCGACTTAGTCAACACATTCTCCAGGAACGGTCTTTCCAGGAATAGACAAAAGACTATATGTAAATATTGTGTACACTTTCTTGTTTCAATACATTTTGTTCTAAGTACATTTTGTGTTGCATTATTATTCCATGCATTAGTCAAATTTCAACAAAAACAAATGAAAAAGAAGGAAAAAGAAAAGAAATGAAAAGAAAGCAAAAAGAAAACAAATGAAAAAGAAGGAAAAAGAAAACAAATAAAAAGAAAGCAACAAGAAAAGAAATGAAAAGAAAGAAAAAAGACAACAAATGAAATGGAAGCAAAAAGAAAAGGAAGGAAAAAGAAAACAAATGAAAAGGTAGCCAAAGAAAAACAAATGAAAATAAAGCCAAAAGAAAACAAATGAAAAGAAAGCAAAAAGACAACAAATGAAAAGGAAGCACAAAGAAAACAAATGAAAAGGAAGGAAAAAGTAAACAAATAAAAAGAAAGCAACAAGAAAAGAAATGAAAAGGAAGCAAAAAGGAAACAAATGAAAAAGAAGGAAAAAGAAAACAAATAAAAAGAAATCAACAAGAAAAGAAATGAAAAGGAAGCCAAAACTAAACAAATGAAAAGAAAGCAAAATGACGACAAATGAAAAGAAAGCATAAAGAAAAGAAATGAAAAGAAAGCAAAAAGGAAGGAAAAGGACCACAAAAGCACAAAGAAAACATTTGAAAAGAAAGCCAAAAGAAAACAAATAAAAAGGAAGCCAAAAGAAAAAATATGAAAAGAAAACAAATGAAAAGGAAGTAAAAAGAAAAGAAATGAAAAGGAAGGAAAAAAAACAAATGATAGAAAGCAAAAAGAAAACAAATGAAAAGAAAGCAAAAAAGAAAACGAATGAAAAAGTAGGAAAAAGAAAACAAATAAAAAAGTAATCAACAAGAAAAGAAATGAAAAGGAAGTAAAAACGAAACAAATGAAAAGGTAGCCAAAAGAAAACAAATGAAAAGAAAGCAACAAAGAAAACAAATGAAAACGTAATCAAAAGAAAACCCATGAAAAGGATCCCAAAAGAAAATAGATGAAAGAAAGCAAAAAGAAAACAAATGAAAACGTAGCCAAAAGAAAACCCATAAAAAGAAAGCAAAAAGGTAACAAATGAAAAAGGAAAAAGAAAACAAATAAAAAGAAAGCAACAAGAAAAGAAAGAAAAAAGAAGAAAAATGAAAAGAAATCAACAAGAAAACAAATTAAAAGCAAGCAAAAAGAAAGCAAATTAAAAGGAAGCAAAAAGAAAACAAATGAAAAGAAAGCAAAAAGAAAACAAATGAAAAGGAAGGAAAAAGAAAACAAATGAAAAGAAAGCAAAAAGAAAACAAATGAAAAAGAAATGAAATGGAAAGAAAAATAAAAGAAATGAAAGAAAGCAAAAAGAAAAGAAATGAAAAGAAAGCAAAAGGACAACAAAAGCACAAAGAAAACACTTGAAAAGAAAGCCAAAAGAAAACAAATAAAAAGAAAGCCAAAAGAAAAGAAATGAAAAGTAAGGAAAAAGAAAAGAAATGAAAAGGAAGGAAAAAGAAAACAAATGAAAGAAAGCGAAAAGAAAACAAATGAAAAGAAAGCAAAAAGAAAACAAATGAAAAGGAAGGAAAAGATAACAAATAAAAAGAAAGCATCAAGAAAAGAAATGAAAAGAAAGCAAAAGGACAACAAATGAAAAGGAAGCAGAAAGAGAACACATAGATAGTAAGTAAAAAGAAAACAAATAAAAAGGAAGCCAAAAGAAAACAAATGAAAAGGAAGTAAAAAGAAAACAAATGAAAAGGAAGGAAAAAGAAAACTAAAAAGAAAGCATCAAGAAAAGAAATGAAAAGAAAGCAAAAAGAAAACAAATGAAAAAGAAGGAAAAAGAAAACAAATGAAAAGGTAGGCAAAGGAAAACAAATGAAAAGAAAGCCAAAACTAAACAAATGAAAAGAAAGCAAAAAGAAAACAAATGAAAAGGAAAAAAAAGAAAACAATGAAAAATCCGAAAGTACAATAAAAATCAGTTAGTTTTTGAAATATTTACATTTCCAGAAGTGTTCAGTTTTCTGACTTCAACGTTGGACAGAAACCAACCAGCTGCAAATCCAGAATCATCATGACCAATACGAATCTTCTCAATATCATCACCAATATCTTCCAACTTGAAAAAGAGAGAAATGTGAATTTTGTGTTTATGATACAAATAAATATCATTAAATCCACTAAAATCTTTCACATAAATAATCTCAGCATGGGTAATTTTTTTAGCAATAAATAATTTTTCTAATGCATTTATCCTATCTTAATTTTGGGTTTTTAATATTCATCTGGTTTTTTTTAAAGTTATTGAATAAAGGAATAATAGAAAAATTTCAGTTATAAACAAACCTTTTTTTTTAAATATGCTTTTATTAGCTCGATGCAAATGTTCCTGGCATTATCATTAACACATTAGAGAGATCTTAGAAGTCTATGAAATTTATTCCATTTTGCACAAAGGGATTGGATGTTATTTTACATGTTGATTATAACTTATCTATTCAGTAGTTTTAAAATGTCCTAGATATTTTGGAAATCAAAACTAGAATTGTTCTTTTATCTTTTGTAAAGATTTTGCTTGAACGGTAACATGTTATCATGCTAAAATAGTGATTGATTGGTTGGTTGGTTATTTTACCAGTATATCAAGCACTATGGATCATTAATGCCAAAACGGTATTAGTATCTTGTGCTATTTTGTTTGGGTACTTTTGTTTATATATATTTGTGTTGTCTAGTAGGTTGCATTTTTATGGCTTTGTCATAGAATGACTGGAGTCCCTGTAGATGGAAGTTTCACAATAAAGATATAGGTGGCAGCAGAAAGAGGGCTACCCCTGTATGAGTACACAGGTGTACTTGTTTTTTTCTTTCATCTTACTACTAAGCATTGCTATTAATAGAACAAATACTATTACATGGTGGAAGTGGTAGGATGAAACTGAAAAGAATCCAAAATTCTACAGTGAACTTAAATGGAGAACAGGATAGTGATTTTGAAACTGGCAACAGCTTCCCAAGCTCACAAACCCAAGGAAGCTACCAAGTACGTTTAATATCAGACCAAGCGCCATGATAGAAATTTAATGACCACAATCATGAGTTTTTTCATTCCTGTTTTTTAAGTCTTTTTATTGTCTTGAAAAATTGATAATAACAATGTCTAATGGTATGAGTGAAACATTGATGTGCTGGGAAACATCAAGTTTGGTGGAATCCCTCAAATTTTTCCAATGACAGTGCAACTTGTACTTCTCCATAAAGGGGGGGTATACCATTCTTTTACTATCAGGTATAGAAGGTTTAAGATGTTACAACTTATTTTTTTATTCCCAAAACCCCTTCATCTGAAAACTAAGGGAATTCTCCAGCCAGGAAGTCTTTTCTGTGTTTTAGCCTATTTTAATTTTCTCAGGTATTTTCAGTATATTAATTGATAGTATGTAGTTATTTATTTGTATTATTCTTTCTTCTTTTTTTTTGTAGTGGCTCTTTTTACATCTATTATTCCTTGCCATTTTAATTCTTTTGTAATTTCTTCTATAGTGCAAAGTGAGAATTTCTGGCTTCTTATTACTCATTTGGATTTATTCAGGATTTGATGTGGGTAAGCTTTGATATTATTGATGTGGAATTTCTCCATTTTGAATAAAAATCAGAATATTTTTCATTCTGCTTCTACCAGAATTGTGTCATTTTTTAGTTTTTTGACTGTTTTGGAGTAAGATGTGTTGATATTTTTTCTATTATGAAAGGTGATAAATTTATGAGGAAAAATTTTTCAAGGATTTCAAGACCATATATCTTGAGAATGTTTCTGGTCTTTTCTCCTCTTTGCTTTTGGAATTTGGTGCAGTCTTTTGGTAGGTTTATTTGGAGCCATAAAAGTATGGTTATGTTTTTCTCATTCTTGATCCCTACCCACCTCGGAGTCGATTCTAACATTATGTCTCTGTGAGGTCTAGCAACAAACACTTGTTCTTCCTTAAGTTCCATCACCCAAGTATGGAAAGAAAGTCAGGGATATACAAAATTGTTGAAACAATGCTCTTCCATAATGACTACCACCTTCTAATACTTATATGAGATGCTAATAGTGTGGAATGGTTTTTGTTTATTTGGTGGGATTGTTTGGAAATGGTCCTGAAATGTATATAATTTAAATATTAGGGCTTGACAAGACTAGCTGTTTGATCAATCTTTCCTCTTTGATTGGCCATCTTGTCCCCACAAGAAACAAACTATACTCTGGTTAGAGAGTCACTCAACCATCAAGACATCAGGGGTTGCTACCCCGACCAACATTGTGGGGATTTTACCCCTCTGCAGGGGGGCAGTCAGCATATTCTGAAGCCCCAGCTGACAGGGTGGGTAAAATAGTGATGTTATAAATTTGTAGAAATAAAATATTTCATCAAAAACTGTTAGAAACTTTTGTCTCAAAATAATTTTAGCAATATTTAACTAATATTGCTCGTTTTTACAAATTTTGTGCAAAGATCTTTCCATTTGTAAAAACAAAATAAGTGAAATACTTTCAATGCAAGAGAGAAATCATTGAAAAATTAACTTTTGCTTAACAGGATTTATTGCTAAATAATGTGAATTTGTCTGTACATTTGTATTTTTTATAAAGTAAAAATAAAGTTTAGCAAGTTTTTTTACTTGTTCCAATTTTACTTGTGACATAAAATTTTTTATAAAAGTTTTTTATATAAGTCAAACAATATGTAACATTTTCATTAAATCAGTTAAAATATTTTTAAAACCATTTACACAAACATTGATAATTGATAGATATTGTCATGTCCATAAAGAAAGACATAAATAGCAAATGAATTATATTGTCACTGTGACGTGTCTATAAAAACTGATATAATTAAAAATTGATTATAGTGTAAGAATAATTATAATAAAATAATTATAACAATTATAATTATCATTAATTCACAAATTCTAAACGAATGAGAATTGATCTCTACTTTTCTCTTCTAAACACACAAACACATGACATTCTCACTATCTGACAAGCAGTTCATATGGAGAGGCCGCTTTTCCTTTTCAGGTCATAATAGCAAAATTTATCTTTTAACACTAAACAAAAATGTAAGGTAAGAAAACCCCAGACACTGGTATTTTTCCAAACTAAATTCTCTGGACACCCATTACATACATCTATGAAAAACATATTAGAAAGACATAAACTTTACTTATTCTTTGTCTTATCATTGTCAGATTCTGATCCATGCTTGATCTACATTTGATCGAAAACTCACATAACAACCAAGGTAATAAATAATAGTTGTTTTGCTGTTTCTCATATTGCTGTTTCTCATTTTGCTGTTTCTCATTTTTATGAGTATTTATGTATATATAAGTGTCAGGGAGTTTATGAGTTATAACTGGGCAAAAATATTATTTGAAGTTTTTTGTTTAAATATTACATCCAGTCCTGACTTGTCCTGTTATCTTCTATCCTTTGTAAAGTTAGAGCATAACAAGAGGAGTGAGATGAGGCCAAAAATGGTGTACTGTTGTCATATTTGGGTGGGAGCTGCCCAGACATCACTCTCCAGCCTTGATAGAGTGAAAACATGTATCTGAGCCTTTGTGGGTGACAAATTATTCTCCACACTTGAGCCTTTCTTCCACAGACGGGGAGTGGCAAACAACTTCCTGCTCTGTTGCTACTTTCACAGAAAGTGCTCAGATGAACTGCATTCCCTGGTCCTGCCAATTCAAACCTTCATGGCAAGGACATGCCATGTCACTTACATAGTAGCAAACTATCCACATTCCCTCTAAATTCCATCAGTGAGAAGTAAGTTCTACTCTAACAGCTTCTTCCTGCAAATGACTGCTCTGTGGAACCAACTCCCAAGAAGATGTTTCCCCAATTTTAACCTTTTCAAGGTTAGAGTTAACAGCTATCTTTCACTCCTATCTGCATATATTGTCTCCTAATGTAACCTTCTAACTCAAGTGGCCCCTGGACCTTGTAAAGGGTGAACTTTACTGTTAAAAAAAATAAGCAATCTGGACTCTCAAAAAAATTTTTCTTTTATTATTTGTGAATTGCTGTGTCTTCATGACAAAAAAAATGGAATGGTTTCTTCAAAATCAAGCAAGTACAAAAATTTCAAACTATAAGAAGTATTTTAACAGAGGGTGAAAAATGCAACACTGAAATCCAGACATGCATTGGAATAGTAAAAGTTGCCTTCCAGAAGCTAAGCAAAGTTGAAAATGGAAAATTTTATTAGAAAAATAGAAAGTTGCTGGACTCTTATGTAATATCAGCCCTCCCTATATAGCAGTGAATGCTGGATAACTTCCTCATCATTTGTAATTCAGAATTTTCTTTCTCTTGGTTGTCATCATATGGTTGTCATCCAAGGCTTAGACAGCCCAGTCTATTCTGTTATTTAACCCAGCTAGAGGAGAGATGGTGGTCATGCCTTTTCTCAGAGCAATCGTGAGAGAGAATGCAGATTAGGCTGGAAAAACACTGATTCCACTTTTTGTGCCAATATCCATTATGCTATACACACATTGAGTAAACATACAGTAAACATTTAAAAAACAGCATTTTTTAAAGTAACAAATAATAAAAACTTACTTCAATAACAAATTTATCAACACCATTTCTTTTAAATCTTTGCTTCCTTTCTTTCTTATTAGCACAAAGAAATTTCTGTTGTGTTGATGAAGTTTTACCATAAAGCACAATGAAGACATCTGCATCTGTAGAGGCACCAGATACATCACCTGTGTATGTAGTGATCTCGTATGGTATACCTAAATACAATAGAACTGAGTGTAAATATGTATTGTGTAAAATTCATAAATATTTGTTGTTCTCTATGGAAAATAGAGCTATGGACAGCTATAATAATCAAATTGTTTCACTAGTTATTAATAGCGTGCCAGTAAGAGTGACTTACTTGATCTTTTTAACATGTCTTCTTTTATAACATTTTAATTAGATATCAAAGAACATTGAAATATGCAGCATTTATGCTCTGAATGATATCAGAAAGAGCAATACAAAAGCAATACAAATATATACCTATGTTTTATAGATTATGCAAAACATTTGAAAAAGTAAAACACAAAGAACTATTTGAACTGCTAGATAAACTTGATATATTTGGGAAAATTTTAGAATAATCCAGAACATATACTGGGTGCAAACTGCTAGCATATCGATAGAAAATGAACTCAGTAAATACAGAAAAATAAAAAGGGGTGTAAGACAGGGATGTATCTTCTTACTGGACTTATTCAACCTTTATCCTGAGATGATCCTGAGAGAATTAGAAATCCTACCAGGATTCATTATTGGTGCCCACAATCTTAACAACATGATACACAGACAAACAGTGTTGATAGACACAGAAAGGAAACTAGAGAAACTCCTACAAAACAAGGAAAGGAAAGAGAGAAGAAAAGACTAAGAATCCATAAGAAGAAAGAATGTTCAGTTGGTGTCAAAAGGAACATACCAAGATGTGAATTACTAACTGGAGATAACCAAATCAAGCAAGTACAAAAATTTCAAACTATAGGAAGTATTTTAACAGAGGGTGAAAAATGCAACACTGAAATCCAGACATGCATTGGAATAGTAAAAGTTGCCTTCCAGAAGCTAAGCAAAGTTGAAAATGGAAAATTTTATTAGAAAAAAAGAACTGAACTATTATGTAATATCAGCCCTCCTATACAGCAATGAATGATGGACAATCTTCTCACAGATGAAGAAGAGACTTGAAGCAATAGAAATGTGGTTCTACAGAAGGATGCTCAGAATCTTATGAATTGAACATGTAAGTAACAAGAAATTTTTAGTGTAAATGGAATAAAAAAGGACACTTCTACTTAGAATTAGAAAGAGACAATTGAAATGACTAGGGCACATAATGAAGAAAGAGGGTTTGGAGAATTGACACTCACAAGATAGATTGATGGCAAGAATGACAGAGCAAATAACCTACTTAATGAGCTTTTGTAAATTGTTGACAGAACAGAGAATAGGAGAGAGAGTAAAAAGACAAAGCTTACTTAAGAGCTACAAACAACAGAAAGTTGTGATGAGACATAATCATTTATGTCCCTACGCGCATAGAAGAAGAAGAAGAAGATGTGTTACATGTTAAATTAAGCCAGAGTCTAGATTTGTCCACAAATACGACCTTTTCCTAAACAAATCTTAGCTTGAAAAATAACCATGAAGGTATATTTTGTTAATGAAAATGAGCCCATCCTTTGGTGGATATCTTTAGAAAGATTTTAAAAGTTGGGAAGGGGTCTTATTATATAAAACATTTGTAATTAATAAAGAAAAAAGGAAGTGTGAGTATCATACTTTGGGAATGTTTTTTAGGCAAAAGAAAGAAAGAAGCTTGCTATGAGCCAATGGTATAATGAAAAAGGGATTATTGTGAAATATTGGATGTCAAATTTGAAGTGCTCACAAGAAAACTGAAACTGCAGCATGTTTGGAACATTATCAATGACAATGATCTAAAACTTCTTAATCAGTCTAGAAATATCTTCATGATAAGAATATAAAAGTTTTATCTTGATCTTCACAGATTCCTGCTGACCTGAATCCATTTGAAAACTTATGGGATGAATTGAAAAAATGTGTAAGGACAAGATAAAAAAATAGTCTGCAATGACTGGAAGATTTTGCCAAATTTCATGTGGCAAAATATCCTTGTAAATGTTTGTGTTAAAAAGATTTACAATTGACAAGAAATCATTAATTTGGGCATATAATTTCTTTTCTTTTCTTTACAATTATCCAGGTTACCCATAAATAGTTGACCTTAAAGTGGATGGCAGAAAAATAAATTTTAAAATAGACACAAGTGCCAAAAAGACTGTCATACCTGACCATGTGTTCAACCAGATTTACAATAGTGTTATACTTTTAAACTTATAAAAGCAAAGAGAGCAAATATTCAACCCAGGATGTAATCTACTGGAAGTTCTAGGTATTATGAACATTATCCCCCAGAAAGGAAAGATGACACAGGAACTAGTAGATGTCATCAAGAAATTGCACACACCTTTATTAAGCAGACAAACAATCACCAAACTGAACCTGATGTCATATATCAATAATATTGACCTGAACGAACTTAAGGACAAGTATCGAGAACTGACAGTAACCTTAAACCTGACACAAAGCCATTTTCACTGAAGATACCATGATGAGTTCCTATTCCACTACTACCTAAAATAAATAAAAAACTTCAGTGCATGGGGCAGATAGGCATTATCAGTTGTATGAAGGAAATTTGGTATCACTGACTGGCACTAAGATATTTAACAAGCTAGATGCTAATATGGGATTCTAGCAAATTCCATTAGCTGAGGAGGTGAGTAAAATGACCATTATTATCACACCATTTGTGAGATATTTCTTTAAAAGATTACAATTTGGGATAGCTTCAGAAATCAGAGCACTTCCAGAAAACAATGGCTACAGAGGTTACAAATGGCTTAGAAGATGTAGTTTGCCATATAGATGATGTTCTAGTATGGTGACACATGCAAGAAGTGCATAACTCCCAGCTTCATGCAGTTTTGAGAAAGCTAGAAAAAGTCAGGATCATATGCAACATGGAAAAGTGTGAGTTTTCAGAGGCTAAGCCAAGTAAAACTGCAGTTGTGAGAGAAATGCAGGAACCTACCAATGTCAGTGAACTATGCAGTTTTTGTAGAGATCAGCTTGGCAAGTTCATTCTTCATTTAGCAGAAAAGGACAAAAACCCCGGAGAGATTTACTTTCCAAAAGGAACCATTGTTTCTGGAAAGGGGACCAGGCTAAAGCTTTCCACACTCTAAAGGAAGATTTACTGAGTAAACTAGTGCTGAAGAGAGATACTAAAGTATCAGCAGATACGTCCAGTTAGGAACTTGGGGCAGTCTTGTTACAAAAATGGAAGGAACAATGGACATTTGTTGCTTAAAAATCCCAGATTACTTTCACCAATCGAACAGTGCAGGGCTGGTACACACTATCCCCAAATGGGGAGAGCCTTATTGGGGGCCCCAGACAGTGCTTAGTGAGTCTCGCTATCTTATCAACATTTGCTTTGTTTCTACCTACATGTATATACATTACAAATTAAACTAAGCACAACTGACTATTAAAGGATGAAAAATTTTCAGAGATTTTGATGTCATTCTGGGGTCTTTTTTTTGTCTAAATCTGTGAGTTTGTTTTATTAATGTTAAGTCTCGAAAAAACATTATATAAAATTCACTATTTTTTTTATCCATAATGTTGAATGTATTACAGACCCTAATCAAGAACAAGGATCACTTTGCACCTAAGACTTATAGGCAGTTATCGCAGCGTTACACCAAACTACCTCACATATACGGTCTCCCTAAAATTAACAAAGATGGTATTCTGCTCAGGCTGATTGTTAGTTGCCAAGGCTCTGTGTGCCACCCTCTAAGTCACTTCCTTGTAGATATAATTGACCCATTGATTGGAAAGTCACCTTCATATGTCTGAAATTCTGTCCACTTTGTGGAAATAATCAAAGATGCTCCCATCCTATCCAACCAGATGGTGAGCTTGGACGTGTTGAGTTTTTCACCAAGGTACTCTCAATAGTCAGAGACAGATTGGCTTCTGACTCATCTCTAGATGATCACCAGCATGATCACCAGCAATGGCGAATATATACATGAAATACTTTGAGGAAATAGCATTAGAATCTATATTTCTAAGGCCAACTCTCTGGTTAAGATACGTAAATGACACCTTCATACTCTGGCCACACCAGGAAGATGTCCAGGTTCTACTGGACCATGTGAACTCAATAAGACCTTCAATACAGTTCATGATGGAGAAAGAGAGTAACAACACACTTCCATTCCTGGATGTTCTAATATCTCAAACAGAGCATGGCTTCAAGACATCTGTATACTGCTAACCAACATTCCCTGAACAATACCTCAATCTCAAATCCCACCATCCATACAGCGTAAAGAAAGGGATTGTCCACTGCTTACAACACTGAGCAAAAGTGGTGACTCAGAGACATTAGATAAAGAATTGGTCAGTATAAGCAGTACCCTACAATGTAACAACTACTCTGGGTACATGGCAGCAGCCCCAATAAACTGGGATAGGTGGGTACAAGAGGAGGACCATAACAATCTGCCTGCCTTATGTCAAGGTGTTATTGGAGAAAATACAAAGGATCTGTGGTCCATATAACATCAGGATAATCTTCAAAAGCTGGACAACACTTCACAGATACCTCTCACAAGTAAGACTCCCCCCCATAGAGAAGAACATGACTAGAGACTGTGTGTACATCATCCCATGCAGCTGTGGAAAGAAAGATAAAGGGGAAAAAGGCCATACCCTTAAGTTAAGGCTTCAAGAACATCAAAAAGCTGTAACACCAGGGGAAGTGGAAAAATCAGGCGTGGCTGACCCCATATGGAGAGAAAAGGGAGATCACTGCTCTCTGTGGGATCAGGTTGAAATCATAGACTAAGAACATCATTGGAAAATTCGCAAACTTTAGGAATCAGAGCACATATGCTAAGCCACAAAAATCTCCTGAGTCGAGCAAGCATAGAAATGAATATAATATGGAAACCAGTAATAAGGAGTGCCAGAGAAAAGCAATAATAACAATAAAAATTGCAATATGAGCTCTAGTAAAGACATGGATGATAACAACAAAAATTGCAATATGAGCACTAGTAAAAAAAATGATGGCTGAAGACATTAAGTTTATAAGTCACAGAAATTCATAGACAGATGTCCTCAAGGACACATGGCACAGTGGATAAAGGCATTAGTTAGATCCAGTGACAGTATGAGTTTAATATGTGGTTAAGGCAGTGGAGAACTTGGAGAGGTGAATTAACAGGCGATAACTGATAACTGACATCCATTAGACATGGCATATAGAACTAGAACAGTCTACCCCAGCGAGCGAAATAAAGGGTCTAGTTCGATGTTCCAACCACCTGAAGAAGGCAGCAGCATACATCAGCCGAAACATTGTGATAAATATGGCAACAAAGATGAGGGCAATAGTCTGAACAATGTAAATAGTGTACATAATACCTCATCTCAGAAATATAGACAGATACAATAAAATTTGTATTTAATGTGAACACTACCTTATGAAAATTGAGATGTTGTAGAGTGGATGGGGCTGTATCATATTGGGGAGTATATCATAGATTTAGGGGAGGATCCCATGAGACCCTTGCACCAGCCCTCAACTGAGGTATGTTTAAGTTGAAAAAAGACACTGTGAAAGTTTCCAAGATTTTATCATTGAACATCTTCTACTTGAGGCAGAACACAAACCACTCCTTGAGACTCAAACTTTAGATACTCTGTCTCCAAGGATACAACATTTCAGCATGAGATTAATGAGGTATTCATACACTATATCTCATGTTGAAGGAAAAAAATTAATCACAGCAGATACTCTGTTAAGAGCACTGGTAAAAGGATGTACACAAGGTATAGACAGGGAGCTCATAGAGGACATCAGCATGTGAACCATATAATGGAAAATCTTCTAGTGAAGGTCTAATACCTGGATAACTTACATGAACACCTGAAAACAGGTAATGTGTGCTCTACATTTATGCAGATGGATCAAGATGGATGGCCTGAATTTAACACATGCTCAAGTGTATCATGATTATACTGGGTAGAACATGCCTATTTAACTGTACATGATGGGTACAAGAATAGTCATTATTAAGTCTTGAGGAATGACGTACTTGAAAAACTGCATGAAAGTCACCAGAATGGTGAAACTGTGCACATCAGAGTTTGTTAGATTTAGTGCTGAAATGCATGACATGCTTAAAAGAGTGTACTAACCATGCAAACAGAACTTCCAGACAGAGCCTGGAAGAGATTGGTTGTAGATATCTTTACTCTAAAAGGTAAAATGGATTGGTTAGTAGTAGACTACTATTCAAGGTTCATAGAGATAAGGAAATCTTACACTATCAAAGTCAGCAAATGTGATAGTCCGCCTAAAATTGATGTTTGCAAGACATGAACTGCAAACCACAATTTGTAGTAGGTAGCATATTTTCAATGTTTACCACAAAGTATAGATTTCAGCATGTGATGAGCAGGCTGAGATATCTGCAGAGCAATCAGAGGCTGAACAGGCAGTTCAGACAATAAAGAACTTTCTGATAAAAGCAATTTACCCGTACCTTGCACTGCTAGCATACAGATCAACACTGCTCTAGAACATTTCTAATGGAATGCAGACTGTGGACCATGGTGCTAACACATCCCTCACAGTTAGATCCAGTGCTGCCAGACAGTACTTTACTTAAAGCAAAGGGAAAAGAGAGATGGGATGCAGACCAAATTCACTACAACAAGCAACAGAGCATCTGATTTAAGCAGCATCTTACCAGAGAGATGTTTGTTGGTGATTGATGCTAAAGTCACAGGGACTGTGGTAAATAAACTGTAGCATCACAGTCTTACACAGTCAAAATACCAAATGGGACAGTACATCAGAATAGACACCACTTGATTCCAGTGAGCTGTCCAGAGGGTAACAGTGACACTACAAATACACAAGTGTTTGTACAGACATATACAGTGTAACCCGGATATAAGAGACCCGGATATAAGAGACTTCTTCTCCGGCCCCGACAACTCTCTTATCCGGGTTACACTGTATAACAGATACATCACTAAGGTACTGGGGAAGTGAGTCCAGAGCACATTATCAGGACATGATTTGAGAGACTGGTAATTAAACCAACAAAATTGGACTTGTAGTTTTTTGCCCTGGTCTTTCCATGTCCCCAATGGATAAAGGGGAACAACTCTTCCCTATAACAAGGAGGAGTTAAGGTTATTGTTGGTGAAATTAAGGCTCATGGGTTTACCGCCAAAAAATCCTTTTGTAAAAACGCTTGATTCCATTGGTGAAGTTGAATTAAAAAGAACAAAAACTTGTAATTCCAACGGATAATTTATTGTTAAAAACAGATATATTTCAGAAAGCTTTTGCAAATCTTGATCAATCTTGAGGAATAAATGAAACAGTGACTAAGCTACATTGTATACAATATAAATTCAAATTACGCATGTCTTGTAAACTCAGTTCAATTGAATATTTTTTTCATTAATTTGAATTTATAACATATACAATGTAGTTTAGTCACTGTTTCATTTATTTTTCAAGAGTGATCAAGGGTCATAAAAGCTTTCTGAAATATATCTGTTTTTAACAATAAATTATTTGTTGAAAAAATCCTTTTGACTAAACATATTTTTATGTTGTTATTTGTACAAGTATTTTAAGAATTAACAACAATAATGCTATTTCTGTTTTTTAAAATCTTCACAACTCAATAATCATTGTAATTATTTTCAATAAATTAAAGAAATCTGAATGACAGTAGCAGAGTGGAAATTTGTTTCAGTAATTAGAAAATTAATAGAATGCATATTCTAACATTAACATACTTACATGGAATATATTTTTCAGTGGCCATCTCTTGTGGGGACAATTCCTTTTCCAACTTGCCATCATCTTTATCAAGTGCCAGCCAACGCCCACAGGGGAAAGTCCATGTCTTCCCGAGTGATGGGCAGTCTATGATTACTTTCTCAAGGAACCATGCGCCACCATAACCAGCATTATCATGTCCAATTCTGAAAAGATTTTAATTTTATGTTGTCATTTTTCCTCTAAGAAACTGTACAAGTTATTCAAAGTAATTTTTATTGAAAGACAAAAATCTATTTGGGAGTTTGAATTTCTTCTTCTTCTTCTTCTTCTTCTTCATCATCATCATAAGAAGAAGAAGAAGGAGAAGAAGAAGAAAAAGAAGAAGAAAGATTAGATTGGAGAATATGTTGATCAGAATATTGTAATGATTGATAAAGAGAAAATAGAACATAACTGTTGTAAAAAGGCAAAATATGACTAAAAACAGTTGTGGTGATAGACAATCCACCAATGAATATATGAGAAATAATGTTATCTGGAATAACTAGGAATACCTAACAGACATCAAAGATGTTTTAACAGATGTCAAAAACATGTAAATCAGAAATGTAAAAACTGTGTAAATGGTAAAAGAAACACTTTAAATACAAAATTTGGAGAACAGACATTAAAACTGTTTGTGTACATAATTTGTTCTGACAACATTTATTATAATCCACTAAAATAACAGTTTTACATTCAGAATTAGTAGTAGCATTATTTTTAATGGTGGTTTTGGGATGTAAACCCTGAACACATGTTGATTTTGAGATAAGAAAAAGATTTGCTTGTCAGTTAACAATTTGTAAACTTATAATTGCATTTGAAGAGATGACTGCTTGCATTAGACGTGGTCTTTTTGATGATTATTAATTAGACAATTTCACATGTGTGTCATTAAGCATAAAACCTTCAATCATCATTAAGACACAAGTTTTCCACTTGGATTATTTGTATTTTGTAACTTCATATCTTATGGAACTTTGATGGACATTGACATTCATAGATTTTAAAAGCATTTTCAAGTATTCACTTTATTACAATAGTTTGTCTTCTTTCATTTTTTCTCTTAGTTTCTGTAGGTACTCGTCCTTCTTTTGTTTTATTTAAGATATTTTTACTTTATAAGAAAACAAAATCATATATGTGAATGAGTCAGTGAAATCAGGAATAAATGGGGGGGGGGAATACAAATCTGAAGATGAAAGAAAGTAACTGTAAACAAGTCTTGAGGCTCCCACAATTAATTGTAGTGAATCTGTTCCTCAAAAAATGATTAAAAAGTTTTGAATAATCATAAAGATAATAAATATAATAGAACAAATAAATCCACAAAGTCACAAGTGAAAATTACAGAAAAGGAATAAAAAGGAATAGAAAATGAATACAAAACTGATATAGCAAATAAAAGATTAAACATTTTTTATATCATTTATACTCCTCACAAGAACAGCAGTCCAAATGTAAATAATGATAATGCCTCATTCCAGAAATTCAGACAGGAGGCAATCAGGTAATAATAACAACAAAGATGAGGACATTAGTCCCAATGTAAATTGTGATACCTTGTTATACTCGAAATTCAGACAAGAGGTAATTGGGCAATAATAACAACAAAGATGAGGATAATTCATCATTCCTGAAATTCAGACAGAGATGAAAAATTGTTCTTCTATGAAACCATTATTCTTTTGATAACCTTAATAATACGAGAATTTTACAAGTCAATTGAAAAAATAGAATGTAAAATGCATAACAAATTTATGTGTAGTGAATGTGTCAATTAGAAAAAGAAGAAAATAATGATATTAAAGAATTGAATAAAATTTATTTCCTCAAATGTTGTAGTTCTTAAAAAGAACTCTAATAAGTTATATTATATTTCATTTTAAATGGAAAAAAAATTGAGGCTTTAAAGATGTCAAGTTGCTTATTAAGCATTTTCATATACTCCTGAATGATTAGGATTAATTAAAAGTGACTTATATTTAATTACTTTATCTTTTTCAGTTCTCCAATGTTAACAGCTTCAAGAACAAATTCATCAGTATTTCCTCTCTCAAATTTATTTTTACTTTGAAGTGACGATTTCAGAAACACTTGTCCTGTAAAAATCAAAGAAATATCAATAGAAAGTTGTTAAGAAAATCATCTCTTTGTTTTTATGCAAGCATATCATAAAGAAAGAAGACATTTTGTAAATTTTTATAGAATTTCTTATTGAGAAGTTCACATTTTAATTGAATATTTCTATTTCTTATTGAGAAGTTTTTAATTCTAATTTTTCACCAAGTGGAAAAAAAATTAGAGAGTAAAATTATAAAGGACAATTGCATTTAAATGATAAAATTAGTTTTAAGTCGTTTTTTCCTCTGAAAAATTGCAGATTATTTCATTAGTTCAGCTTAAATTAAGTGAAGATAAATATTCTGTCGAATATCTGATATTTCATTCCACATTAATAGCATTAAAAGAAAGACAACAGTGGAAAGCATCCGTTTTGTACATCATTAAGCTTGAGTAAAACATTTTAAAGGAAAATTATGATGTATCAAAATTGCATTTTCTTGTTCCTCTTCAAGCCTGTACATGTTTGTCAAGAATTGAAAAATATCTTTATATATACATAAATTGCTAAAAATATACTTTACATGATTAACTGAAAAGATTTGTAAGAGTTTTATTACTAAGTCTCTGAGGTTCAAATTATGGCTGAGACAGTTTGTATTCACTTTGCACTAAAAAGGCATGAATCCACCTTTTCTTCCTCTAGTCATCAGTAAAATAGCAGAGCAGACTAGGCTCTCTAGCATTAGTAAGGTAACCAGTCTAGAAGGACTGAATTCAAAAACCCCGAAGAATTCAATAGGAAACCAATTCATTATATTTCCCAAGAAGGGTCATGGCATAGTTTACAGATATTAAAGAAATAGAAACTGTGAAGAGCCATGATTGTCTTGAAGAGACATGGCACTTAAGGAGAGGGGAAATAAGAAAATTAATTCTTCTTTTTTGAATTCTCAAAATAATAATTTCAAATTAAAATACCTGTATTATCAATATCTCCATAAAGAATAATGAAAACATTAGCATCTGTTCCAGCACCCCAAACATTTCCTGTTATCACTTTGATATAAAATGTTGTTACAGCTGCTGTAAGAATAAAAACAAAAATAACAAAATATTATAAAGAACAATAAAAAATAAACATTAATTGGCTTACAATGAATGCATGTTAAGATGTTATTTTTATAAAAGAGAAATAGAAAGAATGACTTAAGGGTCTACTCCCAGTGTTATCAATTATAAAATACGAACTTAAATTTGTAATTTAAGAAACATTTAGATACAATAGGTAACAATTATTTGTATTACCATCTGTGAAAGTAATACTTTTTATATTTTTATACAGTATTCTCTAACTGTTCTTCTATCAAAGAAGATGTACAATACATAAAATTCTGACCATCACTTCTTAAATATTTGTATTGCATGTCTTCTAACTTTGTCTCCATCTCTGTTTTCAACAACTTAAAATTATGAGCCAAAATAAGCAGGACTGATGAATTAGATTTGTTTCAAAACATTTCTAAAGTTTCATTCTTAATAAAATTTGTCTGGAATAATCTTTTTTAACTGAAAACCTATTTCTACTTTTTATGAAGTATGTTTCCTTGCTTTAAATTTTGATGACTTGTTAACATTTTGAAAATTAATTCTTGTCATAATTGCTGATGAGATATTGGAAATATTTCAAGGCAATATTTTCACTGAAATTTAAAACACCAAATGTAAAATAATAATAAATAATGAGAAGTGGTTAAAACCATCAATATGAATTGTTATAATATAGAACTACCTGGTGTCTGTATTAAAAGAAGAGAGAAAATTACTGTGTTGATACATATTGTTTTATTCTGAGTAGTTTTGACATTAACACAATATTATCGTCAGGGTGTATTTTTAAGATTAAAATGTAGTGTTCATTATTTCCAAAGACAAAATGGATACATGCATATAAGTTATAAATTTTATGTGTGGAGTCAGGACTGCTAATTTTTGTGCCATGCAGTGTATGTTTACACTCTAGGGGAGGTAACTAATTATGATGTGTGAAGAGTTCTTTTTTAAAAAGATGAGAATAGTATGAGAAACTATTAATATAGACTTTGATATTATAGTCTATCTATTGTAAACAATTTAGAACATTTTCATAATCAATTTTGTTAAGGTATGGTTTCAATTTTTTAATAAAGATAGCTTCAAGGATTTTGAGTTTGTGTTTATTATTTTCATGAAAAAGTATGGATATATTTTCGATAAGAAGTTTTCTAAATTGCGAATGTAGGCAAGTATGCTGTTGTAAATGTTTAGAGATGTTAGACATGTTATTCAAATTAAAACACAAATGACAAGACAATCTCCCAGAGGACATTTAAATTTATATACAATGTTGGTATTCTGCAACAGGTTGGTTGGTTGGGGAAGTGTCGTTATGAATGATTAAATTGGATATACTGGATTTAGTGTAGTATATAATTAATTAAAGTTTTTTACTAGCATCTGTGGTGAAGATGTTAGTATTTATTCATTTTTTAGGATATTCTCATCTTGCTTATAATTAGAATGCATTTGGTTATGATATAGAAGATTAATATGTTTGGGGTTAGTTGAAGCAAGTAGTATTATATTCAGTTCGCCTTATATTAGCATTACTGATAGAGCATCTTATTTGTTCCTCAACAATATAATTAGGAAATTTATTATTAATAAGAGTTTGTTTTATGTTTTTTAGTTCACTGTAGAAAATCTGTTTTGTGGAAGAATTAATTTTTGCATAGTTTATTAGTTTTTTTTTATAATTGCTATTTCATAATAATTTGGACATCCACTCTTATAGTTAAGAGCGCACAAATTTATGCTGGTAGGTTTTTATATGGGGAGATAGTGAATTTATTATGATTAGTATCAATATATATAGAAAAGGAATTTTATTACTATTATTAAGTTTGTATGTTAAATTTAGGACAGAATTATTTTGAAATTATCTTTGGAGTTGATGTATTTCATCCATATTCTTGACTAATATAAGCATATCATTGATGTATCTTAGGTAGATGGAGGGTTTTTTAAAATTGTTAAATGTATCATTTCCAATATTAGACATGTAGAAATTGCTAAACCCTTGGAGATGCCATCCCATTGTATATTATTTTTATGATCAAAGAATGGGATTTTTGTAGTACAAGTTAGCAGTAGTTTTAATAAAATGCTAGGTCAAATTTTAAGTTGCGGTAAAGATGGATTATTGTATATGTTCCTTATAATTATGTCAATAGTTTTGCTAACAGGGATGTTGGTGAATAAATTTTCGACGTTAAGTGAGGCTATGGTTTCATTATTAAGTTTTTCATTTTTTTGAATTACTTTGAGAGTGGATTTTATGCTATATTTACTAGGATTGTATAGTGAGATGAGTTGGGTTATCATGTTTGTTAACTGATATACAGAAGTGGAAATTTGTGATATAATAGGACAGAGAGGATAGTCATGTTTGTGTTAACCAGGCCTATATCATCTACAATTTTAGGAAGTTTCAAACTGTCCTGTTTGGAATTATTAGCAGTGATGAGTTTATTAATATTTAATTGTATATATAGCTCAACCTTAATTTGCATATTTATAACTCATTCTTACTGTGCATGCCAATACTAGAAGCTTAAAAATCTTAAAACCCTGAGAATTTGTAAAATATAGAATCTGTAATTTATGACTATGAACAATATGTATTAATTTAATTTTTTTAGCACAAACTAAGTGAAAGATTGTTGATAGTAATTTACTTATCTTTTATGAGATTTCAGAATTAAGAAAAGAATAAATATTTCCTGGTTGACATCAGTAATAAAACAGCAAATGTGATGAATATTGAATTTTTATTGGCACAAAAACTAATGTCTTAGATTTGACTTGAAAAAAAAATGCAATGAAAAAATTGAGATGACAAGTCTGTAAGTTTTCCTTTTTAACTTTTTGATCTTTTTTATTTGATGTTAGATCTATTTTATTTATAACAATTGATGTTACTATCAAATTAAAAAAATTAATTAAATTGTATATATTTTTTACTACTGTAAAGTTAAAGAGAAAATGTGTAAAACATAAAAAGATAATTCAGGTACCAAATAAAATTGTTAATCAAACGTAGTCACATTTCATGGCCTTTTAACAGTTTCCCAAAAATGAAAACATGAACATTGAAGGAAGCCAGTAATAACACTTATTGACCATTTATGATTTAAATGAAATTATAAATCAAGATATGAAGCAAACCTTTTGTTTCCAGTGCAGCTTCTTCTCTGATAGAACCTGATTTATCAAGATTTCTTTTCAAGTTTTTATTAAGAGGTACAAGCTCTCTTGAGATCTGTCCATCATCATCTTTTGTCGATAGCCATCTTTGACATGGAAATAAATAACTGTAAGCAATAAAAACAAGAGCAAAGTATCATTAGAGGATTGTGAGTAAAGAAAACCACAACTTATTACAACTGAAATTATATGAAAAGAAGATAATGTAGCAAATGAACACTTTATCTATTTAGGCTTACGACACAAAGGTAATTTCATACAATTAATACTGAAAACAAACCAGCAGAAATAAGTTCACCAAAACCTACATGAGATAATAACCTTGGGTTAGACATGTTTTCATGATTATCAATCAACCCAGAGTGTGCCTTACAATGTTAACAGGCTTTATTGATTTTCTATCATGTTGTACAAAGAGATGA
This sequence comes from Acanthosepion lycidas, assembly GCA_963932145.1. Taxonomy (NCBI): domain Eukaryota; kingdom Metazoa; phylum Mollusca; class Cephalopoda; order Sepiida; family Sepiidae; genus Acanthosepion; species Acanthosepion lycidas. The sequence continues at coordinate 61,146,083 of OZ010610.1, read as the reverse complement.
AGATGTGGAACAATCTTGGAAACTTTTTATAGAATTCTTCATTTTTCAAGCAGGCATTACAAGATTTTCCCTTTATATCTTTCAGAGAATCTATATAATATTGTATAATTCTTCCCTTTCTAAAAATAATGAAAGTTATATAATGTCTCATATATAATGTCTCATATATATATATATATATATATATATATATATATATATGAGTAGATGGGGTTTCTATGGGTAGTCCTTTGGGTCCCTTTTTAGCTAACATTTTTGTTGGTTATCATGAGGGCCTTTTGTTTGAGAAGTATCAGAAACCATCTGAAATGTTACGTTGATGATACTTTTTCTATGTTTAATAACATAGAGGAGGCAACTCTTTTTTGTGAATCCTTAAATGGTTTACATCCATCTTTGGTTTTCACAATGGAGGAAGAAGTTAACAACTCTACTTCTTTTCTGGATGTTCTTGTGGAGAGGAAGAATGGTATTTTTATTACCAGTGTTTTTCGTAAAGACACCTTTTCAGATCTTTACACCAGTTGGAATTCTTTTGTCCCTTGGCATTGAAAAATAAATTTGATTAAAACTTTAGTACATCGAGTCCTATTAATTTCTTTGTCATGTACACTCCAACAGGAGTTAAATAATATCCGTTGTATTCTTGTCAGTAATGGTTTTCCAACTTGTATTGTGGAGCGTACAATTGAACGAAAAATAGACAACATTAATATGCCCCCTAAATTGGGTCCTAGTCTGTGTCCTGTTAATCTTAAATTACATTGGCTTGACAGAAAATGCAAACTTTTAGGTGACAGAGTTTCTACTATTGTCTCTGCCACATTTTTTCAGTCAAACTATGCGTTAATTTTGGCACTCGCTCAATTCTACCTTCATTTTCTAAAGACCGTCTACCCTATCATAATAAAAGCTTGCTTATTTATAAATTCAAATGTCATTGCAAAGCTGAATACATAGGACAGATGAGTCTCAGGTTAGAGTCGAGAATAAACCAACATGTTCCTTGGTATATTAGATTACATTCTTGTGATCATTCTCGTGTGTCGCAATCAGTGCACGAGTCTTCAATTGGACAACACAACACGTATTAGATAATGAGCCATGCTTGTCTTGTTTTTTGACTGACTCGTTTTCCATTTTGCATATAGGTAGATCAAAACATCATTTATTAATTTCGGAAGCTTAATGCTTAAAATTATTCCAACCTGTACTATGCAAGCAGAAAAAGAATTTTTTTAAGATCCTTGAATTTATTCAGAGATATGTGAGCTTTATTTTTTCCTTTTTTATGCTCCACTGGATCAAATATTTTTTTTTATTTACGTATTTTAATCATAAATTTATTTGTTTTTTTCTCAATTTTATGTATTTTGTAATTTTAAATATGTTCCAGTACTATCTCTTATCAATCCAAATGAGTTAAAAGTTGCCAATGATTGGTCTCTGATGATGCATTGGCTGAAAGGCAGCCTAGGACTGGATATTTAAAAAAAAAAAAAATGAACATAAAATTATGTTTATTTAAATCAATATTCCTGTTCTGTGGTATCAGGTCTTTGTTTCAATATATATATATATATATATATATATATATATATATATATACAAACATGTTATATGATTGTTTATAACTGTTTTATTTATTGGAAGCTGAGAATCTATCATGTCACATACATGCTAAATGATGTTTAAATCTGGCTGATGGGGTACACATCAGTCAGATGAGTATTCCTGGTGTCAGTTTCATGTCACCTGCATATAATGTGTGTGGGAGCATTGTGTCACCTTGCTGGAAAAAAAAATCACCAATAGCAAACATTGTGGGGGAGCATAAGGGAGTGTACATTGTTTGCAACAAGATTTGTGGATGTCACACTTGTCATCACAAACTCCAGCAATTGTTGCCACACATCCTTATGGTTTGTAGAACATCCTATTGATAGGTTTTATCTGTAGCTTCATACACAAACTTTGTCCTCTACCTGAAAGAAGCATAAACATAAATTATCTGACCAGGAGACATGGCATCAGTCTTCCAAGGTCCAATGATGAGGCTAGGTAAAGTGCAGTATCTAATGTCATGATATCAATAATTGTACTCTTGTTAATCAATGACAATGAAACCCCATGGAATTCAGTGTATGATGTATAGTAAATTGACCAATAAGTTGAACATCACTTGCAGGCAATGGATAATAAAAATACATGCAGCAAAATTTATCCCTTTCATTAAAAGGGCATAAGTCATTTTTCAATTGTTTCATTTTCTTTTCAGCAAAGGTGATTAATAAAATCAATAATATTTAGTGATATGAATAAGCAGCATTGATTAATGACTTAAAGTGAAAGAATAAACTTTCACTTTAATTCATTGCAATAAAAAGCAACCAAAATTAAGAGGAAAGAAAGTAAAAATTTAATAATAAATGATAATGTTTCATCTAATAAACATTCAAGATAATATATCGGGAGGTGCAACAACCAAATTTCACGAAATAAGGCTTATTTCATAGATTATTGAGATGATGTTTCATAAATTCTTTTTCTGCCTTTATTATAGACTATATATATATATATATATATATATATATATATATATATATATATATGTGTGAAAAATATATAGAAAATAGGAAAGAACTCGTTAGGTAAATAATCCAAAGTTCTTTAGTATTTTTGTTATTATTTTGAAAAAATAGTGCTCGATACAAAAGTAGAGCATAAATATAATTATTTATTTAAAAATATGATTCCAACATGTTACATAAGAGTTCTCATGTTTCAAAACAAGAGCTGAAAATTAATTATATTGAAGTTTTCGGCTCTTGTTTTGAAACATGAGAACTCTTATGTAGTGTGTTGGAATCATATTTTTAAATAAATAATTATATATATATATATATATATATATACATATATATATATATATATATATATATATATAGAGAGAGAGAGAGAGAGAGAGAGAGAGAGATATGTGTGCAAGTATGCAGAAAAATAGGAAGGAACACGTCAGGTAAATAATCCGGAGTTCTTTAGTATATTTGTTTTTATTTTTAAGAAGACAGTGCTCCATACAGAAGTAGAGCTTGTATTATAATATTTATTTTATAATATTTTTAAAAAAATATTACAATATATATATATATATATATATATATATATATATATATATATATATATATATGATGTGTTTATGGCCATATCATATTGAAACACCAGTTCTCATCTAATCATCAAAGTTAAGCAATATCAAGCCTGGTCAGTACCTAGACGGGTGATCACTTAGGAATACTGAGAATTATAAGCTTGGAGATATAGTAGTATAATGGATAATGCCTTGGAATGAGAGCCGAGATCAAATTCTAGCCAGGTTCATTACATTCATGCAAATATATGCAAATCCCCTTGGGATGGAGGCATGAATTCATCTCTCCTCTCCTCACTTGTAGCCTTTTCATGGAGGAGGAAAATTCTGAATTCAAGAGAGTGTTGGCAAAGGGTGGATGAGCTTCTTATAGGAGCCAACAGCCAACATGCTGCTAGATGCAAAACTCTTATTCCAAAAAAAGAAAAGAAAAAAGCCTGCAATCATCTAATATGTGACATACAATGAACCAGAACAGGGTGTGATGCTATGGTGGAGAGAGTTGTACATTGCAGAGTACGGTGTATATCATTGTAGTGATATGGAAATAAATAAAAAAAGATAAACAAGGAGATCAAAATTTCATCATATAAAAATAGATATATATTCAGAATCATTAGGCCATATGGTCATATTTCACCCAACCAATCAGAAGCTATCCTGACCAGGGTACTGAAACAAATCAGAAATAAGAACTGCTAATTGTAAGGCAATGAAAAGCAAAGCAGCACTTTCCTACCAGGTCTCTAACATTTTAGAACAAGTTGATACCATTCACCATATATGGTTTTGGATGACAGATATCTTACTGTTCAGCAGATAGCTAAGTTTATAGACATTAGTTCTGGATTGATCTATACTGTTTTAACTGAGATCTCGGAGATAAGCAAACTGTCTGAAAGATGGGTCCCAAGAATACTGACACCAGAGCAGAAGTTCAAAAGGGTTGACATTACCAGGACACTTCTGACTTGCTTTCAGGCTGACTCTGAGAAATTCCATCACAGATTAGTAACACAAGATGAAACCTGGGTTCATCACTCTGAACCTGAATCAAAGATTCAAAGTAAACAGTGGGAAATTCTGGTTCTCCACCCCCCAAAGTAGTTCAAGCAGGCAGTGTCTGTTGGCAAAGTGATGGTTTCTGTTGTTTTTGATTCTGAAGGCATAATCATGACAGACTACCTGGTAAAGGGAAAAAAACTTTTAATGGACAGTACAATATATCAGAATTAAAACAACGGAAGGAAACAGTCAAGTAGAAATGTGAAGAGAAGCTGAGGGCAGATGTGCACTTGCTCCAAGATAACATGCCCATTCACACTACTCAGATTGCAGTAACTGAAGCAGCCAACTGTGACTTTGAAATACTACCCCATCCCCATTACTCAGCAGACTTAGCCCCATATGACTTATTCTTGTTTCCTAAATGCAAATTCCACCTGCATGGTCACCATTTTGGAAACAATGATGAGATCATATCTGTTGTGGAGGAGTTTTTGGAAGACCAGTATGCCACCTTCTGGGATTGAAATGCTTAAGAATTGTGCATTGATGTCAAAGGGGATTACATCGAAAAATAAAAATTTATCTTGTTTCTCCAACTCCTTCTGGGTGAGGAGACTTAGAACTTTTTGAATATTTTGAATGACCCTCAAATATTGTGTTAAATAAAAAATTGTTTTGTATATATTAATGCTCTGTGCATGTGCTTTTAATCCTTACATGAAGCCAATATAGATACGTGGTGGGTACAGTTGTTGTCATAAGATAACCTCAATCAACCACAATATCATGTCCATTATCAATACAAAACAGTAGGGAATTCACCAACCAATCCTGATACTGTTTCATTTTTGTCTCTTACACACACACACACACACACACACACACACACACACACACACACACACACACACACACACACACACATTTGTGTATTTAAGCCATAATCCTTCTTTCATGCACATTTCATTGAATGCAACAGACAAGGTGCTTTGATTAATTTTTTTATACAATTTCTCACGTGATCTAATAATTTTTTTCTTTTTGGATGATAAATTATATAAAAACTGTCCAATTATTCTTTTTATATTAACTGTTAACAAGGAATAGATTTTTGTATGTATGTATTTATATGTTTTCATTTTCAAAACATAGTCAATATATTGTGTCCATGTTCATAGTTGATATTAGTAAGTTTTGTTTTTTTGTTTTTATTAATAAGGCTTCCATTAATTTTTTTTTTTTTTTGCATGTTGATGATACTATTATATTTGTGTTGTTAACAAGTATGTTACAAATAGGGTCCGTCTCCATGGATATTTAAATGAGACCTAATTGAGCTATGGTCAGAAAGGTGTAGTGTCAAACTTATTGTATCAGGTCATCCCATAAGTTCTGTCTGAATTTTGAATAAAGAAAACAAGTGACCAAATGTTACATTTAATTACAGATTCAATCAACAATGTATTTTCCCTGATTATCTATGACTTCCTTTCATCTATTAACAAGCTTACTAATTCCATTACTGTAAAATTCTTTTGGCTTTGATTGGAAGAACTCACAAATGTCAGTTTTAACCTCTTCCTGTGTTACAAAAGCTGTTTCTTCCAAATGATTCTGTAAGCTACAAAACAAATGGTAGTCTGAAGGAGCAAGATCGGGAGAATAAAGTGGATGAGGAATTTTCTCTCAACCAAGTTCTTCGATCTTTTGTGACGTGATTCTTGCTGTGTGGGGTTGCGCATTGTCCAGATGAAACATCACCTCTTTTCAATTCATTAGAGCAGGTCTTTTTTTCCTCAAAGCTTGGTTCAAATGCTCTAATTGATGACAGTATATTTGAGCATTAATTGTTGCATTAGGTGGTAAGAATTCAAAGTGGATTATTCCTTGGTGATCCCACCAGATTGAAAGAAGAACCTTTTGCCCATGAAGTTCCCTTCTTGGCTGTGGCTGGGGTCCTTCCGCTTTACCAAGCCACTGTCTATGACGCTTAACATTTCGATAAAAGATCCATTTTTCGTCACCAGTCACAAGTCTATCCAAAAAAGGTGAAACAAGTTGGCGAGAATGGAGAGCAGAGCAGATTTAAGGTTGATTTCAGACAATTCATGAGGCACCCATTTTCCAAGCTTAGGAACTTTTCCAAGTTGTTGAAGATGACGATGAACAGTTGTATGGTTTGAACTGAGAACCACTGCCAATTCCTCAACTGATAAAGCAGGATTTTCTTCAAGAGCTGCTTCACAAAGCTTTTCATCAAACTCAACTTGATGTCCGGTTTGATCTTCATCTTCAAGGGTGAAATCTCCACCTCTGAATTTTGCAAACCATCTTCTGCAAGTTCTTTCATTCACACATTCCTCTCCATAAACTGAGTGAATGTTTGTAGTTGCTTCGGCTGCTGAGTTTCCTTTCTTGAACTTATAAAGCATTATGTGCCTCAAATGGTTCTTGGGTACATGTTAGCAGGGTTTTAATCAAACAAAATTTAATCTTATTGTTCTCTGAAATAAAATTTGATCAGTTTAAATACATCTAAACATAAAAATAATGTTCAGCTCTAATAGACATTATAAAATACTCTTTAAATTTCATTCATTTTAACAAAAAGTTAAAATTCAGACAGAACTTATGGGATGACCTGATAGTATCACCTATATAATTATTTATGAATTTTGATTGATCAGGAATACAATTCCTTAATGGACATTTAAATTCGTAAATAATATTTGTCCTATTTAATTTTGTTCTAAGAGGTGAATCATTATTTTTAACTATAAAACTAGAGGTTTTAAATTTTTTGCAATAAATAATTAATCTAATTTTTTTGCTGTTGTCAATTAGTGTTGTGCATTTTTTTATGATATTCTTAATTCTAGTTTCATCTTGTTTGTAATTTTTGTTCATTTGATTTTATAAAAAATATTAATGTTATTGTTTATGTTTCTATTCTTGTCATTGCTATTAGCTACCTTAGACAGAAAAAGCCTAATATAATAGCATCATCTACATGCAAAAAAGGCTAAAAATAATGGAAGCCTTATTAATGAAAACAAAAAAAACAACACTTAATAATATCAACAATAAAGATATAGTATCTTGACTGTGTTTTGAAAATGAAAACATTTTATAAATACATACATAATCTATTTCTTGTTAACAGTTAATATATTTCAACCTTGAAAATGGTTAAATGTATGGCCAAAAGTGCTTCGATAAAAAGAACAATTGGACAGTTTTTATATAATTTATCATTCAAAAAGAAAAAATTATAAGAGCACATGAAAAATTGAAAAAGAAAAACTAAATCAAAGCACCTTGTTTGTCATATTCAATGAAATGTGCATGTATATATATATATATACACATATATATATAATTACAGTAACAAAAAGTATATGAAAAGAACTCTACTGAATGAAATTAAACCTTTCATGGTAAAGCAGTTGAATGAAAAAAGCCCAAAAGTGGCAGAAATGTGGTAAATCAAATCAACTAGAAGCTGAAAATCAAAAGCTATCATTTATATAAAAATCTTAAATCACATATGATTATTATTATATCAGAGAAGTAAATGTACTCCTTAAGACTCTTTTTATTGAAAAAGTGATAGAATTAAAAGCATGATTTATATATTTATGCACTATAATCTCTCAAAAAATGGATTCATTTTCCAGAAGATTTTACTGTAATGCTATGAAAAAGTGCCATGTCATTGTAGGTTTTTACTTTGTTTTTTTTTTGTTTTTCAACATTGAAAGTTGCAGTTCTCCAGTAAAATCAACTGATAAATGTTAGCAAGGATGGTGGAAGTTTTATCAGGAACAAAAGTGGATCAAATTATAATGTATTGAATAAATCCAAGAGATTTGATTGTCTTTTTACCTGTCTTTAGTTTTAGAATTGATAACCTCCACATGATTAAGGAACCATGCTGCACCTCCTCCTTTGTTGTCATGGTAGATCTTTAATTTCAACAGTTTACCTAGATCAACAGCTTTCAAAGTAAAGACATCTTCCTGTAATAAAGAAATAACACATGAAATCAGAAATGACGCATGATACAACAAAATTTTTGAACATCATTAGAATGAAAAAGAAATATTTATCCCAGTATTTTGGTCATTTTTTTTTGTTTTTTTTACCTGATTTCTTTCAAATTTATTGAGATTATCAGATTTTGCCAGTTGTCGATCAGCTGAATCTCCCAATTCCCCATAGATATTCACAAATACATTGGCATCTGTTCCTGCACCCATTACATCACCAGTTACGACTTTCACTGTGTATTCAATTTCTGGAAGTAAAATCAAATTGAAGTCTTCAATTAATTATTAATCCTTGAATATTTTTTCATTTAGTTAATGACAAAAAAATTATTTGAAAGAAATTTAGAATATCTGAAAACATTTCAGTTGAAAAAAAAAATAGTTATAGATAATTAATATATGTTTATAAATTAAGAAAGTGTGGTTGATTTTGTTAAATGCTTGTTTCTATCTTGTCCAATTAAAGAAAAGAATCAAATGGTTATGAGATTTATTTGTTCAGTAACAACAATTCTGAAACTTTCCCCTTTAAAGCGCCTACACAAATGAAACCCAAGAAATTGTTTAACTATACTACAAATACATGTGATGCCAATCTCGTATAGTACACAGAGATCAAGACAGAATGGCAGTACTCTGTTTTAATTTCCATGCAGTCTTTAGGCCATATATATATATATATATATATATATATATATATATATATATATATTATGTACAGTACTACAACTATGTATGTATGTATGCCCAAATGCATGGATGTGTATCTGCGTTTAGCCTTGGATTGATTATATGGATGTGTTTGTGTGAGGTAAAATGCACACACAAGCATGTATGTGTATGAGAGTGTCATCCCAAACAAACACAAAAGTAAATTCCCTCTCGCACCATGAAACATAGTTAAACAAACATAAATAGATCCAATTTGAAAAAATAAACCAGTTGCCTGATCATTGCAAAAGCATGAAACCCAAGGGCACAAATTCATATCCATACAACTGAATATATATATATGTATATATATTATAGTAAAAAGAAAGAACAGTAAGATATGTAATCTGGTGTTCTTATTGATATTTTTATTTTTACAAAACTCAATGTAAATTTACAGAGCATAAATATTATAAATTAACTGATTTAAAAATATGGTTCCTTCGTTACACAGGAATTACCATGTTTCAAAAACCAAAATTAAAAACTTCAAATTTAATTATATAATTAAATTAAAAGCATTAGTTCTGTTTCATTTTCAAGCGAATTTTGCAATAACTTATTTTAAAATTTACTGAGTTTTAAAAGCACATACAATTCATAACTTTTGGTTTCCAAGGATACAGAGAAATCCAATCATTTATACATGGGCAGTAAAAGCAGTTAAGTCTAGGTACGGTAGGGATGCATTTTGCAACAAATTTTGACATCCGTTCAGCGCATGTCATCTGTTTTTTTTTATCAACGACAAGTTTTTTGGCATTTTTTCCGTTAAATTCATACTTGCATACAAAGATTCTTTCTAAAAGGGGCATTTGGGTTAGAATAGATTATATTGAACTACAATTTTAAAATATTATTTTAACTCTTAATTTCTAATAGACTATATTTCTTTTTAAAACAAATAAATGTAATTATTTAAAAATTATTATTACATATCAAATATAAGTATGTATATTACCAGCTCCCATTTTTTTTATTATAGTTTTAGATTGATATGAGGTGACAGAGGTGGTTAGAGGATTATAGAAAAGTCCATTTCAGAAATGTAAATAGGGATAAGGTTGTTTTATTTTAAACCATCCTTAATAATTTACTTAGGTGCAAATGTGCTCAGTTAAGAGCCCAGAAAAAGAAAATAGTAAAGCAGGTGAGGAGGAAAAAGATGAAGAAGAGGAAAAAAAGGGTTAAGCAAGGTGGAGAGGGGAAGAAGGAAGAGTGAGTTATCATATGTATCTCACGGGGAAACTTGAAATGCGCATAATTTGAAATGCACGTCAATATAAATTATAGTTAATACATAAGGTATTAAAGATTACTAGCAAAATAGGAATAAAATAAAATAAATTATAATATTAATAATATTAATCTTGATTAATAATACAATTGTAATGATTGTAGGATAATATGTTAAAGATTATTAAAATTTTTTTACAAATCTTAAAAAGAAGTGTATAAAGATTAATAATATTATTAATAGCAACAATAATAAAGGTTAAGATAAGTTAAAATTTGAACTTTAACATTTAAAATTTAAAAATTAAAATTAAATTTAATAAATGGTAAATAAAGAATATATTAATATTAATTAAATATTAGATATTGGGTTGGTGCAAAAAAAATGACGATTTTTGACGTATTTTTAACGTCAAAAACCGTCATTATTTTTGCACCAACCTAATATTTAATATTTATTTAATATTAATAATCAGATTACTTACTACTACTACTAAAAATTAAATCATAATAAGTGTTGACTTCTATGTTCACTTTTATATTTACACATGCTCTATCTCTGATATTGAGCACTTTATTCCATAAATATAGCACACCTTAAGACTATATTTCTTTATATTCAGCTCCTGGTAAACAGTAGAGCACTTTCGCTACAATTATAACACAGTATGGACATGGAAAAATTTAACCTCGACTACTCCCTAAAAAACATACCCATCCCATCCCCTCCTATATATAAACTAAAATTAATTGAAAAAATAGAAAGTTTTCTAAAAAAGAATGAGATGGAAAGTCCACTTTTTAAACCGGGACCTTCACAATAACAACACACTTAAGGAAAAATACGGCTTCAAAACAAAAAAATGCCCCCTACAGCAAAAAGAATTAGACGATTTCGAGAAAGACTTAACTGACCTAGTTAGAAACATAAAATTCCACAAAAAACAAGATGCATTCCAAAAAAAACTAAAAGCAGATATAACTAAAATAAACAATTCAGCAAGTGTATTTATCGCTGCTGACAAAATGAGAAATTTATACAAACTAAGTCCTCCTACACACAATAAATTACTCAAGAACAACATAACCAAAACATACACAAAGGCACCCCAAACAACAGAACACGATATCAATAAGGAAGCTAAAACAATCGTCCAAAAATTAGACCTAGATGACCGAATAAGTTGTATTAGCAAGGCAGGAGCCTTTATCACACTAAAAGACCATAAAGAAAATTTCAAAACCAATCCTGCATGTAGACTCATAAACCAAGCCAAAAGCGAACTAGGTAAAATAAGTAAAACAATACTAGAAAGAATTAATTCTGAACTTAGGAAGAAATTAGGAGTAAACCAGGGGAAAAATACGAAAACAACTATTGACTGGTTCCACAGCATAAATAACAAACAAAACTGCCAATTCCTACAATTAGACATAAAAGAATTTTACCCATCCATAACAGAATGTATGCTAGATAAGGCCATCAACTTAGCTCAGGAACAAATAATAGTAAAACCAATTAAGCACTCCCGTAAATCATTATTATTCCACAATGAAGAAGCATGGATAAAGAAAGATGGGATATTTGACACTACAATGGGAAGCTTTGATGGTGCTAGGATGCGAAATCATAGTCATTTACTTACTACATGAACTGAGCAAAATAATAGATAGAAATGACACAGGACTCTACAGGGACAATGGTCTCATAATCTTAAGAAACTGTAACAAACAAAACACAGACAAAACTAGAAAAGCAATAATAAAGATTTTTAAAAATAACGGATTCGACATAGATATAAAAACTAACCTAAACGAAGTAGATTTTCTAGATGTTACCTTCAACCTAAAATAAGGCACATATAAACCATATAGAAAACCTAATGACAAACCACTCTACATACACACATCTTCCAACCATCCACCTTCTATAATCAAACAGATACCAAAATCGATTAACCGCAGGCTCTCTGACAATTCCTCCAATGAATCCCTATTTAACAAAGCTAAGAAAGACTATGAAACGGCCCTAAAAGATAGCGGATTCCCAGCAATACTCACATACTCACCACAGAATACAAAAAAGGCCAACAGGAGAAGAAATATCATATGGTTCAACCCACCGTACAGCAAGAACATAAAAACAAACGTAGGAAAAATATTCTTCAAACTCTTACACAAACACTACCCAGAATCAAGCACCTTACACAAGATATTCAACAAAAACACAGTAAAAATCAGCTACAGCTGCACTGAGAGCATGGCACAAATAATAAAACAGCACAATAGGAAAATTATCAACAAACCACACGAACAAATTAAACCCATGTGCAACTGCAGAATAAAGAACGAATGTCCCCTAAATGGAAATTGTTTACAAAACAACGTAATATACCAAGCCACAATAAAATCACCAGATAATGAAGAAAAAGTATACATAGGAGTAACTGAAGGATCCTGGAAACAAAGAAATTATACACACAAAACATCTTTCACAAATAGTAAATATGCGAACAGTACAATGCTTTCTAAGTATATCTTGAAAATTAAAAACAAAACGCACATCACACCAAAAAATATCTTGGAAGATAAGGAAAAAATCATCAGCCTACAACAACCAATCAAAAACTTGCAAACTTTGCTTGGAGGAAAAAATAGCTATCATTACTTTCCCCGACCAAAATAAATTATTAAACAAAAGATCCGAGCTCATCTCAAAATGCAGACATGAAAATAAATTTTTACTACGTAACCTAAAAAATGAAAAACGGAAAAAATAAAATAAAAACAAATAAATATACTAATAAACAAAATAAAAATAAAAAAAAATAGAAATAAAACATAAATAAATACTACGTTACTTAAAAATCGAAAAAAAATAAATTGACCTAATTCATCCAAGTAAATAAATAAACAAACCAATCCCAAATAAAGATAATCAATTAAAAACTGTTCCTGCCAAAATAATACTTAGAATGAACTACAACAATCAACCCCAAAATTGAACAAATAGCTTTAATTAAATTCTCAAACCAAAACAAAACTGTTAAATAAGTGATATAAACAAATTTTTACTACGTTAATAAATAAATAAAATAAGAAACAAAAAAATAAAAAATAAAAACAAGCAATATAATTTAACCCGTATATATATAAATAGCCGAGAAAAATAACAGCATATGTGGCCTGACGATTGCATATAGCATGAAACAGACTGTCGCCTCTAAGTGTTGACTTCTATGTTCACTTTTATATTTACACACGCTCTATCTCTGATATTGAGCACTTTATTCCATATAGCACACCTTAAGACTATATTTTTATATATATATATATATATATATATATATATAAATTTCAGATACAACTAAAAATATATCTGTAAAAGGCCAATATGAATAAAAACAAAAGGTAAACTTATCTTAACCAACACATTTCATCCTTTGATGAAGTTTAAAATTTGAAAATTAACATTTTTATTTTTTTTTATAAATACTTGTTGCAAAATAAAATCCTTATATTTGTCTTGATAAAGTCCATCAGAGGACAAAACGTGTCAGCTAAGATTAGTTTTCTTTTCATCTTTATTCATATAGGCATATGAAACCAAAATAATAAATAATTAATAATAAAAGGAAAATTAAAAGTTAAGTCATAAAATTACTTTAAAATATAGAAAATAACAATAATTAATAATAAAAAAGAAATAGTTAAATAAATATGAAAACTCCCATCATGCACTGTAACAGGTGTTTTAGTAACCAATTGAAACAGAAATCAAAATTTCTCTCTCTTCACCTTTGAAAGCCAAACAAGGCAAATATCTGGGGACAGTGCTCCTACCCAATAAGCAAAAACATTTTATCTGTATATGTATATATTCTTTAAAATATAGAATTTTTTCTGAGATGTATACAAAAGCTTTTTATTGTTTTACTTTCCACTTAATGTGTTGTATCTTTTAATTGATTTGTTTGTAATTTATATATTTCCATTGTGGGGCTAATGATGTCTTTTTAATCCCCAAACAAAATTGCATATATATATATATATATATATATATATATATATATATATATATATATATATATAAGGAAGTACATTCAGACAAGGCAGACCCCTCATCAGAACAACCCCCACAACATAATCATGGAACAATTTAAAACTGAGAATGAAAAAAGATCTATAGGCATAATAGAGCTTTTATTTGGCTTCAAATATAGATATTAAATATTTCTTCTATTTTATCAACTTTTTATTAGGGGAGTTAATGAAATGTTTGACTCTGAAGAAAATCTCTATGAAATATCTAATAAATAATATGTAAATAAATGTCTAAATGAAAAAAAATGATTGAATACGAATAAATCTAACAACTTTGATATTTTTCTGATAATGAACTTTTTCTTTTGACAAAAGATTATTAAAACTACATTTAATTAAAAGAAAATGATAAATATATTTGAAGATGATGAAACAAAGTGGGTAATAAATATATTCTGATTAGTCAACTCCAGAAGTTATTACAACACAATTTTCAGTCATGTTGTAAGAAAACAAAGAAAAAGAAATCTGTGATATACCTTCTGACATCCCTGGCAAAGGTTTTCCTTCGGCATCTGTTGGTACAAATTCTTTTATAAGAGTTCCATTATCATCGTCATGCTTTGAGAACCACTGGTTGACAAAAAACCAATATTCTTCAATGTCATCTTTTAATCTCTTTTCATCTTCTTGCCTAACTTTTTTAGCTGACTGTTGAGACTTTGTTCCAGTTTTGTCTTTGATGTTTTCATTCCGAGACGAAAGTTGTTTTCTTTCATCATGGACATAGGATGAATGTTTTTGTTGTTTTTCGTCTGCTCTGAAGTGTCGAATTAATAACTACAAAGAAAAAAATTTAGGGCCATACACAGAAATTTATTTCACAAGTATTATAAAAATAACATCTAGTGGTAAAGAATATGTATTATTTTACATTTCTTTTTAATCATTCCACCTCAAGCAAGGTGACAATGCCACTAAGATGCCAGGGGTTGCTGAGAGAGAAAGAGAATGAGAAGATGTCAGTAAAGAGAGAGGACAATAAAAGAACAGGATTCAAGGAGAAAGAAGATGGCAATTGATATTGCAATTAAATTTTTGACAGTCATTGGTGGCAGAGAAGCAAGAAACAGGTGAGAAGTGTGAGAAAAGGAACCATTAGAATAGAAATTTTACAAATGATTACATCTAATTATTTCAACAGTAAAATGATAAGACCTAATTGCCAATCTAGTAGTATGCTTAAATTCTTGCAGACAAGGTACCAAGAAGGCAAACTCATTGGAACAATTTCCATGAAAATATTTCTGGAAAATGTGCATGGAAGACACATTGTGGTAGTGGGAAAGTGACAGAAGTCAAGATAGATGCCAGGTCAGGTGCCATAGCATTACAGAACCTTATTTGGATTTTGTTAAGCATCTTGAGATCACCAGACCAAATGTGGCAGCAGTATTCAATTGTTGAATGGTAGATTTTTAAATATGCAAGATGGATTCTAGCATGTACCAACTTTGCTAGATGCAGACCTAAAAATTGATTCAATATGATCATTCCACTTCATGTCAGTGGAAAACCTGAGACCAAAAAGATGCAATGAGTTGCTCTCCTCGAAGTAATGGAAGGCAAAAAAAATTTTCTAAGATGACTAAAAGATAGCATTTCCATTTTTTGAGGCATTCAAATTTACAAGCCATTTCTTACCCCCAACTTGATAACTTGAATATAGTCATTTTCAAGAGTAGCTGCCAGTTTGACTTGACGGGAGTAAAGATAGTTGTGACATCAGCATAAATACAGAGTTGGGAACTGATGACATCTGGAAGGTCGATGATGAAGATAAGAAACAAAGTAGGTGCAAGAGCCCTGGGGGATCTCCACATTAATGTGGAAGGATCTAGAATGCAGACTGTTCAACACAACTTTTATTACAGGAACTGTTAAGAACAATTGAATTAAGTCAAATATTCTGCCACAGACACCATAGCCCTTGAGTTTGGGAAAAAAGGCCATACCCTGTCAAACACCTTAGAGATCTCTAAAGACACAGCTTGCTGTTCATTATCTAAAGCTTGATAGACAATTTCAGTCATAACTGTAAACACATCAGCAATTGACCTAGAGAAACAAAAGACTTATAGTTTATCTGAAAGAAGATTGTGTGAAAAGAGATGCTAAACCAATTCAGAGTTGATTAGAGCATTTAGTACTTTGCCAAAAAGATGTAAAAGATTAATAGGATGATAATTTGACAGATCAAAAGCTGCACCACAATTCTTAAAGAAAGGAATTACAGAGGATTTCCAACAAGCTGGAAAGCAAGAAGGAGCAAGGCATTTGTTATAGAGTTTAGAGAGAACAGGATCCAGTTCAGGAACACATTTCCTTAGGATAATAACAGGGATACTGTCAAGTCAGCAAGCCTTGTGGGGATCTAGTTTGGAGATGAAACCATGGACAGAGTTGTGTATATCACTCAGTTGAAATTTCATTCTAGAGGCAAAATCAGGCAAAGATACTCCTGATGAGTCTAGACTGGAGTAGAAATAAAATTTACAAGCAAAGCATTATGCTTTATCAGCAGTAGATGACAAAACTTTAGACTGGGTGAAGATTTACACTTGTTCAACACACTCTTACAGAATTGCTAGTAATCTCTAGAACCAAACTTGTGAGAAGGTGCATAGTATCTCATTCTATCTCATTGAGGACATGCTTACACTCATTATGAGCAGATACAAAGAGGCATCCATTATGATTGGAATTGTCATATTGCTATATCTGGATGAAATTATTCTTGTGGGCTATAGCAGCTGAACACGCAGGCGTAAACCAAGGAGAAGATTGTAATTTCACTTAGTATTCCTATGCTGACACAAAGGCTTTGATGCCAGCATTTACTCAAGAAAAAACTTAGTGGCACAATTTTCAATGGGATAATTAAATATTGAATTCCAAGAAGCAGTGTGAAGAGAATTATGAAATGAATCTGAATCTGCACATTGATAACAAAAAGATGTCCTGTTAATAGAGGGTTCTTGCTTACTAGACCAGTGGAAAGAAATATTTTAGGACACTACTGTGTGGTCAGGACAGAACTGCAAAGCACAACATGAATCTGGAGAGGAAGTAAGGAATAGATCAAGTAAAGAATCATGTCAGTCAGAATTACTAGAGAATTGAGTAGTGAAATCTACTATTTGATGAGAGATTGAGTAATTGAGAAATTCAGTCTTGCTATCAGTTAGAGCAGAAATCATGGACAGAGTTATATGCACATATCATGCAGTAGAGATTCTATTCTATTTCATAATAACTGTTATATATTAGATTATGAACTAGCAGTAGAGACCGGCATTGCCCGGGGATGTAACAGTAAGAGATAGATCAAGTATTGACCATCATAAAGACTGAAAAATAAAATTGACAAAGATTATTGTTTAAGGTTGACAGACACGCATGTCTTAATTAGTTTTATTTTTTTTATTTTTTTATGAATTGGTCAAACCCAAACTCAAACAAAAACATTGTTTTCAATCGTTATGAGTCTACTGATTGAATAGAATTTTATTATAAACAATTGTCTTGTAAATGGAAGTTTTAAAGCATTCTGAATGTAAAAATAAAGAAAAAAGTGTGCAAGACAATAAGAAACACTACCTGTCAACAAAAAGTGAAGTTTTGTTGAAATTGGTTGAAAAATGTAGGAAATCGATCCCATATATAAACCAACACACACACACACACACACACACACACACAGACAACAACCAACCAACCAACCAACCTGGGTTTTATAATAAGTATAACTCGATAACTCAATATTAATAAGTATAACTCGATATGAGTTGTCCCCCTTTCATTAATGCCTCTTAATCGTGTTCTCAAATTGATTTTGTGCAAAAACAATTGTTTTTCCAATTTTTGGTGCACAAGGTAATTTTACGTAGTCCTGTGAAGTTTTGTTGAAATCAGTTGAAAAATGTAGAAAATCCGATCCAATATATAAACGTACACACACATACACACACACAATCTGCGTTTTATAATAAGTGAGATTATGTATTATGGAACACAAGTAGTATAAATTAAAATTATGATGACCTATTAAATCCATATCATAAAACTAAAACACAGCCTGTTTTACCACAATATTTTATAACATTATCATCTGTAATTACAAATATAATCAATATACTGAATATTTAAAAGACTCATACAGTTATTTATTTTACTTATTATAAATTATCAATGCAATATTTTTCTTTATTTTTGTTCAAAGGTTGGAAGGTGAGCCAATAAGTCTGCAGTCTGAAACTTTGAATTTCGATCTAAAATTTTTACTGTAAATCTGTTAATAATATTTACCACTAGATTAAGTGCATTAACAAGGAAGTATATTGTAATAAAAAAATAAATATTTGTTGCAAATGTTGTTTGATCATTTCACTAAGAATGTATTGATGCATCTATGTCTGTACACTGCTTGACAAAAGAATGGACCAAATTCAATGCTTTGAAATGCAGGAGAATGTTGCAGAAAGACTTGCTTCCCACAAATAGAAAGTGGTTTTCTAAAGAAGAGAAATCAGATTATCTTTCAGTAAGATAATGCTCTTTCTCACACTGCTAAAGAACATCAAAAAGTGGTTTGAGATCAAAGCTATCAACCTTATGTTTTGGCCTGGGCAGTGCCCAGCTTTGAACAAATATCTGGCATTAAATGCAAACTAAGTGAGGAAACATTTTTCAACTCTTCATCAACTGTTTGAAACCATTGAATGGAAAACAAATTAACTGTTTTTCTGTAAAAAAAAGGTGTCTGAAATTTAAAAAGCTATCCAACTCTAAGTTATTCCATACATTCATTTCATTCTTGCTTATTTCCTCAGAAATGATTTGTTTAGGTCATTAAAAATTTTAATATTTTGAACTTAGCCCATTTTTTATCAAGTGTATATATATATATATATATATATATATATATATATGTGTGTGTGTGTGTGTGTGTGTGTGTGTGTGTGTACAGAAACTCCAAAACTAGGAAAGGCATGAATCAACTATGGGTAAATAGAAAAGCAATTGGAGCCCTTTAGTCTGAAAAGGTAGTCTGTTTTGGGTATCAGGCTAGCATCCTGGGGTCTGATATAAATTTTCTATTACAAATAATGAATGGGTCTCCATGGATTGTGTGAGAAATGGTGAGAAAAATCATTGCCACATGCATCATGTGACATAGGAAGAGACTTTGCTTTTTCGTGTGTAGAAATAGCATATCTGAAATTGTATGCAGGCAGTTAATTTTTCAGAAGCTCAGGCACTGGAATGTTACACAATACTTTACATCATAAATGGATGTCAAAAGGACACAATATAGACATCTTGGAAATGAAGAAAATTAAAGAGAAACAGAAAAGAATTTAAAATATTTATTCTCTAACAGGAATTTCTGAAGGAAAGAGTATATTTCTTATACTAAAGTTCAGCCAATACAAGGCTTTAGGGTCAATCAACATTTAGGGTTACTGAATGAAGTATGTGATATGAATGTAAAAGAAGGTGGTAAGAAGTGAAGATTATGAGGATAAGGAAGATAGATAATAATTGACCTTTAATTGACCTCTAAACTTGAAGAGATTATAATTGTAGTATTCAAGGAAACATATTGAACAAAAATATTTAATATGGACTGCAAGAAAAATAGGAAAAGAAATCAATAAAAGCATCAATACTGAAGGTTCAACTGTTTCTTGTAGGTTTAAGGAGTTTATGTATGAATGGCTTCTAAAGACCATTTTAAATAGTTTGATATTAATCTAGTATTTTAGAAGACAGTTGAAACCAGGGCATTTTAATTAGTTATATTTCTGGCATTTTGTCATGTAGATAACGTAAGAAAAATTTGATAGACTTGGAAAACACTAGGCTAATACATAATTATATATTGTAAGATTTTAGAATTTTTACTGTGTTCATTTTTAACATTTATTTTTGGTTTGTATAAATATTTTAAAAGAAAATCTTTGATGCAATATTTATTATTCTGTAGTGAGTGCAAAATAATAATAATCCCCTTCAAATTTTGAGGAGTGAGGAAAAAGACAGCAAGAATTTAGTGAGACTATGTGAAATTTGGACCAATGAAAACCTTGTCTTCACAGAAATGAACTGTTGAGCCAAGAAGAAGAAAGAAAAGAAAGTACTGAGCATAAACAAAATTCCTTTTGATATAAAATGAGGAAAAAAATTAAATTAGTAATAGAAGAATTTCTGAAGTTATGTGAAATGTTTTATTTTTGTTCATTGCATCCAGCATTGAAATTTTCACCAGTGTCAAATTACTCATCAATAATATTATCGGCTTTTAACCAAGCACATGTCACTTCAAAGAATTTTCTTTTGACAATCTAAGAAAGCTAAGAATTCCAAACTATCTCTCTTTGTCTACTTTTGAACATATGCAAATTTATTTATTTTTGGTGAGCACCAGACTCTCTTTCCTTTGTTGTAAACATTTTTTAATATTATTTTGTGTCAGGTCATTTAATCTGTTGTATGAACATTTCCTATTTATGGCAATTTTTTTAAAATTACAGACTTTAAAATTTTTTGATTTATTTTCCTGAAACAATTTATTAGGTTGGTGCAAAAATAATGACGTTTTTTTATGTTAAAAAATACGTCAAAAAACGTCATTATTTTTGCACCAACCTAATATTAACACAACTTCAAGCATGTAAATTTCTAAATAAATTTGTTAATAATTTGTTTTGTTAAAATTATCTGCATGTTTCCTCAGCATTATCATCATCCATTAATCTTCTTGGCATAGGTAAATCAACTGTTCATTTTAACACCTAAGCCCCACACCACTACAAATCTATATTAAATTTGTGATTCTCTGTTGTTCTCAAAATGTCCAAATCATTTATTGACTCACTTTCTCTAGAAACCATTCAGAGAAGGCACCTTTCCCATCATGTCCAACTTGGATCTTCAGTAACTGGCCAACATCACAAGTTTCTATCTGAAAAAGGAAAGCAAAATAAATAAAAAGAAAACAAAATAAAGTAACAGCTTATGAACTAAAATATATCCTTGGAAAATTGATATTAGTTGGACAGTATTAACATGGCATGTGTATTTATATTATTCCAGGATATTGAATAATAATTGAAACAAGTTTTCAAGTAACTTTTAATGGAAAATTGATTCATTGGAGAAATAAACTCAGTTATATTAATTGAATAGCTTTTGATTTTATTTGTTTTGCGATTATAAAAATGGCAAGTTGGAAAATTTTACGATATTTTCAAAAGATATTTTCATCTCAATGAAAAATTCAACTTTTAATATTTGATAAAAATCTGAGAACACATTAACAAGTAGAATGTCAGAAGTAACATTATTCAAATAAAATGTGCAATTTCATTCCAAGATTAACACTTGAATAAAAATGTTATAATGTTCAAAAATATGCAATGTAAAAAATTTCATTTACATTATTTACAATAAAACTAATTTTTAATCTTTGTTGTTAGTATGTGTGCTATTCAACCAGGGAGGACTGGGCTGAGGAGTATAGATATATTCAGACTCAATGGAAATGGGATGAACAATGTTAAAAAAAGGGGGACAATTAACCAAAGATGAGATATCCCTAGAGATGGAGAGTGGAATGAGAACAATCTACTCCCATAGATTGAATAAAAGGTTCAGTTCAAAATTCCGTGACAGCACAATTACCAAAACATTTTGAGGAGATGAGGATATTAGTCTGATTCTAAATAGGTCATAAAAATGTTGTCAATATCTTGAATTTTGATCATTTTTAGTTGCTGTGAAATATTCAAATGGATTCATCAATAAAAACAAATGTTCTTTAAATTTCTAATCTGTTTATGTTTGATTGATCATCACATCATTTTGATAATGTAACTTTCTTGATAATTCATCTGATATTTTTACAATGATAATTAATAGATATCAAAACTAAAACCAAATTTATTATTACATTATGTAAAGTTTGTGTGTGATAATTTTTATTAAAGAATGATGGAAAAAATGTCATATTTTTCTCATTTGTAATGTTCCAAATATATGAAAAATCTTGTGAAATATTTGTATGTAATTTCACTAAAAGCCCTTGTAATGCCTGACTGCTTTGTTGTTTTGACATAAGGAGGGATACTTATTCTATTTTGAAAGTTACAGATTTTCTGCTTTTCTATTTTTTTTTATTTCAGAATTTTATATTTTAGATTTACTCATTCTTCAATTAAAAAAAAAGTATTCAATCCAGTGAATCATGTTTAATCACAGTAGATTGTTTGTATCACATTGCAGAGAAATCAGAAGACATATGTGAAGGTTAGTATAAAACTATGAGAAAACTTCTAATTATATTTTAGGATTTAAATAGTTATTCAATCAACTGTAAATTTTAAAAGCTAAATGTTATAAAAAATTTAATCTCCACTTGACAGATATCAACTCCATTATTAGACTTTGATAAATTAGATTTCATTATTATTACTAAATATCCATCATAATGATGTATTTACTATGTTACTTGAAACAGAAATTAATGCTTTCAAAATTATTGCTGAAACATTTCTGAAATAAATTACATTTTGCAAGTTGATTTTAAACAAAAAGCATTTGTATCTTTTCTGAGATGTATATACCAGTAAATTTCAGAAATATACTTACTAATATGTTACATCAGATGCAAGAAAAGTGAATTTTCAAAATTATACATCTACTTAAAGTTTACAGAGAATTTAGTAAAATAGAATACCTTGAATTTGTCAATCATTCCTGCTTCAAAATTATCATTTTTGTTTCTCAGAAAGTACTTCTCAGTCTTCCCTTTTTTCCCAAACAGTCTGATAAATACATTTGCATCAGTACCAGCACCATTTCTATTCCCTGTCCAAACTGTCACTTCATAAGATAAGTCTTAGAGAAGAGAAAATAGAAATATTATGAAATGAAACACTGTCAATTATTAGTCATTTTTTACTGGTATTTTTTCTTATTAATTTCAGTTAATTTTTATTTCATTTTACTGCAACTTACAGGTTTCTGAGGATGACAATTTTGGGCCTCAGATGATTATTCATTATTTACAATCTGTACAGCTGAAGAATAACAATTCAAGAAGGTGTGATAAAAACAAAAAAAAAAAGAAATTGCAATTAAAGTTAAAGAAATGCCAGTCAAAAAATACCAGTCAAAAAACTACTCATTCACCAGATTTGCTGATATATGCGAATATATATATATATATATATATATATATATATATATATATATATATATATATATATATATAATATAAAATCTGTAAGTTGAAAGGGTAATCCAAGTAGATAGAATCCACAGATAGAATGGAAGATAAATCTCAAACTATCAACACCTTCAGAAATAGATTTAATTTGTGCCTAGAAGAAAAAATTAAAATAATTAAATATAAAAATACTGGCCAGCTATTAAAGCAAAGGAATGAGATCATATTTAAATGTCACCATAAAAATAGATTTAAATTATCTTATGAATAGAATTTTATTTTATTTTTTATTTTGCAGTCATACAATTACTTTGCAGTATTTATTGAAAGTCATATGCTTTAATTTATGTATAGGTATATGTTTTTGTGTATTTATGTATGTGTGTGTATGTATATGTCTATTTTTCTTTGGGATGATCTTGATTGCAGGCATCACCCAGGGGTCACTCTTCAGACCAACCCTCTCCTTTTACTTTATATAAATGATTGTCTAAGAATATACTCATATCATTTATGAACATCTATGCTGAAGATATGATGATATACAGGTGCACCTCCAAAACTCGTGATGATCAGAGATTGGCAGCTGATCTTTCATCTGATCTACATTTTTTTAAAAATTAGCTGTTTATGTTCAATGCCTTGCAAACCAAACTAGCTACATTGAACCACTGGACCCCAAACTACCACCAATCACAATGAATGGATTCCCCTTGGAAAAGCTCTGTGCCTTGAGAGACTATTGGGCCTTAAACTCACCTTGACCTTAAGTGGAACTCATACATATGATCCATTGCCAAAGATGCAGGACAAATGGTCGGTACCACTCAAGTAAGTACCATGACTTCATGTGCTATCCTCTAACTTTACAAGAGCCAGGTCAGGCCTAAAATGGATTACTGTTGTCATATTTGGATGGGAGCTGCCCAGTCCTCACTTTCCAGTCTCCAAAAGCATCTCAGAGTCCATGTAGGTGACAAATTATTTTCCACCCTCCAATCTTTCTCTCACAGGTGGGATGGGTGTGGCAAGCCTCTTGCTGCTCTATTACTACTTCCATGGAAAGTGCTCAGACAAATTGCATTCCTTGGTTCC
Source organism: Acanthosepion lycidas (assembly GCA_963932145.1). NCBI lineage: Eukaryota > Metazoa > Mollusca > Cephalopoda > Sepiida > Sepiidae > Acanthosepion > Acanthosepion lycidas. The sequence goes on along the minus strand of OZ010610.1, from coordinate 61,121,497 downwards.
TTCATGATCAGGAGACACCATGCCACTCACATTCCCTCTGTCTTCCATTTGTGAGAAATATGTTCCACTTGAACAGTTTCTTCCCATAAGCCATTGCCCTGTGGAACCAGCTCCCAAGTGGATATTTCCCTAATCACTACTATCTTAACCTGTCTAACTCTATGGTTAATCATTATTTTCTCTTCTTATCTGCATAAACTGAAACCCTTTACCTCAAGTGGCCCCTGCCCCTTCTACAGAGTGAACCTCACTGTAAAAAAAATAAAAATAAAAAAGACTTCTGATGAACTGTAATGTAAGAACATCATTTATTCTATCTACATACAGAAAATCCATCTGTAGTTCAAAAAAGACATGCTGAATGACAAAAACAGCAGCAGAAATATTGCAACTGACATAAAGGCAAAGAACTTGCATCATTGAAGCCAGGTGGTTATGTATGAATACAAGTAGATGACAAAACTTGGGCATCAGCAATTTTCACAACTGCATCAGGACAAACATATAAAAGAAATAGATGATACATATGGCCATCAAAAGAAAATGAGAACCAAAGACAATTATTCATATCTGATTAATTCATCTACAAAGAACCAACTGTGTTAGGCACACTGTTGAGCAGAGACCCTTTCAATGATGCCACACTCAAAAGCTGGTAGAATTATAAGAAGTTATAAAGAAACCCTTCAGATAGAGAACAGAAATAATGTTCAGAATAATTGCTGATTCTACTCTTGTGACTGTTTATACATTATATCATAGTGACAGATTATAGAAATATCTTTTATTTGTCAATAATGAACATTATAATTCTCATAAACTGAGATGGTAAATGTGATGTTTTTTGTTTAAAGGCCTGTACAAGTCCTGGGGGTCACTTGAAATAAAGGGTTACAGAGTAAGAAGCACATTTTATGTGGTTAGAAAGAAAACGGTTAACCTTAGACTCAAACATTGTTATGGTTAAGATTGTAGTGATTGGAGAAACACTCTCTTGGAAGTCAGTTCCATAGGGAAGTGGCTCATGAGAAGAAGCTGCTTGAGTAGAACTTACTTCTCATCAAAGGAATATAGAGGGAACGAGTATGGTTTGCTACAATGTGAGTGATATGGCTGGTCTTAGCTGTGAAGGTTCTAACTAATGGAACCAAGGGATGCAGTTTTTCTGAGCACTTATGTTATGATAGAGCAGTGAGATGTTTGCCACATTTTGTCTGTGAGAGAAGAGTTCACAGGGTGGAAAATGTATATTAATATATACAGAATTTTCTTATGACTATTTATAGAAACCAAATCACATTTCAGTGCAGTAAACCTTTAGTGGACTTGAAAAACCTATTTTCCTGAAAAACTATTTTAAAAGAAAAAATTTATAAATTTCAACTGAAAGTAGCACTGGCTATTTCAGTTCATATAACAAGACAGAAAATTCAATAAATCATTTCTTTACTTATGGGCATATACTACAAGACTTAATTTGCCTTTCATTATGAAAAAATATAATTTTTCAACTGAATGGCAAAATGAAATATATCAAGATTAAAAAATACTGTAACATTTTCTTCATTAACTTTAGTGATTTGTAAAAAGAACAATTAAAATCAAGTATTTGACAAATTCGAAATAATCTTTTGAGCGTAATAGGTGTGAGTATGAAAATTTATAAAATGAAACCACTACAATTAATAAAGGCATCCTGCAAATTAAACATTAACCAAAGAAAAATAAAGTTTAAATCAGAACTTATGAATTGTGCCATTATCGTGTTCTATTCAAAATAATACAATTTGGAAGTAAATATAAACATTTTAAATACAAACAATTTTTTTTATATGAATGCTGATTTTAATCAATTTCTATATACTTTATACATAAATATTGGATAAATGTATTCAGACTTCTTTAATTTAAATCATATTTAAACTACTTTCAAAAATTTATAGAACAATTTATAATTTGCAAAAATACCAGATAGAAACTTAAAATCTCAAAAGAAGTAATGTAATATACATGTTTTAAATCTTGACTTTAGTATTTTTTAAATACTTACATGCACACATAGATGAATATTTGAGTATATAATTAGTTTTTGATACTTATTTTTTTATAGATTTCTTTGACAGTACTTTAAAACTACTGTTCATTTTGAAAATAAATTCATGTCTTATTGAATGAAGTCAAGAAGACTAACTAGATTTGGCTAAATAATGAATAATGTCAACAATCAATAGAATTAGAGTCAATCAAAGATGGCAGAACTCTTATTTAGAAATTCAAGACCATGATAAAATTGGGAACCAAGAAATTAGCCAGAAAACTGAAGTAATATATATTTAGTTGCAAATGTTTAATCCTAAAAGCTGAGGACATCAGTCTTATGATCTTATATGTTCTTTATGTGACATGTCAAAGCAATGAACAAAGTCATTTGTTAAAGATCTGTTTCAGACTCTGAGGGATTATCTTTCTAGTTTGTGTGCTTTTCCTCTTGTGAGATATTTAGGCTAAATTCTTTAAGGAGGAATACAGGGGATGTATAAGAGGGTGCTGAAAAGTTCTTGGCTTGACCAATAAAGGATATTCTGAAACAAAATTTGGTGTTTGTTTATTTGGACAAATTTTGTAAAATGGTTGAGGTAAAAAACTTTTCAGTGCCCATCCCCTTTATATATCTTCTTTCTGATACATAGACTCATATTTTCTAGAAAGACTTGTAAAATATTTTAGGATCATATCTGCCTGTTACAATTTCAGTTAAGACACCTTGCCTAATAAAGACATCCTCAATGATTTGTCATATACACATGTAAGGAAAAAAGCATTACACTAAGTTAGCAGAATAAAAAGAGATATGATATTTATTCATTTATCAATACTCAATGTATGTTTTATAATGCTTGTTAAACCAAATAATTATGCTTTTCGCTGAAATTAGTTACTTAAAATGTCTCATATAAATTATTCAAAATTGTGGCATCTAACTTTGTTATATCCTAGTCTTTTGTAAGTGGCATCCTCTTATTAATTATTAATTATTTACAATATGAAGCATGTTAGCTTTAGTATTATCTATAAATACATTTTATATAAGTGAGTGTCTAATACTTAAGCATTCTCTCATATGTTATACTGTTCATGATTACAAAATAAGTATTGGTTGTGCATGAATGACATAACAGAATTTGTCATCCTTTCTTGCTTTCTTTTAATGTAACTTGAGATATTTCTGTTCATTTCACTTTTTGGCATGATCTTTTTCAATAAGATACAAAATACAACTTATCTTAATCAAATGCTTCAAGATGGGAAAACTGTTAAAGCAATCCTTCATCATTGCATGCATGGTCTTTTTTGCTTGCACTACTTATGGAATGTGAATTAGTAAGAGATCATAACAAATGGTGGCCAGATGTTGAATGATTCATGAAAAGTGATAAAACAGCCAGCATTTGGAAACTGGGAAATATCAAAAGAAAAAAAAAAATCTCAATAAGGACATTCTTTGGGCAAAAGTACTGAATTGGAGTTGCATATGCCTGTGTCGATAGAAGAATTTAGCAAATAAATAGACACTATCAAAATATAATAAGTATTTTTATTAAACTAGATTCTTCAGGAAGTTATTTTGTTTGATCGAATTAACATTAACATTGTTACTTTTGTTAAATAGATTATACAACTATTTTATTGGTTTGTTTGTAACTGATACATTTTTAAATATAAAAATGATATTAACTAGCCAGTGTATCACATGACCCCATCATTATCTGATATTAATATCATGTTTTAGATCAGAATTTCTAAGAATTGTCCATATTACATGCCATACTGTTTCGACCAACATGTTCATCTTGTTTGTCATACTTCTAATGTTTTGGTTTTTATACCCTTTGGCCTTCTCCAGGTGTCTGTTATTGCACTTGATAATCTTCTAGTAGATTAAAGCATTGGTTAAAACATATCCGATTCCCTGGTAGTTAAGAGATTAATCCTGGGGTCTGCCAGGGCTGAAAAGTCATATACTTTGATAAAAGTGTATCTATGGAAAGTGGTGTGTAGAGTAAGGCACTTAAATTACATCCTTATCTAAACATCTGACACCCTACAAAGTGCAACTTACCAGTATAATAATACAAGTCAAGGCCATTACTATATATAATAAATTATGATACTTCAACAAGAAGACTATTTTTTATTTGTTGTATTTTATTTGAAAGGAATTTAAATTTTCACAATAAAATGATAACACATAAACATGCTTTTTTCTGAAATTATGGAAGCACATTTATCAGAAAATATGATCTTTTAAAGTGCATAATTGCAGACTACAGAAAATCACTTTAGTTGTCCTTTAAATTTTTGTGGAAAAAATATGAATTGATAGCACTACAAGAAGACAATCTTTTAACACATTATGACACTACAAAATTATTTTTTAATGTTTCCATATCAATAAAATACTCAGCAAGATGAATATTTTTAATAAGCTTTTAAATTTTTCATTTATTTTTTGAGTTACTGTTCATTTTCATTTAACTTTTATAAATTATGTTGATCAAAGAAACATTGGTCAGTTTCTATGTAAATTATTTTGAGAATCTATGCATTGCTTTTAATAGCAAGAGATAGGAAATGTACAAATTACTAAAGTTGTTCATATGCACCAACAAGAAAAATAAAGCTTTCATTATTCCTATACTTGTCTAAAATATTGCTTTCAGAAATATGACTTTCTGAACTATTTATGATAAACATCAAATAGAAAATTTCTATACCATTCATTTACAAGCCCAAGTCCAAGGCTGCAACAAAGTTGGCATGTATTTGTTACAATCAATATTTAAATATGAATTTATATTGCTTCTCATGCATATTGTAAAATATAGTTCAACAAAAGAAAAACTATAGAAAAGAAAGTAAAAATGAAAAATAGTTTCATTAAAAATTTATTTATTAAGTATTTATTATAAAGTTTTTCAAAATTAAGGATGAAACTGTTTTTTAGCAATCATTACTAAAACACTTTCATCCTTAATTTTAAAACCTTTATAATAAACACTTACTAAATAAAAACAGTCACAAGTAAAGAAAATGCTATTTAAAATGCAAATACTATAATCATTTTATATGTCATTTCTAGGCTATAAAGATATACTGAGAAATTTCTATTAGAGGTTGTGAAGTCTGGAATAATAGCATTTTTTGTTCAATAATATCTCTTGTCATCATATATCAAGAAGATGAAGTCTTAGTGTTCTTTTTTGAATTCATATGCAAATATTAAATTAAATAAGCTTTTCCACACAACAAAAACACTATGAAAAATATTTAACATTTTTTGTGACAATTATTCTTACTCTCTTATTTTGTTGAGCTTATTTTGCAGACTGGATGCTAAAAAAAACCTTGATTCTGTCAAATTAAGAATTTAATTGCTGATTTAAATATGGGTAATAAAAGAGAAACCTTCAAGAAAAGTTATTGTGTGTTAATAATGTGAATAGACTTTTGTGTTTATTCACATGGGTCATGATGCAAATAATGGGACAGTAGAGCTGAATCAAGTGATATTTATACAAATACCATTCTTGTGTCAGCCGACCAGATTTGTGGTAAATGCTGATTATAAGTAAAGAGTACAGTTGCACAAAACAAAAATAATAATAAAAAAAATTCTGAAAGAGATTAAATGGAACAAGATGGAAGAATTTGTAAAAATTTCATAAACTTTGCTCTGGTGAATGAAGCTTTTATTAAAATATAATATTTATCTGATATTATTTTCCTTTACTTGTATTCATTTATTCCTTTGTTCTTTTTATTTTTTAAATGTGTTTTTGATATATTTCATATATAGAAATTTCTTAATAAGTACACCAAAAATACAAACTCTAATTATCAATTAAATAAAGAGAAATGTTTCATTTCTTCAGTAAATTACAATTGTTTAAATTGGAAAACATCACAAAGATGAGAGAATGAAAACAAAACAAAGATGCAATTAAAGCTTCTTTTTTAAAATAATTTATGTAAACTTTTTATATGTCTAAAGAGTTTGTATAGAAACAAAAGTTGAAAGATCTTATGACAGTGAAGATGATTCGTTAGTATGTGCAAAATAACTTTTTCAGTTAGTTTTAGATGACCACACATATGCAGATAAAAATATAGTTGGTCTAGGGTCACTAAGCTTCTAAGCAGAAGTAATTGTGGTGCTTTGCTGTTTAGTCACTAGTTGTTAAATTATCTTACAGAACAAATAGCCTAGTAGATAAAAGATTTAGTTAAGTGAACTGAGTTATCTGGCAGTTGTGTGTTCAATCCCTGGGTTGAGTAGTGCAAAAAAGTTCATATATTCTGGTAAGTAACATTACAATGATTAATTAACTAGGAAAAATAATCTGATAAAAGTTATCTCCCCTGGCATGGATAGCTGGATGATAACTACCTATCCCCACTCCCCGATATATTGAATAAAGGATTTCACTTGATTATGGCAAACTATGACAGACAAATGAAGAAGGTTGGAGGATTCAATAGTTGAAATGATGAGACAGTCAACAGGACATTAAATCAAATAAATCAGTGCATAATAATGATAATCCTTCATTTTCATAATTCAGAGTTGTGGCAAAATAATATTTCAGAGTTGCCAACATATAGGACAGCAAAATAGCATTTTATGTGTATGCAATAAGACTGAAAATTAAAAAAAATTAGCAAACCATTTTTTTATATTTTATATATTGGCTGTAAAAGATATTTAATTAGCAAAGAGATTCTTTTTCTTTTTCTGTACACACACACACACACACACACAAAGTAAAATCATGCAAAGTAAAATCATTAAAAATAGTATAATGGACAAAAGTATTTATTCAGTATTGTGGTCAGTAAGAAAAAAATGAATATCTCATGAAATTCAGCCCCAAAGAAAAAAACTTTGTAAAACCACAACTATAATCTAGGAGAAAATTTTAAAATAATGCCAAGTTTATAATGCTACATTTTATTAAGCTTTTACTATATTTAAGGTATTGTACTGATCCTAATTAATTTTGTTCAAATAACATTTCCATGATCCTCTTTTGAATAAACATTATCATGTTTAAATATATATATATATATATATATATATATATATATATATATATATATATATATATGTATATATATATATAACAAAGTGAATATTACACTGTCATAATAACAGTTATCATATTATAGAAGTTAGCATGTTGATCTTACAATCCATTAATAAAAGATTCTGTCTTTAATGTCTTAATACTAGATGTGTCATAGTGATATACTTTACTATCATTTAGAAAATTCTAATTTTACAGACAGAAGCTTAGCACAGAATAAAATTATATTTTATCATTAAAGTGAGTCATATAAAAAAAGTAGCACATCATATCATTCTCATATGCAGCCATAAAACAAAAAACCCTTCTGCCAACTTCTGACCAGTAAAAGAAAAGCTTTCTCAGTCCATTCCTATTGTAAACTTTCCAATTGAGAGATAATTGCCAATTCTAAGTGTTTACATTTCCACTAGCAAAGTAGAGGAAGTGTGTAATTTTTTGAAGAACTACACTTTGGCAACTTCTTTAACAGTCTCTCAGCCTCTTGAACCATTTTTTAGAGTGGAATCAAACCCAGGAAATGAATAAACAGGAAGCGGCTTCTCTTGACCAATTCTAAGTGATTTAAATTAAGGAAAATTAGTTTTTCAGTAAATAATCAGTAGTAACTGAGAATATGTGTGCCGATGTGGAAGTGTGCGTGAATGTACATTTCATATATATATATATATATATATGCATGAGCAAAATGTTCATATCTTAACAAATATAATATTACTACGAATACCAATATAAGATCCATAATGGTCAATGATACTTGCATCTTATGCAATATTAATTGCAAACAGTCTCCAGATTCTTGAAGCATTTATAGAAAAAATAACAAATACTACATTAAATAAGGTATCCTTTTGTCTAGGAATTAGTGTTTTGGATATTTTCAGTAATTAAAAAAAAATCTGATAAGAATGGTTTTCCTTTATTTCTTCAATGGTGTCTACAGATGTAACATTTTAAAATCATAATCTTCTCTAACAGAAATGATAATAAGATGTTATATTCTGTTCATTATCATCTCTTGGCTAAAAACTCCTGTTTTGTTCCTGAGAATGACCAGAAAACATGAGAAAGTACAGAAAAAATTTAAAAAACTATTACTTATCTGTTGTATTCAGTAATACATGTTATATATATGAAAAGTATCTGTATTTTTTTCTGTTTTCTATGCATATTTAGTTATTATGCATCTGTGTACAGTTAATTATATGAAATTTTTTATTTAATACAAATAAATCCCATTTATCCATTTTAATGGGTAAAAAACATAGTCATACAATGCAAATTTCAGATTTTAAAACATATAAATTGCTTTAATATTTTGATTATTCAAGTGTAATATTCTAGTCTGTTCCAGTAATGTTATCAGTAGTTATTTTTAGACTAAAAAATACAAACAGAACATTCTATAATTGGTATTCATGCAAGAAGGTTTTTGTTATGGCAAGAGGTAAAGAATTGACAAATTTGCAAAAAGAACTGATTGTTAAGCTCTGGAAAGAAGGTAAAAATTACAGAAAAGTCTCATAGAACCTGAATATTCCATTTATTGCCATTAGTTCATTTATTACAAGCTATAAAAAATTCAAAACTGTTGAAAACCAAAGAAGAGCATAAGGAAAGATCTTTGAGGAAATTAATGTCAAATTAAACAAAATCCAATGGTTACTTGTCAAGAGTTACAGGATGATTTGTTTTCATCAGGAATCTGTGTCATTAAACAGACAATAAGCAATGAAATTCATAGGGAAGTTAAATGCAAAGTTATGCTCCCCTCGGAAAACTCCACTGCTATTGAAAAAACACAGAGATGCCAGGTTGAAATTCATTTGTGAACATAAGGATAAAGGAAAAATCATATTGGGAAAGAGTATTATGAACAGACAAAACCAAAATTGAGTTGTTTGGATGTAATTATAGAAATCATGTATGGAGGAAATATGGCAAGGCTTTCAAACAAAAGAACACAGTTCCAACAATGAAATTTGATGATGACAGCATTATAGTTTGAGGATGTTTTTCTGCAAAAGGTACTGGAAACATATCAGTAATAGATGGTAGAATGAATGCACCAGCATATCAAAATATTTTGGAAGCAAATTTAATGATTTTGGTTGAAAATCTTGAACATCCTCCTGATTGGATCTTCCAACAAGATAATTATCCTAAGTGTACTGCAAAATCTATGAAGAAATGACTTGCTAAAAATAATGTAAATATCCTGAAATGGCCAAGTCAGTCCCCAGATTTGAAACCAATTGAGAATCTGTGGCATTATTTGAAAATTCCAATCCAATCAAGAGCTCAAACAAACATTTCAGGTCTGAAGACCATATGCGAAAAAGAATGGAACAAAATACCAACTAAAATTTGCAAATCATTAATTGTGAACTACAAGAAGAGGTTGGTTGCTGTAGAAGGGAATAATTATAAGTAATATTCTACAAAGTATTAATGGAGATTATGTATTATTTTTGTATTGTACAAATACTTTTCATCCATTAAAATGTATAAATGTGATTTATTTCTATTAAATCAATTTTTTATGTTTTCTATGCATATTTAGTTATGCATCTGTATACAGTTAATTATATGAAAATTATATTTATTAATTAGTTGGAAATACAATAAATTAAAAATTTGTATGTGTATGAATATTTCTTTCCCCCCATTGTATATATATATATATATATATATATATGTGTGTGTGTGTGTGTGTGTGTGTGTGTGAGTCTTTGTGTGTGTGTGTGTAATGTTTGGTATATCTCTCTGTGTAGTAGCAGTCAAAGCACAGTTCTCTGTGTTAGGTTTAGGGAACGGATCTGCTAAGCAATGCTCTATGTTCACCAGTTGTTCTCTATACTCGTGTATCTCATTTGCATATGATGCTAAACCTCCCTGAATTGGAGAGGTTGTATACCCTTGTTTTTTATTTTACTATTCTTGATTATTCTTGTACTGTGCTGTCCTTCCTCTTGTCTTTCTTGTTTTCTTGGTCTCTCTTCATCTTCTTCACTCATGTCTGTCTTTTCATTCTCACTTTCTTCCATTTCCTGCTCTGTTCCACTTTTGTGACTGTCTCTTGTTCTTGATCTTCCATTTCCACATCATCCAGTTCGTTTCTGCTTCTGAATTTGATCTGCATGTGATGACAGTATATTTTGTCCCTTTTTCTCAACTATAGCTGTCTTTGATCCATTTTGTGTCAGAAAATTTGCTTCTTCTGGATCAGCTGCTATTGTTTGGGGCACTCCATTCCTTGAGAATATAGTTCTTAGTATTTGCTTTATTGTGGTTGCTTTTCTGTCCTTTACTCTGACAACCTCTGGCCATCCTGAATATGAGTCCACTAATACTAAGAAAAATCCCCTATCTTTGATATGTGTGTGATCCATTGGACCCTAACCCATGGTTCTGCTTCCTTGGGCCATAAGTGAATTTTTGCTTGCTTGAAGTTGTTTTTTTTTTTTTATTTCTGCACACTTTGGGCATCTCTTAATGCATTCCTCTACACCATTTGAACATCCTGCCCACCAAGCTTGTAACTTTAGTTTTTTTTGCATTGATATTATGCCACAATGCACATCATCATGTACTCCTTTTAATATGTCCCTCCTCAGTGGAGCTACAATTATATCCCCATTGCATATTATGCCATTTTCTATGGTTAGTTTGTGTTTCATTTCTTTAAAGGGTTGCTCTTCCATCAAATGATTGCTCCATACATTATTTTTATTCTCTTTACTATTCTGCTTAACATTGGGTCTTGCTTTTGTTTCTATTTTGAGTCTATTTAGAGGAAGAATGTCCATTTCTACCCAGCATTTTCCTGTTTTCATTCTTGAACTGTAACCTTGATAAAGCATCTACATGAGGGATAGTGTTCCCTTTTATGTATACTATGTCAAAATCGAATTCCATGATCTTTATCGCCGATCTTAAAATCCTTGGTGATGTTACTTTTGGCAATTCTTTTCTTGTATTAAATATGAATCCCAATGTTTGTGGTCCGATTTTAATAAGACTTTTTTTCCTGTCAAAAAGTTTCATGCCCTTTTCATGCTCTATACAATCGCTAGTGCTTCTTTTTCAATATTCAAATAGTTAATCTCAGCTGATGTTAACCTTCTTGATATGTACATGATTGGGTATTCTTCTTGTGATAGAATAGCAGCAATCACCTTTTCATTCGCATCTGTGGTTAATGTTACTTCTTTTAGTGGATCAAAAACTTTTATTATTGGTTTGTTCTTCAGTATCTTCTTTAGTATTTCAAAAGTGATAGTTTTCTTTTGTGTCCAGTTAAATTCGTTGTTTTTTTGCATAATTTTGCAAATGGCTCTATTATGTTGATGTATCTTGGTATGTATCTACTATAAAAATTTATTAGCCCTAAAAAGGATTCTAATTCTTTTTTTACTTGTTGGAGCAGCTATTTCTGTTATTTTCTTTGTTAATCTATCGTCGGGTGATATGCCTTCTTTTGATATTTGTTACCTTAAATATGATATCTTCTTACATGTGTGCCTTTTCTAATCTCCCTAAAATTTGCTCTGTTTTATATTTTAATTCTTCTTTAGTTCTTGCCCTACACATATATCATCCTGGTATATTATTATATTTTTTTCTTTTCCTAATAAGACTTTTTCAATTGCTCTTTGAAAAATATGGCTCCCAGTCTTTACCCCAAATGGTAGACGAGTCCTTCTTAGTAAGCCTATAGTGGTGTTTAACATGGTGATTTCATTAAATTTCTCATCAGTTTCTATTTGGTTGTATGCTGCCTTGAGATCAATTTTTGTAAAGTGCTCCATTTTTGCTAATTCACGGGTTGCAGTTTTGATAAAAGGAAATGAGTCTGAACATATCTGGTGATTTCCCCCTATCTTGTAATCACCACAAATCCTTAAATCTCTGTCAGGTTTCTTTATTGCTACTATTGGTGATGCCCAATTGCTACCACCTTGAGTTACTCTTGTATCATTTTGTTTAATTTGGCTACTACAAAAGGTAGGATATGAATTGGAACTTTTCTTGACTCTATATATTTTGGGTGATAATTTTCTTTTAGTCGAATGCTTGCTTTATAGCTTTTCAATAACCCTATTTCATTTTCTTCTGCTTCCATGAGATTGATTAGTCTTGCTGTAATTACTTTTAATACATCAATTCCTAGTAATCTGTTATCTTTTTCACATTCTACAACTGTAATGGGAATTACTTCAAAACACTTTTTGCTTTCAAAATTGCCTTGAAATGTACCCATTATTTTTATAGTTGTTCCATCAAATTGCTTTAATTGGATTTGCTTTTTTTAAATTAGGTCATCCTAATTATATCCAGAAATTTTTTGGTATCAATATGACTTCAATGTCTGTATCAAATTGTATGTTAAATATTTGGCCATTTATCCTTATTTTTTCTCTATTTCTTTTTTGCGTATTCATTGTAAATATTTCCGCTTCTTCTTTGGAGGGGGTTTGTACCTCTTGTACTCTTTCTATTTTCTTTTCCTATTTGCATGTTCTGAAAATTATCTCTTTTTTTGCAATTTGAGCATATTTTTCCTAGAGTTGGACATTTGTACTTGTCTCTCTCATGATTTCGTCCACAATATCTGCATTTAATTATGGATTTGGTCATGCTTGTTCTGTACTTCTCAAATTTTTCTTTTGGTTGGTTAAATTCTCGAATCATTGTTGTAAAAACTCAATACTAGCTTCCAAACTCATGCTACTACTCTGTAGACATTCCAGTATTTTTCATTTGTGGTTTTGGTCTTGCAAGCCTTCCATTATTCTGAGAAGAATTAATTTGTCTTCTATAGTCATTTCCTGAGATTCCAACTTTTGAAATTCACAATACTTGTCTTGTTCTTTCAATCTATGTAAGTATTGTATAATAGACTCATTTGGTGCTTGTCTTATCTCTAAAAACTTGGTTCTTTCAGCAATAACTAATCTTTTCTTTGGTCTTATGTTATTATGTTCTTATTTTAACAATTTCTTCAAATGTCATTCCTTCTAATTTTCTCAGTTAACACATTTTCGAAATTTTCTTCACAGTTTCGCACCCAGCGGTAGCAAGAAAGAAATCTATTATATTGTTCTCTTCTCTGTTGGCCTTTGTGTCTCTTAATTTTTTTCACTTTTGAAAATGCAGCAAAAGTTTTTATTCATGTTTCTATGTATTCTGCATTGTCCAGCAAATTCAACAATCCTATCGATGATATTGTTATGTTTGGTATATCTCTCTTTGTAATAGCACAGTTCTCCGCATTACGTATACTAAGCAATACCCTATGTTCACCAGTTGTTCTCTGTTTATATTTGTCTATCTCATTTGCATATGATACTAAAATATATATATATATATATATATATATATATATATATATATATATATATATACCATAGTGAAAAAATTTGAGTGCACTCCCTGTATTTTGTAGAATCACATAAAAATTGAAGGTTGCATGCCTTTTACAAAAGTAATTTACTAATCCATTTTGGACCAGAGTGAATTCTTCCTGAAGGGTTTTATGATATATTCAATAATAATAATAATAATAATAATGAAAGCATATTACTGCATGAATTTACCTTAGAATTTTAGCTCTTTCTGCCTAATCAATCATGTTGGCTAATAAGGTTGACAGATTTAAAAATTTAGGTAACTCACTCTAAAAATTAGACACAATACCCTAATGGGTTAAACAGTTTCAGCACCCTAGCTTCTTAGTAGTAGTTAATTAAACCAAAGATGGTATGAAACTTACTAATTATTAAATCCAGACAGTGCTCCTAAACATTTTTATAAAAATGTATACACACACACGTGCACACACACACGCACACATCTATCTATCTATCTATCTATCTATCTATCTATCTATCTATCTATCTATCTATCTCTCTCTCTCTCTATATATATATATATTTATTTTTATATATATATATATATATATATATATATATATATATAAATAAATATATATATATATAAAATCAACATTTGTATTTAAAGACTTTTAAATCCATGTAACATAAACAAAAGAAAAAATGTTCTCAAAAATTAGAGGTATTGTATAAAAACAGATTAACCTTATAAGGCAGATTTCTTAATTTACATGTGATTAATGTATAATTTAATAATTTAAATTGTTTTCTTAAAAGCTGTTACTTTAAAATTATAAACTATGTGATTATTTTGGGGATACAATAAATTTGTCCACTTAAAGTTGTTCATGAAAAATACTTACATTTTTCTCGTTTTTCCATTTTTGATGGTTTTAAAAATAATTCTGTTTGTCCATCATCTTCGTCAGTGGCCAACCAACGATGACAAGCAAAGATATAATATTCTCCTTTCGAAGGAATGTCAATTTGGACTTTATCAAGAAACCAACCAGCACCAGGATAACTATTGTCATGACCTATTTTGATCTTTTTGATCTATAGAAAAAAATATTTTCATTTAAAACAATTTACTTGCAATTTCAAAAAGATAAAATTTTCTAGCATATTTTCTATCATTTTCAAATTTCTTGAATACAATTTTTTTAATTCATTGTCTTCAGCTCTAATATTAATGTTTCTTTCTATAATGCTTTATTTATGACTTTATCTTAAATATTGTGGCATATCTTCCTCACCTAACAAAATATCTGCTGAAATAGGACTCCACTCATTTAATCACATAAATTTGCCTGTTTCTTTAATTGTCAGCAAAACTCTTTGTATTTTTATCTTCATACATTTTTAATTATCTCTTTCTATAGTTTACTTTCATCACAGATTTTATCATTTTTTAAACAATCATGAAGGAAAAATATTTTTTGTGTGCTGTTTGTTTTTTGGAAGTATTTCATAACTGCTAATTTCTTACCTCACCAATGTCTGCAGCCTCAATCTTAAACATATCAATATGTCCTCGTTCAAATTTATTGGTATGGTTTTCAGAAGTAGTCAAGTTGAATATTCCTGTGTCATCTTTGATGCCAAAGATTTTGATGAACACATTGGCATCAGTTCCGGCACCTCTAACATCTCCGATCTTAATCTGAATATTGTATGTAGTTGCTGCAAAAGTAAATAATAAACTGATTGTTTATTCTGTGTAATATCTCATGTACAATATAAATAGAACAGTTTTATCAGCTTTTATCAGTCTTGAAATACTGGAAAAGCTCATGAAGACAACCACATCTGTTATGTTTACAAGAACATCAGGAGCAGATTGTATCAGGATCCATAAGAATAGCATAAATGTCTGCAGGTGTGATCTACAGAACTCAAACTAACCTGAGTTCAATCAGTGGCTATAATTGGCAGCAAAAGTCTTAATGAAACTTTTGAACTAGTCCTACCTCTTATTCCCAACTACAACTTCATCAACTTCTTCTTTCGTGTTAATTCCAGAAATCCTTCCTATATACATCAAGGATATGTTGAATTTCCAATCACCAGTCATTTTAGGTTTAGGCTTATCTAAGTCCAAACAAATTATGCGTCAAAACTTATTGATCAAATCAAGTTTGGCAGAAATTCACAAAACATTTTGACATACAAAAGAATGTTATTACTCTCCTAATACTACTCAGTCTAAATCAAGACCAAGTATGATATTACAATCACCCTGTAAAACTACCCATCTTGACAATATTATAATGAGAACGAGCTAGGGAAGGAATATTTATTCTCCCATTTGTATTTCCCCTGTTGTCAGCATTATTATATCCCATAATATAATAACCCCACTTTTCATGGACAAAATGACTGAAAGGAAAAGGAATGACAAACATGCTTTCTTCTCAGAGAGACTTATATTACTAATACACAAAACTCTCTCTCTCTCTCTTTCTCTCTCTCTCTCTCTATATATATATATATATATATATGTATATATATATATATATACATACACACACACACACAGTGTCCCATGTGGAGAAGAAATATATCACATATATCTACATAAAGCAGAGTGTAAGGAGAAACAAAAGGAAAGGTCTTACATATAATATGGAGATATTCTTGTGTTTGGAGAAGCCATGTTTAGGACTGCAGATTCAAATGGGTTGGATTCATTTACTATTGTCCCATGCAAGGACATATTTCACAAAGATGAAACAGTGAGTCTTAAGTTTGCCCATATTGAGGACTGCAAACTGGAGTTTCTTCCTATATCTGGGAAAGATATATTCCCAAAAGGAAACAGCACCATGGACCCATAGGCTACTGGGCAAGGCAGATTTAGCCTCTGCCTGGGCCATTGCTGAGCTAAAGAAAACAACCTTTTGGTTTAGCTACAGTAAATCAACTGAAATTGACTGCAGTTTTCATCACTGTATAGAGTGATGTTACTAAGCATCTGTCATGTGACTCATGTGACTTATCTCCACCAAAGGAAGACCTTCTGTATCCCTACAATGTCATTCACTGAAAAACGGCTTTCTATTACCTGCTGTCATTGGGCACATAAACCCCAATGAAACACAATTTCCTTTATGGTAACATCCAGCATGCACAATCTGTGTGCTGGATCTGCAAAGACAAGCAAACATGTTGTTTTCAAAGAGTGGCTTACTAGCCAAAATCACCTTCTAAATAATTATCAAAATATGCTGAGAAGAGGTGAAACTGCTTTGACAGTACATCACTCACAATAAGATAGGGTCTTTGTATACAACAGAGATCCATTATCAGTTTACTGGAGTTACTCAACTCTGAGAGTGATGACACTAATGTCCTTGGGAAGGTTAACTTTATTGAAGGAAGGGAGTTTCACAGAACAATACCATTCTAATTTTTTTTTAAAGGTTGCTGCAGGGGCAACATGATTCAAATCTGTTGTGTGCTTGGACCCACTTGAGGAAAATTTGGGAATTTCTCCACACTATTATGACCCGGCTCCACCATTCAACACTATTATGACCTGGCTCCACCATTGTGAACTTGTGAAGCACTCTCAAAATTATAGTTGCATGTTCCTCCTTTCTAACATTACTGGGTCCACACAACATATATCTTCTGTAAACTAAGTTATTTGTTACCATATTTATCATAGCGTTTCAGCCATTGTACACTCTGACCTACTTCAGGTGGTTGGAATGTCGAACTGAACCCTGTATACTAGAACAGTATACACGTACCATGTCTAATGGATGTCAGTTTTCTCCTGTTAATTCACCACTCCAAGTTCTCCACTGCCTTAACCAGGTATTGAACTCATAATAACTCTTTTGGTCCTGTCACTGGATCTAACCAACGTCTTTATCCACTGTGCCATGTGTCCTTAAGGACATCTGTGTATGGATTTCTGGGACTTATAAACTTAATGTCTTCAGCAACCATTTTTACCAGTGTTCATATTACAATTCTTGCTGTTATCATTGCATATGATTGGTTAGCTCAGGAGATTTTTGTGGCCTAGCACATGTGCTGATTCCTTAAGTTTATGATGTAGTCAAGGCTCACCAAGTACAAAAATTAAATAGATTGAAGGTGATGCACAAGGGCCATCACCCACCACTGAAAGCAGTAATTAACATCAGCCAATATCAGCTGAGTGCCTCTGTGGAGACAGTATTAAATAAGGGTCTCAACTTTGCCACAACCATCAGGCAAGTACCATACTTGGACATCATTGCCAGAATCAAGGAAGTGGCTTGGAACTTTGCTCAGGCTCAGGCAGATGAACTAAGATGGAAGGTGAGACATACTTTGGAGGAAGCCAAGCCACCCAAGTCAAACATCACGAAACTGGAAAGGTTTGCAATCAGATTCCTACAGAGGAACGAAAACATCATCATACAAAGGCAATGCAACTGTAGTGATAGACAAATCTGATTATACAGGAAAGCTGAATGACCTCATTAGAAATGGTAGCTACAGCAAAGTAAAAAAGGATCTTACAATTAAAACCGAACGCAAACTGTCACAGATACTAATCAAGAACAAGGATCACTTTGCACCTAAGACGTTTAGGCAGTTGTCACAGTGCTACACCAAGTTACCTCGCATATATTGTCTCCCTAATATTCACAAAGATGGTATTCCACTCAGGCTGATTGTTAGTTGCCAAGGCTCTGTGTGCCACCCTTGCTTCCTTGTAGGTATAATTGACCCATTGATTCATATGTCCGAAACACTGCCCACTTTGTGGAAATAATCAAAGATGCCCCCATCCTATCCCACCAGATGGTGAGCTTGGATGTGGTGAGTTTGTTCACCAAGGTAGCCATGGAGAAGGCACTCTCAGTAGTCAGAGACAGATTGGCCTCTGACTCATCTCTAGGAGAACGGACCAGTATTCCAATAGATAATCTGATGGAAATGTTGACTTTCTGTACACAAACAACACATATATATATTGACAGGATGAGGACTTAGCAATGGGCTCACCATTATCACCAGCAATGGTGAATATATACATGGAATACTTTGAGGAAATGGCATTAGAATCTATATCTCTAAGGCCAACTATATGTACAGGAAGATGTCCAGGTTCTACTAGACCATGTGAACTCAATAAGACCTTTGATACAGTTCACAATGGAGAAAGAGAGTAACAGCACACTCCCATTCCTGGATGTTCTAATATCTTGAACAGAGCATGGGTTCAAAGCATCCATATACTGTAAACTGACATTCACCGGATAGTACCTCAATTTCAACTCCCACCATCCATACAGTGTAAAGAAAGGGATTGTCCGCTGCTTACAACACTGAGCAAAAGTCATAAGTGGTGAACCAGAGACATTAGATAAAGAATTGGTCCATATAAGTAGTACCCTACAATGTAACAACTACCCAGGGTACATAGCAGCAGCCCCCAATAAACAGGGATAGGCAAGTACAAGAGGAGGATAACAACACTCAGAAAACAGTCTGCCTGCCTTATGTGAAGGGGTTGTTGGAGAAGTTACAAGAAGTACATATAATATCAGGGTAACCTTCAAAAGCTTGATGACACTTAGATATCTCTCCTGAGTAAGACCCCCTCATAGAGGAGAACATGACTAAAGACTGTGTGTATGCCATCCCATGCTGCTGTGGAAAGAAATATAAAGGGAAGACAAGCCACACCCTTAAGGTAAGGCTTCAAGAACACCAGAAAGCTGTAACATGAGGGGAAGTGGAAAAATCAGGCATGGCTGACCACATATGGAGAGAGAAGGGAGGTCACCATCCTCTGTGGGATCAGGTTGAAATCATAGACAAAGAACATCATTGGAAAATTCATAAACTTAAGGAATTAGTGCACATATGCTAGGCCAGAAAAATCTCCCGAGCTCTGGTAAAAAACATGCAATGATAACAGCAAGAATTGCAATATGAGCACTGGTAAAAATGGTTGCTGAAGACACTAAGTTTATAAGTCTCAGAAATCCATACACAGATGTCCTCAAGGACACATAGAACAGTGGATAAAGGTGTTGGTTAGATCCAGTGACAGGACTCAAAGAATTGTGAGTTCAATACTTGGTTAAGGCAGTGGAGAACTTGGAGAGGTGAATTAACAGGAGATAACTGATAACTGACATCCATTAGACATGGCATGTGGAACTAGAACAGTCTACCCCAGCAAACAAAATAAATGGTTCAGTTTGACATTCCAACCACCTGAAGAAGGCCAGAGTGTACAACGTCCAAGACGTGATAAATATGACAACAAAGATGATGACAATAGTCCGAATAGTGTAGTGTACATAATACCTCATCTAAGAAATATAGACAGATGTATCTTCTGTATAAGACTTTTGTTTTTAGCATTGTCAGGGGTCTTTTTCATTCTGAGGTTGCTTATCCTTGGAGTTTTCTTGGGAAAGCTCTTGTTTTTTTTATTTCTGCTCTTCCATGGTATTTTTTAATAGCAGTAGTCAGGGGAATTTAAAGATCACAGGATATGTTGAAGGCAAGAGAAGCAGGGGGAAACAGTGTAAACCTAATTAATGGATGACAAAATAGGGACAAAAAGAGGATGCTAAAGAGTCAGGAGTTACTTAGAACAACAACAGAGAGGAAGTAAAAGAAAGCCATTATTATTTACATCCTGAAGGGACAAGGTACATAAAAGAAGAGGAAGAAAAATATGACAGTATCCAAGTATTGTTTTATTTCCTAAATTTTTATCCTCTTATTTGACATACTACCAAGATACAGATAGACCCTTGGCAATTAGCACAATGAGAGGATGTTCACTTAGGTTTTTATTTAGCAGTAAATAAAGTAATAACATTAGCTTATTCCATAATATTTTCCACTGCATACGGCTTGGGAAAATGCTATTAATTTAAATTATTTAATTAAGTTTATTTAAGGTATATTTTATGAAGTTAAAATGTTTAGCTATTGAATAAAATCCTTTTGCATCTTATCTGTTTTTAGTTTATTTACTAATGAACATCCTCTAAGTATGCTCATTCCATAATTCTTGCCATGGTTTGAAGAATAAAATGCTTAAGTGGCCAATGGCATCACAACATGACAAAGGTTTTCCTTGTACTAATTGCTGTCTGTTAAATCAACCAACTCTTATAAATAATTTTTGATGTTTTAATTGCTCTGACTCTTTTGCTATCATTACTAGCAATAATGTGATAAGGGTCCATCTCCAAACATTTTATTCAATCTGACTATAGAAGATCTTCTTTTGATTACATTCAACAACAGGAATTAGAAATAACCAACAATTTTGAATATAAATACCAAAAATATAATTATATCTTTATGATACTTTTGTCCCTTTTTTCTTTTCTGATCTTTTAAAAGTCAACAACAAGCATTCATCTAACAAATATCTTTTATAAAAGCTGATAAAATATAACACATATCAACAAAATAAAAAAAATAGAGTTTATGTGGAATGAATATTAATATTGATTAAATTTATTTTAATATAGAGTTAGCTCCCTTACACTTGATATTGATTGATCATAAAATACCCACGACTCTTGGGTGAAAATTAATAAATAATCAAATCTCAAAACTATTTGCTGGCGAGTTTGATCCTTACTGAGATATTCAATATTTTGTTCTCATGCAGGACTTAGCTATGCTTAATAAATATCTGTGGAACAACAGTTGTTTTTTTCCACCAAATAATTTTAACACAGGAAATGAAGGTCAACTTAAGTAATGTGTTTATAGGTCAATAAAAATTAAAAGGAAATGTGTTTTAGTTGATAATAACTGACCCTGGAAAAAGACTTGAAACCACAATAAAGAATTTTAATTTTCATCAACAGATTAGTATCAATCAGTGTAGCACTAAAATATGGTCATAAATATACTAAGTAACAAGTAAATACATATAAAAGGCCACAATATAAACCAAAAGCACATTTTAAGGATTCAATGGATAAGAGAGTTACAGCTTTTAAAATCACTCAGGATAATTGGGAGAATGATGTTACTGACCAATTAAAATGGATTAAAGATATTTACAAAGGAGAAAAGATCATGAAGAAAACATGCAGCCATGCAAAGTTGAAAAGATATGACAAGAATGGCACTGCCAATGGATGATGACAATACACTTCTTGCATGTGATATTTGTAGCTACGCTTGACTCCCTCAAGCTGTCCTGACCATGTATATGCCTAGCCATACACTAAGACCTCAAACTACTTTCTCCAGATTTATCATGTCCACTTTGGGATAAAGCATGTAGTAATAGGTTCACATTAGCTAAATGTAAGAATTCTTACAAATATCAAGGTAAAATAAATAAGCAATCAACACAAAAATGTTTTTGTGTCATCTTTGCAGAAAAAAATTGTAAATCCCTTGCATGTTTTAAGAATCTTTATAGATCAATTTATAAGTCATTTGTATAGTTTTCACCGATTTTATTCAATTTTTACTCTGCAACATAATTACATATTTATTTTTAATTTTATAGTATAATATTTCACTTTGTACATAGTAATTTATTTTGTATACAGTCTTAATCAAATAAATGTATTTTTGTGAAATACATTTATTATTTAGTGTAAAATTAGTTCAAGTGTAAATTATCAATGTAATAGTTGTCTTAATTTATATGTTACTGCATTAGAAATAATCAAAAACCATAATATATATATATATATATATATATATATATATATATATATATATATATATATATAACATATTGACAATCTCTTTCCAGTTATGAGTAAGCTCAATAAACTATTTAACAGAAGCACAATAAAATTAACTTATTGCAAATAATCCAATAAATAAAAAAAAAACATAACATAAAAGTGCCTTATGTGTGTGTGTGTATGTACATATATATATATATATATATATATATATATATATATATATATATATATATATATATATATATATATATATATAATAGCAATAGTGATAACAAAGATGGTGTAATGGCTGAAATGCTGTCAGTCAGTGAAAATTTGAAAGAAATGACATTTAGGCCAAGTAATGTTGCAATAACGTACTTGATATCAGAGATAAACCATTAATATGATTAATACAAATATAAGATTTGTCCCTTAGCTGATTGACATTATATAACATCAATCAGCTAAATGACAAATTTCATATTTATATTAATCCTATGTCAGGGCCAGTGCCTGCCCCCTCAATTTTACATCTCAATTATCAAAAGATGGTATTAATATAAAATGCAGATTTTATAGTAACATAATTATGTGCAGTAATCAGCACATACAAAAAAATTCAAAATTCTTTTTAAAATAGTGGCAAGGGAGTGGGCTATATTGTACTAAGCTTTTCCATTTATGATTAGTAAATATAGTTTTTACTCAATAACAATAACCACTACCAGGTACAAATTGATACAAAATTATAAAAGATTTAAAACTATAAATTATTCTAATTAAAATTTAATAAAAAGGAAAACAGTTCTTGTAAAAATTCATTATACATTGAAGACATTTTTTTTCTGAAAATTTAAATATAAAAATATAATTAAAATTTTATTTAATGTATTTTGCTTGTGGTCATCTTTTGTCTGTTTTTCAACTTTCAACAGCAACTTTTTTATAAATATTCAAACCCAAGAAAATAAAAAATATAAAAAACAATGTGGCTTCTGTTCTGAAATTCTGGCATAACATTATAAGTGCTATTTTCACTGAGTGAGTAGTTGGAGCTTGTGTTGTTAAGGTTCATAGTTGTATCTTTTTGAGACAAAGTTTCAGATCAAAGAGCAAGGCTGTTGGAAAAAAAAACGAAAAAAAAATAAGACCCCAGAATGGGATCAAAATTTGCAAAAATTTTTCATCCTTTAATAGTCAGTTGTGCTGGTTTCATTTGGAATGTATATAAATGTAGATAGAAAAAAGCAAGCATTGAAAAGATAATGAAGGTCACCACATAGCACTGCCAGTGATCCAGAATCGAGGTTTGACCCCCTCCAGCCAGTTGGGGGGTTCAGAGGTGGTACATGCTATTTTTGTCCTATATAATGACTGGTCACTCATTTCCAGGTATACCTATACCTATACCTATATATATATATATATATATATATATATATATATATATATATATATATATATATATATGTATATGTATATCTGGAAATGAGTGGCCAGTCATTAAATATATGAATTTTTCAGGAGAGAATTACACTCATGGTGAGGATGATAAAGTTGTTTGTAAATATATAAACATGAAAAATATGTAGAAAATATTCTCTACTGACAATTTTTTTCTTTTTTATTTAATTTCTAACAAGCTACAGTGTAAAGAGTCAGAAGACATTAATGTAATCAAACAGACAAATTAGTTTCATATGAAATTCAACCTGAAAGGTATGCAGGTTTATTTGGTTTTATTTATCTCTTTATTCCTTGTGAGTCAGGTAAAATAGCATTAAAAAGACATTAACTATATTTTTTTTTCTCTCATTTTGTCTCTGATGCATATTTCATTGCAAATCAGAAGAACTTAAAATTTTATTCTAATGCAGGTTTCATTTATACCTGAAAGGTCACTTCTATTTTCCTTTTAAATTTTTTTATATTTGGTTCTGAAATACTAATCTGAAAAGGGTATCAGTGGTCATCATTTATTTAAAAAAATCTAAACACCCAATTTTGATATAACTTTATACAGTTATCAACTAATACAATTCTGTATTAATGAAAGAATGCTAAAATAATTTTGCTGGATTCAAGGATTATTTCCTGTTTGAGTATGAACTGCCTGCCATAATAGAATGAACATTTTAGAAAAAAACGATACATTATTAATAAGATTTATGATTCAATGAAAAATTATATAAACAACTCATAAAAATAAGTTACTATAATTTTGAAGTTGAAATTAATAAGAATTATAAATTAATATAATTTTAAAGTTGAATAGAATAAATATAAACTTTTATTAGATAAAATTACAGATGATTCTGGCAGGATTAAAATTAAGAAAAAAAAACAAAGAAAAAAGTTGAGCAGGAATGTCTATATTTATAGACATTTCTACTCAACTGACCCATTTCTATTAGAAAACAGAATGATAAACTCAAATTGCAAAAAAGGAAGTGAGATGGGGTGAATGCTGAAATAAACAAAATTGTTGGAAAATCTAAAATTTAATGAGATTTATGAGAATAATGTATGAATTATTGTATCTTTAAATAAAAAAACATCAATACTCAGTTTAGAAAAAAATATTAGCTAAAAAGTATAAATATGAAAAAAAATGTAAAAAAAAATTGGCAGATTTAATAAGAACTAAAATTAGACTTCCCATACATCTCAGTTTGATGGGTTTATCTGGGTATCCTGCTTGAGAAACTAACAGTATACTTTTCTGTGGGTGTCGGCCATGAAGCTTAACAGTTGTTGGGTCATGAAAACATCATATTATACAACTAAATAATAAAAATTAAAAACTCTTCTGGTTTGATATTTGGAAATTATGGTAAGCCTAACTTGAATAAATTGGTGGAATTCTATCCCAGGATTTTTAAAAATTCTATCTATATGAGAGAGAGAGAGAGAGGTGGGTGGTACTGAATAACAAACTTGGAATTTGGTTTTACTGTCTGTGACTTTATCAAGATTCTGGTTAACATAAGAGAAAGAGTATTTAATCATCAGAAAGTCTTTGGAAATGGAAGAAAACATATGGAACTCTCTCACTCTTTCTTTTTTCTTCCCTGGCTGCATCCTGTCCTACTATGAATTAATAGCTTTTGCAGAACTTTTGGATTATACAGATGATGGCCACGTCGTCTAAGATTAAATTTTGCCTATCAAAGATAGACATGGCTGACATTGAGACTTTGAACAAGAGTAAGAGAGTTTTGATTTTGTTTTTTAAGCAAAATAAAAATCTAAAAACAAAGCAAACATTATTCTGAAATTAACTTTAAGGATTTGTATTCTTCAAATGGGAATACACATTTTTCATATCTTCTTTCTTATGACTGTTTACACATCTGGAATGCTACCTACATTTATGACTTGTTTTTAGTGTTACACTGATCTTTTGATATCAATCTGATTTTTAAGATGAAAATTTCAAGAATTTACAAAAATGACTGCGATTAAAAGCATTTCTTTTTTAAATAATTGGTTTCAGGAAGCTTCCAGCGATAGTAATCTCAACTAATTATAAATGGTCAAATATTTACAATAATTTTAATGACTTCTAAAAGCTATGAGAATCTGTTATAGACATATAAATATTTTATTTATGAGGGTGTGTGTTTTGATTTAATATTTTAAGTATGGTAGTAGCATAATTTAACAATGTTAATTGATAAATATTATTTAACTGAAATATGAGAGATATATTTCCTCAAGTATAGGCTAACTCCTCCTGCTAAGGAAACCTAATATAATGAGGTGCCGAGTGATAAATATGTAACTAAAGGCTATGCAAAGATAATCACAATGGAAATCCTTATTATTATAGAATCAAGAAAAATATTAGATTTAACATTTGACAAATAATATTTTTGTTTTGCTGAAATAAGTATTTAAGGAGACAATATAAGAAGACTTGAAATTTAAATATAAAATTTATTAACTCAACTGATATAGAATTCCTAGCAAGCAAGAGATACAAAAGTAATATACACGAGAAAAATTAATGGCAAATATATCAACAAACATTAAACAAAATTCCATTTTTTAGTAATGCAGGTTATTTTTGTTGATAATAAGGAATAGTGAACCAGGCAACATTTTAATGAAATTTCTTAATAAGAAAAAAATAATAGTTCGGTTTGTACAATCAACACTTAAAATTCACAATTAAATGCATAAAATTAATATTTTTTGCATTCTTATCATATTTTTTACAAATATTTCAGTTAGGTGTATGTATGTGAAAACTGGAAAATTTTTTTACTTAATCAGCAAAAAGTGGCCTCTTAAATACATGATTTTTCCCTTTGACACTTAAAGTGAAATAGAATTTTTTGTGTGATTTTGTTTAAATACTAAACATGTTAATAGAGTTGCAAAAACTTGCCACCTGTGACATTTAGTCCATATGAATTAATTTTTTTAATTTTAATTGTGTAATGCAAATAAATGACACACCCTATAAATTGGAACTTGACAAAAATGTATCTTACTGATAATTCTGTTTGATCATAGTAGTTGACATTAACTGCAAGAGTCAGAATATTATTATAAAAAATGCAACAAAATTGTGACATTTTGCTGATCACAAAAGACACTTTATAAGAGCTGCATGGTTATTAGGTAATTCATGAAAAAATCATATAGTTTTCAAATAATTTTTATTCTATTAATGTTCTTAAGTAAAATTGTTGTGAATATGTTACACTGAAAATAGAAAATGATCATGTTGACAATAAAATTTACCCTTTAGCATCTGAAAGCCTCCAGTAAAAATCTCTCGGATTGTTAGCCCATCATCTTCATCAACTGCCAGCCAACTGCAATAAAAACATTTAAAATTCTACTTTAGAATATATTCTGTGAAAATATTATAATCTCACATTTACAACAAACACTTAACAAAGTATAATGGTAACAAAATTTGTCTTACAATCCATTGAAAGGGATTTTATCCCTTAATAGAAGATACATGTTCCTTATGACAAAGTTGAATTATTCCTGACAAATTATTTACATTACTCACATGATGCAAAGTGTTACTTTTTTCTTGCATTTACTAAAACGTAAGAAAAAATTGCTTTTTAATCAGTTAAGAAAAGAGGGAAGTAATTATTAGTTGCATCTCCATTGAAAAAGTCTTAAGATCATCCTACATGAAAAAAGTATCAATATTTTTGCCTTCAATAAATTATTTTGATGAAAGACACACAATGACACACACATCAACTTCAGGCCCTACTAACTCTATCCATCCTCCAAATTGCTTCCCTTGCCCACAAAGAGACAATCCACTCACATCCTCTGTATCAGCATACAAAGAATTTTGTATTAAAAATTCTTGTCTTCTTTTGCCTAACTGGCATTGCTTGTTGTTTCATTTCTTCTCTCATGTTACCATACACATGTTTAGTGTTTATAACAACAAGTGTCAGTATGCAGCAGGAGAACTAAATGGCCACATCAGCACATAAATTCTTGACCTCATCCAGCAACAGCAGACAGTAATCCTATAAGAAATATTGGCTGCCCTAAAATTTACCACTACTAGAACAACAGACACAGCCCACAACCCTACAGACAATGATCTAATAATGAGGCAGCAATCACTAAATTTCAACTGGTCAGTGGTGTCAACTGCTTCATTACAGATCAGAACAAAAAGTATATGATCCAAGTCAAACTAGAACACACCATATATACCTTGAAAGTCTGTCTATATTTCTGAGATGAAGTATTATATACATTATTTACATTATTTGGATGAAACGTTGTAATAAATATGGTGACAAAGATGAGGACAATAGTCCGAATAATGTAAATAATGCACCTTGAAAGTCTTGGTGTAAACAAGTTTGCTGTCAATATAGGAAAATATGTTTGCATGTGAAGCAACAGTAGCCAGTGCATCTGGCTGGCAGATGTTAGACTGAATTGCTAAACAATTATATTGGTAGCATTAACCTTTCCAAGTAAATGCAGTTTTATGGCAGCCATGCTTGTCAATGACAATATACCAATAGCAACTGCGGAGATTGAAACAAGAAAAGTATTTGTTACCTTTACCAATTTTGTTGAATATGGAGTTGATTGTTGGTATTGGGTATGGGTTGAGACCTACCAGTACTTTGTTGAGGGTCCTCTTGAAGTTGGTGACAACATGGATTTTAACATTCTTGCAGAGGTTGTAACTTCAGTGCTGTTTGAGGATTATTCAAAGGAGGGGGAAAGTTTGTGTATTGCAGATGATTTGGTCATGGTACAATGGATCCAGTCAGTTAAGATTGTGGTCACCAATAATGAATCCTGGTAGGACTTCTAATTCTCTCAGAATTGTCTCAATGTATACATTGAATAAATCCAGTGAGAAAGACACATCCTTGTCTTACTCTCCTTTCTATTCATTTTCTGTCCATATTGCAGATTATTTGCTGCCAGTATTTGTTCTGGATTATTCTAATATCTTTTCCAAATACAATATGTCATGTTTACCTAGCAGTTTACTTTATCAAACGCTTTTGCATAATCTATAAAACACAAATACACATCCTTTTGCATTTGTATTGCTCTTTTTGATATCATTCTGAGCATAAATATTGCATTCTTTGTTCCAGTGTCTGTAATGAACCCACACTTTTCTTGTTCTATTTCCGGTTTGATTCTGCTGCACAATCTATTCATCAATTTTGCTATATGGTTCATTATACTGATTGTCTGATGGAGTTCACATTCGTTTGCCTCTGGCTTCTTAGACTGTGCTATGAATAAGGATCTACATAGGTCTTTCAGTATATTGTCACTGTTGTATATTTTATTTATTATGTCTGTAATCTTGTCAATGCCAGAATCATCTAAAGCTGCTATCATCTTTATTACAATTCCATCAGGTACTGCTGTTTTATTTCAATCAATTTGCCAGTGCTGATTTTCACTTCAGATTTTAATATATCTGGTCCTTCGATAGTTCTGTTTTGTCAGTTGTCCTCATTCATCATGGAAGAGTTCCCCAATGTATTCATTACATCTCTGAAGTATTTTTTCATTCTCTAATATCAGTGAACTGTCCTTGGATTTTATGCATCCTATTGATGAGCATGTCTTTTGTCCTATTAGTTCTCTTGTTTTTTATGTATTTTATACTCATTACTTCTATTTCTGCACATTTTTCATTGAGTCATTCCTCTTTAGACTTACTGCACTTGTTCCTAATTCGTTTGTGCAATGTCCTATATTCTGTGCTATACCTTAGCATTGTTTTTTTCTCCTTTTCATCATATCAAGGATTTAATCTGGCATCCATTATTTTTTCTTTATCTATTTTTCTTTGGTATGATCTTGATTGCTGATGTTATTAAACCTTCTCTTACTGTGTTTCACTCTAAGTTTACATATTACTGGAAGGCAGCACTTAGATATGTTTTGCAGTATGAAACTGCATTCTCTTACTAATAATTATTATATAATCAATTTAGTTTTTTTCTTTCTCCACCTAGGCTTGTCCATATACATCTTGGGTATTTTTGCAACCAAGTGTTGGTTACTATCTGATCATTCACCGTGAACCACTGGGCCCATTTTTCTCTGCATTTATTATGAGTTCCTAGTTTGAATTTGCCAACTATTTCACTCACTGCTTGCCTACTTTGGCATTCAGGTCTCCCATAATGATTATAATTTCTTGTGATTTGCATTGAGCTCTGATGTTGTCTAGCATCCAGTAAAAATTTTCAATTTCTTCTGTACTTTGTGCTGACAGTGCATATACAACTATGATGGATTATGTTGAAAAGGTTTACCTTTCAGCTTAGAAGAATTCTTTCATTAGTTCATAGTATCCTAGAATAATTTATTTTGTGTCTTGCTCTAATATCAGTCCTAATCCTCTTTCATTTTTCCCTCTGCCTGCATATATGATTCTGTGTTTATCACTGATAAAGTCTGGAGGATTTGTTTGCCCACCTCATTTCACATATGCCTAACACTTTTGAGCAATCCACTGATGAACTGTAATGTTAAACTCCTTCCAGAGATTTTCTACAGGTTTTAACTCAAGTGACTGACTTGGCAACACTAAAACCCTTATTTTTCTTTGCATTTAATTATTCTCTCATTTTCACAGCAGTATACTTAAAATTACAGTTGAAGATATTTTGCAAACTGAAACTGAAATAAAGATTTCAGTTCTTCTTCAGTATCTGTCTATATTTCTGAGATGAGGTATTATGTACACTATTTACATTATTTGGACTATTGTCCTCATCTTTGTCACCATGTTTATCACAATATTTCAGCCGTTGTACGCTCCAGCCTCCTTCAGGTGGTTGGAATGTTGAACTGAACTCTTTATTTCATTCACTGGAGTGCCATGTCTAATGGATGTCAGTTATCTCCTGTTAATTTCTCTCTCAAAGTTCTCCACCACCTTAACCAGGTATTGAACTCACACTTTTTTGGGTCCTGTTCTACTGTGCCATGTGTCCTTGAGGACATCTGTCTATGAATTTCTGGGTTTATAAACCTAATGTCTTCAGCAATCATTTTTTACCAGTTCTCATATTGTAATTTTTACTGTTATCATTGCATGTTTTTTACCAGAGCTCATATTGCAATTTTTGTTGTTATTATTGCTTTTCTCTGGAACTCCTTATTACTGGTTCCCATATTGTATTCATTTCTATGCTTCGTCGGCTCAGGAGATTTTTGTGGCCTAGCATATGTGCTGATCCCTTAAGTTTACGAATTTTCTAATGGCATTCTTTGTCTATGATCTCAAACTGATCCCACAGAGGGCGGTGATCTCCCTTTTCTCTCCATACATAGTCAGCCAAGCCTGATTTTTCCACTTCCACTTGTGTTACAGCTTTCTGGTGTTCTTGAAACCTTACCTTAAGGGGGCGGCCTGTCTCCTCTTTATATTTCTTTCCACAGCTGCATGGGATGGTGAACACACAGTCTTTAGTCATGTTCTCCTCTATGAGGGGTCTTACCCAGGAGAGATATCTGCAAGGTGTCGTTCTGCTTTTGAAGGTTGTCCTGATGTTATATGGACCGCAGATCCTTCATATTTTCTCTGATAACCCCTTCACATAAGGCAGATAGACTGTTTTCTGAGTGTTGTTGTCCTCCTCTTGTACCTGCCTATCCCAGTTTTTGGAGCTGCTGCCATGTACCCTGGGTAGTTGTTACATTGTAGGGTACTACTTATACTGACCAATTCTTTATCTAATGTCTCTGGTTCACCACTTATGGCTTTTACTCAATGTTGTAAGCAGCGGACGATCCCTTTCTTAACACTGTATAGGTGGTGGGAGTTGAAATTGAGGTACTGTCCGGTGAATGTCAGTTTACAGTATATGGATGCTTTGAACCCATGCTCTGTTCAAGATATTAGAACATCCAGGAATGGGAGTGTGCTGTTACTCTCTTTCTCCATTGTGAACTGTATCAAAGGTCTTATTGAGTTCACATGGTCCAGTAGAACCTGAACATCTTCCTGGTGTGGCTAGAGTATGAAGGTGTCATCTACATACCTTGACCATATAGTTGGCTTTAGAGATATAGATTCTAATGCCATTTCCTCAAGGTATTCCATGTATATATTTGCCATTGCTGGTGATAATTACGGGCCCATTGTTAAGCCCTCCTCCTGTCGATATATGTGTGATCCCATTCTGAAGTGTGTTGTTTGTGTACAGAAAGTCAACATCTCCATCAGATTATCTATTGGTCCATTCATCTAGGGATGAGTCAGAGGCCAATCTAGTCAGAGGCAGATTGTGCCACCTCCGTGGGTACCTTGGTGAACAAATGCAATCAGCACATATGCTAGGCCACAAAAATCTCCTGACAATACTCGAAATAATGTAAATAGTGTTCTTCTCCAGTATTTCACAATACATAAAACTTTTCATTTTTCTTTCAGTGATATGTAGTGCACCTGTACCCATAGAAGAAAAACAACTTCAATCAATGTATTTTCATCATGATGTTTAACTGTTGGAACAATATTTTTAGGGTTTATATAAAGTGAACTTTGTTCTCCGAAAATGTCTTCCACCAAAGTGTTCAGTTTTTGTCTCATCAGACACCATTTTGTTCCAGAATGTAGAAGGTACCTTGAAATAATTATGAACAAAAAGTAGATGAGACTTTAAATGAGTTGCCTTCAGAAGAGGGTTTTTCTAAATGCTACATGTGGAGGTTCCACTTAATTGTATTTTTACTCCCTTCTCTTTCAGGTATCTGCTGGTCCTTCTAAAGTTCTCCTTAAGTAGTGAATAGGTTTTGAGTTATTTTCCAACAAATGGATGTAGCTGTACTTTTACCTAATTATTTAATAAGAAACCAGAAGAGAGATCCAAAGACGAGAAGTATGAGAAAAGAAACTATTAAAATAGTACATGCAGTTATATTTAGGCAGTTCAACAATAAAACAATGAGATTTAGTTGCCAATCTAGAAGTACACTTAAATTCATGTGGTCATGATACCAAGGAGGAGAGCTCATTAGAACAATTACCATAAAAATATTTGTAGAAAAGACAGAGGGAAGTCACATCATGGATACAGGAAAGTGACTGAAGCGGAGATGGCAGGTCAAGAACAATAACATTACAGACCTTTCTTTGGATTTTGTTGAAAATCTTGAGATACACAGCAGATACATCAGACCAGATAGAGCAGTAATATTCAATGCATGGTAGATTTATAAATGTGCAAGATTCTGGTGAAAAATTATCTGGCACAATGCAGTCAACCAACTTTAATAGCAGCAGACCTAGAAATTGATTCAATATTATCATTCCACAGTGGAAAACATGAGACAATGAAGGTGCAATGAGTCACTCTCTGGAGGTTAGCATCAGCCATACAGATGGAGGAAAAATAGTTTGCTTTGGTGATTAAAAATTGGTTCATTTTGGGGGCATTAAAATTTACAAACCATTTCTTGCTCAAGTTAACAACAGATTGGAGGTTATTTTTGACAGCAACTGCCAGTTTTTCTTTAGCAGACATATCGGACTTACTATTAAGACAGAAGTAAATAGTTGTCTCATCAGTATAAATACTGAATTGGGAACTGATTACATTGGGAAGGTCATTGAAGAAAATAAGAAAAAACATAGGTTCGAGGATAGAGTCAGCATGAAGATTAATGTGGAACTCTTACTTATTTGTATGCTGTAAGATCAATAGTTTTCTGCATCTCTTGCACATTTAAATAAAAGGTAAATTTGCTTTTTACACCCTTCAAAAAAAACTATTATAACTTTCCCAAATCGTCATATTTCTGTGTAAATGTATATACTGAACTTGAAAATAACGCCCAAATTTTGATAAACCTACCATCTTAAAGTTATTGACAATAAAAATTCAGACTCAGTTGTGTTCCTTTGTCCATCATTATGTGCCTTGTTTAACTATATTCACTGTGGAACACTTTGCGCATGTATGATTAATTATCGGCCTTTTTACATCTTTTACTGCACTTACTCATTTAAATTACTGTGTACTGTAAGCAGTGCCAAGTGGATAGGTATTTTTTTAAACCCTTTTCTTCTGTGTTGAAAAGCGAACAAATTAAAGGAAAAAAAATTAATTATACAATAAAACCTTTTTTCTGTGTTGAAAAGCAATGACAAAATGAAAAAGAACAAAAAGAACAAAATAAATAATACAATAAAGCATTTTTTTTAAAATTAAAAATAAAATAAACAGTGATTAATATGCAAACTTAGTAAAGTGCATGTTAATTTACAAAAGAAATTACAAAGTAAAAAAAAGCTAGAAATGAAATACTAACAAGAACAAATTTCAGTTTCAAATATGTTTTATTTTTTAAATTTTGGAGTTTTAAATTACTACTGTTTTCTTATAGTAAAGCTTTCTTTTTAAATTAAATAAAAAAATTAAATAATAAAATAAAGATTTTCCTTTAAATTAAAAATAAAACAAACAATAATTAATGTGCAAACATTGCACAAACTTTGAAAAGATCATGATCCCTACCCTGAAACCCAAACCCCGACCCTAACCATTAGGGTTAGAGGTTAGGTTAGGGTTACTAACCCTAACCTAACCCTAACCTAGGGTTGGGTTTAGGGTTACTAACCCTTACCCCTAACTGTTAGAGTTAGGATTAGAGGTTAGGGTTAGGGTTGACGTTAGGGGTTAGGGTTACTAACCCTAACCTCTAACCGTTAGGGTTAGGATTAGGAGTTAGGGTTGAGGTTAGGGGTTAGGGTTACTAACCCTAACTCCAAACCTAACACTAACTGTTAGTGTCAGGGTTAGGTTTGAGGTTAGGGGTTAGGGTTGGTAACCCAAACTTAACCCTAACTTAAAAACTGTAAAAAGGTCGATAATTAATCTTCCGCATGCAAAGTGTTCTGCAGTGAATGTAGTTAAACAAGGCAAGTAAAGGTGGATGAATGAATGTAACTGAGTCCAAAATTTTATTGTCGATAACTTCAAAACAGTTGGTTTTATCAAAATTTGAGCATTATTTTTGAGTTCTGCATGTAGATTTACATGGAAATATGATGATTTGGGAAAGTTATAATAGATTTTCTTTCCGGGACTTAAAAAGCAAATTTACCAAATAAAATTCATTTGCAATTAAGCAGAAAATAGTAATTTCATTTTGATACAACATTTAAGTGCAACGCAGAATCTGTGATATTAAATAAGAGTCAGAGGATAACATAAGCTCCCAGTGTTAGAGAAAGAAAAACATTCAATCCAAATTAATTAAATCAACCCACCTTTATAGGAGGAGCCTTCACTAAATTCTTCAACAACAGATCAGAGGAAATTATCTAATTTTCATTTTATACAAGAAGCTGAATTTGAATGTAACTTACATTCCTATATCTTTTGAATGGTAAGAGTTGTGAGTTAGTTTTGAAATCATTTTGCATATTAAAAGAGTCTTTAAAATTACACTTTGAAGGTCACTTCAGTTGTGGTTAATAGTTTTAATTTATTGACATTTAAAAAAATATTCCTTTGGTATTAATGAATGAAAAATTGTTTTTGTTAAAAAAAAGAAATGTGTTAAACAATCAATGAGAAACCAAATCAGACTTTTTCTTCATTTATACTTTTGTATCAATATTCAGAATTTTATAACTTTATTTTATATTTTCAATCCCATTTTATAAAGTTTTTCTAATAAATAATAATGAAGGATCTTCCTCCACACACACACACACACACACAGAGGGACAAGATCAATTTTATTTGTTTATCTTCAAAACCATGATTATTACATCCAAGATAATAATTGCTATTCTGCATTTTTTTAAATGTAGATGAATATATAATAAAAAGAACAAAACTATCACAAAATAATTATACTTGTTTTAAGCGACCTCTTAACATGTCTAGGTAACTATAATAATTTAAAAACCTTAAATAATAAAAAGAATGAATGCAACCATTAGTAACATTTTTTTGTTTTTGTTACTCATTCAAATGAATCTGACCTAATTCTGAGATAGCATGTGCAATAAAGCAACATGACCATCAGAATCTCCCAATGGTTTCAAATTAAAAGAAGATGCTATGGAATCCTCCATACTTGCCTGTCAACCCCTACGGGAAGATACACTCTTCCCCAAATTAACCTTTAACCAATTATCACTTCACTTTTCCAAACTCAACTTCCCATTGGTTAAAAGGACACAAAAATGTAGCAAGTTGAGATAAATCCTTTTTTCCCGCACAGCTGTCTGGAGCCTATTTGAAAACCCTAAAATCTATAAAAAAGAATCGCTCGACTTAATTCAAGTCAGTCAGAGACTGAGTTTCGAGAGATGCCAGCAGACTTCACGCATGCCAACACACTGACTCAATAACACTACCAGCCTCTTATCAACTCAACACAACTCGTACTACTATTGCTGTGTGAAGAAACTTACAATTTACTAAAAAAGTGACATTATCACTACGAAATAGTAATTGTACATTTAATCAAATTTAGCATATCAGTCAAAGGCACACAACTTCATAAATTGAATCAACACTTACAATTGTCACACACATACACACTATTATTTGATCTCACACAACTGACATTTTACCTTGTAGAAATTAAACTGTTTTAATTTCACAAACTTAAACCATCAACATTAATTCACCAAATCTCTGCATGGACACTCTTTGCAATCTTATCTCACTTGCCACATTTAACAAGCAACCTATCAACACTTTGTGTATGTCAAATATATATATATATAAATTCATGTTATTGTTGAAATCTATAACTACGTTGTTTTTTCCTTGATTTCTTCAAGTTGTATTGTCTTCATATGTTCGTTTGATTTATTTGTTGTGGATAATGTACACACACATTTTAGGACTTCACACAATTTCACCTTCTGACACATCTTACTTAGCATCAATTCTGCAATGTCCTGTTGACATGACGGAGTGACATTCAGTAAAAAATTGGCTTAAAGAAAATGGTTGCTACATGCTGAGTTTAAATGCATCAACGAGGCTCATTGTTAGCAAGCTAAAATTTAATTTATGATAAGCCATATGTCTAAGTCAATTATTACCTAAAATGAAGTTGATGTAAGATTTCTTGGAGATAAATTACAATATGGGGAGATGAATATAAAATGCGTAATAACCTGATTTCTAGATGGAAGCAACAATTAAATGATTTAAGAATGTTGCATTTCAGGTAATATGAAATATTTGAATTTGTTATTGTGAAAAACTTCAATATGATTATTGTAAATCAAAAAGATTTCAGTCCTTTGGTCCATAGCTTACCTACTACAATATCTATCACAGAGAACAGTGTTGTAGGATACTTGATGCATTCAGAACTGCCTGCAATTATTACAAGAGAATTCTAGAAAATGCAATATGCAGCTATATACAAGTCGATCAGGGCATGGTTGAAAGCAAACTTGGGTCACAGGAGTTCTGGAAAAATCTCCAACTGAGTTCTTAATAAAGGCAAAGCATCAGTGCCTACTATCATAAATGGCTCTGGGGTAATCTACAGCAAAGTTCTTTGCCTCTAACTCAACATTAGATGATAAAGCCCATCCTTTTCCAGACTTCCCCAATCTCACAGTACATAATCTCAGTAATATTTATTATTACAGCCGAGAAAGTTTCAAGATTTATCAAAAGTATTGAACTGAAGAAGACTTAAAAGTCAATACTAATTCTGTTAGTCAAGTTTTACCTTTTTCTTTTAAACATTTGTACTTTTCCATTTAGTTTCTGATAATTTTTCTTAATTTATTTGTACTTTTGCAATTTTGAACATTTTCTACAAATTCATAATCAGTCATTATAGTTTTAACTTTTTAAAAATTCTTTTCCTATTCTTAATCACATTTTTTTTTTGTATTGTGTCCTTCTTCTCTACTTGTTCTTTAATATTAAACAAAATTTCTGACAAAATCGAAATGGCTTGCTCTCTCTCCATTCATCTGTAAATATTTTTGTGTTTGGTGATTTTAATGCTTATCATGTCAGTGGCTTAAACATTTTAATTTTACTGATGTTGCTAGTATTCAGACTTTAAATTTTTACATCACTCAGTCAAATAGTGGGATTTCCATACTCGTTCCCCAATGAATATGATTAACACTCTTATTTACTTGATTTGTTCCTTACCTCCTCTCATAATTCTTGTCAAGCATCACAAATTTGTCCTCTTGGTAATTCAGATCATATTGTAGTATCTGTTGGTATTTCTTTTGAGTCATCTATTAGACAGAAACCTATTCACATGAACTCATTCTGTTACCAGTGTACTGATTGGGATTCATTTTGGGACTTTAAAGTTAAGAAGGAGTGCCTCAATTCTTGGAGGCACTCCTTCCTAAACTTCCTGTTGAGAATTGTGCCACAGAGGTTTTTTCTTGGGTTAAAGCTGGCCACAATATCTTTGTAACTTTTCAGAAATACCAAGTAGAACCACAATTTTCTCCTTGCTTCACACTGGCCTGGTCAGCTGCTATAGGCCACAGGAATCACTTTCGGGTGTATTAGCATGTACTGTTATGATAGAACTTTGTATCTGCTATAATAAGATTTTTGCAATATTTAACATTTTCTACATTTGTAAAAAATAGTTTTTGTAGTTTGGATCTTTTCCTTATAATCTATTTTTGTTTCTGAAAAGATTGACATATTTCTTTATATTTCCTCAAGATTTTCATTTTAGTTAATTTTTGATTTGTGATAATTTGAATATTTTAATTCATTTGCATTTTGATAATGTTATAAACACATATATGGTAGCATGAGAGAACAAATGAAAAAAGTACCACTGCATTTGTTAATATAAAATTCTTTGTATTTCCCATACAGAGGATGTGAGAAAGAATACAGTTGGTAGTGCCTGGAGAAGATTAATGTGTTGGGTTGGTTGACCAAGGTCAATGGTGGTGACGTTGACAGATTGCCAGTGGCAGATTAATTGAATCTTGTCCGTTTACTATGATTCTCTTTCAATTGTTATAAGGAGTGTTCTTAAAAGCAAATGTGGTGGCTCATTTTTTCACCCTTTTTTTTTTTGGCAATATTTGTGATTTTCTCCTTTCTGTATTTTATATTTTTTCTTAAGGAAATTGTTTTGTGAGCTGGATGTGATGCTTGGAGCCCTTGTGCAGTGGACACCTTTTTATTTTTGGTTTTGATTTATTAGTGTTCACATCCAGCTGACATATTGTAGAGTGAATCTGAAAGAGATCTAATTTGAAGCAGAGAATAATAAGTTTCTGTGCTGTAGTTTAATTTATATGTATTCTTGCAGTTTTGAAACTTTTCCACAAATACATATTCATTTTTTAGCTTTATTTTTTGTTGTTTAATTCTTTTTACATCTCATGAGAATTTCATATTTTTCTATTTTCTCCAGATTTGTACTTTTTCTTTTAATTTTGTGCTTTTTTCATTTTTATTTGCAGTATGGAACATTTTCTACAAATTCATAGTTTTTCTATTAACATAAATTTTTTGAGCTTTTCTTGTTTAATTTATTTGTATTCTTGCACCTTTGAATTTCTCTTACAAATTCATATTGAGTTTTTACATTTTTAAACTTTTTCTTTTCATAAATTCACCTTTTTTGTATTTCCTTCTATTTCATCAAAATTTGTATATTACTATTTAGTTAATTTGTGTCTATTAACATTTTCTTTTAATTCCATTGTGGTTTGGTAAATTTTGAGCTTGTTTAATCTGTATTTTTGCAATTTTTAACATTTTCAGATATTCAAACTCAGTTTTTGCCATTTACATCTTTTCCTTTTAATTCCTTTTATTTTGTGGAAGTATTCAGTGTTTTTTTTTGAATTTTCAGATTTGTATTTTTTTTTTTCATTTATTTCTTGTTTTTTAACATGAACATTTTCTTTTAAGCCATTTGTATTCTTAGATTTTGAGGTTTTCTTGTTCAATTCCTTAGTATTTTCAGTTTTTGAACATTTTATTACAAATTCATATGCATTTCTAAAAAATTGAAATGTTCTTTGTATTTTGTTTCTATTTCAACAAGATTCATACTTTTCCTTTTAGCTCATTTGTTGTTTTTTTTCATCATTTAAACTTGATTTATTTTTGTTTAGATAAAATTTTCAACTCTTTTCTTTGGATTCATTTTTACAGTTTTTTTTAAGTTTTAAAATCTTTATTTTTACTCATTTTTGTTTTGTGTGGTTTTGAACTTTTTTGACTAAATTCTTTTAACATTTTTCATTTGTTTTTTAAGATTTGTACTTTTTCTTTCTCATTCTTTTCTATTTTTGAAGCTTACAACATTATTCTTCAAATCTATTTGTTTTTTTTCAGAGGATTTGAATTTTTGAAATTTTTCTTTTAATTCACCTTTTTGATTTGAACTTTTTTCCAATTTAGGAAATTCAAATCTTCAAAGATTTGAATTTCCTATGAAATTTTTAACATTTAAAGGTTTTCTTTTAAATCCATTTTTCTTCTTTTTTTAATTTGAACTATTATCTTTTAATTTATGTTTTTTAAAGTTTTGAACTTTATTCATTAATTTCCATAGTTTTAAAGATTTGCATCTTTTTCTTTTAATTCATTTCTTTTTTGTAATGTTTGATCCTGGCAGCACAACTTTTGTCATGTAAATGGATAATGTTAACTAAAAATTATTTAAAATTTTGTTTACTTCTGGTGCAATCAGAAAATACTGGTCAAGTGCAGCCTGATTATTTGTAACTACTTTTATTTGACCACAAACTTTCATGCATATAATCTCATGTTCAATTGTGTGATCAGCCCCTATGGCAGAAAGAGACATATTTTATTCACAGAAAAATTTCCCTGCTCAAATACATTGATGATAGATGAACCTAGTTTTATAAGCCATATACAAAGAAATACTTGATAAACTCAATCAGATTAGTCAAGTTCCAGTCACAATGACATTGTTCTTATAAAAAGCATCTCATTTTAAAATTGTTTCATGAAATTTTGATATTATCTTGCTTAATTTCTGGAGATGAAACTTGAATTTATGTGATTTAACTACTGTTTGAATTTTGCATACATTTCATTAAACTTTGAAGAGTTTAAGTTTCTGAAATCCTGTGTTGATGTTACAACTCTATATAAAAATTTATATAATAAAAAAGAAATGTAAAATTATATAAAATAAAAAAGGGTAATAGTAATATTAACCATTTCCCTACAAGAAAACATTTGGCATTTATTAACTGAGCATCCAATACTTCTTTCAGTTGAAATTTATAAATCTTAAAATTGCTGCTGTTGGTAATCCTCAAATGATGTGGTTTCTTTTATTTTCTTTGTTTGTGAATCTGTAGCCCCAGTTCACAATGTTCAAAGAAGGATGGTCTTTTCCGTTTTCAGGCTTCACTCAATCAAAGCCTTTTGTAACCACTGATCTTAGAAAACCTATTGTGTACAGCTGACAGTTTCGATATTTCTTCTGAATGGGCTTGGTGCCATGAATGACATCCATATAAAAGTCAATCTGACACGGCCATTTTAGAACATGACTCAAGTTATCAGGTTGATGTTTTGGTTATGTAACAATTTACAGTGTTGGCCAAAACTATCATGGTGCAGTCTATGTTCAAATTTCCTCCTATACTAAATTTTTTATAACTGATCTATATGTCAAGGTATTTGAAATGTTTAGCATTTACTAATTCCACATTCTGAATTTTAATGATGGATTCAGCGTACGTGCCACCACTGCTTTTATTCCAATTCCAGATCATAGTTTCTATTTTGGAAAGTTTTTTCGCTTTTTCTTCTAATTCATCTGTGTTTCTTAAAAATTTGAACTTACTTTATTTCTTTACTTTACTGTTATCAGTATAAGTACAAAAAAAATAGTAATTTGTATTTCTTAGGCATTTACACTGGATGTGATAGAAAATCAATGATTGTTCACAATTGCACTGATTTTGAGATTACCAGACACGTTCCTTACCTTAAAAGCATGAAAAGTTATAAACTCAACTTTTGTCTAACATCTGTTTTTATGGTTAGTTTTTGTTTTAGATAGGTTTAAAAATTATCTGAAGTTTTTAAATCTATGCTCTTGATTCCTTAACATCTTCCTACATTTTAAATCCATCTTTGTGAATAGAGAAAATAAATAAAACTGCCTTCAAAATTAATTTGAATGTCAATTTATTTTTTGCTATGCCTTTTTTTAACTGAATGAGTCTAAAACTTCCAAATAAAATTTATTTTGTTTTATTGCTGTCTATCAATGTATGCAATAATTTTATGAGCAAATGACTAACCAGTGATATTTAGACAATAGGTACTAAAGTCCTGGAAGTTAGCATTTACTTTGTTCTCTGAAATCTGGTATAATCTTTGCACTTTAATTACTTATTAGATACAAATGACTAATTATAATGCAACAAAATTCAATAACAGGTTTCACAATGGGTACTAGCAAAGATTTCTGGATAAAGATGACAGTAAAGTTCTCTGGAAATAGATCCATAAATAAATCTTGCATGAAAAAAACTTAACCAGCAAAACTAATGGTAATATATATAAATTTTACAGGGGTGGATCAGAAGGAATTTGCCATGAAAATAACCAGCATCTCCTCCCCTGAAAATGTAGGATTCATTTGCCTATGGTAACAAGCATGAAAATATTTTAGGTATGTTTAAAGTCCATTACACAGCAGTGCAGATATTCACAATCTTCATTATGATTTTAAAAATATATTGATCTGCTATTTGCTCATTTTGATATTCAAGTAGAAGTCAATGAAAATATTGAAAAGTCATCAAGAAATGCAAGCATTCTATAATAAAACTTTTTCTATGTGAATTTATATTAATTCCTGCCATATATTGAAAGAGTTTGTCTGTTCGTGAGACACTACCAAAGAGTTTCATGTCAATCCATCAAATTTAGTATGGATATTTGACTTTGATTTTGACAATTCCATTTTGTTCATCATGGAGAAAATGAGAAGTTTACCTCTTATTATATGGATTTATTTTTAATAGTAACAATTATTGTTTGTAACTATTTAGTGTAAGTCTGTAATTTATCTTTTATTATTAATGTGCAAACAAATGTACTGAACAAAATATATTTCCTAATTTTCATAGTATTTCTTTATGAAAACTTTCCAAGAACAAATGGAGTATTTTCTTTTTATATTAATTGCTTTACAAAGTTACTGTAATTATACTTTGTTTCATTAAACAGAAATTTCATCTACAATAAAGATATACAGCAATACTTTATTTGTACTAATAATTCAATCAGTAGGAATGCTTTACACACTAAAACAATCTATGCTCTTGGCAATAAACAGTTTATATTTTTGGTGTGGAAAGGACCTTCTCTTTCCATAAACAGTAGGAAAACTTAATAAATTGCATGGAAACTAATTGCAAAATATTTTAAACTTTTCAGTAATTGCTTTCAAGTATTCAAGTAATACAAAACTGCTGGACACATAAGTGTCCAGCAGTTTTGTATTACTTGAATACTAAGAAATTGTTTTACTGTCATAATAAACAACCACAAGTGGAGTTTTTACCTTTTCTTTCCCAACATAAGTATTTTAGCTAGTTAAAATATATTTTTTTTGAATGTCACAAAACTATGAGTACACCCAATCAGAATAAAAAAGAATAGCTGAAGTCACAATTACTTTATCGTTTTGTGATATATAAATATTAGAATTCTATTTAGATGCTTTCACTATGAAGAATTAATAGAGACAGAATCCAAAGTACAAAGTGACACAATTATAATTTTAATATTCTTCATTCATCTGTGCTTACATATTTTACACATGTGCTTACATATTTTCCTTATACTTAGGAATGCATTTCAATTAATTTTATACATAATTGAAGCATTACCCAAATTTCATAGAATAAACATCTCAGAAATAATAGCATATGAAAAGAAAAGGAAATTATAACTTTAATCTAAACAATAAAATAAACTTATGAAATATTTGAAATTAATATGAAATAAATGATTTTTGTTTCTAAGGACTTAAAAGGACAAATTTTACTGGAACTGTATATATATTTTTACCTGTGCCAAATATAGAAAAACTATAAAATATAGGTATTTAAACTCATATGGTAGTGTAGAATCCTAATTCTACATTTTTATGAATAACTTCTGTTTCTGTCCAAAAAGTGGATCATAGCGATGTTTTGAATAGATCCAACTTCGCACATATTGTTTTGAATATTTGAGTTCTAATTGGTCAACAAACATACAAGTGGGTGTTGCTATCCACCCACACACAAGTTTTTTTTCATCCCATGATCAAATTAAAATTTTTAGCGCCAATTTCTCTGGAGCTTACCCAAGTAAATAAATACAGAACACTAACTCATTTTACCAGTGAGCAATGTGATTTTAAACTATTTGCTACTTGAACCTATGTCACTTCATCTGAAGTTTTCAAAGTTACTTGTGAACATAAAATAAACTTCCAGAAATTTTACTCACTCATCAATTCATTCACTCAGCAGCACATAATCATTCCTATTAGTGAATAAACATTGCAACTTCATTCAAACAAAGCAAAAACTTTTCGACAACAAAATCATCTTCCAAACTTTCATGGACATTCTAACTTCAAGTCTCATCAAGAGCAATTAAAGAAAGACAACTTTATTTGAACTAAATTTACACAAATTTAATGTGAATTTATTATTTAACACAAATTGATTATCAACAGTTTATCATCCTATTTTGTGAAACTTTCATCACAAATTTTGCAACACTTAACCTCTCAGTTAAACTCAAAAGTATCATTCACATACACACATATATAGACATTAACATTAA
Source organism: Acanthosepion lycidas (assembly GCA_963932145.1). Taxonomy (NCBI): domain Eukaryota; kingdom Metazoa; phylum Mollusca; class Cephalopoda; order Sepiida; family Sepiidae; genus Acanthosepion; species Acanthosepion lycidas. The sequence goes on along the minus strand of OZ010610.1, from coordinate 61,076,942 downwards.
TCTAACAAACAATCCAAGATTTCAATCAAAAATCTATGCTTATTACAATACATATTGTAATCTTCACACAATATAAATGAAAATTGATTGTTATTCAGTATAAATGCCTTTGTCTTTTTCTGTATTTTTCTATGCTTTTCTGTTTATTTTCATTGAAGTATAATATAAATGTGTTGAGGATATTGTCTCTGAACACACAGCCCAAATTTACTCTTTCAACTATAAGACCTGACATAACAAGTTCTCTGCAGTAGTATTTGTAAGAATTAACTTGTACTATTTGCAAAATAGTTAATATTCAATATATCAAAATAAAAAAATATTGAAGTAACATGAAAATTAAACCAATGGAGCATTTTCCAAAAGTGTTATTGAATCTTTAGTGTACTTACAACTATAAATATAATCCTATAGAATTTGTCCAGAATATAATTATGTGACATAAGTAGATCAGCACAGGTTTAATTTTTCTTTGTAATAAAATGGAAACCAGAAAAAAGAATAAGAAGAAAGGTTACATTATGGTAAAGTGGTATTACTGAAAAGTAAATAAATTGACAAAAAAGAAAATCCGTCATTCTGCTCTTATCAAAGCTGATTTTATTTTATTTTTGTGTTATTTTCAATATTGCCACTTTGTAAATATGTCTTTCTTTTTATTTTTATATATCCAAATATATAAATTTTGTACCCCTTTTAAAATATTTAAAATGGAAGCCATTGCAAAAAATTTGTATAATCTTCTCTACATTTTAAGCAGCAGTGTGTATCATGCTTAAAGCATTTAAACATTGAATAAAATCAAAGAGACTACATTTAAATATATTTTTCAATGCTGGTTTTCAATATCCCTTTTCTTCATTGTAGCTTTTATGTTCAAGTGGATTGTTTTTAAAACATGCCTAAGAAAACAATATTGAGCTTTTTTTGCCAACATTTCATAATATAAACCTATTTATTGGACAAATTCAGGTAGGGTATAAGGGCACATTCATAGAGCTATCTGAATGGATTCTCTGGTAGTAAATGGTAAAAATAGCATTATAGCAAGGGATCTCTGCCATCCACTTATAAAACCAATATTTTCTATTCAAATAGAAATATTTTTATTGAAATATTCATTATTAAAAAAGACAAAAACAGTTCATGAATTGTATATGAATCCTAAGTAAATGGTCTTTGACTTAAAACTATAAAGACGTTATACTGTCACAATTACATCTTTTTCTGATTCATTCTGCATGCTGGCTGGATGTGAACACCATGAAGGCAGAGAATGAAATGACAAAAATTGCTGTCTACATTAGGCTCCATGAATCATGTCCAATCTATTAATCAAGTTCCGGCAATGACCAATCGCGAACATTCCCAATGGATAAAGAGATGCCCCTGGAGACTACCAGACCTGCTTAAAAGCAGGCCTCTGAAAGTAACCATCAGAGTTGCAGCTTGGTCAGTTGCTGGCCATCATGCAGAGCACTGCTGCTTTTGTCACCATCTTCATTGCCAGCACTCAACATGACCACACTTCTCAATGACCGTTACCACTCCCAGGCTTGACCAACCACCACCTTAGCCAGCTTCAACTTGAAACATCTCAACCTTGACACTTCCTAACTACAAGCCTTCATCAACACCAATCTCAGCAAACACCAGCCATGAGCGTCCAGCATCAACACCACCCAGCTACAAGCCTTCATCATAGATGATGCTGTAAACCACCATAGCCTTTATCAGCAACCTTGTTCCATAGAACAGGGCTACCAGTTCCTTCTGTCACCTTGGCCTACCTCGACTTGCTTACATGGCATTCCTTTTGCAGTTGACACTACAACCTCTGTTCCATGGAACAGGCCTGCCAAAACCACACCAATCTGATGTCACCCCAGTTCAACACAACAAGTTTACCAACCAATGAAAATGACCTTGATCAGCCAAACGTACACTGACAATATCCTGTGACCTCAATCAAAGCCAGCACAAGAAATAAGTCAACTCCTGGTGCTACACTTACACCAGCTCACTATCTTGATGATCACCCACTGAAATGGACATTTCACCCATTCTCCAACATCTCTGTATAACATGTCAACAATAAACATTGTTAAAATCTAATCTTCATTATTCCTTTCTCTTGATACCAAACACTTAATATAACAAAGACGCCCTAAGACTTGAAATATGGAATCACTACAGGCCAATCTAAAGAAAAGTGAATGTATTGATTGTCTAGATACATGGGATAGAAACATCAAGATCCAGCAGCAAGTAAAAATTGAGAGAAAAATAACAAAATTAAAATACTGTTGCTAATCATTTTGACAAAATTCTCTTTAAATCTTGTCTGAGCCACAAATATGAAAACACTCTAAAATTCATCCAGTAATAACAGATATCCAGTAATTAGCAGATATCCTTATATACACAAAATGACTCACCAACTACCAATAGCAAAATGATACAAATATTTCTGATTTCAATAAAATCAACTAACAACACCCACCACAATAAGACAACTTTAGCAAGAACCCATCCAGTCATTACAGTACTTCTTCACTATTGTAGTATTCTTCATTTAAGCATGTTGTACAAGAAACAAATCTTTTTTTTATAGATACTTCTCGGTTTGTATTTTCAATTCTTATTTCTTCATATGTTCAGTGTTGCTAAATTTGATCTCAATCCAGAACCATACAGCTAGTTACAGAAAAATCCTACCAGACAGCCTATTCAGGAGTGAGTGGTGACTTTAAATTTACCCCATTCTTTATAACAAATTTATTTCTTTGTTTGCAGATGGACACAAGATTAGCATGCTGTCATCATTTATCACCCCATTTCATTTGATATCCCACTCAACCAGAATACCAAATGCCAATGCACTCCTTGTATCAACAAAGTTAGATTTGGAACTTCATCCGACACTTCACTTGTACCCTCTGTATCAGCAAAGTCAGATTCATAGCTTCACTATCCACTCCAAGCCTCCCTTGTTATCCCCATGACCTTGTTTTGTTGAGGTCCCAATTGACTCAAATCAAACAGACTTTCTGCTCAATCCACCTTCACTATGCACTCCAGGCCTCCCTCATCACCACTACCATAATCTACATCAACTCCTGACAGTTTGGCTTCAACACCTTGGCTTCATCACATGACTGCCAGCTTCACCAGTGTTGATTTCAATCCTGAAGAAAGGTGTATCTTCACCCCACCAATAACACTCCATTTGGCTTTACTAGTCTTCTCCAGGCCTCTCTCCTGACACCAACTGTGACCTCAGTCAACCAACCTAACAAATTGGTCAACTCTCAGACTTACCGACAACACTCTGACACCTATTCACTTTCCTTAACAGTAGCAACTAAAGAACCACATATTAACTATTTTTGCCACCTTTCACACAACTATATACATATTCTGAAATTTGAAAAATGCACATTGTTGAAATTATAATCCTTGTTTGTTCCTTCCCTTGCAACCATACACTCATTATAATACACTATGGGGTTTGTCTTACCCTTTTTCCTCTACCAATTGTACATGGACACAGTCATGGAATTTCTGTACTTCTCATTACCTATGCTTAATCTGTGATTATAATTTTTTCCACTTCCCTTCTCAATGTAAAATTTTTCTCCCCCCCTACATTTGTGAAACCCATGCACAATTAATTCACAATAACTTAAAATGGGACAGATCACTGGGATTGTCTGTTCAATTGGTTCTAGTGAACAGAGTATCATACCATGTCAAGCATTTCTATCCCTTCCCTGTCTCAGATTCATTAACAAGTAGCAAAGTTGATGTTTTTGAGTGAAGATGGGAAAATTTTGGTGGATGTGAAAGATAAAGATAATCCATCCAAGAGTGAGAAGGAAGATCCAAGACTGAGATACCATGCCACATAGATAGAATCAGCCAAAAATTAACTGAAGGCAAACATTCTACCCTGACTCCAGAAAAATATGCAAAGTATCTTACTATGCTACTCTATGAACTATGATTAACCTTTTCTAACCATCAGATTTTCTGTATATATATTTGTCCCACTTATTTCAAAAAAATAAAAGAAGTACTCCATATATGTAAATATTTTATCTTCCGATTTGATTCTTTTTTTACTTTAATACAAGTTAACCCTTAAAAGTGAATGCAGTTCAATGCATATATATGTTGTGCATGATATGGGCATCATAGGCATTGCCCTTAAATTTTCAAATCAATGCACTGATGTATATGAATGAATAAAACTTACCGATTACATTCAAATGTGTAAGAGTGATCCAGGTCATTACTTGGAGTGATTATGACTTTATTCAAATACCAGCCACTTCCAGGATATTTGCTGTGATGGCCAATCCTTATTTTTTTTAGTTTCATCAATGTCACAGCTTCAATTTGAAATTCATCCATCTTAAAAAGGATAAAAATATTCAATTAAGCACAACAGACACTGTTCAATTTTAACAAACAAATGCTGAAAAACTAAATGTAGTTCATAATATTATGTTATCTTTGGTTGATATTTAAATGCATTTCTTGTTGAAGAATTTTTTTAAAGTTTACATTTATCATATTTTTGCCAATTTTTATGAATAAATCTTTCAAAGGAAAAATGATTTTTATAAATGTATCTTTGAAAAGAACTATCAACTGTTTTGAAAAAAACTCAATTACAAGTGACTTTATCAAATAAACACAAATACATATATTTTGTAATTAAAAATCTATTGATATACATATGAAAAATGTAAGAAAATATAGAGTTTAATGAATTGGATCTTAGTAGAAAAATTATTTTAATTATTTAAAAACCAAATATGTATTGTAATGTGCAAAATATTTATGTAGCTAAATGCAATTGAGATAGTGAAGTCCAACAAAGCAAAAAGAGAAAATTGCTGAGATGAATTTAAGATTAAAACGCTAAGAGTTAGCATTCTCTTATGTGAAAATTTTCAGACAGAAGACAGTGTGGTGCATGTCTCAAGTAAAAGAGAAATTGCAAAAAAAAGGTCTGGACTGATTCAGATCAATGTGCTCATTACCAGCTAGCATTTTGTATAGATTTCTAATAGCAACTCAAGAAAATGCTTTTTTCTTTTCATGGATTTAACTATTTCAACTGACACCATTTGCCTGGATAAATAAATCATCACTCTGATATCTCACTCCCTGTTTATAAGTGAAACTTTAGTATTAAATTAATTTTAATTATTAAATTAATTTTTTTCTCAATCTTCAAGTGCTTAAAGTAATGGCTTAAAAGAAAAGTAAAAAAGATAATTATTTGTTTTATTCAAAATTGACAATTATATGACAACAACTGGGTCTTATTTACAATTTTTATATCATTTGGACTCATCTTTATTGCCATATTCACAATGTTTTGGTCATTGTACACTTCGGCCTTCTTCGTTTCATATATGTTGGAATTTTGAACTGAACCCTTTATTTAGTTCACAGGGGTAGATTTAAACTTAAGCAGTAGCAGCAATCAAATAAGACAGGCATCAGCAACACTAATCATCAGCTATGGTACTATGGCTGAGTTGGCTCATTAATTTGGTGACATTAATTGTGACTTCACTTTCTGGGTCAGGCATTGTATACTTCAACTCAGTGCAAACAGGCAAGTAATAACTAGGCATTACTAAAAATAAAAACTAAATGAAATATCTATAGATATAGGTAGTGGAATGAGAATAGTGAGACCCCCCTCTTGATAGATTAAATAAATTTCCTGTAGGTTACCCAAATTGACAGACAGATAAAGAAAGAACAATGGCCAAAATGTTGTTACATTTGATAACAACAACAAAGATGAGGACAATAGTCTGCATGCAAATAGTGTAAATAAGTAAAACTGTTCATGAATAAATGCTTGTTCAATTCCAATTTTATTCCAGGAATTATTTAGACTTGTGTTATGAGTTTTACTGGTTTGATCAGTTTGTTTTGGCACTTAGGATAAAAAAATAAGGAGTAAAATAAAAAAGAAGGATACTAGTTTGAATAAGTCATGACAATAGCTCATGTCAGAATTACAAACAATACTTATTTCAACTTGTCTAATATCTGATTTTGAGCAAAATTTATTTCATTGAATGGTATACACATATATACATATATATACATTTTTTTTATTCAAAACAGAATCAGTATTATACTTGTGAATAACTTGTAAGATCAATGTGTTTTGGTAAGTTTTATGCAGACATGAGTTCAGTCAATAAATAGAATGGAACATGTTATTTGTGAGATGTGTTTTAATATAAAAATGCTAAGATTGAATAGGATTTCCAGCCAACCAATGAAAAGAAAAATCTTCTGAGTGCAAACTTCTTTCCTGGCCTCATTTCTTTCTTCCTGTAATTATTAATGATGAATTTACATACAAATTTCTCAGAATGAAGGGAACATAGAAAAAAACTATACTGATAATAGTTATAAAAACACATCCAATTAAACTATAGGAAGAAATTAATGCTACCATATGTTGAGCAAATCATTTCAATTTTAAAAGCAAAAACTAACAAATCCCTGGATAGCAATTTTGGAAACCATTTTGAAGCTTCTTAAAAGAACAAAGATCTTTTACAATGAAGCAGAAACTTACTCGGATCCTTTGGTGAGTTGTAATACAGTATGTTCCTGATAGGTATTTTTTAATATTCCTTATATAATGCTATACAATATAACTTAGTCCCTGATGTATTGCCCCAAAAGAAGAAAAAAAAGAGCAAAGAAAATTGTTTGCATTGGAAATGAATTTCTCAATATAAAATTTTAGAATATACACTCTCTTAAAGAGGTACAAGAACTCAACTTGCTGGAATTAACTTTAAAACTGCTTTCGATATTGCATCAAAATTCCCTCTACATGTTGGACAGAAACTAAAAATAAAGTCTTCCTCTGTGCAGTGGCTCCTAGCAACACAAAACAAATCCCCTTGAAAACAAAAATAAAAAAACATAAATCGAACATAAAAGTAGCCAATCATGAATATTGCTGTCAAAGAAAAAACATGAAAAAAGATGAGTTTGGGAGCCATCACATTTGCTTTAAGAAACGATTGAGCCAGTTTCACAGCAAGCTTCACTAATCGCCTCCAAGTCTCTCTCAACAACATCAACCGTCCCAATGCAAGACCCACTCAAGACCTAATCTCCTCCAAATTACCATATCTAGCTCACAGAGACATTCCGCCTAACTGGCAGTACTATTTCATTTTTTCATGCTATCATATGCATGTTTATAACATCATTTTGACACAAGCAGAACACACTATGGAAAGGCCAGTGACCATGAGGCCATACAGAGTTACAGTGTCAAGCCAGGCAACAGTTTTAATCAGATTATCTCCTCATTATATGTTTTCCCTAAAATTTAAGTTCATACAACAAGGTTTTGTTAATGCAGAACAAAATCATACATGATTAATTAGCTTACTATAGTATACTCATGTATTCTGTTTATAAAATCTGAGAGAGATAGTGTGAGCAAGACAGAGAATGAGATGGATAGAGAGATAGAGAGAGGAGAGTGAGAGTTAGGGAGAGTGATTATATATATATATATATATATATATATATATATATATATATATAGATAGATAAATTGATAGAGATAGAGACAGAGTGAGGTAGAGAGACAGATAGGAAGAGAGATAGAGGGATATATATATATATATATATAGGGAGAGAGAGAGGGATGTATATATATATAGAGAGAGAGATAGAGAGATAGAGATAGAGAGAGATATATATAGTGATAGAGAGAAATAGATATATATATATATACATAGAGAGAGAGAGATAAAGATAGAGAGATAGACATAGAGAGAGATAGAGAGAAATAGAGATAAAGAGGTAGTGATATATATAGAGAGAGATAGAGAGATAGAGAGATAGTACGAGAGAGATAGTGTGTATATACACACACACACACACACACACACATATATATATATATATATATATATATACCTTTCGTCTTTCAAATTTATTTTTGTTTGTTTTGGAATCTGTTAAAAAACGTTCTCCTGTATCTCCAAATACCCCAAAAATATTCAAGAATATATTGGCATCAGTTCCTGCACCAAGAATATCTCCAGTGTACACTTCAACTTTATAGGTAATCACTGCAAAAAAAAAAAAAGAATTGAAAATAAAAATTTGACATCAACAAGATACTGTTTTCCTGGATTGATGTTTGAAATTTTAAGCAAAATTTTAAGACTTGAAGATACAATATTACTGATTTTGAAAAATAGTGTCCTATTTAAAGTATGCAAATCTGAAACCAGTCATCTACTGTAAAATCCAGATTAAATTGTAAACATCAAAATTAGACTTATTTTAACATCTGTTTTATCAGAATGTGTTTTGTTATTCATAATCTATGTCAAGTTTTAATAATTTAGATTTCATTGGAGACTTTTGTCAATAACTTGAGTGTATCTAGTACACTAGAAATATAGCGTTTTGGTGACTAGTGTCAGCATCTAAAATGGCAAAATTAAAGCCTCATTTGGCAAAAAAATAAAATTGTCATTATGCTGGGAAATTTTATTTTCACTTCCATGCTCACCAGACTTAGCATCAAATTGTTTCAATAGCAAGAACATTTTCTTAGTGCCAAGACAGTCAGAAATATTGAAGATATCAAATCAGAAGTTTTTATCAGAAATTTTTTTTTTATTAGTAAAGAATTGAAAAATTACTTTGTTAATGCGGTCATTTATATCATTGCATAATAAAATAGAACTTAATTATGTTTGCATCCATTTTAAATTAAAATCATTTTAGTGAATTGTAATACAGTCTTAAGTTCCTGATAGGTATTTTTTATAATCCTTACATAATGCTAGGACCAATAACATTTTTGATTCTTCTTTGGATTTTATCAAGAATCTCTTATATAGCAGAAGCACCACACCAGTTGTGGCAGCAATATTAAATGTATGGTAGACTTATGTGTAAGATACATTCTGGTGAAAAAAAATTGTCTAGCATGACACAGTGAACCAACTTTCCTAGCAGAAGACGTAGAAGTTGATTCAATGTAATTTTTCCACTTCATGTCAGTAGAAAATATTAGCCCAAGAAGGTGCAATAAGTCACTTTTCTGGAGGTTAGCTTTTTATATAATTTTCTTTAAAATGTGATATTACTTTCCGAAAAAACTAATACAAACAACTTAATGAAAACATAAAATAAATTTATTATAGTTGTAACTCAAAAAAAAAATTGTCTGTTTATTAAAGAAAGTAAATAACTTCTAGTTTATTGATATTGTTAACAATTGTAAAGCTGTGTCAAAGCAGTCTGTCAATCCAAGCTACAGTTTTCATAATTCAAACTACTGACTAACATAAATCAAGCCACTGTGTAGTGTGAAATGAACAATTCTGATTCAACAACCATCAATTACTTTTTGTGAACAAGTTTGTCACTTCATGAAAGTCAAAACGCTCACTCCCTCATGAACACAGTTCAAGTGAAATCATTTGCATGAGTGGTATAAAGGTGCTTCAGTTGAGTCTTTCTGTCTATTTTTGCCACCCACAGTATAAACGCTTGCCTTCTTTCTTTACTACACTCCCACTGATCTCATTGACCATAACACTAACAGGTTCTCAGCAATCTTTTTTGCCTGGTTTTCCCCTGAAGTGAATGTACAGGAAGTATTCTCTTACTTCTTGGGGTGAATCTGCTGTTTTGAGTTATTGTTATCCAATTGGTCATCATCATCATCATCATTAGCCAAATCATTGTTATCAGCTTCTGAGTAAGTACTATAATTGTTCAAATAGTCAGGATCTTCATTGCTATTTAGTGGCAGGTATATTTCATCCTCACTTGATGTGGACATATTCACATCATCATCCATCGATTTGCTCAAATAAAAATGGTGGGGAAGATCTCTGATATGGTATGATACGTCATCAACCAGAAATACTTGAGGACATATGAATGATGACTTGAGTACATCCAAAGTCTGATCATACATTTGTTTGGCAGCGCACCACTTTCTTATAGGCTTCATATCTTATCAAAGGATTCCTGTCAATGCTCTTCATTTGGACTTTATACAAGTGGAGAACTTTAGGAGTGGTTGCACTGTGTGTACACTATCCCTGGCTGTCAGATTGCACCAATACATGACTTCTTGAGCAGAGCTTTTCTTCTTGGTGGTTATCTTCACATTTCTGACTTGTGTAGACATGAGGGTACTCTGTTGTGTGGTTTGTAATTGAGCAGGTGCCTTACCTTCTGCCCATTCCCACAGTCCACTTGTTTTATTAATGGTAGAATTCTACATGAAAAGTACTGCACACACACGCAGGTACCTCCTTGCAAAGGAACTGCATTTCACCTGATTATGAAATAAACTCCCCACCCAGCACTTCCATTGTGTCAATATCAAGATGTTGAATCCTAGTGGCTTTCTGTGTACTGCCAATGTGTGTCTATTCAAATAGTTTAAGTATTTTCATCAGATAAATAATCATTCCAAATCAAAAACAGCAATGCATATTTTTTCAGCTAACAGACATCTTGGTATTTTATGTTTTTAAATAATAATTTGGTTTAAATCATATACACTCAGAAACAATGTCACATTTTTCCTAGAAAAATAGTTTTGATAATTTATAAAATATTGACTGAAATAAAAAATCTGTAAATGACAAAATATGGTCTATCAACTGCCAGCCTTTGATGCTTTTTTCTTTAAATAAACAAGAAAGAAATTAGTTTGTCACTTTTGTCAAGTGCTTGAGGAGAGGAAGGAAGTTGGACATCATGAGGTTTTAATAGTTTAAGTTTCTTTTTAACTCAATGTGTTCTGTAGGGAAATGGAAACAACCAATTAAAAATTTTCATTTAGACAACAGATTGCATATGTGTGTGTGAAAACATACTTTGGTTACATGCCACTAAAATAATCAAGGTAAAGTAGTATATATATTTTTAAAGCTTGTTTAATCACTTGTTTAAATATATTCTATTAAACATAATAATTGCCTATTAAGCTTTTTAGTAAGTTTCTCCTGGTGTCAAATAAGTCATTTGATGTCACATGGAAACATGTAAAGGAATTTTGCTTAAATTGTGTCCAATGTTCTGAGTCCTTTCAACCATCATTGGTCATTTTCAAAGAAAATGGAGAAAAAAATGTCAAAATTGATAACCAGTGTAACATGTTATTAATGACTCAAAGTTTGAAATGGATATGGGTTTACATGCTATGACTAGAATAGATTTTAGTATTACATAGCTAAAATAGTCTTAGTTTAAAGGTATTTTAACAATTTTTGTCTGAATGTCTTGGATGAGGAGTGCAAGTACACACTGCCTGAGTCAGGGATTAAACTCACAATCACTATCACCAAATTCACAAACCAACACTTTAATAAATTAGGCCATTGTCCTATAGGACACTGAGTAGAAACTGAGCAGTACTAAATAAGAATTAGACAATATTCCTAGACATGAGCAGTGGAATAAGAACAGTCTAGCACCATAAATTAAATAAAGTGTTCAGTTCAGAATTCCCTGTAGGTTACCCAGATCAATATATATCTGAGGAAGGCTGGATGGCACAACAGCTGAAACATTGAGATAATAAAGATTAGGACAATAGTCTGACTATAAATAGATTAAATATTTTAATGTGTGTGCTGAGATTGAAACAAATTTTATTGATAGTGGTTTGCTGTCTTTTGATGTAAAAGGCATCCAGAATTTTTAATCACTTTTTTTTCTTATATACTTGGAGTGGTGGAGAACTGTTGTATTGTTGACCAAATTCTGATGGATATTGAAAGAGGTGTTGTACATTTGCATTATATGTTTACATATGACATTGATATGGAGTTGCTGATTGGTCTCACTCCCAATGATATCCCAGACATATGGGATTTAAATCAGAGGAATTAAGAGCCCACATTTTGAAGGTGACATGATCATACAAATTCTTGGCCAGACACTCTTGGGTTACATGGGCTAGAACACATATAACCATCTCTTTGTTCAGTGCTTGTACCTTGATATAGGCATTGGAATTGAGCCTGAGGCCTTGTGGGAAGAAGTGGTGTAGCAATATTCAGGACCATCACAGATTACATGAACTTAGTGTACCTCACCATTTGTACTTCCAGGGTGTCCAGGTCTATACAGACTCACCAGTTGACCCTCCTGTTCACCTGGCTATTTTCAAAATGCTGGCTATTTTTAATCTGTTCTAGTAAGTGCCTAGTATCCTGAGCATAATATAATAAACTTTTTATTTCCTGTGTATATATAAACTGAGATGCCAAAAGGTATATAGTATTGTGTAGGACACTCTAGATGGGTGAATTGCAGCAACTTCTTCAGTGGTCAAATGACCTGTGGAGAGATGTTGAGCCATACTTGATAACCGTTCATAGCTCTCTATAATTATAGGATTTTGCATGTCAATAAACTTCACCAGCACATCACATAAATCATGTGATGGCCACACCATGTTTCTACACTATTATGGAATCACCACCAGCCAGCATATTCCCTTGTTGTCAAGGGTCTATGGCTTCATGTGGTTTACACCATACTCAAAACCTATCATCAGCCTATAACAACTGAAGACATAACTCATCAGACGAAGATTTCATTTAGTGATTCCACACACTGAGTTGAGGTGTTATGTCCTGTGCTTTGGTGTAAAACAGGCACACTCTAGTGGGTCTTCTGCTTCTCTACCCTTTGGAATCTAATGAACACTGTACTGACCAGCTAGAAATGCATCTGCTACATACTGCATTAAATGTGGATGCGTTTTGAGTCCGTGCCATTTGTCTGTTACTACAGACCATTTTTGCCAGAAAACTCTAGTCATGATCATTAATGACCTGTGGTTGGCCAGAACATTGTCTACAATGAGCAGTAATTATTTCCATCAGGTGTTCCCAGTATATACATGATTGAGAAATGTCAAATGTTCTGAGAATTTCACAAATAGATTATCCCATCAGCCTGCTATTCATTATCATGCCTCTTTCAAACTCTGATAGTTCATATTACCTCCCCACAAGAGGTCAAGTTAGTGTTCACACTGACTCACCTGATGTCAGAACACAGTTGAAACATGTCTGGGCATTTCCATGATATCAAGTTACAGTGCCTCCACCTACCATTATTTTTATATACATACTTCTACCTCATGATTTTAACAATATTTTTTTACATAATTTGTATTTCAAATGAAATTTTCAAAAAAAATTGAAAACTTTTGAGTTGTAAGTGAGACAGCGAGAGTTAGAAGTAAAACTATGAAAGTAAGACAGTAAAAGTGAAACCAAATTAGACCATGAAACAGAATTTAAAATATTTATTGAAACATTCCTACTTTCATGCTTTGATACTTCTGAATTCCTTTGAATTCCTGAGCCGAATGTTTAATATCTTGAAATATTTAAATTTAAAAATTTTAATAATCCAAATAAAAAACAGGAATTTTAATTGTTCATATTTGTTAATACTGACCAGGTAATGGTTTTTTTATTCCTTCTCCAGTGGCAGGTAGTTCTCGCAAGATTTGATTGTCATCTTCATCAGTTGCTAACCAACGGTTGCAGTAAAATACATATTCCTTTTTAGTTGCAATGTTTCGAAGTTCAACCTGAATCCCCAAAACAAAAATAAAAAGTATATTACAAAAAAGGAGATGCAAGTACAAATGTAATCATTTGTCAAGAAGATATAATTTGTAAGATTTTCTATTATGAATATATTTTCCTTGTCTACTTCTTATGCTTCAAGTGGCATATTCATCAACCATTATTAAGTGAAACATTGAGATTAAATGAGGAATCATTATGTCATTTAATTTTGATCTATGATCTGTTTTATAGGGCTTCTGAAATGAGATTTTAGTGACCAATTATTGTACCATATTAATTAGCATGGCTAACTGAGTTGTAGAATGCATATTTAAAACTTTGTAAACACCACTAATTATAGATTAAAATAGTAAATAATGCATAACTAATGACTAATAACTAATGTAATACATTCCTAAAATGTGAGAAACTTTTGAACTGTAATTGTGTTTATTTACTTTAAGTGTTCAAAAGTTCACTTAAAATTCAAGCAAAGTTTTGAAGATGTCAAGGTTCATATTAGTTTGAGTCATAATTTTCTTTTATTAATTTTATTCAGCAAAAAAATAAAGTCCACTCACATTTTATTTTATATATTCACCATTCTTTGCAACAATGTTTTAATTACCATTAATACCTTTTGAGTAAAATTCTATAGTTTTTGATGAATTCTTAAATCTGGTTTTTATTAGAGAAAATTCTCATTGTCAAAGCATTTTGTAACAATCAAAAGAGATAATCAGCTGATACAAGGTCAGGTGAAAATATTGAAGATGGAATAAAACAGACCAATTGAGTTCCAAAATGATTTCCTGTATTATGCTTGCTGTATGCACCCTTGCATTGTCACGGAGAACATTCTTCCAATCGATGATCTCAGCAGACATTTTAACAAAGCTTTTATGAACACATTACAGTTGCTGGCCATATAAATGTGCATTTAGTGTTTCACTGCATTTTAAAAATTCTAAATGAATAATACCACAACAATCACACCACATGCACAACATTAGATGGAGTTCATATTTTGGGTTGGTTTGTGGAAATTTATCTTTGTTAATATTGTTGTATGTTAGTTTACACCAAATTTATTCTTAACTGCCCTGTGTAATTAGGAGTGATGATGATACATTTATCATTACAGATGGTTCCCCCCAAAACAGAAATTACTTCTGACTTAACCTAATATATTAAGTATATCCATCAGCTTTGAATAAGTTGAGAGATGAAAACACTGCCTTTGATAATAAGGAATTGTTTCACTGTTATCATAACCTGCTAATTATTAAATATTCATTAAATTTTCTGAGAAGAAAATTTATTTCCTATTAAGACATTAAAATAAATAGAATATGTAGATAACCAATATTTGACAAAGAAAATATAGTTGATGTTAATATTCACATTGTTTATTCCAATCATTCTCAAAAGCTCTCTCCATTAAGGATTAATTATCACATACCAATCAATATTTGTAAAGACAATTTGCATAGATGCATTAATACAACTGGTTTTGTAATAGCTGAACACTTATCAAACAACCATCAATGTTCCCAGCTTATAACCAAAACATCTTGATACCAAGGAAAGCTAACTTGGAATTTCATTTGAAGGTTTTGGAATCTATTTATATGAAGTCCTGCCAACTATTTCTCTATAAGCAGAAGGAGTGATTATTAGGCATAAATGTAATTAATCATTGTTATTAGATAACATCCAGTTTTGGTGTTTATTTTAGACACTGTACACATTTCTTGTCATCAATTGAGCACTGATGAGAGAGGGTCTGCTTAAGCAACTTTTGTTGTGATATTTTGTATTTTGATATTACAACTTTACAGCACTCTAAATTTTTTGTTATTCCTCTTTGTTCAGTTTTACTTTTATTTTATCATGTCTGTTTTTATTGTTATTAAATATATTTCATAACATGTAAAAAATCATCTTTTCATTTAATTCTGAAACAGTAGCTGTGCATTTTTTATATACCTTTTTACTTACAAGGCTACTTTGTTCCAAAAATATACAGACAGGTCTTATTTTTTTATATTGATATGTATCATTAAGGAAATTTTAATAAATATCTCTTCACCTCAATATAATGGGGTGGTGAAAAGGCCTATTTTTGAGCAATGCTTTTAGGGACATCTGTCCTTGGTAGGATCACCAGTGGCAGACAATAGAAGACTGATGAAAATTCAGCATCAACTGTTCTAGAATCTGGTAGCTCTAACCTCCACATTTGCTATCCTATGACAAGTTGGAATAAGACCAAACATTACAGTACCTCACATGGCTTGACAGATCAGAATTTGTGAATTGATAGGACAGGAGATCCTATCGTAAAACTACCCATCAGACTGAATAATTACACACTCATTGGTTAGAGCCACTTCAAACCACTGGCTGAATATATGGTAAGAATAACTAAAAGTAATTTACATTCATTATCTTACAAATTAATAGAAAAATATTGACTATAGTGATCAGATAATTTTCAAAGGCTTAAGATATTGTATCTTTTTGTATTTCAAAATTAAAAAAAATGTTATGGTAACTTTTTCTAAATTGATTTATTTTTCTTTGGCTTTTTTGTGACAGTGTGACACTGCTGATCTATTTAACAGATCCACTTGCAACTTTGAAACAGGAAGTGTTGGATGAGGGGAGGATAAGAATCTTATACATTCCATTCTACCTATGGTTTCTGGTTATTATACTAATGTCATAAATAATATTGTTTTAAATATTTGTAATAGATACATGTCTAATCTCAATTATATAAGATATTAAATATATATACAAATATATACACACATGACAACATAATTTTACTTATTTTACTAAGATATCATTTTTAATATTGAAGACATCCAGGATGATTGGTCTCTGTAGAAAGAGATTTACATACACAGTGATAGGCCAACAAACAATTTTTATAAAACTGTATGTAGGTCTATTAATGTTTGTAGAAATCTCTTTATGCACATAAATTATCAATACCTATATCCCTGTTTATTTTTGAGAGGACAGGATACATGATGAAGTGCAGGGGGGGGGGTGACATGCTGATGACATAGGTAGTCAGAGTTGGGATAAGAATGAGAATGAACAAAAAAAAATATCAACCTATTTTACCAAGTGTTCCAAGAGGTAGGACTTAAACCTTTCTAAAACAGAAATGTCTAAAGTATCAGCTATATACAACCACATTCTAAGATCAAAAATGAATTTAAGTGAATGAATCCTGTAGGCCTTTAAGAGGACTCTTCTTTGTCAGATTTTGTGGACTGGTGCTACAGAATCACAAAGAACTTTACCAAACATCAAACTACATCATTTGAAGACATTCAAAAACAGGAATAACTAAAAAAGAACTGTAAACATAAATGGAAGAGAAAATAATGATAATCAAGAGAAACTCTTTTTGTATTGCCTTAAAAGTTTAGGGCGGAAACTCCCATCAATACAAGAAGAGCAATAACAGTATACTTGAGTAACCTATTTTCCTGAAAAAAATGTTTTAAGAAAAAGATTCTCTAAATTTTAACTGACAGTAACACTAATTGCTCAGTCAATGAATGCCAAATGTTTCCTTTTAAGTGAATGGTTAATCTCACCATGAACATCTGCTGCATGTATACATAACTATATATAAGTGCATGCATAAGTATATATGGATAGACATTCCTATGCAAACAGAAAGAGATGTTTACTTTATAAACTAAGAAGAATGTGAAATAAAATTAATTTTTAATGAATTTTATCCATGACAATGGATTGAATTTATAGGCATCAAGAAAAATTTCCTTAAATAAAAAACATCAGAAATTAGGATTAACAAATTAACTTTGAATTCTAACTACTTATGGCTGGGTGCAAGACTCATTACATACAAATAACCATGCTAAAGGATGAACAGAAAACATTCTATTTACATTATTCAGACTATTGTCCTCATCTTTGTTGCCATATTTATCACAACGTTTTGGCTGTTGTATGCTCCAGCCTTCTTCATGTGGTTGGAATGTAATAAATATGGCAACAAAGATCAGAACAATAGTCCAAATAATGAAAATAGTGTACATAATACCTCATCTCAGAAATATAGACAGACACTAGAAAACATTCTGACATCTTGTCCCCACATTATATTGCTGTAATCTTGTCAATAGTGTAGTATAAGAGAAAATATAAATTAAATGTAAAGACATGGTTCAGCAAAACATCTTTGCCATAATCTATTTCTTTAGATGAGTATTAATCAAAGACCAATGGAAATTTATGCCATCCAAATAAAAACAAGGATTTGCTAAAACAGTCTGAAAAGTAATCTATTTTTTATTAAGAGTAGAGATTTCATTATAATTTTATGGTTGCTAATATTATCTCTTCCAGCCAAATTTGTTTACATTTTCTAAAATATTATACAAGATATTATATTATATAAAATCTGAATATTATACAAAAGTCTTCTTAGACATTCTCTACCATACAATGATTCTAAATCAGCTTGTCTGTTTTAATTAAGAGATTTGAACCAGTCCTTCAGGCAATGTTTACAGGAAACCTCTGCTGTCTTGTTGAATATGTTTGGGTCAGGAAAAGATTTTTACATAGCAAAAATTCAAAATTATATAATCCTCTAATGAGATGTCATTAAAAAAAAGAATGTTCCTTTGACATTTTTGTTCATTGTAGAATATCTTAAAATCTATATCCCCATTTAAAACTACTCAATGCATACTCTCTCTAATAGTGAAGGCTGCCTTAAAATATCTTTTTAATGGCAATGCTAAAATGACAGGATTAAATCAAACACACATCAAGTAATACCATAGCCCTGGAGTTTATGTAGAAGATGCCAAACCCTGTCAAATGCCTTTGAGATGTCTAGAGTTACAGCTCGAGCTTCATCATTATTATCAAGAACTTGATATACATATTCAGTGATGGCTGTTGTTTGCCAGAGAGTAGGTTGTGAGAGGTAAGATACTTAACCACGTCAGCATTGATTAAAGCTTTGAATACATTGCCAAAAAGTGGTAAGAGACTAATAGGGCTATTGTTGAAGGGGTCAGAATGTTCTTCAGAGTTCTTAAAAACAGGAACTACAGAGGAGGACTTCCAACAAGCAAGAAAGCAGGAAGCAGTGAGGCAATAGTTGTAGAGTTTGGAGAGAACTGTAGCCAGCTTGGGAGCATATTTCTTTAGGACAATGGCTGGGACCCTGTCACCTCCACTTGCCTTATGAGAGTCTAATTTAGAAGTAATATTTGAGACCTGTGATGGGGTCATGCACATATCACTCAGTAGAGCCTCTCTTCTAGAAGGGAAATCAGATGTGGGTACTCCAACTGAGTTGAGTGTTGAGTTGGAAGAGAATTTCCAAGCAAATTTGATCTGGGTTTTCATTTGCACTGGACCTTCTCTTCCTTGCAAGGCATTTTCTGCTGTATGTGATAGGCAACAATAAACTACAGAACTCAAAATTGATCGCTGCATTTAAGAGTAATGCATTAATATTTAAGCTTACCTTTTAAAAGTTCAACAATAATTCTTCTACTGGACCAACATTGAAAATGCTGTAAGATCATGCAAAGGGTGTGCTTTGGCTGCTAAAGCACCCCCAATAAAATTCAATCTCTGGCCTAAAACTGACCGTCCATGGTCACTGATACACATTGATTTTGCTGGCCGACTTGACTACCTTAAAAAGCGCTTTAAGATCGGTGAAAATTTTTTTTTTGTGTATTTGGGAATAATAGAGTTCACTGGGAGATAGGAACAATAGACAGACAAATTGGTAACATGATTTACATGGTTCAGGGACCGAATTTTGTACATAAACATCATGTAAACCAAATTAGAAAATGGTATGAAAGCGTAGTTGACAGGGATCCCATAGAAGATGACACTATGGACGTCGTCTTTGACATGTTTGGCATTGATTGCAGTATTGGACTGCAATCAATGCCAGAGCTCAGAAGGCCAAAAGAAAAAAAAAAACCTTTAGAAATTAACCCAAAGAGAAAAAGATATTGAACATCTTTCATTTCATACCATGTCTACAGAAAAAGGAAAAGAATGTGTAAAAAACCTATCTTCTCACTTATGAACTTTGAATTACCAGAAAAGCACAATACACATTGGATTATTGGAAATTATTAACATTATAATTTACCATTAAACTTATCCAATTTTTCATTATTTAGGAATAATGAATAGAGACCTTAATAAAAAGGGACTGTTGTTAACATGCAAAATGTTTGTCGTAAGACTAAAAAAAAAATTGTGAATGTAATTCCTGTATATAGCTTTTTCAAAGTGGTTGTTTCTGATTTTTTTTGTGAAAATGTGTTTATTTGGTTGAATAAAAGGTATTGTGTGGTAATTATAAAAAAAAAGAATACTCCATATGGAGTCAGGCTGAAAAGGGGGGGTTGTGGTGTCCTCCCTTTAAAAAGTCTATGTTGGACTCTTCCACTTGCTATAAGATTAGTAGGAGAGAAGGCCTTGGGGGAACAGTCAACCAGACTGTTCATTTCTGTCGACAGAAATGAATGTTGAATGTTTAGTTTCGTCCGGGGAGGTAGACAGGCCCTGAACCCATTTAGGTGGGTTCAAAGGGAATATTTTTGGCCAAGACTACGGGTTCGGAAAACCCACGGTAAACTCGGCCTTGTGCCACATATATCCCTCGTGGGGTGGGGGCTGTTAAATATAACAGTCACAGATTGTTCAACTGTCAAACTCTCTGCCTTGGCAGAGAGGAACTTGGACAAGTTTTTGCCGCAGGGCAAAGTTTTGTCCGGTGAGGTAGACAGTCCCTGAACCCATTTAGGTGAGTTCAAAGGGAATATTTTTGGCCGAGCCTACAGGCTCGGAGAAACCCACGTTAAACTTGGCCTTGTGCCACATACATTCCTTGTGGGGGGACTGTTAAATATAACAATTGCATAGATTGTTCATTTGTTGAACTCTCTGCCTCGAGCAGAGAGGAACCCGGACGATATGACATTCGAATAGATTGAACGCTGTGTCAACCAACACACACTCAGTAGTTGTGTAATACTCTTCTGTTGAACTTACAGTTTAATGATATATCTGCAACACTTGCTTTGTTATTTCTTTAAATATTTAATTGGTCACAAAAATTTGTCATGTCATTTTTTTTACAGATATTTACCCCATATAAGAAAATTTAAAAACGTAAATATTTAGATAGTTGTCAACACTTCATAAAAATACTCATCTATGTTAAAAAGTTCTTTCCTGCAGTATTTTATACTAAAAATTATATTTGTTTCAAATCAGGTTAATTAAACTTTAAATCGGCTAATTTTTTCAAAGTTTCAGAAAAGCATATTTTTGAAATGTAGCAAAGTATTTTGATAGGAAATTATTAAATTTAATCTATTAACCTGAAATTAAAACTAAAATAAAAGCTTCAAGAAATATTTTTCATTTTGAAAATTCATTTTAAAACTTAGGTATCACTTTTCTTTGGAGGTATCTGTATGTGTACACAATGGTACATTAATAAGTCTGCAGTCTAACATTTTTTTCCAACTCTTACACACTGACTGACATTCTCATTTGCATTGATTTGTCCACTCAAGAAGAGCACTCAAGAAGAATTCTTACCAAGTTGCGCATGAACTATTACAAATACCATATATACGGTACTGATTTCAGTCAATTTTGCAACTATACTAGACTATTCTATTGAATGGTTTAATTTATTAAGAAACAAGAGACATTTATTATTCCTGTTGAATGCTCTAATTTACTAAGAAACAATAGATATATATTATTCCTGTGGAATGCTTTAATTTACTAAGAAACAGGGGACATTTATTATTCCTGTGGAATGCTTAAATTAACTAAGAAACAAGAGACATTTATTATTTCAGTTGAATCCTTAATTTACCAAGAAAAAATAGATATTCATAATTCCAGTTGAATGCTTTAACTTAATAAGAAACAAGAGACATTTGTTATTCCTGTTCAATGAATTGAATGTTTTAATTTATTAAGAAACAAGGGACATTCATTTTTCGTGTTGAATGCTTTAAGTTATTAAGAAACAAGAAACATTTATTATTCCTGCTAAATACTTTAATTTACAAAGAAACAAGTGACACTTATTCCTGTTGAATGCTTTAATTTACTAAGGAACAAAAGATATTTTTTAATCATATTAAATATTTTAATTTACTAACAAACAAGATACATTTATTATTCCTGTTGAATGTTGTAATTTACTAAGAAACAAGAGGCATTTATTATTCCTAGTTAATGCTTTAATTTACTATAAAACAACTAACATTTCTTATAACTGTTGAATGCTTTAATTTACTAAGAAACAGGAGACACTTATTATTCCTGTGGAATGCTTAAATTTACTAAGAAAAAACAGACATTTATAATTCTGGTTGAATGCTTTAAGTTAATAACAAACAAGAGACATTTGTTATTCCTGTTGAAGGAATTGAATGTTTTAATTTATTAATAAACAAAGGACATTTATTTTTCACTGTTAAATGCCTTAAGTTATTAAGAAACAGGAAATATTTATCATTCCTACTAAATGCTTTAATTTAGAAATTAGGGACATTTATTATTATTCATGTTGAATGCTTTAATTTACTAAGAAAAAGGAGACATTTATTATTCTTTGAGTGCTTTTATTTAGTTAGAAACAATAGACATTTTTTATTCCTGATGGATGGTCTAATTTACTAAGAAACAAGAGACATTTATTAATTCTGTTGAATGCTTGAATTTACTGAGTAACAAGAGACATTTATTATTTCTGTTGAATGCTTTAATTTACTAAGAGACAAGAGACATTTATTATTCCTGTGGAATGCTTTAATTTACTAAGAAAGAAGAGATTTTTTTTTATTTCTATTGAATGCTTTAAGTTAATAACAAACAAGAGACATTTGTTATTCCTGTTGAAGGAATTGAATGGTTTAACTTATTAAGAAACAAGAGATATTTATTATTCCTGTTGAATGCTTTAATTTACTAAGGAACAAGAGACATTTTTCAATCATCTTGAATGTTTTAATTTACTAACAAACAAGATACATTTATTATTCCTGTTGAATGCTTAAATATTCTAAGTAACAAGAGACATTTATTATTCCTGGTGAATACTTTAATTTACTAAGAGACAATAGACATTTTTTATTCCTGTTGAATGCTTTAATTTACTAAGGAACAAGTGACGTTTTTTATCATGTTGAAAGTTTTAATTTCCTAACGAACAAGATACATATATTATTCCTTTTGAATGGTTTTTAATTTACTATAGATATTTATTATTCCCGTGGAATTCTTAAATTAACTAAGAAACAAGTGACATTTATAATTCCTGTTGAATTTTTTAATTTACCAAGAAAGAGCAGACATTTATTATTCTTTTGAGTGCTTTAATTTACTAAGAAACAATAATAGACATTTTTATTCTTGTTGGATGGTTTAATTTACTAACAAACAAGATACATTTATTATTCTTGTTGAATGTTTTAATTTACTAAGAAATGACATATATTTATTATTCCTGTTAAATGCTTAAATTAATTAAGAAACAAGAGACGTTTATGATTCTTGTTGAATGTTTTAATTTACTAAGAAATGACATATATTTATTATTTCTGTTGAATGCTTTAAGTTAATAAGAAACAAGAGACATTTGTTATACCTGTTGAATTAATTGAATGTTTTAATTTACTAAGAAACAATAAGCATTTATTATTCCTGTGGAATGGTTTAATTTACTAATAAACAATAAGCATTTACTATTCCTGTGGAATGGTTTAATTTACTAATAAACAATGAGCATTTATTATTCCTGTGGAATGGTTTAATTTACTAATAAACAATAAGCATTTACTATTCCTGTGGAATGGTTTAATTTACTAATAAACAAGAGACATTTATTTTTCATGTTCACTGTTTTAATGTAGAAAGAAACTAGAGACATTTATTATTCATGTTAAATGCTTAAAGTTACTAAGAAGCAAGAGACATTCATTATTCCTTTTGAATGCTTATATTTAGTAAGAAACAAGGTACATTGACTATTCATTTTGAATGCTTTATTTTACTCAGAAACGAGGGAGATTTATTATTCCTTTTAAATGCTTTCATTTACTATGAAACAAGTGACAGTTATTAATGCTTTTGAATGCTACAGCATTTACTAACAATGATTGGACATATATTTTTCATATTGAATGGTTTCATTTACTGAGAAAGATGTGACATCTATAAATTATGCTGAATGTTTTAATTTACTATGAAAAAACAGAAATGTATTATTCTTGTTTAAGGTTTTATTTTACTAAGAAACCAGGTGCATTTATCGTTCCTGTTGAATGCTTTAATTTACTAAGAAACAATGGACATTTATTATTTCTTCTTCATAGGAAAATAGAAATCTGTTTTGATATAGCAGGTAAGTGTATTTTTTTAATTAGACTTTTTTAAAGGGTTCAATAAAAACAGATAAATACACCAACTCATAATGAGTTCTTTTCCACTTCTTAGAAATGAACCAGGGGCACATATGCAGCATTTACACCTCTCAACTCACTAAATTATTTTAGCATACATTTTTGATGTTAGTTATCTTGCAGCCACAAAGTATATAATTTCTTTATGGCTTCCTATTTGGATGTGGATTGAAAGTGTTTCAATTCTGGTCTTCTTTTCTACTCTGATTTTAAGTCAGATATTACACAGAAGAAATATGCTTTTGTTAAGAAAATTTTGAGTGTGAATAAGACTGGTTTACTTTTGAAATTAGACAAAAGAGATCAAAGAAAGCTAATAAAGTTATCAGTATCTAATCCAAAAATTAACAGCTCCCCAAGTAATTGATTATAGCAGCAGCACAACTGAAGTGTCAATTGATAGAGAAAGATTGGCACTTATGTAAATGGATGCATTACAGCAAAATAGCTGTTACAATAGTAGCCTTACTGTTAAGAAGAAAAAAAAGTAGAAGAAGAAAAATGGAAAAAGAAGAACAAATGGTGATAAGATGTGGTTGTGATAAGTAAATAAATTATTTTCCATGGTTTACAAAGTCTGATGGCTTGCTTGTTTCAGGGAATCATATCAGGAGAGTTTGTTAGGGTTAGTCAATGTAGACACATGGATAAAATCAACATGCATATATAGTCATTGCTGTTGCTGGTTTCATCACTGGTGGAAGCATTGCAGTTGATGGAAGTGCCTTGTTGTTTCTACTTATGGCCAGGGCAGTCTTGCCTGCTGTAAGGTCCATTGCTAATTACAGTCTGGTCAGATCTGTCTTTCATGGGTGAAACCAACATTGGCATTATAGTGAGTCAGTGACTTAGAAACAGCTGCTGAAAAAGACACATTGACTTTTTCTGATTTGTCAGAAAAGATGTTTTATGACTGGTATTTTGGGGTAGTATTCTGGAAGTGGGTGTGCAGAGCCATACAATATTCTGGTCTGTTTTTGTTGCATGAGCTGTGGATATTGAAGTGAAAATGTTTTTTTTTTAATCATTACACTCCAAGTAAGGCTATAATGCCACGTAGATGCAAATGATACCTGGGAGTGAAAGAGAATGAGAAGATGTTAGTGAGGAGAAAGGACTGTGGTGATATATCTTTTCACCATTGTAGAATAGAATAGCATATTCCACATTTTGAAAAAGCTGTTTTGTATTTAGTAAACTGAAGTTAACAAATTATTTTGGTTGAATAAAGCATTATCTAAATACCTCTTTATTTTTCACTTCATTTATTCAACCAAAATAAAAAAATGGAATGCTTACTGAAACCTGAGAGACTGGATTCAAAACTTTGATCCCCAAGAATGGAAATATTGGTTTCAGCCATTTGAGACATTTTAGGGAACCTTCCTCAGGAGAATCTGAACAAGCTAGGACTTTTTGTCAACTTTGTTTCACCTTGAATCTATGAGACAATTTCAAAAAGTATTACTTATGAAGATAATATTGGTTTACTGAAGTCTCAGTATGTCAACCCTACTAACAAGGTTTTTGCTTGTCACTGCTTTGCAACTCAACGTCAGGAAATTGGTGAGTCTCTGGACAAATACATTCAGGTGTTGAAGATATTAAGTAAAGATTGTAACTTCCAGACAGTAACAACGGCTTAGTATTGTATGGAATCTATCCAGGATATGTTTATTAGTGGTCTACAATCACTGTTGAAAAGGAAGCATTTATTAGAAAATAGAACCTTGGATTTGGCCACCACGTTTGACCAATTGAGAACTTTGGACTCAGCTCAAAGGAACTGTGAACTGTACACTACTACCCAACCTCATTGGAGAGTAAATGCTTTGACTCCTGATCAGAATATTAATGAAAATATTACCATAGTTATGGTTGCAGTGGGAGTCAAATATGGTTTTGTGGTTTTTCCCAGCATCCATGCCCAAAATGCCCAGCACTTGGAACAATATGCCATTGATGTAAGATGAAGGGGCACTCTACTATGGTGTGTTATACTAAATAATCAATAGCAGCTGGGACTTCTACACATCTAAATAATCAAGCAACACTGACTGTGGTGAATTTGGCAGCTACTCTGGGTTCCCTAATGGAAGCAGTAGTGAAAATATTTGTCAAAGAACTACAGATGGATGGCTGTATTGAAAATGGCAACTCAGAGTCTCATTCATCCAGACTTAGTTGAGTGCCACTCCTTGATTGTCCATTATTCATTTGGAGCTATTTTCATGTCATTGACCTCTCCCTGTGTTCAGACATCTGGGTTTTGTTTGGTAGACCTCAGAAATGATGGCTGGGAGTATGTCTAGCTATTCTGCCACAATTGTATTCTGATGTGGTTTGGGCAGGACTTCCAGAGGATGCATTATAGTGTTACTTAGAAATAAAGAGGAGGACTACCACTTCTTGTCATCTGTAGCCTTAACATCTTGGAGGTGGACTCACCTAAACTCTTTGGCAACTTTACAACTGATTGTCATATTATATCAGTTAAATCCCACCAGTATTCATAAGAGGATATGATATTTATTGAAAAACAAACCTGGTGGTTGTTGAAGGAGGGAGTTCTATAACTGGCTAATTCCCGTTGGTGGAATTAAAATGAAGATAAGCCCTACACAAAGTTGGAGGCTAGTGGTTGTCTATATCAATTCATCAGGGTCCCATTTTTACTTTTTCAGCAAAAAGGCTCAATATCCTTATTTATGTGGCAGTGGTGGTGGTGGTGGTGGTGGGGGTCTTGCATGAATTTCCATTACTTCAAGATAAAAAATTCCACAGAACTCAAGGCCGCTTTGCTTACTATTCCCAGCAGATATACAATTATTCAAGTAAGATCCACCCTCTGAGTGCTACTACTATATTTCCTGGTACAAAGGAAGCAGAAGCAGATTTCTATGCCCTTAAGGACAACATTGAAAATTCAGTAGTTTGGGTGATCAATGAGAACCCTACCATTTAAAGTTGAAACTGATGCATCTGAAGTTGCAACAGGGGCAGTATTCTCTCAGGCTGGACATCGAGTTACCTTCTTCTCAAGAGCTTTTTAGGAAACTCAAAAGTGCTACAGTGTTAAGAGGGAATCAGCAATTATTGAGGCTGTTCCTCACTAGAGGCATTACTTGACAAGAAAGGCATTTTAGAAGTGAAAGCCGACCAGTGATCTGTGAGGTAGTTTCGATAAAAGGAACAAAAAATAAGATAAAGAATGACAAAATATTATGCTGGAGGATGGAGCTGTCTTGTTATAATTTTGGCATCCAATACTGACCAGGCCAAGAGAATATTTCTTCTGACATATTCTCTAGGTCTTATTGTGGAGCAGGGTATATTATGATCAACAATTTCTAGTAAAACTCCAATTTTTTGTCTCTCCAGAGTTAGACGCACACAACATTTTGTGAAAGTAAAGAATATGTTCTATTCCTGAGGAGGATGTGCAATAAGTAATTAAATCCTGTAGAATATGTGTGAAGTGTAAGCCAAACTTTCACTAACCTGTAGATACTCATCTAATAAAAGTTACTCAGCCTTTCGAGTGACTGAGTATAGATTTTAAGTGACCTTTGCCTAGGGCAAATAAGAATCATTATTTTCTTATATTACAGATGAATATTCGAGGTTGCATTTTTTTTTTCTCTTATGCAGATATGACTGATTTGACTAATATTAGTTCTCTCTCTCTATTTTTGGCATGCCTGCTTACATCCACCTGGACAGTGGCTCACCTTTTATGAGCAAGGAATTGCAGAAGTTTTTAATTGATAAGGGAATTTTCTGTAGCAGACGCACAAGTTATAATGCTTAAGGCAATGTCCAGGTGGAGTGATTCAATGGAGGTCACTTACAATGGCACTGAAATCACGTGCTCTCTCTATTCAATGTGGGAAAAAAATTTTAAATGATGCCTTGCATTCAATTTGTTAATTACTGTAAACAGATATTAATATGACACAACATGAGAGAGATTCACTGTCCTTGTTGTCATGTAACCCTGGATCTGTTCCCCTGAAGTGTCATATTTGACTGAAGAAGACGGATCCTTTGGTTGAAGAAGTGGAACTTAGTCAAGCAAATCCATATTACACACATATTCAATACCAAAATGGCAAAGAGACTACAGTATCTACTAGATATTTAGCCCCCAGTTGAGACCCCTATTAATGAGGAACCCTATTAATGAGGAACTCCAAGAGATACATGCAGAAGCTGTTGGAGATTATTTAGCTTTTCCGGAAAAACCTTTCAAAGCCACTCATATCAAGTCCAGTAATACTCCACAGAGCATGCCGAACCCTACTGACACTGCTGAGGAAGTTGTAGTTCTCAGAATATCTGGCCCACCCATTTCGATTTATAGCAAAATATTTTGAAGTGGAGGAGAATGTGGGGATGAGCCTTTTCCTCCCTACTACAGTGGAGTAGAATGGCTTATTTCACATTGTTAAAAATTGGTTGTGTTTAGTAAACAGAAGTGAACAATTTATTTTGGTAGGAAAAAACATTAACTATCTGTCTATATTTCTGAGATGAGATATTGTGTACACAATTTACATTATTTGGACTATTGTCCTCATCTTTGTCGCTATATTTATTACAACATTTTGGCTGTTGTACACTCTGGCCTTCTTCAGGTGGTTGAAATGTCGAACTGAACCTTTTATTTCACTCACTCGGGTAGACTGTTCTAGTTCCATGTGCCATGTTTAATGGATGTCAGTTATCAGTTACCTCCTGTTAATTCACCTCTCCAAGTTCCTTACCGCCTTAACCAGGTATTGAACTCACACTCTTTGGGTCCTGTCACTGGATCTAACTAATGCCTTTATCCACTGTGCCATGTATCCTTGGGGATAAAGGGTTCAGTTTGACATTCCAACCACCTGAAGAAGGCAGGAGTGTACAACAGCCGAAATGTAATAAATATGGTGATGAAGATGAGCCCGAATAATGTAAATAGTAAAACATTAACTATTTTTAACTTCACCAACAATAAAAGAACAGGAACCAGGAAGACAGAAGATGGCGATTGACATTACATTTAATCTTTTGAAGATTGCAGGTGGAGGGATGCAAAAGAAGAAAGTATCACAAGTGAGAAGTGCAAAAAAAAAAAAAGAAAGTATTATAATAGAACATAAGTTCTATTAGCTAATATCTAGTTCAACAGTAAAATGGTGAGATCTAGTTGCCAGTCTAGTGTTCATGCAGTCAAGGCACCAACAAGGAAAACATAAGGACACATGGTCCAGTGGATGGAAGGATTGGTTGAGTGATCCAAAAGTGACTTGACTCATAGAGTTGTGAGTTCAATACCTGGCCACAGCAGAGGGAACAAAAAGTTGGAGGTTTGAGTTACTGGAGGTAATTAATTGAAACTGAGATATCCAAAGGCATGACATATAGAATTAAACACTCTGTCCATAATGAGAATTGTTCAAAATTCCACTATATATCACTAGAAGAAGGCTGGAGTGTACAACAGCTGAAATGTCATGAATATGACAATAAAGATGAGAAAACAGTTCGAGCAACATAAATTAAAAATTCATTTGCTCTATTTATTACTTAATCAGCTATGGATTAGCAGGGCAAACTGGAGTTTCTAACCTTGGTTGGCAACCATTCTAGGAGAAGGATCACTGAATTCAAAACCAGTTGGCTGTGGAACTGGCAATTTCACCCAATAAAAAACTTACTTGCTAGAGAAACCATAGCAGAGAAACTAATGAGTGAGATTATAACCTTATATTCCAGAAGGATTGAGAATACTAATATCAATCACTTAATAAGTATCACTCACTAATCAACTTTCATATCAACTGTATATCTAAGATCAACATTAGCAACCTTGATTAATGAAGATTTCAAAATCTATCCCAATGGGTACATCTGTAAGTTTATTCATCAATAATATTAAAACATAAAATATAAAAAAGTAAATCTTAAAAACTGCTAATGGGTCATTATTATATAATATTTGATTAGTAACCTAACAAAACTATTAAATTTCATATCCCTAGTTATCATCTTGTCTTCATTTTAGATTAATCTTTCATTTGCACCTTATTTGGGCTTTGTTATTTTACCTTGCAATAACCTGACAGACTCATGAATGATCTGAATTTGAAGGAGTTTGTTGGGTTTTACTTCATGTCAACCTCTCATTGGTCATTTTATACCAGATCCATTTATTTAATTATTATTTTTTATTTATTTAATTCTTATTAAAGTTGAGTTGTGTTTCAAAGTTGTGTTTTATTTAAATAGTTTGTAGAGATAATCTGATATTATTTTTTATTTAATTTTATAGTTTATTGTATAGTCCTATCCTTTTCAGGAAATCCATGATATTTCTGATTTTTACTTTTTCAAACAGTTCCATTAGGTTCCTTGCTATGAAGTATCTTTTCCTGATATGAGTTATGCTTCTACATTCTTTCAGAATATGTTTTTACTGTCAGGATAGATCCACATGTACACTTTGGTTGTTCTTTGTGTTTAAGCATGTAGCCATGTATGTCCTATGTGCAACTCAGGACGACTTCCTCTCTTCAGGTTATTTTATTGTTTATTGTCCATTTTCCCAATATGGTTTTTATTTTAAATAGTTTATTTTTGTTATGTATTTCCCATAATTGCTGCCATTTCTTTTTTATGTATTTGTTTATTTTGGGTTTCATGTCTGTGTAGGTTATTTTGAATTTCTTATTGGTGGTCAGTTCTGTCACCTCCTTCCAATGTGCTGAATATTATGTGTTTTGTTTTTTCCAAGGTGTTGATCCTATTTAGCAGTTTTATGATCAATCGATTTTCTAGTTTTTTTCTCTTTTAAGGAGACTAAGACTGATAAGGAGTCTGAGAATATGATAAATTTTTGGTGGTTGCTCTCGAATATGATATCTAGTACCATGTCTGTGACACCAGCCTCCACACTGAAAATAGATGCATCATTTGGTAATCATTTTCTGATAACAGTTTTGTCGAGTACTGCTTCACTACCTGTTCTTTCTGTATTTTTAGAGCCGTCAGTAAAAATGCTTAAGTGATTTGGGAGTTTCTTGAATTTCTTGAGATGGGTAATGGGATGAGTTTTTGTTTTGGGAAGTTCACTTAGGTCCATTATTATATTTGTTTTTTTTTATAGTCCATAGAGGTATCATTATTTGTTTTGTTTTGTATATTTTTCCAAGGGGATCTTTGGTTCCTCAATGATTTGATCCATTTAAAGTCTATTTTATTTTCATTCTGGTTAAATAGCAGTTTGGATTTTGGATTCATTGTACATTCATATACAGGGTTGAGATCATAAGATTTCAATTTGAACTAATATTGAGTGACTAAATTGCTTCTCCTCAGTTTCAGTGGTGCTTCATTAGCCTCCATATACAGGCTCTCCACTAGAGAAGTAGGGAAGGCCCCAAATGCAAGTCTCAGTTTCTCAATGTTCTCAAATATGATTACTTGGCTGATCTGTAGACCATGCAGCCATAATCCAACTTGGAACATACTAATGTTTGGTAGAGTTTCAGTAATGTTTGTTGACTAGCTCCCCATTCTATATTGGCCACTACACACAGAAGCTGTAGAGCCTTGTTACATTTTATTCTTATGTTTTTAATGTGAGGGTATAAAGGATAGCTTTTTTTGTCATAAGTTACTCCTAGGAACTTGTATTCCTCAATGACTGGTATCTCTGTATCTTCTAGTCTTCTTTTGAGTTATTGTTTAGCAAAGGTTTAGCTTTTGAGTTATTGTTGGCAAAGGTGGACACATTTTGTTTTCGTTTTGAGATCTTAAAACTGTTTGATATCCATTTGTCTATTTTTTTTATGCATTGTTGCAATTGTCTCTCCATAGTATGCATATATTTTGAGCAATAACATATCATAAAATCATCTACAAATAGTGAGCGGTCAACTCCAGGACTGAAGCAGTTTGTTATGTTATTTATTTTTATGCTGAAGAATGAAAGCAGAAGAGTTCCACAAGTAAGAAGTGCAATAGAAGAAACTGTCAGCATAGAACTTATGGTTACATCTAGCCATTACAACTGTAAAAAGAGGAGACCTTGCTGCCAATCTAGTACTGCCCTTAAATTCATAATGTCTAGGTACAATAGAGAAAAGTTCATCAGAACAATTATGGAAGTATTTATAGAAAAGGCACAGGGAAGCTACATTGTGGCAGAGAGAAAGTGACTAGAGCCAATAACATTGCAGATTCTTTGGATTTTATTTATTATATTTCTGTTTTTTAGATTTATTCAAACAAAAAGAAAACAAATAAAATAAATAAACAGCATAAATAACCTTGGAAACAAAAAAAAGACAAATTACTGAAATTAATACAATAAAACCTACCTTTTCTAGAAACCATCCTGAGAAGCTGCCAGAATTATTATGCCAAATTCTGATCTTGTAGGGTATTCCAATGTCAATCATACTTATTTTAAACTCATCAGTAGCACCCTGCTTAAAGTTGGGGTTGTTGTTAGTCAAAGAGATCTGATCTGATTTGCCATTATCTCCATAAACAACCATGCTTACATTGGCATTTGTTCCAGCATTTTTCTTAGATCCAGTGTAAACAAACACAAACCAAGGAAGCTCTGAAATAAAGAAATCATTATCAAATCATAGAATATTTATAGTAATCCCACCATAAAGTATGGTAAGATTAATATGGCTTCTCATGTCATTAACTTAGATGGATTTAATTTGGTCTAAGATGAATAAAATGGATTTAATTTGGTCCAAGGTAAATAAAAATTAGATGAAAATAATGAAAAAATAGAATGAAGACATGCTTAAATATTTGTACAGGACACAATTTTTATTACAAAATTCCTGAGAAACCTGTTAATTTGAATGTATCAGTATTTTTTGCTTTGATATGAGCTGAAGACATTGTGTATATGCTTAAGAAAATACTATAGAAATTAGAAACAAATTAACAATCAGAAGATGAAAATATATGAATTGAATTCAAGTAATATGCTAATCTGAAAAAGCAATCAGCACTCTACAAAAAGTCTTGCAGATAATGTCTTGATGATAGGCATACAAACCATTTTGCTTCTGCTTTGTGTGTAGCTTTAAATTAATGAAGGTATATGAAAGCAATTTATTCCACATAGAATTGTCTTTTCAAAATCTACAAAAAACAGTTACTTTACTCAAATCTTTCAGATGTTTATAATGTAATGTATTTGTTTTAGCAAAAACATTTTCCTATTCTCATGTTTTCATTAAATTCATGTTTTGTAAAAATTTTTTCCTGATTTTTCTTTTACTAAAACATATTAATGTAGAAAACATTCTTCCAAATTAGCATCATTAAAAGAAGTGCTGAAAAATCCACAGCCTGACCAAGAAAGGATTAAAAAAAAATTAGAACCAGGAAGATAAATTCTATGTTGGTAAGCTCTTAAACACTTTTTTTGATATTGTAAAAAGTTATTTTAGAGTAAGATTGGTAGTGAAAATGAATTTATTGTAATATCCAAAATTAAGAAAGTTCATATGATCACTCTGGTTTTTATTTTATTGTTGTGGTGAGAGTAAAAGTGTATGAGGCCCATTGTTTGTTGGTTTTCAATAAAGCTTTAGTTGACTATGTTAACATGAGGTTGTAAGATGGTAAAGTGTAGTTTTGTTGTTTCATAGGTGAAATTGATTCTACATTCTATCTTGTTTAGTCTACCAACAAATTCTGGTAGTGTTATGTCAAGTCAAACAAGCACACAGGTTAACAGACACTTTCCAAGCCTGTAAATCAGGAGGTGATAAGCTAAGGTAATTAATGTGATTCATGATACCCACTTATTCTCAAAGATCCAATGGCATTTTCCTTACACAGAGTTTCGTCTTTCTTTCATTTAAACTGAAGAGCCAAACAGGGTATATGCCTATCCAGCAAAACACATCTTTAATAAAATTTTTCATATATATATAAAATAAAATATATATACAATGGGATAGTGTCTCTATGGATTCAGTTCTGGGTCTGACTTTTAGCAATTTCTATATGTCTAATCCCGGAAATAATTTATTTAACAATTTTGAAAAACCCTCCATCTACCTAAGATATATCAATGATAACCTTATATTAGTCAAGAATATGGAAGAAATACATAAACTCTAAAAACAATTCCAGGATAATTCCATCTTTAAGTTTACATATGAACTTAATAATAGCAACAAAATTCCTTTTCAAAAGATATATCGATAAACACTAATAACAATAAATTCACTATCTCCCCATATAAAAAAACTATCAGCATAAATTCATGCACCATTAACTATAAGAGTGAAGGTCCAAATGACTATAAAATAGCAATTATAAAAAACCTAATAAACCTTGCAAAAATTAATTCATCCACAAAACAGATTTTCTACAGTGAACTAAAAAATATAAAACAAACACTCATTAATAATAACTTCCTTAACTATATTCTGATGAACAAATAAGATTCTCCATCAGAGATTTTATACTAAACAAATAGGATCTAATACTTTAACTAATCCCAAACATATCAATCTTTTATATCACAAATACATTCTAATTATAAACAAGATGAAAATAACCTAAAAAAATTAATAAATACTAATATAACCACCACAGATCCTAGTAAAAAATAAAATTAATTATATGCTACACTAAATCTAGTATATCGAATACAATCATTCATAATGACTCTTCCCCACCTACTAACATGTTGCAGAAAAACAACATCAACTATAAATTTAAATGTCCTCTAAAACTGTAAAAATAATACTTATGTTGGACACACTACAACAATGTTGCCTCAGTGGCTGAGTTTTCATTTCAATGATATATCCAACATTTCTAAACATTTACAACATACCTGTCCACATTTGCAATTCAGAAAAATTCTTGTTGGAAATACTTCTATACTTTTTCATGAAAAGAATAAACATAAAGTAAAAATTCTCCAAGCTATCTATATTAAAAAAATGAAACAAAACCTTAATAAAATTAATTACGAATACTGCACAATGTTTTAAAATGTGTACAATATATAGTTTAAAATGTCAAGGTTTGCACTAATAGTTTTTACTACTTGTTTTGTAAAAACTCTCCACAACTATACTTAATTACCTCTCCTGAAGCGATCATGAACTGACTCAGTGTTCTTCATTCCACAAGTAAAAAAATTGATTTTCAGATGAACATAACAATTTTGTCTTCAAAAATAATAAACACTACAATATTTGTCTTGCAATAAGCAACATCCTGATGATGACATTGTGTTATGTCAAAAGTACTCAGAATAAATAATATGTATGAACATAGTGATTTTCTTTCATCCTTCAATAATGACAGAAAAAAAGCTTGTTTGTGAATATGAAAGGATCTAGTTGAAAATAAGTAGACAAAACTTGTCTAAATTATTTAATGAAACATGTCTCAATATATATATATATATTTCAATCCTAGCTACAGGCAACCAGACGTCTATACACGCTGATGAGCTGTGATACAGCAAAACTGTAGATGACAATATATGCTCCTGAAAAAGTATCTCAGTTGAGTTCTCTGGGGAAGAAATGTGAGTTTGTAAACAGTGACTATTACTGCTACTAATACAATACTCTTCAATAAAACAAATCCAGTTCTCTCAGTCACTGGTGTGTTTATCTAAAAATAAATATGCTTAAATTCACCTTCATCCCTGCCCTGCACCAACGGCTTAAGGGTAGATACTAATTCAGCCAGGTTTCACCAATTCACCAATTCCGACTGACACCAATTCAACCAGGTTTCAAACCTAACTACTGGCAACTGGACGTCTAGCTACACTTATGAGCTGTGATACAGTGAAACAGTCTGTCTGTGGATGACAATATATATATATATATATATATATATATATATATATATATAGTGGCATGTATGAATATGTGTATACAGGTATGCATTAAAAAAAGTATTTATGTATGCACAGATTTATATCAATGGCCATGTATGTACAAGTATTCAAAAAAAAAAAAGTAAAGACTCTAATATACGTATATACCTGGGTGATATATATGCATGTACACATATGTAAAAGTATGTGCATATATATATATATATATATATATATATATATATATATATATATATATATATATATATATATATATAATCAAACCTAGTGAGCCGTCAGGGAAAGCTGGGTAGGTTTGTCTGGCTCACTAGGTTTGACTAGGTCTACTCTATGGTTGTATTGAGCACTTTTTAGTTAGTTGTTTACTCGTGTCGGGGTTTTTTCTTTGGGCTTTGAACCTGTATCTGTGCGATTTTTTTGACAGACTTTCATGTTCCTGGCTCTTTCTTTTCTTAAAACTTTTTTTCCTTCGAGATTGATTTGATTATTGGCAAATCAAAAATTTGAATGTTATTCGGGACGAGTATAGTTACCTATATTTATATATATTTTTCTTCATATATATATATGTATATATATATATATAAACAAAAAGAAACAAATCCATGAATTAAAATCCTACAATACCAAACAGCTCTAATACAAATATAGATGAAACAAACAAGGACAATCTCCATCTTTAATAAAATTTTCCACTTTGTCTCATCTTCACACACACACACACACACACACACACACACACACACACACACACACACACACCTTTTTGATATACCTGTAATATCTTTACATATAAGCTATTTTAATTATTATATTTGGAGATTATTATAACTGTATAGCAAGGATGGACCTCTTCTTAATAAATGATGTTCAAATTGAAAATGTGTTCTTATACAAAATGGAGATGTTTGTGATGGTCATCTGGCCAATGGCATTGAAGAAAGGTTTCCATTGTCCAAACAAAATTTGTGATGTTTATGACTCTTCTCAAAGTAACAGATAATAAATACCGCCTGCTTAGTATAGCCTTAGAGAAACATTGTTGACACTAAAGTTTATTAATTAATTTAACCAGAATACTTACATTTATTTTTGTTTAAGTTGAATTTTCTTTTTATTAAATTCTTTGACAAAAATTGTGTGTCTGAGTGCACCTATACATATGAACACATGGAGTACAACTTTATATGCTTTACTTTTCAGATCAGCATGTTTATGTTTCAATCAGGGTAACCACCAGCCTTTTTCAAGTAACCATATGGAAATTTTGAATAAAATCTTTTATTCATTCTATGGGGGTAGATTCTAATTTCACTTTCCATGTTTAGGGGATATTTTGTATCAGTCTTATTCTTTGGTTATCCTGAACCAGGGTATGTGACTTTCCAACCCTTTTACCAGACCAAGGGATTAAATTCACAATTGCTAGGAATCTCAATATGTTTTAACCAACATCCATTCAGTCATGTGTTTCTTGTCCATTAAACATATAGTTTCCAGTGAGTTAGCTGCTTGATCCTTGTGTTTGGCAGTGCTGAACATTCACTTACGCACACATAAAGCAAATAGCAAAGAATTTAATAATAATAATAATAATAAAAATAATAATAATAATAATTCCTCATCTCAAAATTCAGCTATAAATTGTGCAGTACAAGTTACCATCAGTATAATCAGAAATAAGAATAAAGCAGTTAATTATGAAAAAATCCCCAAATATCCTTCTGTGTCAACCAGGAAAGAAAACTGATGACATTGCAAACTGATTTATTAAACCTCTTCATTTTTAATTCTCCCCACCTTTCTCTCTTTATTTCTTTTACTCCATTACCTTTAATATGTTCTGGCAATGTATGCCTATATGTGTCTATATGGTGGTTGATGCCAAATGTGTAACACATGGTGACAAGGAAGAATTCAGTGTTATTGATACCCTTTCTCCATAACATCATTATCATCATATCTAATGTCCCCCATGAGATCTTTGGGCATTCCCTTAAGGGCTTCTTATGGTACAGATAGATTCAGTGCAGACTCCAAGACTACCAGAATGCTTTCAGTTCCAAAGAAAAGAAGGACATAACTGCAAAAGTTTGTCTCTTTGGTGTTGCAAGAGGAACTAAGTATTTACTGTTTTTGGAATGTTGTCTGGCCTCACAGAATTTTATGGAATACACTTCTGTTTTTTTTTTTAAGGTGACAGCTTTTGTTAGAAGTGAGACCATTTTATGAACCACTGAAAAAGTAATTAAAAAATGAAAAAAATGTTATTACTATAATGGAATAAGAGTTATTAAATGCTTATACCTTGTGGTTGAAGAGAAAAATTAAATGTACTGCACAGCACAGGGAGTGAGCTCACAACAGTACAACCAGCTAGAGACGTTATCTTTCAATGGAGATATCACCCCTGTTGACTGGAATAAGATCATCCAGTAACACTCTATAAAAGGCTTCTTCTCTGTAGTTAGTTTTTTGTATATTGCTTGGACACCCTTTAACATCACTCAGGAGTTTTGTCAGTTGCCCAGTTGGTTGATTGCTGAGAGTCAAGTAGAGTGTGGAAGAAAAAAAGAGAAGACTAGGAAGTCAAAAATGTGGGGAGACTATAAGTACAAAGTCTATTACTTCATTGAAACTACATACCTATAAAAACCTACTTTTATATTCAGTATATATCGAAAAAATCAGTGTATGATTATTCATACACTGATAAAAATGGATAAATAGCTCATGTTAGTAGTATAAATTTAGATTTCTTCTTCCTATTCTTTTGTTGTTTTGACAACTTGTTTGGTACAGATACATAGATCAAATGATATAGAACATTAACATGAAGTACCCATTAGTCATTTTTATGAAGTTATGTGTTTATGCTTGAGAGAGAGAGAGAGTGTGAGAGAGAGAGAAGGAGAGAGAGAAGGAGAGAGAGAGAAGGAGAGTGTGTGTGTGAGAGAGAGAGAAGGAGAGAGAGAAGGAGAGAGAGAGAGATATTTAGGATAAGAATCTGGTCTCTTGCCAGTTTAAATTTTGAATTTTTGAGGACAATTTAAAGATTTATAATACTAATAATTTACCCATTTATGCAAGAGTATGATATACATTGATGCTAAAAAAAATTGAATTATTTTATTTAATTTATATATTTAAAAATTACATCTAAATTATCAACAAATATATATTAGAAGTTAATTTCAAATGGTGTCCTTTAATTGACAATGAACAAAATTTA
This sequence comes from Acanthosepion lycidas, assembly GCA_963932145.1. Classification (NCBI taxonomy): domain Eukaryota; kingdom Metazoa; phylum Mollusca; class Cephalopoda; order Sepiida; family Sepiidae; genus Acanthosepion; species Acanthosepion lycidas. The sequence continues at coordinate 61,037,633 of OZ010610.1, read as the reverse complement.
ATTTACAAAAAAGAAAAAAATTATTGGTTTTTCTGATGAAAACCTATGCTATTTGAAAGAGCATAAAATGTTCTTTAATTTTATATATATGACAATAGAGACTATATAAAAAGGAAATGAGAGAGAGTGTAACATGTTACTGTATTCATGCCTATAAATTTAGGGATGACATTAGATAGATAGAGTATGAACATAGAAATAATCACCACATGATTATTTTATGTTTTAAGTGATCATCAAATCATTTTAAACCATACACACACACACTTGTGCGTGATTCCATGTATTATAAATATTGAATAAACTTGAAGCTAAAAGTGAAAACAATGATCAATTATTTATATAACAAACATGCTCTTTAATTTTGAAAAGGTTCCTAAAGTGACATGTTAGGCTATATAAGAATTTTGCCAACTAATTTTGTTCTCTGTTGGGAAGTTAAAACATGTTTTCTATTAATAATCACCAAAAAATTTTTGTTTGTTTATAGACACAAATTTGTTTACTAAATTGAATTAAGAATTTTAAATTCTATAACCATCGGTCAGTGGAGTGTCTGAGTTTCAAGTGAATAAGGCATCAGGAAATATGTAGTTCATTGGAAATACTTTATATGATCAATATAAAAAACTTTAGCAAATTTGAACTTTTTCAAGAATACAGTATTTACATTATGCGGACTATTGTCCTCATCTTTGTCACCATATTTGTCACAACGTTTCGGCTGTTGTACGCTGGCCTTCTTCAGGTGGTTGGAATTTCGAACTGAACCCTTTATTTCGATCCCTGGGGTAGACTGTTCTAGTTCCATATGCCATGGGTTCAATTTGAAATTCCAACCACCTGAAGAAGGCCGGAGCGTACAACGGCCAAAACGTTGTGACAAATATGGCGACAAAGATGAGGACAATAGTCCGCATAATGTAAATACTGTACATAATACCTCATCTCAGAAATATAGACAGACTTTTTCAAGAATATTGCATAAAGTAATATGTTATTCTATTTTGTCATGATTAATGGAGAGGGGAAAATTTTTTTATCTTTATTTTATAGTTTTAATTTTTCCAGTAAATTTTGTATAATGAAAAAATACTGATATTTAAGAACTTGTTGAATTTTTTGTATTGTCTCAAGTTTAAATATCATTATTTAATGAATTATTCAGAATTACCTTTGGTTTATTGTTTTGGATAATAACTAATTAGCCTTCTTCATGTATATACAACATACAATAATCTTTCATTCTTTTAATTAAATTTTTTTTTGGTTTTGTTTATCAGTAGAAGTTAAAAAAATAAAACTTGATCTTTGTCTTTACACAAACACAAAATTGAAAAAGTGTTAAAATCAATTTTTATGGATGAAGGGTTTCTGAAAAGTTCTTGGTTTTACCAAGAAACTTTAAAAATATAGTAAATATGATGTTTTGTTTTTTGATAATGGGAAGTAGGTTAGGCTGAGAACTTTTCAGGCCCTTTCACATTTTTCTGGTAGTTACTGATATGAAGACTTATCAAAAGAATACTATATAAGTATTTTAATGTAATTTCTGCTTTCTGTGCATTTATTCATGAACTGTTGTTTTTATTGGTGTGCAAATAAGATTAATAAATATCCTATTTCATATCTGCTACTCCATCCAACAAAGGGAGTTTTATGTCATGGTTTTCTTCCTGTTAAATTCCCATCTCAGGATTCACCTTTCATCCCATGATAACAGAAATAATGTCCAATAATATATTTCGAATGTGCTAAAATTTTTTAAAAAATAAATAAAAAATTGTATAAAAATAAAGTAAATTAATAAAATAAAGGATAAAAATAAGTAAAATGTTTAAAAAGTTATAATAAAAAATTAAATTCTTGTTATTTTTATAAATGAATTTGCTAATTTCTATTTCACTATTTTTCATCTCTGTTTTATTTAACATCAAAATAATTGAAATGAAAAATTTTCAGTACAATTTTGAATGTAGATTCTTGAGGGATTATCCCGCTTACTCTTTAAAATGGAATTTTCAGACTTGTCTTTTACCTTTTTATATGACAACATCAAATTTTCAAATATATTTTTGCTAATGATGAATAAAAATCTCAAAAGTTTTTTTAAAGTAATTTCTTATCCTCGGTTTGTTGCTATAGAAATAAACTCAAAAAATAATAAGAAAAAATATTAAATTTTGAACATCGAACATATGATGAATATCATAATCTTTGTTAAATAATTTATGAATTTATGAATATTTTAAAAGAATGTAGAAATATATTAAAACAAAGGATGAGGAAGAGGAAAGATCTAATCACTGTAAAGTAGTGAATCAAAAAATATAGCATTTACAATATTTTGCTTCTTTTTTTGCTATATTTTTCAATTCTCTACTTTACATTGAGTAATATTTTTTATTCTGATTACCCTTGCTCTACTGCTCCCATTGTTTTAATATATTTACATATATTTATTTATATACTTTTTAAAATGTTCATTTTTAAATCTATAATAGAATTTTTATTCTAACTGAAAATTTTTAACATTTAAATGAATCTATTATATTCTTCTCCATTTGTGAGTTAGATTCTCACTGGGTGCCCATACTTGTAACTTTGTATCATGTTTCACTTTTGGGACCATTTTTTATTTCTCAGTTACAGTGGTACTCTAAAATTTTATTTTTACAGATGGTTATAACTAACATTCCTACTTTATCAATGATGGCTTGGATAGAAAACTATGTTTCTAGCATCAGTGACAAAGGCACATGAGCTAAACTTTCATTAACATTAGAATATATTTATTACAGTCAATATTTAGCCACCAATATTGCAGTTAGAACTTTGCAAAATATAAGCATTGACGGAACAAAAATAAAAGAATGGCAAAGTAAAAGGAATCTAGTGTTACCAGAAATATTTTGTTGGAATTTTTAAAAAATGAATAATATTGTAAATAAATATATGAAAGATTGAAAAATGAATGACAAAGATGCAGCAGATTTGTACAAAGAGATGAAAGAAATAGCAAGACTGAAAACATGCTCTTTGGTAGGATGTGTAAAATTTAAAGAGGGAACAAATAGCATAAAAAAACGTTCTTCAATTATAGAATGAATACATAGGCAAATACAATAATAAAAAACAGAAACCTACAATTCACAAATGCATGGAATGACATGTGCTACCAAAATCTGAAGTAAGGACCACAACAGCCAAGATAAAAAGGGACAAAACAGCAGGACTGGATGAATTTCTCATAGAAATTCTGATTTCTGATTATAGAATTGAAAAAGTTACTAAAGCAGCAAAATACTGGCAGATCTGAGTAGGTCAATTTTTATAACAGATATTAAAAGAAAAACAGGTGGAAATGAATGGAAACTTCACTGAACAATCAAATTGATGAACCAAATAATAAAAATAATGATATGAATTGTAATGAATAGAGCTTAGAAGAAATTAGACCAGTAATAATGGATGAACAGATGTTAAAATAAGAAATGCACTTTTTATGGATAGAATGCTGAAAGAATAAGCAGAAAAAAAACTATACCTGCATTTCATAAACTACAAAAAGGCATTTTAGCATGTCTTGAGATATTAAGAAAACTTGAACTACATGGAAAGTAAGTATGAATAATTTATAATCTACATTAGAGATCAACTGTGTAGAGGGGTACAACAAATAGGATATTTTTACCAGGTCTTCTTAACCTGTATGGTGATATTATTCTCAGAATTAGAGAGCATACTAGGATTTATTACCAATAGACATAACCATAACAAGATATGTTTATGGCACTTTATTTATGGTAGATTCAGAAGAAAAAGTGAAATAATTATCAAAGTAGTTGAGGAAAGCAAGAAGAAAGATCTGACCAATAATTTTAAGACAGTATTCTTAGTTGTGAGCAAAAGGTGCAGCTCAGATGTAAGGTATTCAATGGGAATGATAAAAATCAAGTAGATACAGAAATTCAAACCTCTGAGCAATGGACAGATAAGAAATATGTTAAAGAAATTCAAGAGTGTATATGAACAGCAAAGATACTTTTCATAAATTAATGTTTGTTTTTAAATATCATATCCCTTCAGGATATAAGCAATCATTGCTCTCCATTGCTTTCTTGGGAAAGATAGTTTTCTGTTTCTCTATGATTTGGAATTCAGAGTTGTCATTTTTCTGCCACTCAAAGCAATCTACCCTGTTATTTAATCCATAAATAAGGGAGAAGGATATACCTTTTCTAAGAGATTTAGTGCAAAAATGACTACAACAGAGTAGGTGGGGATTTGAACTCTGCTCATCAATCCTATGCCAATGATCATTATGTTACTTGCACAGTAAAGGAATGAAAAAAGCATGAGAAAAATGAAAAAAAGACTGTAAGATTGCTATTTCATATCTATCTTCTGATATAACAATGAATGCTGAATAATTTTATTACAAAAGAGAAAAATTTTGAAATTATCAAGTTGTGGTTATATTGATGAGTGTTGAAAATGCCATAGACAAAATGTGACAATTGCAGAAGCTTTCAGGAAGAGTAAGGAAACTGTCATTAACAAAATAATAAAAGCCACAGCAGGAATTTTTCAGACACATTATGAGGAAAGGTTTAGAGAATTTAACACTCAACAGACACATCAATGAAAGAAAAGTAACTTGACAAATTTGTGCAAACAGATGGGAGGGCCTAGTAGAACAATGACAAAGAGAAGGAAATACTATTGTGAGAAACAAAAGAGCAGAAATTGCAGAGGATCTGGATCACCCACATCCTGAAGGGACATATCACACACACACACACACATGAGAGACAGCATAAGAAATAAATCAGGTTGGTTAGCTTAGAAATAATGTTCACAATAGACATAAAGAACATCTAAATGAGACAATTATTGTTTGAATTCATTTTTACATTTTATCTTTAGAAAAAAAATGATATTCTTACAATAAAAAATTTGCTCTTATTCTGAAAAATGAGAACATTAATCTGTAAAATCTCCTTAAATGAATAAAAAGTTTCTAAAATAAACCAAAAAAACATTTGTTCAAAAAGGAAATGGAATCAGTACACACTTTTGTCACATTCTAACCTAATTTAATTTAAAAGATATGTCCCAAACTCCAAATTGTTTTATGATATATGATAATATTTACAACATATTTGAGCAAACGGGAGGTATACCCAAGAGGTAAAAACAGGGTGTGTTGTTAACTTCACCAGAAAGCAACTGCTCGACTATTCCTCTGTGATTTTCGTTAATGTTCTTTTATAGCCCGTAGCCTTTTATCCAGTTTTTAGCAAATCTTGCTTTGCTAAAACAAATATAAATTCATTTATGAATTCATTACATATAAAAGATTAATAACAAAAAGAAACAAAACCACAGCTGAAATGTATTCTTTAAATAAGAGAATGTGAAAAGCAATCTGCAGGTGGACATTTGGGTGTGGTTCTATCGGATTAGACAATTGTTCTCCATCAGAGAACTTATAGCAAAATGAGAAAGAAAAAAAGAAGAAACTTGTATAAATATTAGAAAAGTTAAAATCCAAGTAGAATGTTTTGCTATCTTCCTTTATGAATAAGAAAACTTCATGAGTCTTATAGAGCAATATATATATATATATATATATATATATATATATATATATATATATATGCACACACACTAATGGAATAATTATATAAGGCTATTTAATTCATTAATGAAATTACAGTGTATTAAAAGGACAAAACACATTTGTCAGTTGGCATTTAGGGAATCATTTGGATGACCTAAGTGAACAGTTCTTTGTGAATCTATTTAAAGATAAACAGTGTGGAATAATATAGATATGAATTAAAATAACCATGGCATTCTAAGATTTAATGGTTAAAACTCTAGTTTCCTCAGACAACTGACTCACTTTTATATAAAGGTCTCTCAAAAAGCAAGTTTATAAAACATTTTTTAGTTTGCAAATTATATCTTTGACTCATCAAACATTCAATTTCAGCAAATGCTATCTTACATGAAAAGGTTTTTTTCTTAATTATAAAAACATTACTAATTCATACTTCAAAAACGTATAAAATTTTTCTTCAAAAGTATTTTTATAAGTTTATAGTTATAATTAATTTATGATTAAAATCAACTCTTTGTGTTTTTTAATGCATGTCTTTTATCAAAACATAGTTGTAAATTTTTCTTCAAATATAAAAATCCATCTTTATCTGGTCAGTTATAAACTTTTTTATTAACACTTGAAAACATCACCAAACAAAACCAGCAACAGGAACAAACAAAAATTGTTTATTAATGTAAATATTGTAGAAGGCAAATTATATTTTTATCATTAATCATATTTAAATTTGAATTTTTAATACATTTCTTTTTTGTCATCTCTTTCCTATTGTGTTTCTTTTAACAATAAAAATATCATTTAGATATTTTTATATAAATTATGAAAATTATTGCATTATTCTCATTTTACAATACAGAAAGAAATGGAATTTTGATGCTTACAATATATTTGAAAATTTTGACTGCATATGTCCAGTTTATATACTTCATTCTACAATCAGCATTAGATATACATATATGAATATATTCACAGGTCAATATAAACATTTTTGTTACTTACTTTGTTGTTCTGTTTCTCTCAAAGACTTTTGTTCATAGAGTGTTCTCTGAATAAGTCCATCATCTTCATCCAATGCCAACCACCTGTTGCAAACAAACATCTGCTTGATACCAGTGGATGGACAGTCAACAAATATATGATTCAGCAACCAGCCAGGTGCCCTGCCAGAATTATCATGACCAATGTCTAGCTTACTCAATGGACTTAAGAGTTTGGGGACAGTTATATTAAAGTTGTCACTTTTGCCACGTTCAAACTTGCCATCTTTAAGCCAAATCTTGCCACTGCTTGTTTTCTTTTTATTACTGTCATAGAGGCAAATAAAGACATTAGCACTGGTACCTGCATGTCTCATATCACTAGTAACCACTGTAATGGCAAAAAGGTGACCTGCAAGAAGGAAAAATATAAAAAAAGTAGCAGACACTGAGTGCTGGTGGTAATAAAATGGTACTTGGTGATTATATTTGTTCCCATAAATAAATGAACAGCTCCACTATCTTAAAAACATGTTATAAATATCAATATTTTGAAATTTACAATGGTTAGTTTTCAATCTGCATCAGTCAAATGGTGAGAAAAAAGGTTTATTTATCATTAGTATAAATATGTAAAATTTCAGATATAAATAAAAATATGTCTATAAAAGGACAATATGAATTAAGGAAAAAAATTTTTTACTTCACACATTTCATCCTCTGATGGACTTTATCAAGGCAAATGTTAAGATTTTATTTTGCAAAAATAAAAATGTCATTAGATTTTCAGAATTTTAAAATTTAAGAGCTGCTCATAAATATTCATCAGGCCGACTGAAAAGTCAAGGTAAATTATGGAAGATGCTAAGTGATGTAATTTAATGTCTAATAAACAAAAGTGAGTAAATGTTGTTTTTTGAATTTTTTTATAATGTAATTAATATTTATATTATTTTACACTATCTAAATTGCTTGGACTATCATCCTCATCTTTGTTGCCATGTTTATCACAACGTTTTGGCCATTGTACACTCTGGCCTTCTTCAGGTGGTTGGAATGTTGAACTGAACCCTTTATTTCGCTCACTGGGGTAGACTGTTCTAGTTCCACATGCCATGTCTAATGGATGTCAGTTATCAGTTATCTCCTGTTAATTCCCCTTTCCATGTTCTCCACTGCCTTAACCAGGTATTGAACTCTGAATTTAAACTACAAAAACTACCTGGAGGATAGCATCAGCCATTCTGATGGAAGGCAGAAAGGGGTCTCTCAGAGCAGTTTTGTTTTGGAGGCATTAAAATTAACAAGCCATCCTTTGCTCTGGTTAACAACAGACTTTTATGCGATCAGCTGTCAATTTCACCTAATCAATCTGATCAGACTTACTATTGAAACTGGTAAATGGTTGTGTCATCAGCATAGAAACCAAGTTGAGAGCTTTCATTTTGTGAAAAAGACCGGTACGCCAAACCCTAATGAATGCTTTCAAGATGTTCAAAGCAATCCCCTGAGCTTCACCATTCATATCTAAAGCTTGATAGATTCTTTCCATAATAATCATTAATACATCAGCAGTTGACCTAGAAAAGCAAAAGCCATATTCTTGTCTGAAAAAAGGCCCTGTGATGTGAGATGCTTAACCAATTCAACATTGATTATGGCCTCTAGTAGTTTACCAAACCAGTGAGAAGCACTTTGAACTTCTTTCGAGGTGTTACACCACTAATTATTTTTCATCTTTCTGAGCTCATGTTGAAGGTTTCCTTTGTATTCTTTAAGAGCTTGTTTCACAGCTGGATGGTTTTCTGATGAACTGCTTAACAGACAAAGATGAAGAGAGTATTTTGATTTTCAGTAACCTTTTAATATTGCTATTTTCATCAAACCAATTGTTATGATGTTTCTTGACAAAACTCAACAGTTCAGCTCCAGCTTGATAAAATTGTGTTTTAAAATCTTCCCAAGTCCCATCAAAAGTAAAATTGTTTATCTTGTCGGCTAAAATTGAGCTTCCAACTGTGTCAGATTGGACACATCATGACGTTTGGGAATTTTCACCCTATTTATCTGAATTTTTTACATTCCAACAACCAATTTCAGTTGAAATCTTTCAGAAATGTTCTCGTTTTGTTCTTGCATTAAATGAACCACTGTTAGCCACACTAAATTAAACAGCTTGGTTTGAACAGGCAATGTTTGATGCAGCATTTCTTGAAATGTCACAAGAATCTGGGTGAGCAGTACTCTCCCTAAATAGGTGTTGCTCAGATGCAGGAAACTCCACCCAAATCCATCCATCTTTACAAAGACATGATTACAACATTAAGATAAATCTCCTGAAGCCCATATGCAGATTCATGATTATATGCTTCTAACAAGTTACCATCCTGGGTATGATGATAAACTACATCTGCATCCTGGGTATGATGATAAAATATATCTGAAAGCAAGGCTTCTGATCAAGAGGTTTTGAGGAGTGTGAAACCACCTCTTACTTGCTGGTGTTTCCAAGTCCACCCTGAGGTAGCACCTGTTAGGGTCCCAGCTATGGGACACTAACAGGTGCTACTTCTAACCTCTAAACTGGGATCAAAACACTATGATGGTGTAAAAATAGGTTTTGATACCAGCAATACATTATTACCAGCAATACAGTTTTGAAAAAAAAATTTCCAGCAATACATTTTGTAAAAAAATTATTACCAGCAATAAAAATCTTGTTGGCATTAAATAATCCATTGGGGTTGATGTGCCATAGACCAAACCAAGCCCAACCAGTTAAGTCTTCTCCATCACTATGGGACTTTTAATTAAACACTTTCATCTACCAGGATGTTTTCCTTTTCTCACCATCCCATATCTTTATTATCTGTATCAAATTTTTTACCTAGCTTACTAGGACCAACCAACATCTTTTACCACACTACACTATGGATTGCTTTTTTGAATGTGTATTATAATCCATTCTATGGTTTCAATTGATGGATCTTTTGTTGGAGCCATGTTTCCTTTGAAATGGCCTGTGGAGATCTGCAAGAATTCTCTTTTAACTGTAAACTGATTTGCATATTTAGTTTTATGCTGTTGTTATAGTAATGCAGATTAGAAAATCATTGCATAATTTCTTTTTCAAATTGGGTTATTCTATAATATTTTCCCTACATGGCTTGTAGAAGAATTATACCATTAATTTAAATAATTTAATCTAGTTTGTTTAAGGTATATTTTATGAAGCCAGAATGTTTTGATATTGAATAAAAAATGTTTTGCATATTATCTGAATATCCTCTAGTAATTTTTATTGTATATCAACTAAAATACTGAGGAGTGTTAGAATATCTGGGGGATTTAGAAACCACCAGATGCTGATGTAAAAATCCCATAAATAATAGTATTGGTAATAGAAGAGTGGACACTGAGATCAACACTGTAGACTGTCACCACATGGTGTTGATCTCAGTGTCCATTCTTATGTTTACACATGCTCTATCCCTGGCATTGAGTACTTTTGCCAATAAATATAGCATACTGTAAAACTATATTTTCATCAAATGTATGCATATATATATATATATATATATGTATATATAATGTATATATATATATATATATATATATATATATATATATATATATATATATATATATATAATGTATACATATATATATATATATGTTTTTTTTTTTGAATTTGTAGGTCTGATGAATTGGATCGTATTTATGATTCCAATGGAATAAATTATGACCATGGAATATTAGTGTTTAAGCCTTTTTATTATATCCTTACTCTGTCCTGGACATTGAGTTCTACCTGGATTCTATCCTCTCAGAATTTTTTATTCAAAAAATATACATGTGTGTATATGCACCTGTGGATTTTGCATATATATGTATATTTACCACTAATATTATCTATCTATATATCTATCTATCTATCTATCTATCTATCTATCTATCTATCTATCTATCTATCTATCTATATATATATATATATATATATATATATATTCTTTTTTTTTCATTAAAGTAATAATTTTAATATTTTGTTAGAAAGAAATTTGAATTTAAAATAGGTTGAAACATACTGAACAAATTATCTTTAAGATTATGATCACAAATATATCTTCTCTAAATTTTATTAAAATAGATTTTATTACATAATCTGTAAACATTACTTATATATTTGCATATTTGTAGTCATTTAAATTTTCTGAAAAAAGATAAAAGAAATGCTTTATAATTATAAATGAAGTGATAGATTATTTAATAAACTAGATAAAAAGAGAAATGTACTTAGGAGTATAAAATGAAAGTCAACTGTTAATGTGGCTAATAAAAAATATCAAAAACTAAACAAAGTGGTTTTCCAGAATTTAAAAAAGAAACTAGACATTAACTAATTATACAAAGTTTGATTTTTATTTCTCAGAGAAAAAAAGATCATATATTTCCATTTTTAACTCTGAGGCAAAAATATCAACCATTGGCACTTTTTAAAAATGTTTTAACAACATTAATAACTATAAATGATTTAATAATTTAAGCTTCTACAAAAACAAAACATATGAAAAGAAAAATGTTTATTTGGCAGAAGATTATGTACAGTTACTGATATTAGTTACATTATTTTTATTAGAGATTTACCAGAATATGCTCATTTTTAAAGCAAGGACTGTTCCACTTTAATAAGTAGGCCAATTTTAGCAGAAGGTCATATTTCTAGAGCACAAGATGAAGATTGTGCTCATATGACAAACACTTCAGTCTGAATAAGCTAATGTTAATATAAAATGATTATTCTGGATCTCAACAAAAGTCTTTTATAAAAAAAGTAGCTTTTAAAAATATTTGAATATTTAATTATGTCATTGTTTATTTTTATATACAATAACATCAGTGTATTGTTTTAAAAAATGAACATATTTTATTAAATTTATATATCCTCTAAACCATGAAAAGAATTGTTGCTTTTTAATTTACATGTATTTTAATTTGAATGATTTAGGCACAGTAATGTTTCCAAAATATACTACCTACAGATCATCAAATTGTGTGCAGGTACACATAAATAAATAAGAAGTAAGAAAATGATAAATACTAATAGCTACTAAGTGTTATAAGTAATTTTTTAAAATACAGCATCATATCTCCAGAGCATTGATGCAATTTGAAACTAATGATATTTTTACTTTCTATCCCATTATTGCAGAAACCATTCTAGTTTGTGTAGGTGTTGACTATAATTTCTTCATAGGACTAAGGTTCAATGATAGGCCCAATCACCTCGGTGTCCTTGTTTTCAGTATAGATTCTGATTTGTCTGGCACTCTGTTTTGAGCTATTACCATGCTGAAAAACCTGCAACTCACACAATATTTTATATGTAAATATATATTTATTTACTTATTCCTAATTCTCTGAATTTGGAACACTAAACTACTATCATTTTTTTTAATGTATAACTTCATGCCATAGCATCTCCTCATTTTTACTTTAATGCAATGCTAGTGACACTCTTCACCTACTGTATTTTCTAATGTACCTTCAGTCACCAAACCAAAAGATGTTAAATTTCAATTCATTACTCCATATTACTTTGTCACATTCACACTCCAATGTTTATGTTCTGTGGCAAATTGAATGCGTGCTCAGCTATTCTTTAAGGCAACATGTGACTAACTATGTGTCATATGTCACATGAGCTCAAATTGATTTTGATTATTTTAAAAGTGGCTATACCTATTTTTGAGACAGAAAGAGAGTTACAATTTCTTGGGCACATAGTGAGGAAAGAGGGTTTAAAAAATTTGACACTGGTAGGACAGGATTTTGTTTTGTGTATAGTCACTATAGTTTCTGGTGGCAAAGTACATTGCATCTAAACTGCTTCAATTCTAACATAAAAATATAACACTTTACTTTATCAACAAATAAAGTGCCAAAAATGAATTTGAAAGAGTATTCTTAAACTAAGTGATGATTATTTAAAGAGATTTTTTTACAATTAAACTCATTTATGTAAATTTTGCTGTTCTTATGTTTTGGCTGGTTCATTCTACGACCTTCTGCAAGTAAACAACCTGAAAAATAAGTTCAATTGATTGAAATAAAATTCTCTTTGAATGATAATTTTATCAAAATTAGAGAAAATAAGTGACAATGATGATGATGGCAGTATTATTTAAATATGAAAATATTTTAATGACACAAAATGTATTTTAATTTTATATATCCTTGTATGGTAAGAAAAAACTTTTTTCAATTAAGCAGTAACACTGTATAGAAAATTGTAGATAATCTTATTTTTGTGACCTTTAAATGTCAAAGAAAGTCAGAAAAATTGAAGCTGTCTTCATTGTATTTGTAATTTAATGATTGTGACTTTGATTGTGAGTCAGTGCGTTCTCTAAATATGACTTTGTGCAAATATTGATATAATTAGAAAATCTCAATGCCAATGTAAATCATAGTTCTACAGCAAAATATATATTATTTACATTATTTGGACTATTGTCCTCACCTTTGTCGCCATATTTATCACAACGTTTCGGCCATTGTACACTCCAGCCTTCTTCAGTTGGTTGGAATGTCGAACTGAATCCTTTATTTCACACACTGGGGTAGACTGTTCTAGTTCCACATGCCATGTTTGATGGATGTCAGTTATCAGTTATCTCCTGTTAATTTCCCTCTGAAAGTTCTCCACTGCCTTATTGAACTCACACTCTTTGGGTCTTGTCACTGGATCTAACCAACGCCTTTATCCACTGTGCCATGTGTCCTTGAGGACATCTGGGTATGAATTTCTGGGTATTATAAACCTAATGTCTCAATTTCAACTCCCACCATCCATACAGCGTAAAGAAAGGGATCGTCCATTGCTTACAACACTGAGCAAAAGTCATAAATGGCGACCCAGAGACATTAGATAAAGAATTGGTCAGTACCCTACAACGTAACAACTACCCTGGGTACATGGCAGTAGCCCCCAAAAACAGGGATAGGCGGGTACAAGAAGAGGAGGACAATAACACTCAGAAAACAGTCTGCCTGCCTTATGTGAAGGAGTTATCAGAAAAAATACAAAGGATCTGCGGTCCATATAACATCAGGACAACCTTCAAAAGCTTGACGACACTTTGCAGATATCTCTCCCGAGTAAGACCTCCCATAGAGCAGAACATGACTAAAGACTGTGTGTATGCTAACCCATGCAGCTGCAGAAAGGAAAATAAAGGAGAGATGGGACGCCCCCTCAAGATAAGGCTTCAAGAACACCAGAAAGCTGTAACACGAGGGGAAGTAGAAAAATCAGGCTGGCTGACCACATATGGGGAGAGAAGGGAGATCACCACCCTCTGTGGAATTATGTTGAGATCATAGACAGGGAACACCATTGGAAAATTCATAAACTTAAGGAATCAGCACATATGCTAGGCCACAAAAATCCCCTGAGCTGACCAAGCATAGAAATAAATACAATATGGGAACCAGTAATAAGGAGTGCCAGAGAAAAGCAATGATAACAACAAAGTAGCAATATGAGCTCTGGTAAAAACATGATGTGATAACAGCAAAATTGCAATATGAGCACTGGTAAAAATGGTTGCTGAAGACATTAGGTTTATAATACCCAGAAATTCATACCCAGATGTCCTCAAGGACACATGGCACAGTGGATAAAGGCGTTGGTTAGATCTAGTGACAGTGACAAGAGTGTGAGTTCTGGTTAAGGCAGTGGAGAACTTTCAGAGGGAAATTAACAGGAGATAACTGATAACTGACATCCATCAAACATGGCATGTGGAACTAGAAGTCTACCCAGTGAGCGAAATAAAGGGTTCAGTTCAACATTCCAACCACCTGAAGAAGGCCGGAGTGTACAACGGCTGAAACGTTGTGATAAATATGGCGACAAAGATGAGGACAATAGTCCGAATAATGTACATAATACCTCATCTCATAAATATAGACATATATATATATATATATATATATATATATATATATATATATATATATATATGTTATCAGTTATATGTATATATCAGTACATATGAATGTATGTATTTAGTTATATGTATATATGTGCACATAGGGAGTGAGTTAAATAAATTAATTAAGTTAATTTATCTTGTCTTTACTAAAGTTTGCAGATGACTTGATTGTAAAATTGAATTGAATAGAGACAAGTAAACATTTAATTTTATTTATTACTGTTAATGCTCTCTCATGATATTGAGCATAATAATCATAAAAATTGCTTGCTTTAAAAATGGATTCTTCCAGAAATATACTGGTCAACTGTTTTTTAAACACAATCTCTGTTATTGTTATATATATATATATATATATATATATATATATATTTGTCAATTACAAGCAAGAGTCAATCTTTTTTTTTCTTTTCTAGCTACTTTCATTTGAAAAAAATCAATCCAAATATTCAAATATTTCTTGTATGAAAGAAATTCTGATACTTGCATATTAACTTAGGGTGAATCATTTTTATGGGTGTGTCATGTAGAGGAACATAACCCTTCTATATGGTAGGGAAATGATCTAATTCATTATTTTCTTCACGGTTTCATTTTCCTCTTCCACTCAAGAAGCTGCTATAAAGAGCAGAGATTTTTCCTCTCTTTAATCAAAACCTATTTATGATCAAAGAATAGCAATGCCAGGTCCACTTAAAGAGTGAAGAACACTTGCTCACCTCCATCCTTATCTTACCTCTACATCCTTCAAAAAGAAACTTTGTTGACTCAACCAGACTGAATTTTTTTTAATTACCCAGTGATCAGTTTCTTAGAACCAACTGGTGCCTTGTAACCAATGACGACAATTATCCTCACTTCTACTCTCTTCTATATTGCACAGCACTTTTTCTAAGAATGGCACTTAAAGTAGCAAGAAGGAGGCATTTCCAGCATTACACATCCTTTTAGTCAAGATCTTGACCACTGGTCAAGAGCTTTAATATATGTTACTGTTTAGTTGGAACAAAAAAAACCCATAAAAATTAATGGGAGGGAGGGTTTGAGTGAGTCATGATGATATTGGCATCCTAATATTACTCATTTTAGTTTCAATTTCAATAACCTGATACTATTACAATATATATATATATATATATATATATATATATATATATATATATATATATATATATATATATATATGTTCTTATTTATTTTAAGCATAAACTATCTAAAATCCTTAAGGGTCAATTTAAGTATACTTAAATACAATGACAGAAAATAATATTTCAACCCACTCAATATATATTTCAATTTAAATACACAAAGAATGTAAATGATCATGTATACAAATATGTACACATTCCAAAATATATCACCAGTATTCAGACCCCTTATGTCCAACATTGTCAATTCTCTTTGGGCATTACCATAGCTCTGTATTCTCACATACATAATATGCAGATTGTGACTACTATCCTGCAATACATTATTTCATGTCCCTTGTACCTGTTGACGCAATACAACAAGGAGCTGTAGGTGGACTATACCTGAATGAGTCAAGTATCATCCTATCATGTTCCACTACATATTCATTGGGGCGGCCGGGGGGGGGGGGTTATTGTGATTGTGCAAGCCAATGACATCAAACATCTTGCAGAACATATTGAGTAGCACAAGGATTATGTGGGCAGATACAAACAAGTATCCTGCTGAAACAGGACACAGCTTCCCTGTTGTAAGAATAGAAGCAGAATGAGTTGAACAATGTTCTGGATAATACCTGGTGCTTTTGAACATTCCCTCCATAATGTGATTGACTATTTCTAACTTAACACAATGGGTCTGTATGTCATGGGAAAATGCACTTTGCATGACGTTGCCATCTCCCCACCCACTTCACCATGTCTACATTGTATACACAAATGACCTGGCATGAAGGCAGAAGCTCTCATCACCAAACACTACAGAGTGCTATTTGATACCCCAGGTAACACTCTCATAACACCACTAATGATGATTTTATAGTATATATGGAAATTTAGCTGAAGATACACAAGCCTTTAGTCCTTTTGTATATAAATGATTCTCAATGGTTGCTATTGACACTCTTGGGGACATATATGGCCTGATCTATTCTGTGAATACCATGAAGTTTGCTATTACTGTCCTTATAATGTATTGAACATAGTGAATATGCTAAATTATTTTCATTTGACCACATCAAAGTACACGACCAATGCTCATCATGTCCAACATTTGTGATATTTCTTTGAAATGACCACACACTGTCTCTCAAAAGCTCACAATCCAATCCCTTCCAAATTGTTCTAATTAAACAAAAGAAAAACATACTAATTTCTGTGGCACTGGATTTTTTCAGGACATTGAAACTTATTACAGCCTGTGTCCTCATCTAAAGCTTAAACACAAACTCACAACCTAATGAGCCAAATGATAACACACACCCATATGCTTACACACATTATACTCACTCACTCCCTAAGAACCATATAACACACACACACTTAACAGAGACACATTCCCTTTCCAGGAACCATTAAAACTGTCAAAATAACCAAGGGAATTCAGAGCAGCATGAATCCCTCTAGCTCTTATCTTAAACAACTTAAAAGAGACTGTTTGACCAACACAAGGACTGACCAAAATTCATGTTAAAAAAATAAAAAAGTAAAAAAGAAATGAAAACTACAGACAAAAGTTCATTTTCTCCATCAAGAAATTCATTTTTGTAGTTCACTACTACAAGCAAGCAAAAAATTTCTTTCTCCTGATGATGGCCATGTTGGCCGAAACTAGTTGACGAATCTAATTGAAATAAAAAGACAAAAGGATATTAATATACAACCTAGTGTGTCTGTAAATTTTAATTTTTTAATAATTTTTTAATATTTTTTGTTGTTCAAAACATATATATATATATATATATATATATATATATATACCTGGAAATGAGTGGCCAGTCATTAAATTTTTAATATTCATGGAAAAGCTTCTTAGTATTCTTATTAAAGGAAGAAAGAAAGTTATCATATTGATGCATATTAATTTATTCTGAGTACTTTAGTCAAATTATACCAAGTGGGCTGGGTCAAGAACTTTTTGCCAACATCTTATATATATATATGTGTGTGTATATTGAGTAAACATTTAGTTTTAGACCAAAAATCCACTGACAAAATGATTTTATAAACTTCTATGCATATAACAAAATAAAATCTGGAAAAATTGTAGTTTTGTATTGAATAGCACTTACAATTTGTAGCCCTCAATATTTACATGAGGAAGAAAAATATATTGAAAATACATTTATACTCCTAATATCCTTATTTTCATCTATAATGCAAGGAATGCTTACAAAATGAAAAAAAGAACAGAAGACAAATAACCTTCATAAAACTAGGCACACAATTCTACCTACTAAAAAAAATATTTTACTATGAGAAAATGAATTGAAAGTGCACTAATTTCAGAATCTTATTTGGTAAATTTACATCCAGGATTATAAAACATATCTCCTTTCCTAACAAAACTACAATATATATAATCTCAATTTAAAAACACCTTGTTGAAAGACTTTATCAACAAGATATTTTTGCAAAGAATAATTTCTTTCCTAAGATCATGAAAATTAAAATAAGGGTGTTCTGATGCTCCTAAAGTGAATCTCAAGATTCTTGACAAAATCAAGAAAAGACTCTGTAATACAATTGGTCTTCACCAGGTATCTTGTCTCCAGTCACTTTCTCACCGATATGACATGGCTTCCCTCTGCCTGTTCTATAAATATTTTTATGGTAACTGCTCAGACAAGCATTTTTTCCTGGTACCTTGACTACATGAATGCACATTAACAGATTTAGCTTTACTGAACTAGCAAGATGCAACCATCATTTCTACTCTAACAGTTTTTTTCTCACACTACCAACCTGTTTTTCTCACATTACCCACCTGTTTTTCTCACACTACCCACACTTCTGATTTTTTTTCCTTCTGTAACAACTACAAAAAATTTAAATGCAAAGTCAATTGCCATCTTCTGTCTTCTTGAAGCCTCTTTCATTTTTTTTTTTGCCTTTCCCCCAATCTTCCCCATTTTCAATCTTCTTATTCTCTTTCACTCCCTGTAATCCCTTGTGTTTTAGTAGCACTGTTGCCTCAATTGGGGTGAAATAATTCAAAGAAAAGAAAAAGTATTCTTAAATACACTACACTCCCATAATTCTGGGTTTCATTGAAATAAAATTTGGTTAGAAATTTATAAATTCAAACAACGAACAAGAAATTGTAATGCAAATATTTTTACATTTTATATGAGAATATAAAGTAAAAATGGCTAGAGAAGCTATAAACATTGGCAACTGTGATAAAATGAAAGTTACAATAATTGCTATTATATTTGATGGTTAAATTACTTACCTGGAGTACTTGGTCCACTTGTCTGAAATAAATCCCTAAAAATTTGTCCATCATCTTCATCTTTGGCTAACCAACGGTTGCAAAGGAATTTATAAACTGTATCTTGGTCTTTATCATCAATAATAATCTGAAGATAACAAAAAAATTTAAACTTTTATTTCTGCGAAATCAACTTGAGTAGTTTATCATTTTCTGTTTTATTTCCATTAAATTATTCTATTTTTTACACTTTCACAAGGAAGTATTAAATATTTAATTAAATATTTATAAAATATTTAATACTTCCTTGTAAAAGTATACAAAATAGAAAGATCTGTAATCTAATAAAACAGACAGTTATAAACTACTCAATTTTATGAATTAGGTTCTGGGTCAAGAGAAAAAGATAATACAAATATTTGTAATGATGGAATTACTTCATTTCAGATTGCAAAAAAGAATTTAAGAGTATTAATGTGCATTTTATTTGTGAGGTTTAAATTAATTTTAGAAATCAAATATGCAAAAAAATTATGATAAATATCTATATATACAGGGTGCGATGGATAAAGTGTCTAAATTACACAAAAATGAAAATAACATGGACATCTCATTTTAACATATGTTAACCACAATTACACAAACATATCTTGAAATATTAAATAGTTAATTTATTCAATAAAATCGCCATTTGCTTTATCCACGGCCTCCAGATTACTTCGGAAACCCCTGCAACTCTTCTGGACAGTCTCCTTCTTTAAGTTGGTGAATGATGCCATAATCCTTGCCTTCAGTTCAATTTTGATGTTACAAGGTGCTTTGTTGGTCTTTCACTCAACTGCACCCCACACTCAACGGGGTTGCAGTTTGGAAGAGTGAGGTGGCCAGATGTAAGGGGTGAAGTGATTGTAGAAATTGTCTGACAGACATGGTTCTTCTGCTTGTGTGACATAGGGGCTTCCAGCAACCACACTCTTGACACAGAGCAGCACTACTAGATGTAGGCCTTCATGTTGAGTCTAAGGCCCTGTGGGAAGATAAATGGAGGCATAATATCACCATCACTAGTGATCACTCCAAACACCTTCGTAATCACCATTAGACTCATCCAACTCTTTCCAAATCCTCTGCACTGTCCTCAGATTGACACGCAAACACTCTGAAATGTTCGTATTAGAGTTTCCAGTGCAAATTTCAAGAAGTTCAGCATAACATTTCCAAATTTCTGGTGAAGTGAATTGCATCATGGTTCTCTTGTTTTCACAGATGGTGTCCAATTTGACCCTACTGTACTGTGCAGTTGACAAAATCAAAAACAAACAATGCACATACACAAAATTAAAAATATAAAATGGCGCCAATTTACCCATCGCACCCTCTCACTCTCTCTCTATCTCTCTCTCTCACACACATACACACACACATATATATCTATATGTAAAGACAGTGTTTGTATGTGAGTGCATTGGAATATGATTTTATGTACATTTATAATGAAAAAAGAAAAATATAAATGGAAATGTATGACTATTAGAGAAAGGTATTTGTGTGTGTGTGTGTGTGTGTGTGCATATAGGTATCCTAAATATATTAGAAGAATAGAGAGACCCATATCATTAACAAACAGCAAAATGAAAAAAGAAACAAGAAAATTGTTGGTACAGAAGCAGAAAGAGACAATAATAATGAAAACAGAAGGGACATCAGTCTTTATGACCTCAGGCAAGAATCAGAAATATATTTAATGATCAAAGGAAAATACAACAAAAACAAAGTTCAAAATACAAGAGGCAAAGCACAAGATGCAAAATGTAAATTACAAGAAAATACTGATGGGCCTTTCTCCGTAAATTTGGCCTTGTACCATATTCTGTTTGAATGGGTGTGTGGATGAAAGTGTACATTTTTATGTGTATTTATAATTATTACATACAATTACATTCCCCTAGACTGTGCCACTCTCAAGGAGGAGGATTAAATTAAATTGCTAACATTTGATGTCTTCATTGTTTTGTTTTTTTTATGGATTATCAACATTTTGAAGGTTATTTAGAGCCATAAAATATTTTTAGATTGTCAGAATTTTTTGGACATAATAATTATTACTGATAATTTCAATTAATTAACCCATATTTGGAGGGGGGAATAGAAGCAGATTCATACCTTTTTCCCAGGGTATTTGCATATAACTGAATATAACTAACCTGACTGGAATTGGAACTCTACTCTCAGATTTCCAGTTCCAAGACATAAACCATTACATCAGCACCACATCCAAGCTTATATCCCCTGGTATTTCAAAGTTGTCATCCATCTGCTAATAACCATACTCAATGTTGCCAAACTTTACTAATGGTACGAGAACTGGTATTTCAATATGATATGGTTTTCAGTGTTTGATGTATCTGAAGGGGAAATGCAGGAGCAATATTTGTCCATTGTTTCATGCATACATGGAAACGCTACTTTAGACTTGGTCTTGTGCAGTATTTCCTTTCAAATGGGGGTGCATGAATAAATCTCTTGACAAAATGTGCATTTTCTTTTATGATCATTTACAATTATTATACTCAGATTCAAAGGACAATATCTCTCCAAAGGGATATTAAGGGAGATTAAGGGTTGATGCTTGAGGCATATATATATCAACATCAGTTTCTTATTATTCCTTCACTCTACATGCTTACAACTTACTGGAATGATATCAAAATACATGCCCCACTCCCCCATTCTAAGATGGACACATTTTGATATGTTACAAGATAACAGCATAAAACTTATAACTAATTCTTTTTCTTTTTTTTTGCCAAGTTAATATTTAAAATTCTTTTCTTAATGTTGTGACAAAGTATTGCTTATTTTGTCCACTACTAAACAACTTTCTTTGTCCGATTCAGTCAATAATTGTTGGGGTAATTTTCTTCATTTATTCCCAAACTAATCAATTTCCTTAATTTTATTAACTACCAAAAACAATAAGGTGGACAGAAGAAAACATCAAATTTAAGAATCTAAATTACTTTTGTTTCTGAAATCATTTGTTCTCATTTTAATCTACTGTAGTAAAATGTAAAATGACTCAATAATACTTTCAAGTAAATATTTTGATATAACAACTTTATTTGTTTTGTAGTCTATCATTATTATTTTTAAGCATCTTTTTTAACTTTTTGTTTTCTTCCAGTAATTGTTAAATGACATATTTAGGATAGTATCTCTATCCTTATAAACAGAACATAAAAATCATTCTGAAAATAAAAATGTAGACAACTGATATTGTTTTTTTAATAAAAAGAAAATAATGTGATAGGTTTTTTAAGTTTTTAAATACTGACTTTATTCTCAAACAAAGTTAAATAAATTTAAGCCAGGAAAATATTTATAAAAAAGGTGCAGGGATTATATATTATAATAGTGGAAAGGTGACCGAAGCTAAGATACCAGGTCAAGACCAGTAACATTGCAAATTCTTCTTAGGATTTTATCAAGAATCTCTAAATATATAGCCAAAGCATCAGAGCAGATGTGGTAGCAATATTCATTGCATAGATGAATGTTTAAGATAGATGCTGGCAAGAAAAATTGTCTAGCATGACACAATGAACCAACTTTCCTCGTACCAGACCTAGCAATTGATTCAATATAACTTTCTACTTCATTTCAGCAGAAAACCTTATCTCAAGAAGGTGCAAAAAGTCACTCTACTGGAGGTTAGCACCAGCCATACTGATAGATGTTAAAAAAGGTTCTCTAAGATGCTTAAAAGAAAGCAGTTTTGTTTGGGAATTAAAATTAACAAATCATTTCTTTTTTCAGTTAACAACAGATAGTATTTTTGATACCATCTGCCAATTTGACTGTATCAAACCAATCAGACTTACCATTAAGACAGGAGTAAATAGTTGTATGATCAACATAGATACCAAGTTGTGAATTGATGACATCAGGCAGGTCATTGATGAAGATTAGGAACAACATAGATTCAAGGAAAGAACCCCTGAGGGACATAACTGCATTAATGCAAATGTTCTAGAAAAGTGGCCATTCAATATAACTTTTATTTTTTGATAAGAAAGATTGAATCAGATGAAAAATTCATCCAGAAATACAATAATGTTTCAAGTTAGGAAGAAGATCAGTATACCAAATTCTGTCAAATGCTTTCAAGATATCCAAAGCAACAGCTTGTTTTACCATTACTATCTAAAGTGTGATAAACTTTTTCAGCAATAATCATTAATACATCAACAGTTGTCCTAAAGAAGCAAAAAGCATATTGCTTATCTGAAAGAAGACTTTGTGAGGTGAGATGCTTAACCAGTTCAGAGTTGATTAGTGCCTCTAGTACATTGTGTAAAAGAAGTAGGTTAATAGGCAAATAGAAGGATCAGATGGTTCACCTGAGTTCTTAAAGTCTGGAACTAGAGAAAAGGAATTCCAACAAGCAGGAAAGAAAGAAGGAGCAAGGCATTTATTGCAGAGTCTAGAGAAAGCAGGAGCCAGTTCAGGAGCATAGTTCTTAAGGACTATTATAGGAATACCATCAGGTCCACATCCAGTTTAGAAATGATAGAAGCCATGGATGGAATTATATGAATATCAAACAATAGCAACTCAATTCTAAGTTAACACCTTAAATTAAGTGACAGAAGACTTACTCTTAGATGCCAGTTGTTTCAAGAACCAAACTTGTTAGAGGCTACATTAGGATACATTTACAATTATGAGCAGACACAAAGAAGCATCTGTTGTGATTGGAACTATCACACTGGTACAACCTGAAAAAGTAATTCATGCATGCCATAGTTGCTGAACAAGTACGTGTGAACCAAGGAGAAAATTGTAGTTTCCCCAGGTATTTCTGAGAAGGCAAAAATGCACCTATGATGGCGTTAAACCAAGAAGAAAGCTTAATGGCACAATAGGAAAGTTAAAAAATATCAATCCAAGGGTTGTCTTGAAAAAAGATATGAAATGAATCTCAATCAGTATGCTGGTTACAGAAAATAAAAGGAAGTACATGAAAAATTATTTCTCAACAGTAATTTTTAGTGATGGATATTGAATAACATTGGATGGACTTAATGTTTGGTTAGATTTTGGGTCCTTCATAGAAATAGACATTCAGAATCAATATGACTTCAAAGACAACTGAAGTATTGTAGGCAGTAGACTTACAGGTTCTTTCAAAGTTGATCAAAGTTCAAGATAAATACAGAGAAGTATTACAAGTCTTAGGACAAAATATTTTTTGAGTGGCACCAGATCAAAACCAATGTTATATTCATGCAATGCAATGCATTTTTACATTCTGCAAAAGTTCATTCCATTAATATGGTGTCTTTGAAAACTTTTGGGCAAAAACAGTCATGTTTTTGCCCAAAAGTTTTCAAAGACACCATATTAATGGAATGAACTCCAGGCTTACCATATATAAATCCAATAGAAAATTTTGATTCATCATTAAAAGTGATGTATATGAGAATAAAAAAAACAATATTCAAAATTAACACTTTATCAGTTGACAAGTCATAAAACTGAAATGTAAAACTAAACAAAATTTAAAAGCAAAAGGTTTAACCATGACTTAAGACTTCATAAATCACTTGTCAGATGTGATAAGCATTGATAAACATTTGGGACTTCACCAATCAAACAGTTCACTATCACTGCTACTTCTTGTGCTTGTAAATTTGTATTTGGAGATTATTTCAAATTAACTACTATTCACAACTTTATACTTTTTGTACAATCAATATTTCTATTCATTTCATTAGAATATTAGATTTCTTTGTAAAAAATGGATTTAAAAACAAATTTTCTGTATTAAAAACTTTGTCTTTTTTACAAATTTATCTCTGAAATTGACCATTCTTAAAACTATACCTTCAACTTGAAAGTTGGAGACAAAAGTGAAAGTAGCTATATTTGTTGTAATTGTAATTCTAGATTACAATTTTTGTATTTGCTTAGTAAAGGCATCTGAGATTTGATAAAAAATAGGGAAACTTATGATTCCACAACGATTATTGTTGTCAGTTTCTTCATGTTTTTATCTGTTTAGTTGTCTTTCTATGCCAATCACAGTATAAGCATTTATATCTCATAGTGTTTGTCTTCAGGCTTTTTAATTCATGGTTTATTTTTCATCCATTGGCTCCTTTCATAAATAGTTATTGCTATATTTAATTTAGTAAATAAACTTTCAATAAATGGTCAATTTTAAAACTGTAGCTTACATTTTACAATGTAGTTTTGTAATTAAAGTGTGTGTAATTTACAGGTGGAATGAAATTATGAGTACTAACTTTGACAATCTAGCATGTAGTTTTGTGATTAGTTTTTGATCTTTAGCTGATTCTCTTCATTCTTATTTTGTATGCCCCATGATGTCTTATATTTCACTTTACATCACTCATCAAAACTGGTTTCAAAAGTGAAACATTTTTTATGGGTTTAAGTAGCAAATTGAACAAAGAAATGCAGTAGAATTGTTTATATATGTGAAAGTCACACAACCATATGACTAGCATAACTAAGGTAATACAAATCATTTTCAGTGCTTGATTTGTGATATTCTGAGTATATCAGCTAATTGTTGTTTATCTCAAGTAATATCTTGATTTCACTGCTATCAACCTTAATTGACTTATCCAAATGTGTTCAGACATAAGTCTCCAGTAGAAAATTTCACAAACAACTTTTGTCCAATCATTCACAATATTTTCTCTATAATTATACATCTTTCTGTATTAAATTACATTTTAATTTTCCTACCATGGAATGGAATGCCCATTGTAAAAATCCAGTATTAATTATAGGTTACTAGCCTATCTTAAATATAGAAGGCTGAAAATGTTGCTTATTTTCTTTCATCTTCTATGGTAGAGTCCATAAACAAAATATACATGAATTTTGACAAATTCCTTAAAAAATGCATCCTTATATGACAATTGTTATAATACAATCAAAACCTATTGTCTTTAATGAAATTAGTAAAAACTAAATGTAATGTATGTGTTGACACAATACAGCAAAAGTTGTAGCTTGACTAACAGAATGAATCAGACATTGTCCTATCATAGAAGACAGCTATGGCAATTGTGCTGGTTAGGGAAGATGTCAAACATCTTACAGAGAATGTTTAGTAGTACAAGCATCATGGACTGGAAGAGTACATTGCATTTCTAATGCAGGAATAGCATCAGAAAGGGTTGAACAATATTTTTGATGGTAGTGTTCAACATTCCCACTAAGAAGCCCAAAGGCAAGTGATAATTTATGATATATCATGCCAAAATACCATGTATGGAATGTCAGGTCTCTTGGGCCAATACACTTGGAAGATGTCACATGACACTCACTTGCATGAAAGTAGAACCTGCTTTAGTCACTGAACACAACAGAGCACTATTCAATTTCCTACACAACTCTCTCATGACACAACCAGAGATGTTCATGACAGTGTTATAGCATAACTTGAAACTTAGTGCTTGTAATCCTGTTGCAATTCCAACTGGTTCCTATCAACACTCCTAGGGTATTCCATTTACTCTGATCTGTGTTGTGAACACTGTGTAGTCTGCTACAATACAATGCAGTAATCTGTACAATGTGTGTTCATTTTACCACTGTTTTCAACATTGAAGCACCATCAACTTATGTCCAACATGCAGGACAATTCTCTGAAATAACCATCTAACAAAAATCCATAATCTGACCCTTTCAATGACTCAAATCTTCCCTTTCTTTTATTTCCAATAAGCAGTCCCATAGATGTGGTCACTGTCTATGTGATAGGAAATGTATAATGACACTGATATTTGTACATATGACAAGTATAAATGAGGCCTTGGCCTCTGACTTTAAACAAGTGCTGTCTTATGTTTATATGCCATATGAATATATGAATTATCAAAATAATAATAAAGAAGATAATTAATATCTGCATTTTCAAGCTTGAGATCTCTTTCAAATCCTTCATTAAAATTTACTGCTTAATTTTACTTTGTTTAATTCACATTTAACATTTCTTTCTGCACAAACCTAAGAGAAAGGAAAAATTGTTAAGTCTAATCGAATGTTAAACTATTTTTCTACCTGGTGTTAATTTTGAGTGGAGTATTTTCTTAGACTTCTAGATTGGCTATGCATCTAATTCAATATTAATAGTTTAAAGGTTTAACATTAATTATAAAAAGATACTTTCAAATTTAACATTATCATCATTAGTCAGCAAAGACATACATTCAATACAAATAATTATCAGGCCTTCAATGTATGCATCTTTGTTTTATCTTTTCTGGTCCCTATAACTTGTGATTTTTACATTTAATAGAAATTTCAATAGTGTTAAATTGTTGTTTATATAATATAAACAAACGTTTTTTACTTTAAAGCAAATATTTGCATTATGGGTCAGTCATTGCAAAAGTAAACAAAATTGATTCTCTTTTAAATACACCATTAAGGTATTTTTTAAAAATATTCACTTTCATATTTGATACCTGCATGTTATATCTACATATTTGGACATCTTTCCAAGCAAACATGCATTATATTAGTATGGTAACAGAATTTTCGACACAAAGAAAAAAAAAGTATTCCAGGTACAGTGGAGTTGTTCATTCTTTGCACCAATCTGTCACTATTTTTTTACCTCTTTTCTCATTGAAAAGTCTGCATTCAGACATAGCACTGTCTTTGGCTTGTTATCCCAGCTTTTTTTGTCAGTCAAATACTCGAGGAAATCAATTGACCCCATTAATTCTAATGTTGCCCATTGGTCATTCCAACTGGAACCATGAATGAATGATATGCATATATAATTGGAAAAAGTTTAAATAATCATGATGATGATAAACTATTACAGCATTGTATTGTAACTTGTATTACAGCAAGTATTGTAACTTTAATTTCAATCTCCTCAATAAAAATAAACTAATAAAAAAAAAGTAAGCAAGATAAAATTTGCAATTAAAAAAGATGAATTTCAATAAAAATAAGTAATATTAGGATTTATAAAACATTATGTCTGAATGATGCCAAGGATTTTATTTTAAATTTATTTTTGTCTTCAGTAGACATTTAACCATTGATGAAAATGTATATAGAATACTGAGTTTGCTAAAATGAACCAATATTGCAGCCAATTATGAATAATATTCCAATAAGTTTGAATTGCTTCAAATTCAATATCATCCATTAATTTCTAAATTCTTTGGCATTACAGATACAAAAACAGAATACGGCATATCTGAAATATATAAATATACTTAAAGCTACTTAAAGTTGAGTGCAATAATTCTTTCAAGAGGTTCTTTTTGATATTAAATTATATGAAGCAAATAGAAAATCAATAAACACAAATTGGAAATTTTTCTTAATTTTCAATATTGATTTCAATATTGATTATATAAAATTTGATTTCAATTGCTTATATAAAATATACATAATGTACATTTTATATAAGCAATGAAATTGCTTCAGTAAATACAGAAAGTAAAGACATGCCCAACAGACAATTAGTTATTTTTATCAAAATTACAAATTTTTTTTTTTTAAACATGAGCTTATTTGTTACTATCTTGTTTTCTTGAAACTATAACTCCTTACTAAGTTTAAAAAACAACCAATATTTCCTTTGAGTAGATAATCATTCTAGTCTTGAATGGAGAGACTGTTTGCTTAAAAATAAAGACTTGGTTTTTAATAATATTTCACAAAATAAAAAAATTATAAGAAATTCCAAATAATAATTGACAATGTTCACAATATTGCGTGAAGAGATTTTTTGCAGTAATTGATTCTACGTACTTTTTGTTTTAAATTTTCTTGAAGACTTTTTTTCTATTTTTGGGAAAGAGAATGGAATTTTTTTTCCAAACCAATGAGTAAGATTTTTTTTAGACCTTCAAATGAATGCATTTCACTGGTACAGGAATGTTTGTTAAAAATTAAAATAAAAATTCATTAGTTTCAATATTTGTACACTTAACAAAAACTAAATAATATTTTCTTTTAATATTAATTATTTTAGTAAATTTTAGTAAATAGTCTCCAAGTAGAGATAAACCATGTTAATCCAATTAATTCAGGCCAGGTTATTATTTTCTTTTATTTATCCAGATTTGCTGGTTGACTATTACTCTATAGTAAGTGGCAGGGATCAAAATGTAGTTATTCCTTTTTCAGTAAAAATTAAAAATGAGTTAAGTTTTTTTTTATTATTGTTACAAAAACAAATGTAGTCAGGTTAAACAGGAATGGCTGAATGAAAATTGCACAGAAAAGGAAGGATGAGCAACACAAATGCAACAAATATACACAAGAGGGTAAAAGATTTAACAGGACAAAATGTAGGCTAATCAACAGGTTCTATAGAATCAAAGGAAGAATCATTAATAATAGAAAAAGCAAAAATATTCCAAAAGTGGAGTGAATATGTCATAGAACTTTTTCACAATGTGAGAGAGAAACCTATAATGCTTGAAAATATGGAAGGCCAGAAATATTAAAATCTAAATTAAGATCAGTATTGAAGAAAATGAACAGGAACAAAGTAGCAGGACTAGATGTGATCGTAACAGAAATGCTTACAGTCTTAGATGATTTCGGTACAGACAAGATCACAGGCATAATAAATGAATTATACAACTATGCTAACATACTAGAGCAATGAGAAAGGAAGTATTGAAAAATTTAACCCTCACACATACCGGACCACCTCACTAAATCCACACTTGTAACATTACCTAAGAAACCAGAATCAAATGAATGCAGCCTCTATTGGACAATCAGTTTAATAAACCATATAAATAAACTAATGATGCAAATCCTGATGAATAATACATGAAGCAGAAATAGACTGGAAATAGGGCAAGAACAATGCAGTTTTGTCAAGGACACTGGAACAAGAAATGTGATCTTCATGAACAGATGATAACAGAGATCAATACAAGTGCAGAAGGATGTGAATTTATGTTTTATAGACTAAGCAAAAGCATTTGACAAGGTATGGTGCAAGGATCTATTGAACTGTGAGGAAAACTCAATCTATTTGAAAAGCATATTAGAATAATCCAGAATTTATACTTGGAGCAAACTGCCCGCATATGGACAGAAAATGAGTCAAGTAGCTACACAAAAAATAGAAAGGGATGTATCTTCTTCCTAGATTTATTAAACATCTCCAGCAAAGGAAGTTTGTGAATCTACTAGGATTTATTATTGTTGAGTATAACACTATAAGATGACACTGTGTTGATGGCTGACATAGAAAGAAAACTACAAGATCTTCTAGAGAAGATAGTAAAGGAAAGCAAGAAAAAAAGGACTAACCATCAACTGCAAGAAAACAAAGTATAGCAAGAGAAAATTTAAATATCTGGGAAGTGTTTTACGGAGGATGGAAAAAGATAAGCATTTTCTTAGAAATAAAGAAAAAGGTGCTGGATTGCTATGTGATGTCAATCCTCTTATATGGCAGTGAATGCTGGACATGGATGAGGAGAAAACTGGAGGCAACAGAAATGTGGTTCTACAGAAGGATACTGAGAATTCCATGGACAGAGTGAATAAGCAACTTGAAAGAAAATAGCAACAAAATACTTGTGCTTGGAATCAGGAAGACTTAGCTGAAACCTTCCTTGGAGGATTATATGGGATCATAACAAAAATGCTTACAGTCTTAGACAATTTTGGAACAGCCAAGATCACAGTCATAATAAACGAATTATACAACTATGCAAACATACTGGAGCAATGAGAAAGGAGCAATTGAAAAATTTAACCCTCACAGGGCATATTGAGGGAAAGAGAGGCAGGGAAGACAAGCTTATGAAAATGGATGGTGGAACAGTGGGGAGAGCCTTAGTGAAAGGTGAAAACCTGCTAGGGACCTCAAGGGATAGGAAGTTTTGAAGAGTCATGATCGCCCATGTCCTGAAGGGATGCAGCACATAAAAGGAGATCCTTACAGAATTGCTATTAGGAATACAAAACAAATAATAATATTCGCTTACAAATCTTAAAAATGACAAAATATATAAATAAAAAAAATTGGTTTAGTTTCAGTAAATTTCAATGTGGTAACATTTTAGAGATAATTTTCCTCTAAGCTTCTAAATTTTACTATTACATGCAATGATACATGGATGCTTTTAATCAAGGAAAATTTTTATTTTTTCATTGTTTTTAAACAGTTTTGTCTTCTGAAATTTATAAAGCAAAAGGTATCAATAAGCTTCAGTACAAAAATATTCATTTTAAATTGTAAGTCTGACAAATTTTTTAAATCTGTATATAATTTAACTTTTTCTTATCAATGAATTAAGCTTAAAATTTCGATTGTCAGGATAGATATATAAGAAAGATTTGATTTCTTCCAATTTCAATTTTAATGATCATCAATTGTGAAATAATCAGCTACCACAAGTCCTTTTAATAAAATGGTTGATTAGACATGTGACTTGTTGAGGGATGAAATCTTACTAGCAGTTTAGTTTTCATTTCACATTCAATGATGCTCATTTAGTAGAATAATAGTAAAATCAACCTGTGAGAAAAATTAACAATAATAATGACACTTTGTTTTCCAAGTTGAAGAGTTAATCTTTAAGTACTTTGCATGTATTATTTATCTAAAGCTTATCTACTTTTAAATTTTCAGTCAGTCTTTTAAAACATCTATCTAGAATTTAACAAATTCTACTTTGATGGAAAAATAGGTTAAATGTTAAATTCAATTTATATATTGTTTTTTTTTTTAAATATTTATTTAAAAAAAAAAACAAAACAATATATAAATTGAATTTATTCACCATTATTATCATAAATAGGCATAAATAAACATAACTTTAATAATAATTACAGAGATTTTCTCTGATGTAATGAAATTATTGTTTAGAATCCATGCCAATAAAATACCAATCACTACTATCAGAGCATAATGTGTTGAGTGTTATTAAAACAAAAATATAATAAAGAAATGTTACTGCAAGGATGCTAGAGGTTAAAATACGAATTTTTGTGGTTAACTTTTAATCAATTTGTACTTAATTATATTGTAAACTAACAATGATCCTCCTCATGGCACTGGCTGAGTGACTTTCCTTTGCTATGCTGCAAAATGGTATTAGTGAATAATTTGATAGGTATTAGTGGTATAATTTGATAGGTTTAAACATTTTATTTGTCATTTATTTTACAGATGGTATGCAAGCATTGTGGTGCATGATAATTAAATGGTTGTGATTTCAAGTCCTGATGAAGGATTAAGAGGAAGGTTTGAGAAGCTAGAGACAAAAATGAAATATTCATGTGTATGCAAGGTTTCTTGTATCATAGAAAGGATAGAAAATTCAAGTTTTTTTTTTGTTGCACACAATGTGTCTCATTCTTTTTAAATGAGAAAATGTTTGATTGTTTTTCTTTAAATAAACTCAAAGAAAATAAAACAAATAGACTATTAAAGCAAATTGTGTAGCTTATTATTTTTCATAAACAAAATTTTAAAAATATTTCATGAATTAAATTTTATTTTGCTAGATTTTTAAAATACACAATTAAAATTCAATATTACTTATTTCTCTTTACTCTCAAGCTGTGATTTAAATGCTAAGGTAGCTACCACTTTTAGGGTAGAAAATAATTTTATTTGAATAACTAAACAATTACACCTCAACAAAACAACTGTTTGTTTATAAAGATTACAAAAGACTAGATTGGAAGTGAAAAATAAAACAGAAAATTTGATTTTTAAAGCTCAATATACAAATTCATTATCTCTGTTAATTTGGACAAGGAATGATAAAAATGTATTTATTTTATGCCATACATTTATATAAGATTTGCATATGGACAAGCAGCCAGTTTTATATATTTACTTAATTTTCAGGGTTTTAAGCAGATGTTCGTACAAACTTTGAGCTTTACATATGAAATGAACCCAAAGTCAAGAAAAATCATTGAAGAAACATCATCCTAAAAAAAAATTTATTAAATTTGTGATTTAAGAATCTTAAAAACTTACTTTAGAAACTGCATTTCCTTCAAAAAAAAAAAAGTATTGTCAAAAACTTACATATGAAATTTCTCAAAAACTGGCAAGGACATTATTGGAAAAGAAAAAGCAATAATGCCAGGAGGGAAGTGAGTAAAGGGAAGTGAAAAATTAGAGCAATGCTGAAGTAGTTTTATTCCTCAAATTCCCTAATGTTCCCATTTACCACAATTATCTCAAGATCAGTTACACTGATCTGCTTGATTCTCAAGAGACTGTTAAGAGTCTTGTGAAAAATAGTGGGAGATGCCAGAGAATCAGATGAAAAACAGATTGTTCTTTTCTTGATGCCAAAGCAATGACCAAGAATTTAAGCTTACTTTGGACAAGAGAAAATTAGACTTAACATATTTTTTAAATTTGTATTCATATTCTTGCTGCTTATTATTTAAAGATTTTTTTTACCAGCAGTCTTCAAGACTTTCTCTAAAGAAACAGTTTAGTGTAAACAAATACAAATATTCCTGCATTCTTATTTTATATCTTTTACAAATTAAAATTTATATATGTAGCATTTTATAAATCACTGCAAAATTGTTTTGGAGTATGTACCTATGATTTTTTTCTCTGTCATGTAACATTTTTTTGTAAAACACTTTAGATTTCACTATAATTTCACATGATACATATGAACATTTTATTTGAATTAAAGTATATGTTTGAATTAAGTGCATTTTAATATTAAATCCATATTTAAAATGAGTTATTTTGTTAATATAGCTGAAATACATCACTGTGATGAATCTTACTATTAGGAAGCAGCAAGTTTAGCAGTTGGACATGTCTAGTATTATTTTATCTGATACAATGACTGACATTATATGAACTATTAATGATGCAAACTGATGATTTTTTTTACATATTTTGTTCACTTTTTTCCATTTTGTTTATTCAGGTGCTTATAATATTGTTTGGTTTTCTATTTATTTTTCTCACTATATCCCACACTTTTTTCATGATGTTGAGGAAGTAGCAAATTAATAAATCTATGGCTGACAAAGAATCAGAAGCTGGATGGAGGTAAGTGTAGGGATTGCCATTCAATGAACATTAAGCATAAGATTGTATTAGGTTTTCAACAATATGGCCAATTGGGTTGAAGTTTATGCAACCCCAAAATTTGCTAGGGCGATTAAAGTCTCCAACCAATAAGAAATGAGTGAGTAATTGATCAATTAGTCTATTAATTTATGCTTGTTCTAATTTATATCTTGCAGGTATATAGTGAGCATATTAGTCAAGGACTGATGAAGAGTGGTTTTAAATACCTATGGCTTTTAAATTTGTGTTCAAGTGTAATATCTTGTGTGGAGTGGTATCTTTTATCAGTAATGATAAAAGATTTGATCTATATACTTTCAAGGGTATAAAAGTTATAAAAACTTCGGGTCAACCAAAGTTGGCAGATTCTTTTTGCATTGTTTCTTGTAAGCAGACTATATTTGGATTATAGTCTGCCATTATTCATTTGATTTCTTCAAAATTTGTTCTATTTCGCCTACAGTTCCATTGCAAAATGGTTGCTCTATGAGCCATGTTTATTCTGTTTTGACTTTGTAGATGGAGAATCATCTTCTATTTCTATCCCAGATTTGCTTTTATTGTTATCAATGTCCATGTGTTTCATACTATTTGATCTCCTAGGTTTGTCTTTGATTTTGAGTTTCCCTCATTGCTGTTTAAGATTTGTTTTGTTTGTCTGTTCTGATTTTTTTGATTTCTTTTTTTTTTGTATTTTTTGTCTTTACTTTGAATTTTAGAATTTTGGGTGTTTTTGATTTTTTCCAATTCCAGTGCTTCAAACTGATTTTGTAGTGGGATAACTGTTTTTTTGTTTTATTTGATATTAATGATTTGTTTTCTAAGTTAGTTGGATTTAGATCTTTAGTAGGTATTAGATTAATTTTTGTTGGTATGGCATTTTATTCTGGTTTTGTTGTTGTAGATTTTAGTTCTTTGAGTATTCTTCTAAGTTCATTTATAAAGAGAGTTATCTCATCAGATTTTAATTCATAGTTTATGTCATATTTTTGACATTGTTGATGATATTTTTGACAGCATATGAAAGTTTAGAGAAGGGAGTTTTTACTATTTCTCTTTCTTCTGGAAAAGTGATGTTTTTGATATATTTCATTCTTATTTCTTTTTCCCAGATCTCATACTCCTTTGAATTGGGACTATGTTCTTGCTTGCAATCTGGACTCTTTAGGATTTTTAGGCATGTTAATCTGGAATGGTTCATTCCATTCTCTCCATATCTTCCACATACTAGAGATTTAAAGTGTTTTTGTAGTGGCCAACTCTTTGGCAGTAGAAATATTTGAATGGTCCTGGGATGTTTCTATCTTAAACAATATATGCAATTTTTAATTTCAGATGGCTATTTAGGGGTATTAAATGTAAGTATATATATGTACTAATGTTAATATTTTGTCTATTTTTTTATTGTTATTCTTTTGATGTGATTCTGTTTCCTTGGGTTTGATTAATTTCCTCTAGAGATGATGGATCAAGGTCGTAGATACTGATTACTACTTTGCGTGTATTTAAAGACTAGTGAGGGTTGTCCAGTTTAACAGATGTAGGATTTATATTGAAGATATATTTTTTCCATTAGAAATGGTGATGATTTAGTAATGGGAATTTCTTCTAATAATTCAAGTACAATAAATTCATAAAAAGTTTCACTAAGCTTTGTTTCACTGTCTAAGTTTGATTCTGGATAGGGTCTTTTAATTTTTGATGCCATGGAAGATTGATTTAAAGTTTCCTCATTTCTGCTCCCTAGTATCTCTGGAGCCTTTTGAAGGGGATTTTCTTTGGTGGAGGTGACCCATTTGCCCAAACATCCCAAGGATACAGGAATGATATACTCATAATAATGAGTTATTGCAAACAACTATTAGGTTTTCCATTTTTCCACCACAATTAGATGAAACATCAGAGTCTAATGGTAATGTTAAAATTTTGACTCACTAACTGCTTGACTCTTGCCACCACCTTCTAATACTTGTACTTTTTTTTTATTTGTTAGGTTATATGTTGGTGTATATGATTTTGGGTAGGAAGTGTGATTGACTGTTTTTGGTGTATATAAGTATTAGGGCTTGACATTACAAGACAGTTGATCAGAGCAGGCTTCTCTGACTGCTTGTCTAATCAATGTAAGGGCCAAAGTGGAGTGTTGCAGCATATGGTCTCTTAATATTCAGGATCATCAACTTCTCTGCCACCAGGACCCCATCTTCAGGTATTATGGATTACCACTCGTTTGCATCAGTGCAACTTGTATATTCTATTGCCTCAACTGAATTGGAATATTATTTTAGTATTAGTGATCATATTATGTCTAAAAGCTGTATGAACAATTGTATCTTTTTTTGCTCTATCTATAGAAGATTTGTAGAGTGATAAATAGAACATAATAAACAAGAGTATAAATTAATATAAAAAAGGTTAGGGGAAAAATGGGCCTCTCCATGTGTCTCCTCCTCCTCCACTTCCTTCTCCTCCTAGGGAACTAATACAATGAAGAGAAAAGCAAAAAAAAAGTTCTTTCTTTTGAAATTCCAATATGAAGGGAACAAAAAAAAACCATAATTGCTATTATTTTTTATTCCAGCAAAATTTAAGGATACAGCAAAATAAAAAGATGTTGCTTATCTTAATCAGTAAAATATGACCGGAACCACATGGATCTCATTTACCAATCCTGATGCTAACTGTTCATTTTGAATAAGTAAGAAATCATCAGCTGAAGAAAATGCTGCAGATGAAGACTTTGTACCAACTTGTTCATGCAATAAGTAGCAGTCATTCTCTCAGGATGAACTTAATGATTTAATGTTGTAGTTCAAATTAAAAAAAGTTGCCGTTCAATTAAAAAAAACAAACATATCTTGTTGCTCATTTTGTATATTTAAAAGAAAGATACCAAAACTTTACAAATATTTTTGAGAAAATCAGCTATAATGAACACTGTGGGCTATCTATGTTACTGGGTCAGCAGTTAGGATAAACAAAATTTGTTTTCTCTGTGAGTGAGATAGCAGAATCAAGAATTTACATTGGGGAAGAAATGGTCAAACAGAAAGAATTTACAGGTTGGTGCCAAAAACGTCATCAAACCTAAGATGGAGGATCCAGACAATGTTCTTCAACTACCATTTATTAAGCTTAGTTTAATAAAACATATCACTTGTTTCATGCATATGACAAATTTCCTGGCATATCTGAAGCAAAATTGAAAGTGTACATGTGCTGGACCTGATATTAGGAACTAATTTTTGATGCACAGACATTGATGCTGTGATAAAATTTAGAACAAAGATCTTGGGTATCATTGAAAGAAGCTCAAAAAATTCAAAGGATTCAAATTACAAACAATTTATTTGGAATAAGTAATTCAAGTTTAAGATGTTGAGTTGCAAATTTTACTTTTCAGATTCAGATTTGGAATTTTCCCTCAAACTCTTGGAGTAATGAGTGAAGATATCAGGATATCAGAAAATAGAAAGTAAGTATCAGTGACATTAGTATACCAATATGATAATATAGGGTTATACCAAAAAAAAAAAAAAATACAAACAACTATCTACTAAAAGATTTCTTGCTTCAAATTAGATCACTTCCTGATTCTCTCTACAAGTTGTTCACTGAAATCCAGCTCATGAAAAAATCCCCTAAAAAAATAGAAACACAATATAAAAGGAACCAATTATGAACGTTGCCACCAAAGAAAAAATCATAAAAAAAAAGTGAAGAGTCATGATCCACCATATATGCTTTTAAGAACACTGACAGTGACATTGTAACAGTCATGGCAAATGGGTAAACTGTTAATGACCTTGTAAACCTAAAGACTTACTAACTATTCTTCTTCCAATTTGCTTCCCTTACATGGAGTAAAAGTACATGAGTAGACTTTATTGAGGAAAAGGACAATAAAGGGACATGATTTAAATTTTTGAAGATGGCAGGTGGCAGGGAAACCAGAAGGGAGTTATGTAGTCGAGAAATGTGAGAAAAAATACTATTTGAATACAACTAAATGGTGAAACCTAGTTGCTAATCTAGTAGTATGCTTAAATTCATGCAGATGAGGCACTAAGGAGAACAGCTCATCTGATTTATTGCTGTGAAAATATTTGCAAAAAAGACAGAGAGAAACCACGTCTCAAAATGACAAATCAAGATTGATTACATTATAGACCATTCTTTGAATTTTGTCAATAATCTTGACATATACTACTGTATATCTCAAGATCATATATGACAACAGAACCAGATCAGATATGGCAACAATATTAAATGCATAGACAAATGGTAGATTTATAAATGTGCAAGAGTGATTCTGATTAAAAGAATTGTCTGGGACAACACAGCGAACCAACTTTCCTTGCAGCAGACCTAACGATTGATTTAATATAATCACTCAACTTCATGTCAATGGAAAGTGTTAGTCCAAGAAGGCAGAAAGTGTTTATCTGGAGTCAGGAAGAAAATGTTATGTGTGGTAATTAAATAAAAACATTTTTCAGTACATACGCAAAAGAGGCTCCGTCATGTCTGTCGAAGTTAGTCACATCCGGTTTTCCTCATTAGGAGCCGAATAGCTTGCCATGTCTAGATACGGACCTCTTTGTAACTTGCCCATCCGGGTCTTTGTCAGTTGTTTCATGTCAATAAAAATAGAGTGATGCTGGTCGTGGACCCGGAAACAAGTGGACGTGGAGACTATCGGGTGCAGAATGCAGACGTGCTGTGGTGTCAAGACCGTTAATATCTGCACAGTGGAAACTCAGCCGAGGTTGAAGTTTTGACCTGCTCGCCGTGTCTTTATCTAGAAATGTCATAACTTTTCAATTTACGAAGAAGACCACCAAACATTGTCAAATGCCTTCAAAATGTCCAAAGCAACTACCTGAGATTCACCATTCTTATTTAAAGCTCTTCCAGCAATAATTTCAGCAGTTGATGTAGAGATGCAAAAGCCATATTGATTGTTTGAAAGAAGACCCCGCGATGTGGGATGCATGACCAATTCAGAGTTGGTTAGGGCCTCGAGTACTTTGCCAAAAAGAGGTAGAAGGCTAATAGGCCAGTAGTTGGAAGGATCAGATTGTTCACCTGAGTTCTTAAAGACTGGAACTATAGAAGAGGATTTCCAACAGATACAGGCGTCGTATCAAATGATAAACGAAGCAAGAAGCAGTAAAGCATTTATTGTAGAGTTTAGAGAGAGCAGGGGCCAGTTCAGGAGTACATTTTTAAGGACTGTTGCAGAGGTGCCATCAAGTCAACATGCTTTGGGGGGGGCAGTGTAGAGATGATAGTAGGAACCACGGAAGGAGTTATATGCATACCACTCAACAGAGGCTCAGTTTAAGATGCCCAACATGAGTCAAGAGTAGAATTAGAAGAGAATTTACAAGCCATAAGATATTAACACTTTTAATTGAGTGAAGAGAGGAGGAATAACGTACTTAATCTTATTTAATACACCAATTACAGAACCGCCAATAGTCACGAGAGCCAAAGTTGTTAGTGTCTATATGGTACCTCCTCCTATCAGTAAAAAAAAACCCTTCAAGGATACGTTTACAATTATTTGTGCAGACACAAATTCGCGTCTGTTGTGGTGTGAACTTTGAAAAAAAGTGATTCCTGTGGACTATGATCCGTAGAGAAGACTGCTAATTCCAAGAAGGCACAAACGTGTTAATGCCGGCTAAGAAACCTCTGTAGCACATTTCTCAATAAGAAGGTTAAGTATATCAATCGAAGGAACACCAAGAAGAAAGTCACGAAATGCATCCAAATTAGTATGTTGGTAACAGAGATGTCTTGTGAATAGGAGGTTCCTGTGTAGCAGACAAGTGAAAAATTTTATCAACAGATACTACAGCGTGAGAGACTGGGCATCGAAAATATTGAATATCTGTCTACCGGTAACATCAGTAATGTTAGAACACAAAAATGTTCGCAAATGGATATTTGGAGAGAGCCAATTCTATACTGTTAGAAATTTTGTATAATGTATTCTTGAGAAGAGGGAAAGCAATAAAGAAAAAAGAGATAGCTAAACAAAGTCCAATAACGAAAGTCGAAAGCACTTGAAAGAATCATCTGGCAATTCGAAGGAGAGTTCACTTGCCATTGGCAGATTTTCCTGGATATAAATACCAACGCCACACATAGCATATGTATCTTAGAATCTTTGTCGGCAAAGAAAATTCCTGTAACAGAGAATTCAATGATAGCAATAAAAGAATCTACATTAATTTTACAGTGCAAAGCTATCTGGAGACCGTTTCAAGAGAAAAAATTATACAATGCAGAAATTGGAACGGATACAACAAATATTGGAGAAAGAAATGTTGAGGAAGAGAATTGAACGTTAAAACGTATCAGCTTGTCACTGATAGTTCGCATTATGAGGTAAGCGCCGCTTCGTATCAAATGATAAACGATCAACCTGTTTCTTCTCTAGAAAGTTTTCACAGATCCAACAGAGATATTCTACCATCGATCGTGAGTTTCTCGCTGTATATCTAGTGCTGTTGCACTTTAAATACTTTTTTATACTTTAAATAGAAGATAGGGATACATTTTTGTTAACAAATCATAAACCTCTGTCTAGTGCCTTTTCTAGTCATTTGCCATTGAAGTCGAACAGAAAACCGCGTCATTTGAGCTTTATAAGTGAATACATATAAGAGGATATGAAAATATTGTTACAGGCTTATTATCAAATTGGTGATTTACAGGAAATTATCAATTATCACTATTCCAATGAAGGACTTAAACAATTGAAAGACAGTTAGAAACATTACTACATAAATAAAAACGAAGTTATAATGTGCGTCATGTCACTACTGTTTCCGAGACCTTTTGTAAGCACAGGAAATTTGTATTTGATAGTCTGCACGCATTATCACATTCAGGAATATCAGCCACCTTACACTTATTAAAATCTAGGTATTATTGGCCACGGATGGTCAAATCAGTCACAGAGTTCTGCAAAGAGTGCCAAAATTGCCAGCAAGTAAAAGTTTCTAAACATACTAAGTGTAACGTACAACCTTTCAAAACTTTCTAATTGCCTTCAGACAGTTCGTATGTACATTGTGGGTCCACTACCACGAGTAAAAAACCTAACAGATATCTATTTTTCGCCATATCGGTGTCTATTAACAATGATTGATAGGACAAATAGATAGATAGAAGCGGCCTTTAACTGAAATAACTGCACAGAACGTCTCTACTGTTTTACACATGAATATCTAGATTCGAAGCACTTTTACATATCATCACCGATAATGGTAGTCAGTGTGAGTCAGAATTGTTTTCAGAGCTATCAAAGATCATAAATTACAAGCAACTTCATACGTTCCTTACTCATAGAGATTGATTGAACATGCGCATAAGACGCTAAAAATAACGATAATTGCAAGGAAGGAATCATGGCTATAAGCGCTACCTATCAGAATTAGATCGATGTGACAAGAGTAACAATGAAGCGTCAAACCTGACAATAGATCTGGTGAGGGAAATGTGAAAATTTGACATATACAATCAGTCCACCGAACACTTACATTCATTACCAAAACCCTATGTCCCTCAAGACCTAAACAACTGTAAATTTGTATGGCTTTTCGGAAATCTCTGGAAGAACCATACACAGGGCCATATAAAGTAGTTAACCGCAATAATTTACTATTACAACTGCAGATGATGTGAATAGCAATATTTCCATAGACAGATTGAAACCAGAAACAGTGAAATTACCTAATAGTGATAAAAAGCAATACCAGCACGAAGAGATACCTAACCAAATATTGACTGGAAAAGACAGCAAAACACAAGAACTAAGTCTGGTTTATAGGCTATTTGGAAAAAAGAAAATATATACCAATACTATTAGTGTAATAAAGGTAATAATAGGTATGTAAATCCTTTTGATGATGATAAATGTCCAGTTATATACGTATATGGGTCAAATAAGCATCGGACATTGCAAATGTTCCTGGCAGCAACGATTTACCTGGTACCTTCTGGTTGACACTGTTGTGCTAGTCTGTACGTTTTTTTCTGAGATGAATGAGTCGTTTTTGTAAACTTAGAGATAGATACGGTTTGGGTAGTCTATGAATAATTACACCAAATTGTAGATATGCTGAAATAAATAGGACATTCTTGAAATTCAATGTTGTCAATTTTTGTTCGTAATCATTTGATGTTAAAGTGATGTAGAATGTAAAAGAGTGTGTGCTGTGTTTCATCTAAATATGTTCTGTATATTCGCGATATAATGCAAAATTTGTATCAAATACAAATGTTATATATTTAGGTGCATAATCAGCAATAAAAAATGCAATAATAGCATAATCCATTACATGGATCCTCGTACAACTCTTGTTCAATGAGCTGTTTTTGATGAAGCATTTTTGTCGAAACCTAATAGAGATCTTGTTTAAGGTATCTCTATCGCAACACCAGGAGCGATCATATTTTTGAATTCAGCGTTTCCTTCTCCTAGACTGATTGCGAACCACGGCTACAGAGCCCAGTTTGAACTGCTATTTAATCAATGGCTTGGCAGACGTTGGATTTATATCTTTTTCAGCGGCATTTGTGTGTAAGTGAATGTAACGAAACCAGCTGGAATTTGAACTCTGCTCTGATTTCTCATTCCGAACCGTTATTCACTAAACTGCCTTCTGCGCGTATCAGTGGCTCAAGATCTGCGAGAGAAAAGGCTTACCTTCCACTACATGTTTAACGTGTCTAACTGACAGATGGTGGGCAATTTATGTGAGAATCTACATTATTTGCTTCGTATCTTGTTCAGTTAGATTGAAAAGATAATAGCACTCTTTCTTTGATTTAGAACGGCACCTATAATAGTTATTGGTGTGGCTTTTCCAAATAAGTGAATCTGTACATGGTGTCCAGTTGGGATTGGAATTAACTTGGCATGTTCATGTGAAAAGACTAGATATTCAAGCTAGATAACTTATATTTTACAAGCACACCAGAATTACATTGTGGCTCGTTTTCGTAAAGTGGGATTTGATCTTTTGAATTAAAAGTTTTGAGGAAAATGAAATTTCAAAATAAGTCGATGTTTCGCAAGATGTTGATAAGAAGCCAACGTCTGGCTGTCATCCCAGACTAGAGAAACTTAGAAAAATGTCAACCCAAAGAAAACAGGATTATTTCAATGACTTCTTAGTGATGCGAAATGTTCACGAGACAAAATCCAGGTGGGACTAAATAGATAAAAGCTAAACAAATATTTCTTTGTGGAGAAAATTATGGATCGCTGTTATTCAGTAAATTTGTCCAAAGGAAAGACAGATAATTCTTGATAAAATAGGGAAATAGGCCAGCGCTTGAAAATAGACGGACGGGTGGAAAACTGGGTGCAGCAGTTGTGGTTCGGTTGACAGGGAAAACACTGTAAAGCTGACATCATCAGCCACATATTCCATCATCACTTGCTGTTCGAGAATATCAATCAACTGAAGAATTTTTCGCCATCTTAAAAAGATTTTTTTGTTTACAGACTGATGATTGTGTGAAAGAGTTGGAAATCAGTTTTTGGAGACAGGTCGAGAAAAATGTTCCGTGACT
Source organism: Acanthosepion lycidas (assembly GCA_963932145.1). Classification (NCBI taxonomy): domain Eukaryota; kingdom Metazoa; phylum Mollusca; class Cephalopoda; order Sepiida; family Sepiidae; genus Acanthosepion; species Acanthosepion lycidas. The sequence continues at coordinate 60,993,929 of OZ010610.1, read as the reverse complement.
GAATTGTTGAATAGTATTTATTTTAATAATTTTTTTTTATTTAGATGTCACTAACTTGATATTTACTAACTCCTGTAATTCACATATATTACTGTTATTGCATGTAAACACTCAGCAATTATATTGAATCTTTATTAATTTATGAAGGGGTTTCTTATAATGGAGAGATGATGTTTGTCAGATTTCAATGGAGATTGTTTAGTGGTTTATGATCTGTTAATTACATTACGGTCGACATTACATTCTGTTTGTTGTTTGAAATATAATGCCGTTTGTTGAATACTTTTGTTGGGTCTGTGATAATTTCTTAGAAAAGAAACTGATAGGGACAAATTGACCCTTTATCAGTTGATGTAATGCAGCGCCAAGTTGATAATATTTAACTTCCAAAGTAGAGCAGGACAATATTATTTTAAAATTCTCGAAGCATATCACTTATTTTGACATTATAACCTCTTTTGATTGAGATTTAAACATACACACTTGGATGTAGAAGGCTTAGGCTGTGCAGTGCAGGTAGTGTAACGGATATCGGCAGCAGATGGCAACCAGTCTAAGAGAAAGAAAACTATAGATTCAAAACTGTAGATGAGTTAATGGGAAATCGCTTCACTATATTTCCCAATAATACATGACAGTTTATAGATAGTAAAGACAAATCTATAGTCATGACCACCAACGTCCTGGGAAGATATAGCATTAAAAAAGGGGAAACGATTAAATTACTATGGTTAGGAACTAGTTTTCTATAAGAAAATGAAGAAAACCTGACATCCTAAGAAATTGGCGCAACGACCTTGAATCATTTGGGCAAGTGAGTACATTAATTTTCTTGGCAGTTCGTTTGAGGCTATAACTGGAAACACTATATTCAGAAACAATTTGGAAACTTTAAATAAAAAATTAAAAGGGAAATAATGCAGGAGACGGGAAGCCTTTTAAAATTTGTTTAAATCTTTTTGCTATGCTCAAATTTGAAGTTAACAGTTGTCTACATTTTGTTGATGAATTGCCACCGAATTCAAATCTATGAAATGCTTTTGTTGCATTAGAATTAAGATTCGGAGATACCAACTTAGGGGATTTATTGATAATTGGTTGCTGTGCTGTCAGAGCGGCATAATTTTAATTCAATATTATGTTCAGTGATCAATGTTGTTCACTAACTAGTCTTTTAGCTATACTATCAATGAATTGATAATTGGTGCTGTCAAGAGACAGATAAAAATAGTTAAAGTCGGAACCTATTAACACTTTCGCTATTTCCGCAAAACTCCATATAAATTTACTCCTTAAGCTGTGTAAGGACATGTTTAGCATTAATTGGCAGTAACATTTAGTTTGTTTTCCATTGACAGAAACAATGGATGTATTTGTTGGATATATGACTCTCTCTGTTAGGTAAAATTTGTGAATGTTGGATATAGTAGCTCTTGTATCCACAAAACATTCAGTTTGTTGAGCCCCTACCCAAAGCAGAGAGATCACCAGAGGTTTTTAAATCCCGCCTAAATAATTTTATGAAGTTTCGTTCTTTTCGTTCTTTTCTTTTTCTTTCATTTAAACAGCACTCTTTCTCATTGATGGGGGAGAGGTTACCTATTACGTGAATTACGTGTCTTTTTCTAGTCCAGCTAATTTTTGCCTGAAAAGAATTTTTTTTTACGAACTGTGAATTGAGTTAATCGTTTTATTTTTCGTTTTCTTTCTGTTATCCGTGAAGCTTTTTGAACTTTTACATTTTATTTTCAGTTTTCTTTTTTGTTTAATACCGTTTTTTAATTTTCTTCGTGTTACTTGTTTTTTATGTTCCCCTTTTTTGTAAGCCAAACTTTTATTTTTCTGGAGTGTTATTTTTTTCTTTTTGTGTGTCAACTTTCCACGAATTTAATTCATTTTTATTTTGTGTTTACCTTAATCCGTTTCACGTTTTTAATTGTTGACTCGTTTTGTTTTAATTTTTCCACACCAAGTTTGATTTTTCCTTTTTATTTGTTTTTTCACCGGCCTACTGGGTCGTCTTTCTTCATCGCGGGACTTTATTTTTTTTCGTTTAATATCTATCTTTCCATTTGTTTGTTGACAAAACGCTTAAAAATCTAAGGCGAACTTTTTTTTTAAATTATTTGGCTGTAGTAGGATCAAGCTGGTTATATCATGGCGGTAAATTTGGAAACGCTGCAAATGGAAGACACGTCACCGCCAAAAAAATTGGCCTGGAGCAAGTGAGGCTATAACTGGAAAAGGATGACAAATATTATGAAGCCCTAAAAGAAAAGTGCGAGTCGTACATAAAAGGCAATGAGTTTTTATAATCCCCGAGGCAATTGATGCCGTGAAGATAAGAACGATTTCCCTGCTGACCACAGACGTAGGGACTCGAATATTAATTGGCATCAGCAGGGAAACGATGGAGGAAGTCTTGAAGAGCCTCAAGATAGGTTAAAAATATTCTAGCCAGAATGCGTTAAGGGATATCTTATTGGCGACGGAGGAAGAGGTACAGAAGTTGGCGGGAAGCATCCTGCCAACAAAATCTGTCCGCCTACAAACGGGGTACATGGGGGCGAGAAGAACGAAAATAACCTTTTTTTGCCCGATACGGCGAGGTGGAAGATGTCTCGGCAATAATTAGCAAAGCTGGGATTGCCACTGGGGACTTTGTAGTGCAGGTAACTTTAATACAGAAAAGTTTCAGGGAGATCCCCACCGTGTTGATCTGTTGAGAGAAAATGATGCCCGTGGTTGTTGAAGGCTGTCGTGTGGTGCCTTGGGGCACATGTCGAAGGCGTGTCTCGGCAAGAATGCGGCGTCACAGCAGAGGAAGTAGCGGAAGTGGCCGGCAAAGTCCTTGAAGGAGAATGAAAGAGGTGGAGAAGAAGGGACGGAAGAAACCAAGCCCTCTCTCTCACAGCAGGCAGTCTCACAACAACAACCCAAGGATCGGCCGGATCTGGAAAAGCAGCACCAACCGCTACCTCAGCCCCAAAAAATACAGACGGGAGATAGAGAAGGACTTTTCTACTCAAAAAAGGCCCCCTTGGATTCCTTTTCCAAGATCACTTCCGTCGACGGTAAGTCGGTGGAGGATCCCCGTAATTTCCTCAAAGCTCCGGGAGTGATATCCTGTATAACGGATGCAGGCAATTCCCTGTTTGAGGCGAAGGACGCCTTCCCGGAAGTACGGATGGCACAAATGAGAATCTCGGATTTGTAAAAGCTATTTTGATTTTGCTCAGGGAGGGTCCTGGTGCTTCTCCACCCCCGCTATATAGGGCATTAAAATTAATGTATCCCATGGACATTGGCGGTATTGTCCTAGATGGACGGATGACGTCGGAGATGAACATGGGGAGCCTAGGACAATCCGTCGGAGTCCTTATTTCCGCAGATTACCGCCCAATCTGTGAATAGGGTCTTTGTTTTATTTTCCACCTTTAAAAAATGTCTATAAATATAGCCCGCCTGAATTCGAATGGCCTGAGGGATCGGAGTAAGGTTGCCCGCCTGCTTCGTTGTAGATGTCGCTGCGATCGAGGAAACTCACTTTGCGAGGTTGATGCCCGTGTGCTGTCTAGCGACTTTGTTGTCTATTCAACATAAGGTGACCGACTGGCCCGAGGTCTTTCCTTGCTGGTTAAGCGTAGTTTGGATGCGACCTGGACCTTGTTCATGTCAGTACAAGGAGGTTGGCGGTTAATCGTGGTCGATATTGCTGTGCAAAGTAGTTCGTTTCGGATCGTTGCGGTTTATGCGACCAGCGATCAGACGGAGCGTCTCATTTTTCCATCAGTTAGGGCCGTTCCGGTGGATTCGTTCCACTTAGTTTTAATGGAGGACTGGAATGACGACCTGGACTCCAAGATAGGAGGCGAGGAGCTAGTGGGGGAGATCCTGAGTTTTCGCTTGCCGGGTGTTGGTTCGGAATAGGTTATCTCTCAATGATATAAGACTTCATATGGGGCTTGGTGGATTTACCTGACTGTCATCATGGTGACCTTGGCGAAGAAGAAACGGCTTCGCACATCTTCTACCATTGTCCTCGGGTGTGTCCCTTCGGGACTGTCAGCAAGATGACGGCTCGTATCACTTCCGAAAAGCTCGTGCTCATCGATCTCGCATATGTGTGTAACAATGTGTCACCTCCGTATTCTGAGGGGAAACGGGTGGTGTTTCTAGCACTACTAACCGTGGCTAGAATGGTGATTTGGACGACGTGGAAGGAGGAAACATCCTGATGTGAACGCTATTCTCTTCAGGATCTGCCCAGATTTTTTGAGCATCAGAACAGGATGGAGATCAGAACTGATAGAAATCGTTTGTTATCAACAGATTTCAACGAAAGCTGGGTAACTGCGGCGAGCCTGGTTCGCGTGAAAGTTGCTATCCTTGATTTTCTTTTTTAAAGTCTCCCTAGTCACAACGGGGTGGTTTCCATTGGAGCCCTCCCCTCGTTAAGATCTTTTTTGCACCTCGTTAATGTGACTAGGTGTCTTTTCCGGCCTGTTCCCGTTTTCCTCTTTTGTTATGATCCAAGTTGAGATTTCCAACCCTCCCCCAGTTTGTTTTTGGTCTCTCTTTTTCATCTCGACTTTATGATTCTCCCATGCCGGTATTTATTTTATCCTTCCCTCTCGCTTAGCGAGAGAACCTCTTTTTGTTTCAAAATAGAATATAACGGCCATTCTTATTTTTGAGGGGTAGCCCGGTTCTACTAACATCATTTACTTTTAATTTGTGTTTTGTTATATTTTTGTTTGTTTTGGGGTTCAGCCCATCCCCCTCATTTCATACCATTAATAAATTTCTTATATATAATTTTATACACAAAGAAATTTTTACGTCACGTGGTTTATTGTATTTGCCTTGTAAATTTGTGGTATTGTGGTATATGAAGAATTGAATGATGAGGAGTGACTTTTTGTGTTGAATGAGAAAATTGTATTGAATGAATGGGTCATGAAACTGATTAGCTAGGTATACGATAGTTAGGGTAGATCAGCCGCAAACCATTTCCCCCTTTTCGGCGTTACGCCACAATTGCTGTGCTTATACAGTAATAAATGATGGATTTACCGATTACGGAACATTGCTGACGCAGGTTTCTATAGTTTTTCTCTTGCCAGACAAGCGTTTGACCTTACGATGACCTTATTTGGACATTTTACTGTTAAGCTTTTTATTTCTGTTTGTGTCAAAGTTTGTTTCCATTTTGTTGATTATATTTTTCGTTTTCAGACTTATTACTTTCTTTCAGCTGCGGCCGAATTTGTTTTAATTTTTGTTTTTGCATTATATTCCGTTTTTATTTTCGTATTCTTTTTTGCGTCGGACTTGCTTTTTCGTCAGAACTGCTTGTTTTACTTTTTTTTATTTTTTTTAAATTTTGTATTTTATTCTGCATTTTATTTTCGTTTATGTTTTTTCTTGTGTTTAAACTTTGTGGCCTGAGAAAAAAAAGATTTTTTTCGCTGTGGAAGAAAAACATCACACAATGGACGACCATAGTTGGACAATCAAAAATTTATTTGGATCTACCACTAATCAGATCCACCAGACAAAGAAAAGGAGGCTGTTCCCCACACCCAACCGACAAAGCAAAAAGAAAAAATCCTGTAAAGGTAGGCTTTATAAGGGAAAAGATAACTTATCCACACCCATAAAAAAGAACTTGAAAAAGAAAAGAGCGCTAACATGGTGTCGGACGAAGTCAGCGGTGTAGTGGAGGGAGAATCACCTTCTGTATGGAGTTCCCCGAAATGCATAGTCAATGTGGAGAACTTTATCGAGAGAGCCAAACAGTACGCTCATTTGGTTAACGAGGGCGGACTTTTGGTAGACCTCGATGCACAAGAACGCATTACAAAACGAACAGTGTCAGTCTTTGTGCTCGACAAGCTCACGCGCAAAATTTGTCGATGCACAAAAGGCAGTGTTGAAAGCAATGAATTCCATGGGGGTTACACCTCAACAAATAATTAAAGGGCTAGGTTATTTCACGTGGGATATACTGCTGCCCACGCCAAAAGACTGTGCGGATGTAACGTCTCGTGATTTGATCACAAAAGACTACATCATCCGCACAGAATACCGAGGACGGCGTAGGACCAAGGTGCGATATGAGATCCCTGACTATATCCTCGGAGGGCACCTAGGGATATATTGAATGCATTATGGCCAGTTAATGAATGTTACTCCAGAATATGAGACGGGCGAGTGGGGGTTTGAAGCTTTTATGTTTATTCCCAACAGCTTGGAGATAGGTGAGGAAAAAGAGACATAGAGTATCCACGGAATTTTCTGGGAGCTAAGCTGGACCTTACCATTTTCAACACTGACTCGGGGTCCCAACAGACATGGGGGTGGTCAAAAAGACTGTTAAAGTTCTTGATATTACCCCCACCCTTTGACAATTTGGGAAAATGAGGACGCCAAAAATTTAAGGCATTTCTGCTCAGGGAGGGTCCCAGTTTTTGTTTACCCCTTGCTATATAGAGCTCTTAAGCTAACATTTCTGTGGGATATCGCGATTGACGTCAAATAAAAACTGAAATGGGCCAAAGGGTCAATGCGCGAGGGTCCGATAACAGAGAAGCATCTTGGCCGAGACAAGACTCCGGGTATCGATGGACTCCTCTATGAGGTGCACTTGATGCAGTCGCACATGTTTGTCCCCCTGTTGCCACTGGTCTTTAACCAGTGGATGAAGAATGGGAGTATTTCCTAACGCTAAGTGTGATCAAGTTGCTTCGCAGGAATAAACTTGGAGGGGATGGGATTAATACTTTCGTTTGTGTTTTAATGTTGAAACAAATCTTGTTTATTTCCAGTTTGCATGTATAACGCTTCGTCTTTTCCCTGTATATAATGTGACTGGCTTTTCCACTGGCCTTGCTGACATTTTTGGAAACTTATCCCTATTTTGACAGTTAAAAGAGAATTTTCCCCATGTTGAACGTTTTATTCCATTTACAACTTCAGTCAAACAAACAATTTTTCAGCTTTCTACATAATGTTGGATGTTTGCCACTAATATGTCGCATTCTACCCTCGTCACTCTCCAGTTAAATACAAATATCGCCACGCGCGTACTTCAACTTCTTTTAGTCTCTTGTTTAAATGTGACAACCAGTCAAATCAAAACAGTAACTCAGCTTGTTAAAATCTACGCGTGCAGTAAAGGTCTTACAGCATCCATTGATTTTGTTGAAAATGCTGAGCAGATTTATCAGCATATCGTGTAAATCAAAGCAGAACATTTTGAAAATAAACACTAATAATTTATTAACCCGATGTATCACTTTAATTGCCTAAAATAAGTTAATAATTGATTCAGTTTTTGACAGCAGGCGAATTATTCTGGTCACAGTGCTATATAACCCTAAAGATGTGACACCTAACATGTTAGCGTCGATTCAGATATCGTAATGATACAGACATTGGAGTAATTGTTAGAAATGTAACAAATGATCTTGCACCGTGTTCTCAACTGCTAGATCGTCTAGGTAAGCATGAATAAAAAAACGGCTTTACATCCCTAAATCTCTGAAATTGCCGTGTTCTGCAAACTGTACGGAATTTTGATAAAATATCGAGTGGAGTATTTGAAATATATTCTGTCATGAGTATTTGATGATTAAGAGTTGGATACAACGGATTAGAAAACAACAGAAAATTGTTACTTTGATGCCCAAAAGGGGACTGACGCGAAGGACAGCAAAATTTATTAGGACTAAGCACACTTCTTGATCTTGACAGAAGACGAATTTTGATAAAAACAAATACGAAGTGCGCTAACAATATCGATACGCATTACATTACTTTGTCTTTATTAAGACAACATTTCTAAGCTAACAAGATTAAATCAAGAAAATTTTATTGCCAAATCATATATGAAGTGATTACGTTTGTGCCGGGCATTCTGACAGTCAATTCGGTAATCGCTAAAAACAAACTATGCACAAGAGGCTCCGCGCAAACATTTTATTTTACAACATGAAAAAATCATAATTCAGTAATTCTAACCAATCACGAACATTGGAATATAAAATTGTGTTCTGGTCCACCTGAGGGAGGTTTAAAAAATGCCAGATTAAAAACGGCTGTTTCCACTTCAGTCAGACAAATCTATCTATCTATCTATCTATCTATCAGACACTTATTGTGATAAAAAAAATTTGTCACACGTACATACAAACAGCGAGTAATATATTTCTTTTCTATCCGACTTTCTTACAGACACACACGTATTATTAATTAAAGAAATTTCATATGTAGAACCGGGAGCTACGGTGCTGACGAGTACCGACGAGTGAACACTTATTGTTGTGTCATCTAGGGTAGTATAACTGATGCCAACAGGAAATGAATGAGAAGTAATACACGATAATAGAGATAAAATGGTGTAAAAGTTAAAAGGAGGCTTTATTTACTATTTCGTCTCGAACAATATACAAAAATTATTTAGAGTTATTCTTGGAATTCTACCGCAGTTGTAGAAAGAATAAGAAAAATATGTACGAGCTTTATCGCATAGTAGAAGGCGTTTTCGGTTTTCATTGTGTAGTGGCCTAGGTTGCTGCTGTTAACATCGGACTTTTAGAGCCTCTTTCGTTGTCTTTGAACCAGTGTTCGGCGAGGTACAAGCAAATAACCGTGTTAACTCCGTTGAGCCTTTTGCTAGGGAGTTGAATTGATGGTAGCTTATATATTGTTGGGATGACTTGGAAACAAACTGCGTGATTTTTTTCTGGTTGGTCAGATCACTGATCATTTTACAAATTCACCTATTGTCTCAGAAGTTGATGGGTGAAGCCGGCCTAAAATTAAGCCAGTTCTTATAAGTTGAACGATGGCTATCCAGGTGAATACTTTCGTTTTCATTATTTTACTTTACATGTACTATTGTCCTTATCTTTGTTGTTATCACAACGTTTTGGCCCTTTCATTTTCATTGAAAAGTGCGAATTCCAACAGGCCCTGATTGGCTTAGATATGTGTGGCGAAGAAACGATTGGTGTTTTATAAAAAATGGTGATGAATTGGTCCTAAGTTGACACGCCGCAGGCTCATCGAGTCACACACAACTCGAGAGATTTGCCTTCTCAGGCAAAAATGACTTTCTTCAATACTTTCAAATAAACGTTATGACTTTTATTGTCTATTTTTGTAACACTATTTATTTCGCAATTATTGTATAAAAACAAGTTAGGTGAATCTTTTTTCAACGTTTTCTCCTAAAATCTGAGTTATTTGATTTAATGAATCTTTTGAACAGAAATTCTTTTTTTCAAAGCCATTACGTTCGTCGGGGTTATTTTGATGAACCTTTTACGTATATGAAAGCTAAGACATATTTTATAAGCTTCCTCTTACGTACCCTCTCCATGAGCTGCTCTTGCTTATTCGAGACTGGTCACGAGGGATGAATTCTAATTACAGAACCATACAACACTGTAGATTAGGATTAAAAGACAAATAGCTTAGCTAAAAATCATACCATTCTACATTCCTTCACAAACCCACATCCTTCACTCTTCCTGATCAATTATTGGGAGGATACTAATATCGAACTAAGCAGAATTAGTAAATGTGCGAGAAAAAGCCAATGCCAAGTATTGTAGCATAAAGTTACTACAAATCTCCTGTCATCGGCTGTTTTTAAGGGATCGTTTAATTAAATGGTGAAAAAAAACTATTGGGTTTTTGATGAAACGATACGTGATTATAAACAGCTAATAGAAAATTTGACACTTGTCTAAGTGAACGATGGTTCATTGTAAGTTGAAATTTTGTTACCATTTATTTATTGTGACTGATAATGTTTCAGACATAATTACCAGACCTTGTGTCGAAAACAGAAACATGTGGTTTGATAAGAAAGGAAGAATATGCGATATGACTGAAGTTGACCAACTCCAACTGTCGCCTCTTGTTGACTGGTTTAGTTTTTTTCCTTCCTTCTATTACTGAACAGGTAATTGAAGTAATTTGGTGTGTTGGTGAAATTTTAGTAACCCTCATTTCAAGCATTTTCTTGAATTTCATTGGTTGTTAAATAAAAATAAGCTTCGAGAAATTTCCATAACAAAACAGTCAAAATTTGTGCAAAAATAGGCTCAACTGACATAAAAAAATCTTTCTCAAATTCATCCCTAATTTAAATGTTTCAAGAAATCCTATTGGCTAAAAAATAAAAAAATACAACATTCGCCCACGCATTTCTCAGAAAAATTCGCAACAAGCTACTAAGCCACTGGAGCTGATTTTGTTGTTAAAAAACTATAACTAGAAACAGCAAACGAATTTTCGTCGCATTTTGAGACAAACACACGCAAAGATACACACGGGAATTATGTGTCAAAATTGCCGCCAAAGAAACAAACTTTCTTTATGAGAGATTAGAAAAATTCAGACAACAAACTTTTTCACTTAATATCTTTTATAGAAAAATCTTTTGTTTAAGTTGAATTCAACCTTTCAATCAAAGGCAGACAACCTTTTAGTCATTGAACATTTCCGAAACATCAAAGAACTTTTGTTCTATACTTTTGCACACATCATAACAAACAAAGAAATTGCAATTTGTGTATATTGTAGCAGGACCCCTCGAGCGCCCCCGTATCACAAAAGGGTGATGAGGTCACAAGAGGCCCGCTAACATTTTTGAAGACGTTAAATCTGACAAGATGAAACAACATAGACGACAGAACGAGGATATATAAGATATAAGCTAATTTATTCTAGAAAAGTAATAAAAAAAAAAAATAATGCAGATGCAGATGTTCCGGTGCAGGCATTGATGGTCGAGGTTGGTTGTTACAGGTGATCGCTGCTGGTCATGCAGATGATCGCTGCAGGTCGTTGCAGGTGGTCGTTGCAGTTGAAGTTGATGTTGGTCGTTGCAGATAATCGCTGCTGGTCATTGTAGTTTGAGGTTGATGTTGGTCGTTGCCGGGATGCCAACTTGACGTGTTGGGAAGAAAAGAGGAGCTGGCGTTGCGATTTTGTTCGGGCATGTCAAAGGTCCACTGCAGCCGTTGCGTGTCTGCCGGTCGAGTCCGATATTAGTAACCTCCCGTAATAATTACAAACGTAGTATACGGGAAAGGTTATGGACGCGTGCAGGCAGCCAGTAGGGACGGAATGCCGAGAATTGGCAAGGAGCCAGAAGTAAGAGGGAGAAAGCAAAGTTTCCAACTATTGTCAAGTTGGCAGACAAAAAGAAATGGGAGCGTAACTTAATACACAGCCCGGTGATCGACGTCCTGGACACGGAGGCTAGGGGCCTGCGTACTGATCGTTTCAGTCGCCGACCCTAAATTTAGCGAAAAGTCACTGGTAAGGGAGACTAGAAAGAGTATTGGTAAACTAACACAGTAAAGTTTATCTAAAAAATGAGGAGAGCTTAGCTAAAAGAAAACCAAGGCCTAAAAATGCCTAGAAGTATATTACGACTAGGTTCGTAATATAACTAAACTGAAAAGGTAACTTGCTAGTCTTTACCTCGGGTTAACAGCGTGTAGGGAGCACAACCGAAAGGTAAAGGTCGAAATGACCTGTTCTCTTCCGGTTTAAGGAGCCAAGGAGGAGCTAACTCCGACAATATAAAATTTAATCTGTTGTTTCAAACATGTATTTTTTGTCGTGATTGAATATCGTTACCATTTGGCCATTTCTTATAATTTATGTTTGTGAATATTGCATATTTTATTTGTAGCACAATCTTAAATATTCACGCATCCTTCTTAGATCCAACTACAAAATCTTGGGCCTGTTGTCATTTGGTTGTCATTATCGTGTCGAAAGCTATAAATTCAAACATCGCTATTTAAAATTTTAGTACAAAAAATCTTTTCTCTGTCAAGGCTATTGTCATTTATTCATTACTAGATGGTAGTGATTAAAGAAACAAAGAAAAGATAAAACTAGGAGCAAGGAATTTCAAATATAAAATAACAAAAATTTAATAACAGAAAAACAATTTCAAAACGTCCTAGGACACAAGCTAGTGAATAAAAGTATTGGTTAAACAGATTAAGTTACTTGATGGCTGTGAGTTCAATCCTTGTGTTGAATAGTACAGAAATATCATATACACGACAGTAGCTGCAGCCGTAATCAGAGCAGCCACAACAAGAGCAGCAGCTGCAATAGCAACAACAACAACAAGAGGAACTGGAACTTCAGCTGCCACATTTGGACCTCTACATGGAGGTGGAAGTAATGCCTTCGCCTAGGTCCTCCTCTTTGAAAAAGAGAGGAAAGAAAAGAGAACGGCGAAGAAAAAAGACAAAAAGTCTCACCGAAACGGCAGAGAAGGCCATAGAAAACGCCAAGACCCAATCTGCCCCCGCTTCTCCGGCAAAGACTGAGAAGCCAGCAACTGAATCATCCTCAGTAAGGCAAGGAGATTCCCTTCTCCTCACGCTAAGGTTCTGACATTTCCCTCCCCAACCCATCTCAGAAGAAAAAGCCTTCCCAAAGAAGGGATCTTTCTTCTCGCAGAAAGACGCTCCTGGGACCTTTATTTAAAATTACCACCGTTGATGGAAAATCAACAGATGAACCTAGGAACTTCCTGAAAAATTGTCCCACGTTCCTCGTTTGTGCCCGAATGGAGTTACACACTAGACCTTGAATGGCTAACACTGGACAGGAAAAACTTCTAGCTACAGTTGACTAGATTAGTGCAGCGGAATTTAGCGGTGGCGGTAGTTGGGAATAAATGGTGGGAGAATCTTTAGAATAGGATTAGGTCTTTCACCGCCAAATATAGCCAACTGCTAGCTTCAGATAAGGCTAAGAAGGTCAAGACATTAAAAGATAGTCTAGCTCTGGCTCGGGCGGTGGCTGGAGGGATCTCCTAGAGATAGGCTTAGCTATGCATTCGGCTAGCGAGCGATATCAAGGCCAGATAGTTAGGGCTAGGTTAATTAAATATCTAACGAAGTCGTGAACATAGGCGCAGAATTGCGCAAGGAGGTTCCGATCGTTATATTCATAAAGTTGATGGACACAGGCCTTGGACGACTGACATATGTGTGAGGCGTTTCGACTGCATTTTCAGAACCTTTTTTTACCGAGGAGCATGGTCTTTGTCATCAATTTAGCTGATTTTCCTTGGCTTCCGTCGACTGAAGCGGCTGCCTGTATCGGTGATATCGCAGAGGGCGAAATCCACGTGGCACTGAAGAGGGCCAGCAGTTGCAAGTCTCCGGAGCTTGGTCTGTCTCACTAACTGTACTTAAGGCAGTCGCACATGTTTGCAGCGATTTTGACAATCGTGTTCATTCCTGGTCCTGGCAGAGTTCCGTTCTCAATTGGATCTCCAGTGGTGTGATCACGCTGCTAAAGAAGAACAAGTATAGTGGGAGGAAACTAGGCGATTACTCTACTAAACAGAATTAAAGAAACGTTTGCAATCAGTTGCTGAGATTCTGTTGGAATGGAGCAAACCGGTGCCAGACACTTCATAGCAACCTGCATCTGATCCGTACGATCATAGAGGACGTAGAAACAACGAAGAAGCCGCGTTGATCAATTTGGATCAGTCCAAGGCATTTGATAGGGTCGACCATTAGTACCTGGTGGCTATCCTGCAAGCGGATCAGCCTGCTGTATCTTTTTCCCCAGTGCAATGGTACATGTGAACGGGAAGTGGTTGGGCGTTTTTGCGCTGTCACGGACGGTTCGTCAGGGTTGCTCGTTGTCGCCCTACTTTACGCTTTGGCGCTAGAGCCTCTCCTATGCCGGCTGAGGGACAGGGCATGCAATTCCGCCTTACGTGGAATCGGTCTCCCTGGAGGGGCTCGAACTTGGGTTTCAGCCTACGTCGATCTATTTTCGTGTCGTGCCACAGTGGCATTGAGGTGCGCAGAAGGCGCTTGAATGGTACGAGAACGTTACGTGGAACAAGATTAACCGCGACAAGTCTTCCGGTTTGCGGTTGGATTCTTGTAAAGACGTGGCTCTTCAGAGCCCCTTCAGTTGGACTGACCGTCTCGTCCACATTCTTGGAATGTGGTTCGAGTCGGATCTTTAGCTGGAGAAAAATTGGTCGTAGGTACACGTAAAGGTAGAAGTGGACGTACGTACTTGGCTCCGAAGGCAGTTCTCTTTAAATGGTACATCGAAGGTGTGCTCCGCATACATCTTTCCCCTTATCCTTTACCGATAGTCTGTACTTCCTCTAAGGATCGTTTGGAGGCCATCTATCTGAGAAGCGCTTTTGTGGTTCGTAGAGTGGTCTGCATTCTGCGCCCGGAGCTGGGAATGCCGCACACCTTGAGGCTAATTTTCCTACGCCGCGTGTTGACAGAAGAGCTATTGTGGGCAAGGAGTGTTAGGGGTGTTTTACTATCACTCCTTTCCATCCCGGGTCTGAGTTCCGTCGTAATCGCCGGTGCCAGTAGGCTTTCTTCAACGAGTGTCGTCAGACCTTACATGTTACTCCTCGGTCCAGTGACCTTTCACGGTCTAGGATGACATTGTGCTGGGGATTAGTGGATGGGATCGCGTCGGACCTGCTCTGTAGGTGGCTAGGTTTGTCGACGGGTGAATTGTGCTCTTTCTGTTCCTGGGCACCAGCAGCGAATTATCTCAACAACCCTGGGTTTTTGCTTACCTGGCGATTGATCCGGAAAGCGCTGCATCTTAATGACATGAGTTTCAAAGTTGGCTTGGCAGAAATGCACGTTTTTCACCGGTGTAATTGTGGTTTAGAGGTAAACTGGTGCCCTCGATCCGGGGGTATGTCGGCGAGTTGAGGGATCGTATCGATCTCACGTACGTGTGCGATAATGTGTCGCACCCGTGGTACGGCGTGAAATAGTGTGTTACACGCTGCTACCCGTGGCAAGAATGGTGGTATGGATGACGCGGATGGAGGGAATCGTATGAGATGAACGCAATTCTCATTAGGATCTGGTTAGATTCTTTGGGCATCAGTTCAGAATGAAGATCAGAATTCATAGAAAGCGTTTGCCTTCGGTAGATTTCAGCAATATGTGAGTTCAAGTTGCGAGTCTGCATCGCACGAATCGGGCAAATCTTAATTTTCTTTTTTAGTCTCCTAAAATCACAACTAGGCAGACTCCTGTCGAACACCATCCCTGGATAAGCCAGGCTCCTTTGATTCATCTAGTTAATGTGAGTGACTGTCGTTCCCGACCTCGTCCCGATGTTCATGTGCTAATTGTTATATATTTTTATAAAATTAAAAAAAACCTTTTTATATATGGAAAATTTTAAAAACAGTATGGGTGTTTTTGCAGTATACCTGAGAATATGTGGTATTGGGGTATATGTTGGATTGGATGGAGAAGGATGGGTTCTTGTGTTGATAGAGGAAATTGTTAGTGGATGGGTTGTGATATTGACTAAATAAGTGCAGGATAGACAGTGCCGACCAGCCTTTCCCCACTTCGGCCTTATGCCACGAAGCAATATTGTATATTGTTTAAATAATTTGTGCACAGGGCACCAACTCCAGTGATTTTTCTGTTCGCCACAAATGGACACCATGACATTGTAGCTGTAAAAGTTGTTTCCCCTCAAGCTTGATGTTGAGATTACAAGACTTAAGTTTGATGTTATTATCAAATTTATAATCCTACTGTGTAATTCTGAGGTTGATTGAATTGACGTCTTCTCAGTTTTGCCCCTCTGGTATGTGCTCTGTGGCTGTTTAGTGAAAATGTTGATTCTTGATCAAGTTTATTTATGGGCGAGACGCCCATAAATAAACTTGATCATCATAATTGAGTCATAGCAGTGGGTATCTAATCCACCTACAAATGCCGTTATTTCTGACATTTCATTTTGTCCTAAATGACCGTTCATGTGCCGAGACAGTGTTTTGCCGCTGATTTCAATGTTATGCAAAAATTCCCGCAACACTGTTTCTTTGGTGTCTCCTATCATACTAATTATCGCAGTTTTAAGAACGTCATATGACACATTGGCAAATTTGAGCCTTTACGAGGTAAACAAAGCTTTTAATGATAGAAACTAGTTCCATATGTTGGATGTGTTATATAGTGATACGTACAAATTAAGGCAAGCTTCTATACATTCGTCAGTGTGTAATTATTTAATCCGTGATAAAAATATTCAGGTGACAGTTTCACACGCAGAAGTTTATGAATAAAATGGTTATGTTCACAAGTTATTGTGCATTGGGATTTCAAAAATACACAAAAATAAATAAAAATAAAAATACATTTTCAAATTCCTAATTTCATCAAGTCTAAAAATAAAAAAAAAGCTGACAATGGCACCTGATGCTGAAGTAGCAGTAAGTACACTAAGTGACCGTAACTAATGGGAACACTACGCAAAATGTTAAATTTTAGCTTTTATTTGGAGCCTATCTTAGTCCTATACAAAAATACACCCAAAGCCACTCGGTGGATTCACAGTGAACACCAGTAACGAGATAAATATTTTGCCCCAACACCAACTATGTCGACTACAATATACACGCATACACTAGCACATATAACGTATATATATTGTATATATCTGCACGCCTACATATACTAATAAAAAATCCATACATACACAGACATTTGTTTACTCACATTTCATTGCAAGAGACCCTTTATGCTTTCATATTTGTAAGAACACCTTTGCTATTTCACTAATTGTTACTATTGTTATTAAATTTTATTCAAAGTTAAACGTTGTTTTATTCCTCGTTTTCGTACCACTGTGAAGTTTCTTTCTCTCGTTTGACTTCAACTGCAACGTCACCTTCCCTTTAACCTAAGATGGCAGGCTTTCAGTAAACCACCAAAACATGTCTGTAAACGATTGTCAGAAAGATGTCTCAATGTGTCCTGCGTCGATAGTAGGGTTGCCAAATCTGGCAATCGTTTAACACACACACACACACATATACACACACACACACACACACATATATATATATATATATATATATATATATATATATATATATATAACAAATTTACTATTTCGCAATACAAAAAACCTACCAACATAAATTCATGTACACTTAACCACAAAAGCGAATGTCCATATTACTACAAAATAGCAGTTATAAAAAATCTAATACACCGTGCGAAAAATTATTCGTCTACAAAAAAGATTTTTTACAGTGAACTAAAGAATATCAAATAAACACTTATTAATAATAGCTTTCCAAACTATATAGGTGATGAACAAATAAAATGCTTTCTTAGAAGTCTTAATACTAAACAAATAGAACATAATACTGCTTCAACTAATCCCAAACAAATTAATCTCTTATCGTAGTCAAATGCATACTAACTATAAACAAGATGAAAATATACTAAAAAAATTAGTAAATACTAATATATCTACAACAGATTCTAGCAAAAAATTAGGTTAATCATATACTACACTAAATCTAGTATATCCAACTTAATTATTCGCAATGATTCTTCCCCGCCTCCCCGTTAGCGATTTGCAAAAAATTAACATAGTTTACAAATTAAACTGCCATTTGTGAGATTGCATCTCCAATTGATTAAATAATATTTATGTTGGTCACACCACAAACTCGCTTTCACGATGCTTGACTCTACATTCGAATGATAACTCTAACATTTTTAGGCATTTAAAACAACATGCGTACAAAATTCCGGAAAATCCTTGTTGAAAACACAATTATACTTAAACATGAAAACAATAAACAAAAACTAAAAATTCTTGAAGCTATATACATAAAACAGTTGAAACCTAACCTGAACAAAATAAACTACGAAATCTCCTCAAATATTCTTAAATGTCTATAATTGATAACAGAAGCCATTGGTTTATACCAACGGTTTCCCATACTTAATACTTCTCGTTTTCACTCTCGCGTGGTCATGTGTGACGTCACGAGCTGCAACGCAATTTTCGCCCCTACGTCTCGTATACACGAGTTAGTCGTTGCTTTGAAATTTTTCATGCAACAAAAATAGACTATCATTATTGTTTCGTCCGTATATTGGTTGATATATTGAAAAGTAATTGTCATCTTTGATAATGGCTTATGTAAGCCGAAAGCTTAGATTGGATTTAAACATGTCAGTATCAATATGGTGATTTCCGTTCGTCTTTCAATGATATTGTTATTCAGCTTATCAGACAATATGAAAGGAACTTCCTTAAAATAAATAGACAAAACTTGTCTATATTATTTAATGAAACACGCATTAATATATATATATATATATATATATATATATATATATATATATATATATATATATATATATATATATATATATATATAAACCCATTCTCATTAACAAGGCGTTTTACTAGAGGTGGACTGACATTGAAAGTAAATTTAAAACAATGCTCCGAGACAGACACTTAGGGGGCTGATGAATAATCGCGTACAGAACGGCTTGAAATAGACTATCCCATGTTGAGGTAATTTTTGGTCTTTTGCTATAAAAAATACATATGTTCTGTTATAATAAATACATCGAGGATCAGTTTTAATAATTAATATTATTAGGACCCACCCGGATCGATTACCTGCATATAATAATTTTTAATGTCATTCCTCTAAATATACAATTTAAATATGACATTGTTTATCTTCCAAATTCAACAAAGCACAAAGACAAAAAGAGCTAAATGAAATACTTTTTTGGCAGTTATCTGATTAGTTTATAGTGGCTAAAGAAAAAAAACAACAAAAGATTTTTACCACATGCTATCATCAGCTATAAAATATTAAGTTACTATGCTAATGTTTAAGAAGATGTGGTTTCTTAGTTTACTTCTATGTTCAAGCTATGAACTAGGGAAAAATGTATTTCTAATTGAGAAAGCAAAGGAAGACCGTGTTGAAGTGGACAATGTATACCAAATATTATACGAAGAAAATGGGAAATAAGATATCAAATTGTCTTTTCATAGTACGCATTTGCTTAGAGGTATTTCTGCCAATGTCAGTTAATGCATTCGTATAATTAAGTTTATTGTGTAAAAGCTAACTGCTTGGAAAAAAATTGGGCACTATAAACTCAGTAAAACCTCGATTTAAGGTACCACTTGTAGATCATATGGGACATGTTTTCCTTATTATTTTCGGTTATAGAGTTAAAAAAAAATTTACAACTGAATTGGGAAAAATCAGTCACATCTAGCTGAATGTATTTGTAACCCCAGGGCGTCTACAATTTGTCGGATTTTATTCAACAACTCCTCGTATATTTCATGATTTTCAGATCAAAAGATGAATTTGATAGTTTGTTTCATATTTGCTACACTAAGAAATTAAAAATCGAAAAACTATGATTTTATAAAATTTTGAGAGTTTAAAGCAAAAGCAACCACGCAAACGGGTATCGATAAACTCAAATGGTTTTTACAAACTAGTGTTGACAACCCGGTTAGCAATAGTATGTATCCGTCAAAAAAACAAAAAAAAAAAAACCCAAAAAACCTATAGGATTATTTACGTATGAAGCTTTGGAAGACCTCAGTTATGACATACAGTACAGATTAAGTCTACAGCGCCATGTCCAAAAATGCTCTCAGTATTAACAACGAAAGGTGTGTATGATTGTTTTATTTGATATTTATAGTTTTACTTAACATTGGTAATTTTTGCGTGGTGACTGTCTGTGATTTAATAAAACAATGTCCATTACATGTGATAATGGTTCTTGACAAAATGAGAGCTTTATTGGAATTAAAGATCATCCCCACATTAATTCTTTAAATCAAGGTTTTACTGTACTTAACTGGCCCAGGGGATATTTTTTTAATTTCTGTATATTATTAGCATTCATTAGACCTTTTCTTCGGTCCGCGATATTTGTCAGTCTAAATAACATCGATTTTTTTTTTTTATAATCGTTTTGAAGGTGAGTTCCTGTTCATAATATAAATGTGGCGTAGAGTTGATTCCTGACTTTTTGGAGAGTCAACTGTGCTTTATTTTTATTTGCATGTGTCAGATTTGCTTTCATAATCGATAACTGCACATAACTGATCAATGATGTAAGCACAGCCCCCCCCCCCCGCACCTCCATCTCTAGAATGAAAAAAATTAATCTGGCAAGTATCGTGGGTATTCTGATGAATGGAATGCTAATCTACATCATTATTTCCCCAATAAATTTTCATCGTTTTTCTTTTTTTCTTCTTTTTTTAAGATCGAATCAATTCATTAAGTGTTTTTATTTATCGAATTTACATTTTTAGCATGTCTCGAATTTTATCGACTTTCCAAAATAACTTGTGGATTTTATTATTTTATCGAAGATTTTATTTTTTAAAAACGTTTACTTTTTTTCTTTATTTTATTGGATTTTTACGAATTTTGTACATTTTTATATTTTCTAAAATAAAATTTGATTTGGATGAATTTTACTTTTCAATTTTCATTGGAAGGATTTTTTCTCATTAGCAGTAAACGTTGATTGAAGAAGGAAGCAAATGAAATGACGTGAAAATGATCAGTCAAGACAAAGATAAACCTATTTACGATTGAATTTTGAGATATTTTTGCAGGGCTACTGTTGTAGGGCTCTCCCCTTTTTGCATAAGATGGACTCGTCCAAAGTATACTTATACTGACAGAGAGAATACCTGCTGTTGAGATACGTCGGGATACAGTCTCGACGTCTGTCGAACTCTCACTCTGCTTTGGCAAGGGCAAGGTTTCGTCCGGGGAGGTAGACAAGCCCTGAACCCGTCTAGGCGGGTTCAAAGTGTATATTTTTGGCCGAGCCTACGGGCTCGGAGAAACCCACTTTAAACTCGGCCTTGTGCCACATATATTCCTCGTGGGTGGGATATTAAATACCGAGATACGTCGAGATACAGTCCTTGACTGTTAGCGACGTCTGTCGAACTCTCTGCTTTGGCAGAGAGGAACCCGGACGAGGTTTTGCCGAAGGGCAAAGTTTCTTCCGGGGAGGTAGACAGTTCCCGCACTCGCTTATGCGTGTTCAAAGGGGATATTTTGGCTGAGCCTACGGGCTCGGAGAAACCCACTTTAAACTCGGCCTTGTGCCACATATATTCCTCGTGGGTGGAATGTTAAATAACGAGATACGTTGAGACGTAGTCTCCAACTGTGGCGACAAGACTCGAAGGAACTCACACAGAGAACAACAAATTAATATAAAAGAACGTACACAAGAGAGAGAAGAAAAAAATTCGTCACTCCCTAAAAAATGGAAGATTTTCAAAAAGCAATGCTTGAGTTTATAAGAAGAAGTGAGGAAAGATAGCTAATAAATGAAGAAAGACAAATACAACTCCAGGAATTAGTATTAAAAGTAACGGTTAACGTACAACAGAAGAATATCGAAAAACATGCGACTTTTTCTCAAGACGCAGTTTGGAACACAATAGAAACATTTAAATACTCTCTAGAAGATGATAAAAATTTCGGGGACTATTACAGACGTCATGAAGACATTTTCAACATTGATTGCCAAAATTTGACGGAAGCTAAGAAGCTACGTTTATTACTCAGGAAATTGGGAACAGAGGAGTAGACAAAATTTGTGGACTATATTCTACCTAAAAAGACAAACGATTTGACGTTTGACGAGGCAGTTACATGCCTTATGGAGCTCTTCAGACCAAAGACTTCACCTTTTCACAAAAGGTGGAAATGTCTCAATCTCGTAAAAAGCGAAAATGAGGACTACTTTACGTTCGCTGCAATTGTGAACAAACATTGCGATGACTTTAAATTGGCAGAATTGACTCCGGACAATTTTAAGTGTCTTATTTTCGTACAGGGATTAGTCTCAGCCAAGGACAGTGAAATGCGAAAAAGAATGCTCACGAAGCTTCAAAACGAGCCTGGATTAACGCTACAAAAATTGTAAGACTGCCAAAAAATGCTTGAGTATAAAAAAAGACTCTAAGGATATCGAGTAATTGGGAGTAGCACACATACGTAAGTTGAACAAAAAGTTACGTTTTTCACCTCCCCCCAAGAAAAACAAAAATTTTATGATAAAGAAAAAATTACAAGGTATAAGGCGATTAATGACAGAGATCAAAGCAAATATAAGCAAATATCCGCATGTTACAGATGTGGTGGCTTCCACTGGAATAAAGACTGTTGATTTAAAGAACTGTTTAGCTTGTGGAAAAATGGGACATAAGGCATCTCAATGCAGAAACAAAAAACACACTAGTAGGGTAAGAACTACTAGAATGGACTACAAAAACAAACTAAACACAAGAAAATACGTGGAACTCGAGATCTTAAATAAGAAGGTAAAATTACAGTTAGACTCAGGATCGGATCTAACTATAATTAATTTACAGACATGGAGGAAGCTAAATAGACCGACCATGATGCATACACAGAAAATCGCCAAGTCTGTTACAGGGAGGCGTATCAATTTTGAAGGAGAAGTAATTCTAAACGTAAAATTCCATGATAAAACGAAAAAAATTGAAGATATTTGTAATGAAAGACACAGAAAAATTGGTGGGCACGGATTGAATGCAAAAATTTGACATATGGGATTTACCCATTAGCTCATTTTGTAAGAAAATAGAGTGCGAACCATCAGAAGCTACAAAATTAAAAGAACTACACAGTCAATTTCCCGAAGTATTCTTGAGCGGTTTGGGATGATGTAATAAGTTTGCAGCTAAAATTGAACTAAAGGAAAATGTTCAGCCAGTATTCATGAAAAAGCGAAACGTGCCATAGAAAAAATTGACAAGGAGTTAGATAGATTGGTACAAACTGGAATCCTTTCAAAAATCGAATTCAGTGAATGGGCGGCACCAGTGGTCTACGTAAAGAAAAAATCAGGAGAAACACGATTTCTCGACTGGGTTAAATAACCCATTGCCAAGGCCGGAGGAAATATTTACCAAGCTTAACCGTGGTAAGGTATTTTCTAAGATTGATTTAAGCGAAGCTTATCTTCAGATTCCAGTAGAAGAAAGTACAAAAATTTTATGTATCAATACTCACAAAGGACTTTACAAATTTAACAGATTGCCATTTGGGATAAAAGTAGCACCATCAATCTTTCAACAGACTATGGATACCATGCTCATGGGACAGAACTTTGCTACTGCTTACTTAGACGACATTTTAATCAAAAGCGATAATGTAGAAGAACACGCAACGCATATTAAAGAAGTCTTTAAAAGAATTCAGGATTTTGGTTTTAAAGTGATGGAGAAAAAATGCGATTCTTTTTCTAAAAGAAATCAAGTATCTAGGCCATATAATCAATGAAAGTGTCAGAAAACCAGATCCAGATAGGGCATCTGCAATAAAAAATATGCCTGAGCCGAAAAATGTCGCAGAGTTGCAAAGCTTTCTTGGTCTAGCGAACTATTACGGCGAATTCATTGAAAACATGCACAAATTGAGGGCTCCCCTCAATGAATTATTGAAAAAATGGAATTGGACGGAAGATTGTCAGAAAGCTTTTAAGGAGACCATAAAGAAATTAACGTCTGATCTAGCACTGATGCATTTTGAGCCCAAACATTACTAGTGACGCAAGCTCACACGGAGTGGGAGCTTGTATATTACACAAGATGCAGGATGGCACAAGGAAACCTATAGCTCACGCATCTAGATCGTTGTTACCAGCAGAGAGGAATTATTCGCAAATTGAGAAAGAAGCGTTAGGCATAATATTCGCCATAACTCGCTTCCTCAGCATATATGGAAGAGAGTTTACTCTTCAAACTGACCATAAACCTCTTCTCACTATATTCGGATCGAAAAAAGGACTACCAATTTACACAGCCAACAGACTTCTGAGATGGGGAACTATATTATTGAATTATAATTTCAAACTAGAGTTCCTACTGTCGAAGAAAATTGATCATGCGGATGGATTATCTAGATTGGTACCTGCGAAATGCGAACCTCTGGAAGACTCGGTAATAGCGGCTTTGCGAGCCGAAGACGAAATTAGTAAAGTACAGTAAGGGAATTACCAGTGACCTTGTTAGAAATCAGAAGAGAAGCTGAAATGGATGAATTCATACAAAGTACAAAGAGAAAAATAGAAGAAAAAGAAAGAAATCTAGCGGAGTGTTTTTCAATTTGTAATCACGTTTTATAATGAAAGAGTGGTCATACCAAAATCTTTACAAAGACGAATTCTGAAGGACTTTCATCTAGGACACCCAAGGAAAAATCATATGAAAGCGTTAATGAGAAGTTTCGTGTATTGGCCTAATATGGATAATGACATTACTCAAATGGTAGAAAAATGTAGAGGCTGTACTGCGGCAGCAAAGGCACCACCTATTATACAAAAACCATGGCCTAAGTTGGACAGAACTTGGTCTAGAATCCATGCGGACTATGCAGGACCCATAGATGGATATTACTACTTGATAACGGTAGATAGCTTTAGCAAGTGGCCAGAAGTTTTCAGATACAAAAAACCCTACGACGGAAAACTATTGTCTACACGAGTTATTCGCAAGATTCGGCGTTGTAGATTGCCTTGTAACGGATAATGGTACTCAATTCACCTCGAGCGACTTTCAGGAATTCTGTGCGACTTATCAAGTCAAACATATTAAAATAGCACCATGCCATCCACGATCTAACGGGCAAGCCGAAAGGTTTGTGGACACGCTTAAGAGAGCCTTGAAAAAGCAGAGGACGTACCAACAGAAAGAGCCATACAACAGTTCCTACAAGTCTACAGAATCACCACGAACGGAAACACACCATCTGGCCTTTCGCCAGCTGAAGTGATGTTTGCCCGCAAATACGGTCTGTTTTTGATAAACTATTACCCAGCAAAAATAAAAACCGGCATACACTGATAATGCCTAAAAGATCCTTCAAACCAGGCGAACGGGTCTATTTCAGAATGTTCAAGAATAATATGGCATACTGGGAACCATGTACGATAATGAACAGACTGGGGAATGTTCTATACACGATTCAAGGTGAAAAATTCACTGACAGGAGACACATAAATCAGATACAGACGGGTAGAGGAACCAAACTCGTCACCTTCCGAAAATGAAGACGCGATGGGGGCGATTATCGAAGCCTTCGAAATTCAAAAAACACAAGTAGCCACGGAGATCAGAAGAACAAGCCGAAAAAGAAAATTCACAGAACCACTAATAATAGACCATAAGCGAAAAAAATATTAAAAAAAAAAGAAAAAAAGAAGCTAAGGAGGGGGTGTTGTGGAGCTCTCTCCTTTTTACATAAGATGGACTCGTCCAAAGTATACTTATACTGACAGAGAGAATACCTGCTATTGAGATACGTTGAGATACGTTGAGACAGGTTGAGAGATACGGAGACAGACACAGGGCGTTCTCAGAGAGTTATACAAGAGTCCACAGAGAGAGATGATTACGGCTTTACTTACAGAGACTTGTACATATACTTTCTACTAACCCGCATTCTTGGACTACTAATCTTCACTTCAAGTATGTATTCTTACGTTTAATACATTTATTTTTCTATCTCAATTACTGGTGTTGTTTATTTATTTGTGCAGGATTCTATTCACGGAATCCACAACAGCTACACAAAATATTACCGTAAAATGGTAATATTATAGGAATTTTTTATAAGGTAAAAAACCTACCAAAAAAGGGTATCGAAGTACAAACAAAAGTTTGTGGTAATGTATAAGGCCA
The DNA here is from genome assembly GCA_963932145.1 of Acanthosepion lycidas. Lineage (NCBI taxonomy): Eukaryota > Metazoa > Mollusca > Cephalopoda > Sepiida > Sepiidae > Acanthosepion > Acanthosepion lycidas. The sequence goes on along the minus strand of OZ010610.1, from coordinate 60,968,306 downwards.
AAAGCACACGACAAAGACAGACGAGACGAGTCGAGTTTAGAAATGGAGAGAAATACGTTAAATTTATTGAACACACAGAATGAAAAGCATTACACAAATTAAGTGCTTTGCGTGCCAAATAATGGCCAATAACATGTATGTACAAATAAAAGTATAGTGCAAAAAATACGCCAATAAAGGATATAAAATTATACCTTTTTACAATAAAGGTTGGGTTGGGTTGGGTTTGGTTTGGTTTGGTTTGTTTTACGGCATATCAACCTCTGTGGATCATTTAATGCCGACAAAATTTTTATTGCTGGTAATATTTTTTTTCAAAAATGTATTGTTGCTAATATTTTTTTTCCAAAAAATGCATTGCTTGTAATGTTTGTTTGTTTTTTTTTATTAAAAAATGTACTGCTGGTAATATCTTTTTTTCTTCAAAAATTCATTGCTAGTAATAACCTTTTACAAAAATGTATTGCTGGTATTTAAAACCTATTTTTTCACTTTCATAGAGTTTTGACTCAGTTTGCTCATAGTTGGGAACCTAAAAGGTGCTTCCACCCCGGAACACCAGCAATTAAGAGGTGGTTCCACGCTCCTCAAAACCTGATCAGAGGCCTTACTGTTGGATGTAGTTTATCGTCTTACCCAGGACGCGAATGTAGTTTATCATCTTACCCAGGACGCTACAATAAAGGATATACTGCAAACAAAGCATGCTATTTTTACAATAAAAATATAAAATATGTTGCATGAGGTACCCAGAAAGTCAAACGACATTAACACAAATATAGAAAAGGGAAAGGTAGTACTTCTCTAAATGCTTTTCAAGCAGTAGGTACAACGTCTGTAGCGATTCTTCTTGGTAACAGAAGAAACGGATTTCACACCAGTCGATGAAATGTTCTTAGATGAGAGAGCGACCTTGATTTTCTTTTACAACCTCGCCTGGCGGTGTCAAATTTCTTTTGTCGTTGCTTCTTGACCGGAGTGACCTGGATTCAACCAGCAGCTTATGTCAACTCCTGGACCGGAGTGACCTGGTCTCTCCTTGCTGCTGATGATGTCCTTTCTTCGATTCAATTAAGTTCTTTTATACACCAAGACCAGCTCCAGATTGTGTCTCGATTTGGAGCGAAGCCCTCTGATTGGTGCCGGAATAAATCACACGACACTATTTTTCCACAAATTGGAAAGAAGCAAAAATATTTTTTTGAAAATCAATAGTTTAAGCTGAGAGTCCAACCTTTCCAGCCGCAAGTCAGCCGTCTCGGACACCCGGATTTCTTTAAAGACTTTGTCACATGGCACATGCTTGTTACACGTGCGGAGATATCGTCAGGGTAGGCGGTGTATCTGGCCGAGATGGTAGCACCAAGGTAAGGAAATTCCTCCGAGGACCGGATTCACCTTCAACTTGCACAAGATAGCTCCAGTGCAACCACATAATGCAACGGCGAAAGTGAGTATCCTTGACGAATGGATCTGGACAACATGAAAGGCTTCAATCTTACCCTGTTCACATCCACGATAGCATCGGGGCCCGCATGCAAAAAGCTAATTCAGGAGCGAAAATATATCTTTAATCCGGCTGCATACACACGACAGCCTTTAAGAAACGATTGTCCACCCTATCGTCGACTATTCTATGATCGTGCGAACCAAATGAATGTTTTCTTAGATCAACCGACCCGTTCCAACACAAATCTGTTATGAGGATATCAGACAATCGATTGGCCAGGACCTTAGTCAAACTCTTTAACTCTCTGCATTAAAGGTTGAATATTACTAATCCCATCCCCACCATGCTTGTTCTTACGTAGAAGCTTCACACACCCCTGGTGAAATGTTGGAGAATAGTCCCGTGTTTCATCCAGTGGTTGAAGAGCAGTTCCAGTAAGGACACAAACATGGGCGACTTGATGTCGGAAAACTAATTCTTCTTGACCTTCTTCAACTCTTCCCAGATTTTCTGTTATGCCCCAGTTGTGCCAGTCGCCTCAAGACGAAGAAAGTCAGCTAAATAGTTGTCTAAATCAGGCCGGGATCCCTGATTAACAGCTTCTGAAAGTAATCCCGAATTTCCCTATATATGACCTTGTTCGTTTTAAGGGTTCTCCGATCCGACGATGTGACATATGCTATATGTCGATCATTTTGAAATTCTTCTTCATATCTTTGGCTATGGCTAACTTATCATCATCTCCCAATTTAACAGCACCCTCTACTAGTCTGTCTAGATCGATTTCTCTATTATTATCGGGGCAAAAGATCTAATGGTATCTTTAACGTGTCCCCACTACGTATTCCCAAACAAAGCGGTTGTCAGTTCCCGCTGTATTGGTAACATCAGCTGGTCCCAAAAATCCTTCTCATTCAACAAGAACGTGTTGCATTTCCAGCAACCAGCTATTCTAGGATTAGTCTTATCCAGAACTGAAGAGCCAATGGTCTGAATAAACTACACTATGGAAACTTAGATAACCATAAAGTCCTAAGTCAAGAATGCTTTCACCATGCCTGGGTCGCCCCTAGCTGTCTAAATCCACTATACTCACTTCGGATGTTTATTACGAAATTTATCGAGTCCGACGATAAATTCACAAAAGTGTTTTTTTTTTGTTTTTTTTTTTTACTTCGGAAGGAATGTAGCTTATAGTCTGAAAAAGACGTTTGTTGAGGAAATGTTATTACCAAATAATTTTAAATTTAATATAGTTACCGCGCTTTTTTTTTATAATGTCGTGTATAAGCGTCTGTATTTAAAAAAAAATATTCTTGTTAAAATACTGGGTGCCTCTGAATTGTAGTAAGCATTTCTATTTATGATTAGTATGTATAGTTTTTACTTAATAACAACATCACTAAATGCTACAAATTAATACAGAATTTTAAAAGATTTAAAACTTTATAAATTATTATAATTTAATTTTTTTTAAATTAAAACGATTCTTGTGAAAATTCATTACTCATCAAAAAATAAAAAAAGACGGTATTGTTCATTTTATTCATAAAAGCAATTATTAAATGTATTAGTCTTATTGCATTTTTATTTTACGATTCTGCAGATTTTCTGTAACTTGAAGTCCAGTTTTTAAAAAAAATGATGATTTAAAAATTCTCCGAGGACTTGTCCTTATAACTAATATAAACATTAAGCGCTACAAAAAAGAAATTATCGATATTTCATAAAATTAAAGAAGTGTCAGGTAACAGATGCAAAAGAAAAAAAATATTTTTACCGATATTTTTTAAATAGGAGACATTTCTAAAATAATTTAATTCATTTGTGAATAAGTCCTGAAAGTTTCATTAAAATTTAATAATTATCTGATTTTTGCAAGAATTTCCAAATCAATGTTTCTCACCGAACAAAGACGCTAAATTTCCCCATACTAATTTATGGTAACCCGTTGACGCTAGAAAAAACAAATTTTTAGTCAAAATTTCAACGGTTCTAAATATAATAATATAATTAAAAGTCGAAAACTCATTTGGTCTTAATAATAACAAAGATTTTGACGCTAAAATTTTGTTTTTATTAAGTTTGGGCCATTTTCTCATCGTATATGTTCATTATTTAGCAAATCTTAGGCGGTGCAGTAAATGGCAAAATTATTCCGACATTCATCAATTTTGAATATTTTTATCCATTTCTCAGAATTTAATGCCCGTATGATGCCTGATTTTTTATATGTTAAAAAAGGAATATAAAACTCAATTTTCAGAACAATAGGTTAAATACAACAAATTTGGAAGACGAATTATGCAAAATGTGGTGCACAGAGTATCACCATTGTTATTCTTATGTTAACAAAAGGGGAAGACAAAGGAGCTTAGCGTTGATTTGAGACAGAGAATTATTAACTTCCACAAGTCGATACATAGTTATAGCACTATTTCAAACGGTTAACTATTCCTAAATCTACGGTACAGAAATTTAAACAGTTTGGCACGGCAGAGAATTTGCGTGGGCGTGGAAGGAAATTGTCACCGAGAACTGCACGAAAACTGTGTCGCGAGGTTAATATATAAACACAAGAGTTATTTTGAAAGACATTGCCAAAAGTTTGGATACAATGGTTATCAGCGTAAGTACTCACACAATACAACGTCGTTTAAATAGAAATGGGTTGTATGGAAACCGGCCACGACGAACCCCTCTTCTCAAACCATGTTACATTGTTGCTCGGTTTAATTTTGCCAAAACGTTCTTGGACAAAGAAAATTGCTTTTGGGAACAAGTACTATGGGGTGATGAAACAAAAATTGAGCTTTTGGACATAATGATGTACAGAAGATTTGGCGCAAGAAGGGTGAGGCTTTCATCCTAAAGAACACAGTCGCAGCATTAAAGCATAGAGGCGGCTCGACTATGTTTTGGGGTTGTTTTAGCTCAAGGGGGACTGGACAATTAATTGCAATAAGAGGAATAATGAAATCTGAAGACTATATCAAAATTCTGGGTGAAAATCTACCACTATCAGTGCAAAATCCTCATCTAGGTCGCCAATTTACCTTTCCACCACGATAATGAGTGGCTTCAGAAAAAAAGATTACGGTTCTCCCATGGGCTTCAATGAGGCCTGACTTGAATCCTTTTGAAAATCTATGGCAAGAATTGAAAGTTCGAATAAATCGTCGGTTACCAAAAAACCTTCAGGAATTAAAATGTGTAACCATTGAAGAATGGAAGAAAATCCCAGAAAATACTTGCTCAAATCTCATCTCATCAAAAACTTTAGAAAACGATTGCAGCAAGTTATAAAGATGAGAGGCCATGCTATTAACTATTAATATTGTGAAAATTGTTCAATTTTTTCTATTTTTCATTCTGTACAAATAATTTTTCTTTTTCTATTTTGCATAATTTGCCTGTCAAATTTATTGTATTTAACGTATTATTTTGAGAATTGAGTTTTATTTTCCCTTTTTGGTGCTTATTAACATATAAAAAAGAACCTGGCATCATATAGGCTGAAAAATGGATAAAAATATTCAAAATTGATGGATGTACGAATAATTTCATTGTTGACTGTACCTTTTTACCATAATTTTTTTTACCATAAAACCAGAGATAACTGCATTGTCATTTCTTTGACTTGCCTTGTCCAAATGGACGAGGAGGACGGTGAATACTCTTTTTAAGACTCCGGTGAATAGGCCGGTGAATACTCTTTTTAAGACTCTGGTGAATAGGGCGATGAATACTCAGGAAAAGTGGGTGGGGGAACGACTGCCACGACCTGGATAAGATTCCATACAATGGCAGGTCTAAAAAGACTAGCCCAACACCCAAGATGAAGAACACGAAATAACCAACTAATAAGTAAATAAAGGAATGATGCTCGGGCCTTCACCTGGAACTTTCCTCTTCCGTGTATCTTTAATAGAACTAGGTATACAAGTACTGCAGTTCGTAAAGGGAAAGAGATTTGCCTTATGTGGGATATATTCCTACCCACCCCTGAAGACTGCGTGGCTTTAAGAATAAATGATCTACAAAACAAAGTGTGTTATAAGGGTGGAGTATCAATGGCAAATGAGACGGAGATTGGACGTATATGAAGTTCAAAGTTTCATCACAGGAAAAATAAGTGGGTGTTTTCTTCCAGTAATACCGAGAGATTGTGGGCGTGAACAAGAATGGCGATTTATTAATCCTGTTAGATCTCGAAACCTTTTTAGCGCCATTTCCAATTGGTTGGATTTGGATGATCAGAAATTGCCTGTCATTGTATCGTGAAAGTAGCCGCTATGTTGACATTGCGTATTGGAACAGTTCCAAGACGCAATATGTTGAACGTGAATGATTTACGAGACCGACTGATACTAACTATACAACCTGAACTGTGTTTGGGAATAAATGGCGAGGATACCTTAAGGATACCATTGTCTTTTGCCACCGATTATAGTAAATGGCGTCGTTAAATCGGGAGATAGTAATAAGATAGCCATAGTTAAGGTTGAGCTGGTCTTCTTGCTTAACAATAAGGACCAAGGTTAAGTAATCAGGGTAGGTTAACTAGTATGCCTGCTGAGGCAACAAATATGGTTGCAGAATTGCCTGTGGAAGAACACCGAAATGCCACTGATCGGCATATCACATGTCCCATTGCCAGATGCAAGAACACTGACAATGGGGAATTTCGTAATTACATCCAAAAGCTCTTAAGTAGAGTACCCGGTATGAATTTGACAACTATTTGGTTGATTTTCTTCGTCTTGAGGCAACAGGAGCGGCTAGTTGCAAGCGTCTCATAACAGGAGGAAAGCATGAAGCGTTGAAGTCGAGAAGGACAAGTGTACAAAAGGCTTTCGCCCATATTTGTCTCATTACTGGAGCTCTTCATCTACTCTTTTCTTTTACCATCTTTTAGTTCTGCCACTCCCTTCCACTCAACTAGTTAAACTAGAGAGCTCTATTTAATCTCCTCTGGGGCGACAGAGTTTCTATGGTGCGCCTCAAAGTTTGCTAACTCCATTCATCCGAAGACAGCCTTGGAATGCCGGACATCAAGACCTGTCGGCAGACGTTGCGTCTGCAATTCCTTGATCGGATGTGTACACAGGATGACGAGAACGGCAACTTCTGGAAGGAAACAATTTGAGGAACGTGCACTCGGCTGATGGGTGGGAGTGCCGTTTCCCCCCGAAACGAGTGGTCCTTCCTCTGCGAATGCCGTCATGCATTGAGAATTCTTTCTCGGATACAGGCAGGCCTCTCTGAGATCTGGTCGTTGTCTTGAGAGGGATTATATCGGGTGTTAATCAAGGGGGAGAGGGCTCAGAATGATTTTAACGAGATGCTAGGTTTGTTGAAGGGGTGGATACGCTCTATATCGACTTGGATGCCCAGGTTGAAATGCCTCTGTAATAATGAGGCATCACTCAGCTGACTGATGATTCAGAATGAACTCTGGGTCGGCAAAAAGTCATTTATAGTGTGGCTGAACATTTCGCTGGAATGTGTCCAATGCAGTCAAATGGAGGCGTATTGTACACGCCTCCTTTCACTACGCCGTTGTACGCCCGCTGTATGAACTTATTGAAAACTACATGGTCCGCATGATGCATGAACAATCATTTATCCTGGAGGCCAGTGCCATTTGTTGCAATGTGAGCTCTTTGTCAAATAGGAGGAAGCACTATGTGCTTCTGTGCTTGGTAGATGTCATGCGAATGGTTGACAACGAGGATGATTTAAGTACACGAAAAATTGTCTCCCTCTCTCTCTTTCCATCATCTGGCTGCGTTCTTCAAGCACCAGTTGAAGGGTAAGAAAAGGATGGGGAGGAAGAGAATTTCTGCGAACGATTTTGTTAAAAAGTTGATGTCTGTTCCGTGACTTATGCGAGTAAATGGTGCTAACTTTGAGTGGCATCACGAACTTTCCAGTTGAAAGATTTCTTGTTCTTCCAAAAATACATGCCCACCCAACCCAGTAAGAATAGAATAGCTGAACTTCTGTTTAGTTTCTGAAAATTGATCAACGTAGCTCGGGAGCAAATGGCCATCGGCTCTTTATTTTGTTTGTTTTTAGTCCCTCACATATTACATGTTCGTTTTCATTTCCCCCTCCTATCCTTTTTTAGGTGACAGAAAGCGTAGTTCTCTGAAGCAGTGGGAACATTTCATTTTGTTTTTATTTTTCTTCCTCCGCGTCCACACTGTCTATTCGCCCAGTTAACTTGCTCTTCTGCAAATAGCTAGTATGGGACTCTCTCCACGAACTAACACATATTCTCTTTCTACATAATTATCATTTCTCAATCATGTTTTATTTTATTTTTATATAATAAAATCATGTTTCATCCTTCAACTTGTTTATAAATATTATTTTAAATATGAGATATTATTAGCAATAAATTTAAGGAGAACATGCGTTGTTATGGTGATTGTGGTAAAGATGTGTTCTTAAATGTGATATCACGGTGCAAGCAATAAAGTACTTGGGTCAGTGAATGCGACTAAGTTAGGGCAGTGACGACCAGCCTCTCTCAATCCCCATTTTTTAAGCCGGGTGTCAAATTTTGTATTTTTAATACAAATAAATATGGTTTGGCTTTTCGTGGGTGAAGAAGGTAGTTGTGCGCTGTGAGTTGAGATTTTTCTACCCTTTTTGATTTACGCCTCCAGCATTTTCTGACGTTGGACTTGCGAGACAGATTTTATGACCCTTAGAATTATGACCTCGGACTTTTGATTATTGGGATCTGTTCAACCCCCGCCCCCTACCCCATAGTAATTTACCTCATTTATATTTTTCGAATTGGATTACATGAAGCGTTCCGTTTGAGCTTTAGCGCATGCGCTGATTGGTTACCTCATATTTTTTTTTTTTTTTTACATTTTAACCTTTCTACTAACAAGTAACAACAACGTCGAGTTATTGACAAAACTGAACTTTTAGTCTTTGTTATCGTTAGCACAAAACAGCCAAGTGACATTTGTCTGGCTGTAAATTTCAAAAGTTCAGAAAAAAATAAACAGAAAAAGAAGTTAAATGTATTGTCACCAGCATTTTTAGTCACAATTTTGATAAATTTTTGTAAATAACTTTTTAAGCATAAAAGAGCTTCTTAGTTTTTACATTGAGGAAAACTAACGACATAACAAATTCATGTCAAATTTCAAGTATATAGGTTGCGTAGTTATATTTTAAAAATCTTGCTGTTAAAAATGTCATACCAAGTTACTTGCTCTCTACTAAATGGGTGCGTGGGCTACTTAAACAACAGTAAACCGGAACAAGTCACTTTTCCCGATACTCCTTTCGTTGACTATAAAAGACTACAAGGTTCTTTTCGTGAGTGTTATGCTGGTATGTGTGTAATTGCCAAACTTGCCTTGTTACAAATAACAGTTGAGCGGTAGTGTGACAAAATATCATCTGACATGAAACTGTTTACTGTTTACAACGCGAAGATATGTCATTAAATTCTTTCGTGCAGAATAAATACAACTATTGACATTTATGGTTGTAGCTGCTGGGAATTTAGTGAGTTCTGTAACATGTGCCATACATGTGCAACGGGGTTTAAATCTGGTGAGTGCAGGAACCAATGGTGTATCTGGAAGTCAGACAAATATTTTTGAAGCCAGTTTCATGGGAAGAAGTTGCATTATAATTCGAGAACAAACCATCACTACCAGGAAATGTGGTGCCATAGATGAATGTAAATTACTTGCAACAAGGTATGTGTATGTCACATCTATCAAGACAGGCTCCAGTTTCACTAGTGTTCCTTGAGAACTTGCTCACTACTCATATAATTTTTTTTTTAATCATTTCACCCCCAAGCATGGCAACAATGCCACTAGAATGTAGGAAGTTACAGGGAGTGAAAGTGAAAGAGAATGAGAAGATGGAGAATGGAGAGGATTGAGAAAAAGACAAAAAAAAGCAACATTGTTCAAAAAAACTGAAAAAGGAAATTGACATTACATTTAAATTTTTAAAGATTCTAATTATCAGGGAGGCAAGAAATCAGGATGGAATTTCACTGGTGAGAAGTACAAGAAAAGAAACTGTTAGAGTAGAAGTGGTTAGTTCAACAGTAAAACAGTAAGACCTAGTTGTCAATCTAGTAGCATCCTTAAATTCATTTAGTCAGGGCAGTAGGGAAAAAGCTCATTAGAGCAGTTATCAAGAAAATATTTGTACCAGAGACAAAAGGGAAGTGACTGAATCCAAGATGCCTGGTCAGGATTAATTAAATCACAGACCATTCTTTGGATTTTATCAAGATTCTTGTGATTTACAGCCAGAGCACCAGACCAACATGGCAACAGTATTCATTGCACAGACAAATGGTAAATTTATAAATGTGCAAGATGAATGTGCAAGATGAATGTGCAAGATGAATTCTGATGAGAAAAATTTTCTGGGACAACACAGTGAACCAACTTTACCTGCAGTAAACATAATAATTAATTAAATATAGTCATTCTATTCATTTCAGTGGAAAACATGGTGGCCAAAAAGTTATAGAGTGTTGCTCTCCTGGAGATTAGCATCAGCTATGCTTCTATGTGGTGATTAAAGGAAAGCAGTTTTGTTTTAGAGGCCTTAAAATTTACAAGCCACATCTTGCCCCTGATAGAAGGTCCTTTTTAAGAGCAGTTGCCAAGGTCTGTCAAATTTGCTGACAGGAGTTAATGGGTGCATCATCTGCATAAATACTTTAGTTGGGAACTGTTGACATGGGAGATAAATGTTCAACACAACCTTTATTATACAATTTGTTAGCAATGATTGGATTAAGCTAAATATTCATCATGTGAGACCATAAGCCTTTGCAGATATACCAGGGCAACAGATCTGATTGTAACAGATGTCTCTTTGTCAATGGAACTAGAACAGTCTACCCCAGCAAGCAAAATAAAGGATTCAGTTTGACATTCCAGTTTTTTTTTTTAATTTCACCATTACTTAAATTGCCTAATTTGAAAATAAAACTTTTATTGAGAACTTGGTTTATAAAAGTTGAGATGGCTACTCATAGCACTTCCCTGGTATATACAAGAAAGTTCTAGAAAGTTCTTGGCTTGATCCATTTCCCAAAACCTGATCAAACATCAGAATATTTTTGAAAGGATTTTTTGGTCAGGGTGATAAATTTTGGTATATATTCTTTTCAGTATAAAGGTAGAATTACCTGAATAACTCAGTAGAGAATTGGCATGACATATTTATAAAATTCTGCAAATACAACAAAATGCAACTTTATGGCATAGAATTACCAAGTCAAATCCATACACCAAGGTTTTCCTCTTAATTTCATTTTGTTAATATTTCATAATTATATACATGTATATATATACTCATATTTTGTATCAATTTATCAGAAGTTTTTGTAATATCTGTCAATAATAGGTGTACAACCAGAAAAAAAAAACTCTGGATTTTATTCTATTCTAGTTACATATATATATATATATATATATATATATATATATATATATATATATATACACACACACACACGTCTCTCTCTCTCTCTCTCTCTATATATATATATATATGCACCTCTGTGTGTGTATACCATCCATTAATCTCAAGAATCCCTCAGTTGCTGATGGTAGTGCATCTGCGAAGGCTGTACAGGTCCACATGGGAGTGACAATCTCGATTGCAATGAATGCATGTGAATATGCTCTCCCCAGATGTTGCCTTCTGTTGAGCATGCCTCTCCCTGGCAGCAAGTCTTTATTTCTCTTTTCCTTGCTCCAGTCCTCAGTGTAAATCATGTTTCCAGTGTGAGTGATCTTTTGCAACGTCTTCCCACCTTATGATGTCCATCACCCTCATGTCCCTTTTACAGATGTTCTTGAATTGAAAATGAAATATATATATATATATATATATATATATATATATATATATATATATATATGTATGTATGTATGTATATATATATATGTATGTATACTCTGTTTTTTAAACAGTGAAATTTAATGTCAGCCTGCCTGCCTAAAGAAAATGCCTAGAGGTTGAGAGTTCTAAAGAAAATGTGCCTAACAAGAATTGAATCTATATTCCCTTATCAATCAGTGAAACCACTTTAAAGCTAAGTGTGCCTTTACCAATTACGTAATGATAAGTCATATTGACAAAGCAAGGCTCAATTACCCTTCACATCAAATATTTATCTTCCAGCATAACCTCATTTTTTATCAATTTAGAAGTGATTATTAATCATATGATTATATCATAATAATCTTATAGATACACTAAAGATTTTGAATTAAAATTTAGCTAATAATTATTTGTTAAGCTACAGACTTATTGATCCCCATCATATATATTTTTCTATCTCTAGATAGATAGATTGAATTAAAATGTTCATTGTTCATTTGATTTGTTTCAGTATTTTCTACTAATTTTCATAGTGATGAGAGTTCACATATTTTGCTTGTTGAATTGTAAAAGTTTACAGCCATTGACACGCATATAAGATAAAAAGCACATCCTGTTTATTTCACTTACCACATCTCAAGTGTGCATCTGATATTTGAAGCACTATAAATACATTCATAAATGAAAAGTAGTTTACAGCAACAAGGTCAACCAACTCAATTGGTTTGGGATTTGTTTGAATTTATTCAGCCATCAATGTGCCACTGCCACCTCATTATATACACATCTTTACATATGGACTGAAATTTAAAATGTGTGTCACAGTGGCATTTTCAAGCAGACAAACTGATTAAAATGAAATTTGATCAAGGAAAAACCTTTACTATCATCAGAGATGAAAATCATTATTAACATTTTTAATTGGAACATTTTAAAAACTTCAATAGTCATTTCTGGTAAATTTGAATAAATGTGCAAAGAAAGAATATAAATTAAGAGAAAATAAATTTTTAACTGCAAAAGAACAGTTACTACAAAATTTGACATGAGCTAGAAAAAGATATGCTAAAGTGGGATTTACACTTACATATCGTTAGAAATATAACAAATATAAATTTAAGTTAAAAATGTAAATGAAAGTTTATGAAAATGTAAATAATGTTAATGCAAATGTTTTCTTGTTCCCTGTCTATCACTTATATATTCATAAACACAAGTATCATCAGAATATTAAGGAGTCTCATTATGAATAAAACTAATTTAATGCTGATAAAAGTGATGTTTATCAAAAATATGATATAAAATTTCTAGACTTTCTTAATGTTTTAAAGCACTTGTAATACATCAACACATGATGACAAATTGGCAATGTTTAACCTTCATGCCAGCAAAGAAAAATGGTGTGTCAAAGGAACGGTTATTCTCTTAACATTGCTATTGCTGTATACACTTTTGACTCCCTCAGCAATGTTCATTTACAAGATTATAAAAATATGTGAACCAAGTTCAATGTGATATTTATTTTTTACTATTTTATAAATAACTATGAAAAGAAGTTTTTTTTTATTCATTAATGAACTATAGAACAACTGTTTATTAGTTCACATATTTTTATACTCTAATCCTCAGTTTAGTAGTGTCAAGGGAATAATGTGTCCTTTTGAAACACCCCTTTTTTTGCAGGCACAAAATTTTTACTCATTGTTGTGCGGTCTGTTAAAAATTATATTTCATACTTTGAATTTGTTGTTATTGAGTAACTTTAAATGTATGTGTTGTAGAAATTATCATTAATTCTAGTTTTGTCCAAATTATTATATGTTAAATCTTAAGATAAATTTCTTGCATAACATTTGTAGAAATATTTATGAGCAAAGCAGTCATAAAAACCATAATATATTTATCTTTAATAACATGTACCTATATTCTATGAAGTCTAAAGGACTACACAATTAGTGATGGAAGAAGAGTCTTCTGAAAATGCAAAATTTGTAGACTTCATAATACCATTTAAATTATTAACTTCGGAGAAATATTGGTTGGTGATACAAATTCTGAGAATGTTTAGGCAAAATCGATCATTTATGCAATTCCTAGCATCATTATTTAGCCATCAAAATATTTTCCCTGGCTTTCTATGATCTCATGCTACACTTCAACTGAAAACTGTTTATTACATTATAATAGAATAATACTGATTTGAGGAATTTTTCATATCTTGAAACAATTAGCCACATAAGGATTATTGCATAAAAAGAAACAAGTGACACTATCCTCAACATTGATGATTGTCAGCATTACACACACATAGATTCTTGCCATATGAACTAGTGAATTACATATCAATTGTTATGCAAAACAAAAAATATAGCACCAGCAATTAAAAATCAGTACAACAAAAGATTATTAAAACTCAACATTGAAATCAAGACTGGTTGATTAACAACCAAAATATCAAATTATTTGTACAATCAAAGTTTATTTCAGAATTTTCTTATTTTTCTAAAAGAAAAATTCATATTTTTTAAAGAAATAAAATCATTATTTCAGTTTATCAAGTTTTTAAAAATACATTTTGCATTTTAGTTTCAAGAAACACTAATTTGATATGTAAAGGCAAAATATTTTGACAGAAAAAAAATTGAGATCCACTGGAATGAGATTAGATTGTTAATATATTTAGTAGACTGTCTTACTATATCATTTTATAATTCATTATACCATTTTAATGCAAAAATAAGTGCAGGGGTCAATATAATTAAAAACGGTTTTTGTATCATTGTAAACACTATAGATCACCATAGGCAATGAAAACAGTGTTTCAAATATTTGCTAGTGGTTAAATGAAAGAATGTAGAGAAATAGTTTATAAATATTCAAGTGTATGATACTAATTCTATTGATACCAGAGGGAAATACTATAATCTACATTCAGTTGTATATCACTAGTTGGGCATAATTATTCTCTTTGTTGAATGCTTTTATACCTGTCTTTGCAATACTGAAAACCAAAATGTTTTTCATTTACACTTGCTACATATATAGGTGTCAGCATTAGTATTTATGGTTGGTAATAGCAGATGATTAGTAGATTTTTCTCTCATTTTTTAATATTATTACAAGTCTTCTCTGTGCCTGTAATGGCAATGACATGATATATTTCTTCACTGTATTTAAAAACATGCTTTAATGAATTATCAATATCACATGTTTTTCATCTCTTCTCTTATCTGAGAAAATTTAAAAAATGAACTACTTTTAATATTTTTTTATTCACATATTTCACAGTATTTAATTCAGGTAGTAGGAATCAATCCTATCTACCTCAAAATTTTAAAAACATATATCCACTAAACATTACAACATTTCATAGTGTCATTTTTGCATAATTTTAAGGAAATATACCATAATATATCTGAATATATGCAAACCATTTTCCTATCTTCATAATTTTAATTTTGATGATAGAAAAAGTAAACTCCACTTGAACATAATAATAATAATATTGGTCAGAATTTAAACTTGTCTTGTTATTTTTAAACAAGATAAGTAATTTGGTTGCAATGAAATATAGATGAATTATTAAAAAAAAATTCCAAAGAAAATTGTGGCTAGAGCCAAGAAAATTTTCAACATCTCAACCTCACTAGAATATAGTAGAAGTAAAAAGCTCTGTGCATGTTGGAATTCAAAGAGAATACTTCATTACAAATTGCTGGAATTTTGAAAACAGTAAACAATTGGTTCATTTAAAGACCTTTTCTTCATTAACTCAAACAGAAGTGCTCACTTTGACATCCTCATCTTATATGACAGAAATACCTTAATTTCATCTGGCTCCACACACTCACTTCTGGAATTGCAGATTTTCTCAACATTTTTATCTCAACTACTACTCTGAAGGAACTCTCAATCTCCCATGACTGATATATGATATCCTGGGACACAAACAATCAAACCTTGTAAATCATGGTGTGTGTGTGTGTGTGTGTGTGTGCGTGTGTGTGTGTTGAGGGAAGGACATTCTTTTACTTATCTCAACATTGTCTTATCTCCATTTTTGTTTATTCACTTCTACTCTTTTTTTCTTGGTAAGGCCACACTTACAACAGGAAAACATTGTGTGAATGACAAGCTTATTGATGAATGATAAATTTGCAACGAAAAGCTGGGGAAGTTGCCATATGTTATAATTTTTGACAAATTTATTATACAGAAATGACATTAAAAGCCTATTTTTTCTGACATCAGTGTTATTATTTCTCAGCAGAAATTGCTAAACAACAGCAACAACTGTAGATATATTTACAAAAAACTATTTTTGTTTTCTATAATCTTTTTTTGAATCCTGTTTGAAATTAGTTCAGGAATTGGTAGATTTGGTAAGAAGACAGACAGACACCAAAATCAATGATCAAAACACAAGGAAAGAGATGCAGTAAAAAAATAAGGACAGTCAAGGTCAAATGTAGCTTTCATTGATTCATTTAAGCATAAACTTTCTGATCAATAAAACTGGCAACTCATGTGCAAGTTTGAATCAAGATATTGTTTCCAACTGACAAACTTACTTTTATATGATAAGATTTCTGTATTATCAAATTTATCCAAGTGTCTGGGTGTAAAGGTGTTAAACACTTCAGAATTGTTCAAAAGAAAAACAATTCTAAACTGTAAAGCAAGAAATATTCAAATTACTGGAATAAAAAATACAGTCTTTTGTAAAGAAGAGTACATTAAAGAATTGTTGCTATTATTATATGCTATTTAAATGTTTCAATTAAGAAATATTTGAGGAGTTGTGTGGGGACACTGAAAATAATTTGGGCTGCCATTAAGAATTAGAGATGGTTCATTTAGTGATCAGTGTAATCAGACATGACTCATTCTTTGCTGTTCAAATATTTCTCTCTTTTAATTAAATAAGATGAACATTTAAATGCATTAGAAGCAATTTTTGTCATTTTGAATAAAAACTTTAGAGAATACAAACTGTTTTCTTGTAAATGTTAAAATATTTAGCAACTTCATTGATTTTAATCTCACCTTCATTCTAGTCAATAAATACAAAATACTTTTTGGATCCTGTTTGCTTATATCCATAAAGGGAAAAGCATTTAGAATGACACTGACAAAGCCAGCTGAAATGAAAATTTGAAAATGTAATTTATATAATTTAACCAGTCTTCTCTTTGACTTAGTAGGATTTATTGAGACTAATGTTTCTGTTTCTATGATCAAGATGACATATATATATATTGCTGACCAGAAGAAAAAGTGATCACATTTTTTCATATACATATTGTATTTTATATCTGCTGATTATATAGCACTTAACTCTACTACATGATATTTTACAATCTAATGCCCCATTTACTGTCAACCAATCAAATAAGCAATTCAAATTTGCCTCCTTTGATTAAAACTTTCTGTTGAGAAGTTACAAGCAATTCTGCTATTTAAGTCATTAAAATTAAAAATATCTAAAGAAAACAATCACAAAAGAAATAAAAAGTGATCTACTTATTATTCTAGGTTTGCTGCTAGAAAAATTGGTTCACTGCTAGACATTTTTTCTTGCCAGAATTTATGTTACACATTTATAAGTCAAGCATTCATCCATGCATTAAATATTTCTGTCACATCTGGTCTGGTACTTCTGTTATATATTTAGAGATTCTTGATAAAATCCAATGAGGGATCTGCAATTATTTACTTGTCAGCTTCACGCTAGGTGATTAAGATATTTATTTTATAATAAAAATACAAAAATATGCAGTATGAGGAAAGGTGAATGTTGGTCATCTCTATCTGATTATTTAATTTAGCTAGTCACAATCACTGACCGACTAGTTTGAGAATTTTTATTCTTTGCAGAACAAGTATTCTATTTATTTCTACAGCTAGTCACCATAACCCTACAATTCTTTCTATGAGATTCTATCTAATCCCATATATACAATTTTTTATGAAACAGGAAATGAAAGTAACATACAAGTATGTACATTTAAAAGTTCTCCAATGCTTATAGACATTGTAAAAACTTATGTATAAAAATTGATGGTATTAGGGACTCCACAATCTAAACATGAGTGAAAAAGGAGATAACTAATTGAAAAATAATAATCAGGGATTAAATGATCAAAAAGAAAGAAAAATGAAGAAAGTAAATAGGACAATGAACATACACCTGTTAGTTAAGAATTAAAAAGCAACTGAAATAAACCTAAGTCTAACTTAATACACATTGAACTTTTCGAAGAATCAAAATTTTTATGCCGAACTAATGTCCAAATGACAATCTAAAATAGTGTCTTACAGTTAACATAGGAGATCAACAAATGTCAAATTTTGCTGGAAAGAGACACTTTGTTCCTTCTTAATTTTGATTTTAAAGAACAACATCAGTTGAGAAGAGAACTCACTAAAACCTGATATAATACCTTCCTTGACAATGGCCAGACTTGACCCCAAAGATAATCAGAGCCTCATTGACACTTGTGATATAAGGAACACTTGCTTTAGGCAAAATGGTGAACATCCTCTCTCAACCAAGTGCACACTTCTCAAAGTAAAAACTCTTTGAACTGATCTAAATTTCTCAGCATAGCTACATTATCAAATTTTTCTATGATCAAGCATAGCAGATGAAAGTTGTCCTAAATAGGACATCCTGTAAACACCTAGCTAAGACTGTGACTAAAATCTTTAATTCTGTCTTTAACATAGTTGGAAATTAATAATCCCATTCCCTTTGTGCTTATTCTTGTGCAAAAGCTTAATCCTGTGTTTGGTGAAGTATTAGTTCCATTCTTCATTTAGATCATGTCCAGCAACAAAGAGATAAACATGTATGTGACTGCCTCAAATACACTTTATAGGGGAAAGTTTTATCCATACTGGCAAGCTTCAGCATTTCTTAAATCTCACCATCTGTTAAAAGCCCCTTACTCTCTTCAGGTGATCAAGGTTGGTAAAATAGGCATTGAAGTGAATAGTGCTCAAACTTGACTTCCTGGTAAAAAAACCACACCATAGAAACTGAAAAACAATAACAGACCCCACCCCCCCGGCCCCGGGCGCCCTGAATAAAACTGATTTTTCTTTTCCACTAGTATATATTACCAGAAAGGGTGGCATGCCTTTTTTCCAGCATATATAGATGTTCCTTTTTTCAATCAGGCCTCATATCTGCTGCACCCCTGAATGAGTCGTAACCATAGCCTAGAGGTTTCTTTAATATTTAAAGAATTCTCTACAACTTTTTCATTTACTTTATTAATATATGGTAAAAATTTCAGATCTTTTATTTTTTTCTGGTGATTTAAGACCTTTTCAACTTGATCCAGAATGATGCAGCAAAGGTTTTCTTGAAAAGAATTTATAGCTCATGTTTTTTTCAAATTTTGTCTGTACAGTATAAAGAAGGCTTGTGTTACCTTTTTATGGTACAGGTTGCTCTAGTTCCAAGGCTTTTTTGGGATTTTGTTATTGTCTAGTTCTTGAGGGTAGGGGAAGATGAGACAGATGACAAGAGACCAGCCATTCCCACAGAAATATTGTCTTTATGATGTCTGTGGCCATAATCATTTAAACCCATATAATTCATCCTATTTCATTTATCCTGATTCACATTACCTTTTCTTTTTTTAATCATTTCACCCCAAGCAAGGCAATAAAGCCACTAACACACAGAGGGTTACTGAGTGTGAAAGAATATAAGAAAACATTATTAAAGAGTGAGAACAATAAAAGAACATAAATAAAGTAGACAGAAGATTAACATTGCATTTAAATTTTTGAAGATCAAAGTTGACTGGTAAGCAAGAAGCCAGAAGAGAGTTCCACAAGTGAGAAAAGAAATTGTTAACAAGGAATTTATAGTTACATCTCACCATTTCAATTGTAAAATAGGAAAGATCTTGCCACCAATCCAGTACTGCACTTAAATTCATAGAGTTTAGGTACTGTAGAGAAGAGTTCATTTTGGTGGAAGGAAAAAAGGGTTCTCTAAGATGATTAATAGAGAGCAGTTTCATTTTGGATGCATTAAAATTAAGCCATTCCTTGCCTCAGTTAACAGAATGTAGGTCTTTTTTGAGATCAGTTGTCAATTTGACTTTATCAAACTGATCAAACTTACTATTAATACAAGAGTAAATAGTGTGTCATCAACATAGATCCCAAGTTGAGGACTGATGTC
Organism: Acanthosepion lycidas; assembly: GCA_963932145.1. Classification (NCBI taxonomy): domain Eukaryota; kingdom Metazoa; phylum Mollusca; class Cephalopoda; order Sepiida; family Sepiidae; genus Acanthosepion; species Acanthosepion lycidas. The sequence continues at coordinate 60,948,753 of OZ010610.1, read as the reverse complement.
ATCAGGAAGGTCATTGATGAAAATTAGGAACAGAATAGGTCCAAGGATAGAGCCCTGGGGCACATCTGCATTAATACAAAAAGTTCTAGGAGAATGGCTATTCAATATAACTTTCATTTTGTGATTTGATAAGAAAGATTGAATCAGTTCAAAAATTTGCCCAGAAATACCATAACATTTCAACTTATGAAGAAGACCAGTATGCCAAACCTTGTCTTTAAGATATCCAATGTAACAGCCTGAACTTCACCATTCTTTTCTAAAACTTGATAGACTCTTTCAGCAATAATTTTTGATCAGTATCAGCAGCTGACCTAGGAGCAAAAGCCACATTGCTTATCTGAAAGAAGACCTTGTGAGGCAAAATGCGTAACCAGATCAGAGTCTCTTGTACATTGCCAAAAAGAGGAAGAAAGCTAATAGAAGGATCAGATGCTTTGTCTGTTGAAAATTTTTCAGAATATATAAATGAAATCTTTCTTCAAGTACTGTTCATGTCACTTATCTTTAGGAAATTCAACGGACTGAGATCCCACTGGTCCTGTCCACCATCAGCCACTTATCCGCATTCTTTTCCAAATCGATATTTGTAGCAGACATAGACATCTTGAAAAAGAAGGTTTGGCTAAGGAGACATATTAGTCATTAGTGGACAGATATCTAGAGACCTTTTTCTCCAGACAGCAGGTAAAGTAACTAGCACATTCAATAAGTTGATTTCCTGCTGGTTACTAAGACCAGCAGCTTCTGCCCTTCCATATTCAAATTGTTGATAACAGAGTCTGGCAGGTTGAACATTATATCAAATTCCCATTCCTCACAAATATGGTCCAAAGAAGCCATGGGATATCCCCTCCAGACATAACTGCTGTTGGTTATTTGCAAATTTTTTTCTTTCTTTTTTAAATAATTTTTCCTTCCCAGGAAAGGAAATAAAACATAAACTTGAAGAAAAAAAATGAAAACAAAGCTGACAAAAAAAATAAACACAACAGTTTTGTTGTGGTTACTTTTTTCTGCCTTGTTTTCACCACAAACCACAAAATACTAATAAAAAGATTTTATAAAAGAAAAAATAGGTTCAGCAAAATTAAAAAAAACTCTGGCACAAAAGCACTATACTGAAATTGAAAAATAAAAGGAAAAAAAAAAGGAACAAAAGGTAAAAAAAAATTAAATCAAACTTAAAACTGCACGCATCCATTTTAAAGAAATAAAGAAAACCAAAATTCCATGTCCATTGTAGTCAACAAAACAATTGACAATTGAACTGAAAACAAGTAAGTTTCAGGTACATAGTAAACATTTTGCATTGGTTCTTAGAGCATGAAAGCATAGAAGAGTCCAAAAATAAACTGGGGATAAATAGCATAAAAAGGTACTTAATGGTTTACATTTTTAAAGTCAGACATTTTGTTCAACATAATATCCTGCTATAAGATTTTATTGTCAGAAACTCCCATCTTTTCATCAAATATATAACAACTGAGTGGCAAAACTGTATTTAAATAAAAGACAATTTTGTTTTGATATTAACTTTATTGAACAACATATTTACTATTTTGTTCCAATATTTTCTATCTTCCTGCAATTTAATTCACCAAGAACTATTTTATCTTTCTCAGTCAAAATGCCCTTTGCCATGTTTAATGAACTGAAATTTTTGTTAAGAGAATTTTTAAAAGATTGGTGTAAATGGTGATCCATAGATGTCATATCTGTGAATCTGATGAATGGGTGAAAACTTTTCAACCAAAATCTAATATTTGGCTGATCACCAAACAAATGTACACTCAAGCTTTATTCTGATAAAATATTAGACCAATTTCTATTAACTAATTCCAAATGCCTTTTGTTGATTAACAAGAAGTACTACTTATTTGAATCACTTGTTTAGTTCTCACAAAGTAACTCATAGTCAAAGACATCTTTCCAGCATCATCTTTGGCTAATGGCTAATGCTAGTGTCTTTTTATTTGCTTGCCCCATGAAATATTACATTCCACATAGTTGCCAAACATCCACTTTTTATCACATGCAATAATGTTTTAAAATTGAACATTATCATTATGGTCTAATATATATTTTACTTAATTTGTACACTAAAGTGATTAATATACAAGTAATCAGGATGAGCAAATACTGTTCAACGCTTGATTTTGATATTTTGAGTGTTGCATAACAGTTATTATACTGATTTATTTGGAAAAGTATCCTCATTTTGATTGTTATATTTCTAACATTTCTTCTCTTGTACCCTCTGATCTTCTACAGGTGTCCATATTAGTTGGTAACATTCTGAGAATTTTAATCAAACACTTTATTTGATTCACAGGGTTAAAGTGTTCTCACTCTACTGTTCATGCTAGAGTTTCCTTATATCGATTAACTCATCCTGTCTGCCTCATCCACTGAACCAGAGTGTATAACTTTTTTGCACTACTCAACTCAAGGACTGAAATTACAACAACCAAGTAACTAGATATGCTTCTAAATGCTTCTATTCCACAAGGCCATCATCTCAGTACAATTCCCAGGTTGAGTAGTACAAAAACTTATATACTCTGATATACTTTTCTATAAACAAAGCATGCCAAAATGTTACTTATTTACTTCCGTCTTCATGTTGATGAGTAAAGAACCTGAAATTTTTAAATTTGAAATGAACAGGTACTTTCAATTCCTTTTAGTAATTAAATGAAAAATAAAAATATAATTTTAAACCTCAAAAAACCTAAAGAAAGGAAATAAAAATATTCAAATATACATTAAGGACCTATTATTACCTTAAATTTCAATAAAAGTGAATGAAGACACCTTAATTACAATTAATTTGATCATCAAATTATTAAGGCAGTTGGAGAAATCCACGTTTTTTCTATAAGTTAAAAGATTTTGATGTGCCAAAATTAGCAGGAAAAATTGATTCTTTTTGTTAAAAAAATCATGAAGTTTTTTGTGATGTGAAGAAAGTAACATTCTTTCATTTTTTAGTTTAAATTAACCTGACAACAAGTAGGTATGCCTACTTGTCCTTCAAGTAACTAGAATCTAAGTGCTTACTCTTAGGTATCTAACAGATGGGAAGGGGTGCTTAATAATTAAAAGGGCTTGGAAGTTTTCTCAATATGCAGTAGACCGAGGGGACATCTTTATAAAGGGAGTGGTGAAAAAATCATATAATGAGTAATAAATTGCAAAATTAATAAATTGAGTGGTCTTAATAAACCCAGGCAGGAGGAGGTCAAAATTTACTATATATGTATATATATATATATATAT